>OX328111.1:10721050-11334777 GCA_946811185.2 Hippopus hippopus
ATTGAGTAGGCCTAATTGCGTCATGCTGCTATCAATAAATCACCAAACTCGAAAAGAGTTTTGTCAGACTAGGACTTGAACAAACGATCCCCGGTTTACTGTCATCCGTAAATGCATCTAAAACTCGTCTTTCGCACCGAAAGGTACAATTCAGGACTTCATCTACGCACTTTCGAAAATCAGAGCGCTTGCAGCACTTTGATCGTTCTATTTTAAGAATGTTGCCGTTTTCGTCCCGATTTCGATCATCCGTAATCTTTAAAAAGAGTCTGTTTCGAGCTTGAACTAATTTGCAGAGTAAATAAAGGTTACCATCTATTTGTTTTTATCCAAAAGTTGGGCGAATGAATTGTGTTTGTGGTTCTGCAATATTCTCACCGAAAGATTGACTAGAAAACGATAAATAGTTCGCTATATGCGTCGAAGTAGGAGTAAAATTCTCTTTCGTACTTTAGCGACGTTCTCCTTTGTAGAGAGTATTATAGTTTTCCGGCTTGTATTCGCGCGGAAGTAGTATACGGAACCCTGTATAAAAACGAGTTTATTGTGCGGATTCTGAAGTAAGATATGCGTCTGACGTTTATTCTGCA
This sequence comes from Hippopus hippopus, assembly GCA_946811185.2. Lineage (NCBI taxonomy): Eukaryota > Metazoa > Mollusca > Bivalvia > Cardiida > Cardiidae > Hippopus > Hippopus hippopus. Next base: position 10,721,641 of record OX328111.1, read on the forward strand.
GCCGTGTAAGGCCATTCGTAATCATAGTATTTCTGTTTACTGTTCTTATCCATAACAAGGAAAAATACAAAAGGCAAAAGCCGTATCGTGTTTGATCGTCACGAAACAAAAGTTGAAACGATTTAAAGAACGTAGCACAGTAATAATTATCTTAAATCAACAACAGCAAGAATAGAAAATTGTAATACATGTTCCCGCAATATTTTTGTGATGATGACGCGGCGGCTAGTGCATATATCCATAATTTCCTGAAGTTTCTTTTACCAGTAATTTAAGCAGCCACCGGCTGCTTTGCTATATAAGAATCGTCGAGACAACTTTCAACTGTGAGACAGAATTAATTCATCTTCACGATACATTATACAAAGCAAAATATTACATTTATCCATAAAATTCACTTTGTCTAACAACCAAATGAATCATAAGGTAGTCTGGTCCTTTCACATGCAGAAAAATGACATGATCCGATACTTTCTGCAGATGCATGACTCAAACGAAGCTTCATCTGAAATTACCCAGCCCTATACGTATTTATAGCAAAGCCGAGCGTAGACAAAGATCAGAGTGCACTTATTTTTGCGTTTGTGAAAGTGAGACGATGATACCTGCAAGAATTTCACTTTACTCCTTACCAAATATTGCCGTGTTTCACGATGTCAAGGAAAAATGCATTTTGAAACAGTGTTGCAAGAGGAGGGAATACCGAGAAGAAAAATTATGCTGATAAACAGTACTTTCTCCTTTTCTCGATATGTGTTTATTCCTTTCACAGACAAATCCCGTCATTTGGCCCACTAATAATTTGTCTTTCAATATGGTCAAGTTTGTATTAAATCGTCTTTTGAAAATAAAATAACAGGGGTCCTGCGTGGCTCAGTGGTGAAGTGTAGGACTCGTGATCTGGAGGCCCCGGGATCACTGGATCCACTGCTTCTTTTTCGTGGGAGTGTCCTTGGGCAAGACACTTCAGAGCTCAAGCCGAGTACTGGTGAAACCAGGAAATACATGAATGTGTGAGCCGTCGCTGTGATATGACTGAAATAATGTTAAAAGCGGCGTAAAACACCATTCAATCAATCAATTTAGTTAAAAGCCTTAAAAGAATATCCCCTTCCCTCCAGAATATAAAAACAAACTCCTCTACCGTTATAGCATTGATACACGTATGTGGCTTTGTACAATGGCAGAGGAAAAGAATGGGGGATAAGAAGTCGGGGTTTACATGTTATTATATTCAGCTGTTATCTTGTACATTTAAATGGCAATATCATCGCTTGTAAATTTATTTTAACCCTTAGACTGCTAAGCACGATGCAAGAACCTTTTGCGGACAGTGTAGATCAAGATCAGACTGCACAAAACGTGCAGTCTGATCTTGGATCTACACTGTCCGATCAGAAGATACTTTTCCCCCAAAGTATGATTTAGAAATAACAATATTTGGGTTTTTTCAAACTGTTTGAAAGTTTTGTTTGATTTATTTAGCTGGTTAATGGTTAATAGCAACTAACACTATTGTTTGCCTTATTAATCCTTACACTCTATGGCAAAATGTATTTCGTGTAAATGAACCTTTTCCAGCCATTAGTGAAAATTCCGAAATATTGCGATTTCAAAGTTCTTCTATTCGGACGAATCCTAACATGTCGGACAGGGTAAGTCCAAGATCAGATTGCACAGAAAGATCTATACAGTCTGATCTTCGATGTACACTATCTGTACGCAAAAGCGCAGTTAATCGTTTGTAGTTCAAGCCCTTGATACATTAAGAAACAACATGGAAAATAGAAAAGACTGAATCAGTAAGCTGTTAAGCGCAATTCAACGACGTTTGTGGACAGTGTAGATCAAGATCAGACTACACTGAACATGCACTCTGATCTTGGATCTACACCGTCGGATAAAAATATGTTTATCTCCCCCCCCCCCCAAAAAAAACCCTTAGAAATAGCCAAATTTGGGGTATTACCATCGGTTTGAAAGTTTCATTTCACTCATTTAGCAAGTTGAGGGTTAAATATGGCATGTTCATTTTTGTTTGGGCTAAAACTTCTTTCCAAACATCGGACAGGATAAATCCAAGATCAGGCTATATAATCTTGATCTAAACTGTCCTGAAAATTACCTAAAGTTTGTCTCAAATTGCAAAAGGTAAGGGTTGCCTATATTTCTGTTAGCTTGTGAACAAACGTTTCTGTGTTAACTCTTTACCAAACGACTAAATTTGTAATCAGCTAAACTGAAAGCATTTGCAGACTACAAATTAAAGGTATCTCAAATGATGATCTTTTTCTTTGATAGGGTAGAAAAGATTGTGGGAAAGGAAAAAATGCTGGTTAGCAGCATGTTCTCCTTTTCTTACAATGTTTTCAAACGGCATCTTCTCAAGCGTCGTTAAAAATCGGAATTGTGTGGAAAAGCCAAATTTAAAGCGTTTGCAGACAAAAAACTAGATATCTCAAATGATGATTTCTGTCTTTGATGTGGAAGAAAATATTGTGGGAAAAGGAGAAAATGCTGGTTACCAGCATTTTCTCCTTTTCCCACAATGTTTTCAAAAGGTATCTTCTCCTTGGTCGTTAAAACTCGGGATTGTGTTGTAAAAGAGTCTTAAAACAATACAAAAACTTGTCAGCTCATCAAGCCATTTAAACAGTCTATCTCAGATTCTTATCTCTTTTTCATTCTTTATATATCTTGTTCAGATTTGAAGATCAGTTACTGTTGATAAAGCAGATTTTTATCTCAATTGCCAGCAATATCTAAGTTACGCTGTTTAAACCTTTACCACACAATCCCGAGTTTTAACAACCCCAAGAAAGAGGCTTTTTGAAAACATTGTGGTAACCAGCATTTTCTCCTTTTACCACGATGTTTTCTACCTCTCCCAAAACAAATTTCGATTTTTCAGTCACATTCATATTGTCGTCTGCAACTGCTTTCAATTTGGACAAGTCTAAAATTCTTTGTAAAACAATCCTATGTTTAAACAACCTTGAGGAAGAGAACATTGTGAGAAAAAGGAAGAAAGTGCCGATAAATAACATTTTCTCCCTTTGGAACAATGTTTTTTACTCCTTTAACTGTTTACCAGACCAGATTTTTTTTTGTCATGTCCAATTTGAAAGCATTTGCAGACGATAAAGTAAAATGTGACAAAGTTTGTCTTCGTAAGGGTAGAAAAGATTGTGGGGAAAGAAGAAAATGGTGTTTTCCAGTATTTTCTCCTATCCCGAACCTTTCTTTCTTAAGGTAGTTAAAATTGGGAATTATTTGGTAAAGGGTCAATGATGAATCTCACCATGTAAGTTAATATTTTGATATGTCATCTGCAAAGGTTTTCCAAATGGATAAGCTTGAAAGTTTGGTCATCTGACAAAAACTTAAAGGCCCAAATAGAGGCCAAAAAAATCAAACCCGGTGTTAAAATGCCTTTGAATTTAAATCGTACCATTTAAAAGTATTGAAAATATTGTGAAGATGACAATCTGTTATTTTGGTCGGTCCAAGTATTCTGCAGTGCCGTTTTTGGCAGACTACGGTATTTGCTGCTAACTTTTTCAGTTTTCCTACAAAAGCAAATATGCTCTCAAAAATGCATTAGATTCTCTTCTAGACGGTTTTTTAATTCCTATTTTTCTCGAGGGGAGGGGGTGTCACCCGATCCCCTCCCCACCGTAAGATAAAGGGGGATAAACACCCCTGTGATCTTTACACACCCCCCCACCCACCTGTAGCTTTGGCACTCAGGGAACGACTCCGCCGTTTTTTCAAATGACGACGACGACGGCCTTTTAAATGGGTTCGATTTCAGGAGGAATAGAAATAAGCATGACAAAGAAAGGAATTGCTTATTCAGAAATTCTTCTGGTAAAGAAAGGCAAAAATGGCTAATATGTAGGCCTACATATACAGAGGAGTTTTACGGGTTTAGGGGTTTGAGTTCGAATTTGTAGACGACAATAGTGTAAGGGGGTCGTTTTGGTAAGGGGTCAAATGTCAAACAGGAGGAGGCTGAAAATATGTACATTTAAAATAGAATTTTTATATAGGGTCATTTGGTTAAAAAAATCAAAAGAAAAAGACCGGCAGGTGTACATATACAAAACTAACAAATTATTGATTTAGCTTTTAACGTATATTTGACTTTTTCTAATTCGGTTATCCCTCGTACATAACTCTTTACCAAACGACAAAATTTTACACTGGTCTAAATTCAAAGCGTTTGCAGACGAGAAGTAAAATGCACGTATTAGGAAATTTTCTTTTGAAGAGTAGAAAACATTGTGGGAACATGAGAAAATGCTGCTTACCAGCATTTTCTCCTTTTCCCACAATGTTTTCAAAAGTCCTTTTTCCTTAAGGTTGATAACACTCGGAATCGTGTGGTTAAAGGTTTAACCCCTAACTCTTTACCAGACGGCAAAATTTTAGACTTATACTAATTAAAGCATTTGCAGACGACATATCAAATGTTGCTCAGTCGTTGGGGACTTGTCTTTTATCCTGCAAAAAAAGAATGTGGGATAAGGAAAAAAAAAAACGCTGATTACCAGCATTCCCTTCATTTCACACGAAGTGTTCAACGGCGTTTTTGTCGGGGGGGGGGGGGTTAACCCTTTGCCACACAAAATCTCGTGTTTAAACGACTTCAAGAAAAAAGGCTTTTGAAAATATATATAAGGAAAAACAGAAAATGCTGGTTTCAGCATTTTCTGCTTTTCATACAATGTTTTCAGTCTCTCAAGGACAAATACCATCACTTGATACGCTTTCATTCGTCTACAAATGCCAAGTATAAATGTATGTTGTCTCGTAAAGGATTAAACACAGAATGCTTGGTAAAGAACTGAAATGCTGAGCAATTAAATTGCAGTGTTCGACCATGATAGTATAAGCCCAAGTATAGCTGTTTCAGATATCTTTTGGAGGGAAAAATCTCACAGTATTGGACTGTAAAGATTCATGATCAGACTGCATGTTCTGCGCAGTCTTAGCTTGATCTACGATGTTCGTAAAAAGTGCACTGAGATGGGCTTAGGAGCGTAAGGGTTAAGTATCTCACTCAATTCTATCCCCCCTCCCCCCTCTCTCTCTCTCTCTCTCTCTCTCTCTCTCTCTGCCCGGCCGGGTAGCTCAGTGGTTAGCGTATCGGGTTCGTGACCTGGTTGTTGTGAGTTCGATACCGGGTTGAAACAAATTTTCCTTCTGGTGATTTTTCGCCCCTTACCTCTGACGCAAGTGAGAAAAGTAGTCATTGACTTGGAAAGAAAGTTGTGTCAGTACTGGTGTGAGAAAGCCAGGAAAAACATGCGTAGGTGCACCGGTCGTCCTGATATGACCTAGACTGTTAAAACGGCGTTTAACTCCAATCAATCAATCAATCATATCTCTCTCTCTCTCTCTCTCTCTCTCTCTCTCTCTCTCTCTCTCTCTCTCTTTCTCTCTCTCTCTCTCTCTCTCTCTCTCTCTCTCTCTTTTACCATCATCAACAGAAGCAGAAGTAAAGTTTTGCCGAACATTGTCTTTCTGGTGTTCTGGTACAAGTATATTACATAGAGTGCAACGTTTATTTTTGGTCAATGCACTGCAGCTTTTCCTCATGTATGGGATTTGTTTTAATTATATGTACCGTGTTTTGGTAAACTTGTCATTTTAGCCTTTAGTTAGTTTAGTTTTTGACCTTTGTGGAGCCAATGCTTTACATTTTCTTGTTTTGGTTCTATTTAATAAGACAATATTGTAAACGATAGTTTGAAACAAAATGTTAGAGACATTTGTACATTTCGACCACACTAGACGACATTCATTACAACGGAAAAATCAGTTAACGACCAGAAATTGTGCTTTCTACATGTGGATCATGCTTTATGAAAAGGGTGTTATCTGCAAAGAGTGTCTTCCCAGGTCAGCCTTGTTAGTGCTTGCAGGCTGACCTGGGTCGAAACGTTTTGCTGTTTGTATATTTTCTGCATGCCACAGAACCATTCTACCGTAGAATTCAGCTGGAGTTAGACAAAATGGATTTTATGAATCAATACTTATTGATGACTTGCTTGGTATAAAGCATCACGGAGATGCATTAAACCCCCTTCTGCCAGAGCATGACAGATGAACCTCTGTCTGTATCTTAGTTTTAAAGATATCTTTGCAGACGAATAAATACTAGCTTTTGTTAATTTTTTGCCCAAAACCAATAAAAAAAAAAGTCGTGCTGTATGTCGCTTTCAGCTTGAAAAGCAATAATTTATGGCCCTATGCTTCTTTTATTGTAAGTTTATGGTTTATACATTACCGCAACGCAATTTTCACTCGAAAGGTATACTATAGAAAATGTCCGGAAAAATCCGTATTTTAAATGTTGCCTCAAGCAAATGGCTTTTTCTAGCTAATGGAAAAATATGTCATATTTCTGCCGTCAGGTAGAGATTCATCATATGACATACAATTAACTCATATCTTGCTATATAAATGAATTGAAACTTTCAAACTGATCCTAAAAAGCCAAATTTTGCTTTTTCTAAGGTATTTTGGGGAAAATACCTCCCTATCGGACAATGTAGATCCAAGATCAGACTGCACAGAACGTGCAGTCTGATCTTGATCTACACTGTCTGCAAATGGTCTTTAAGTCGCGCTTAACAGCCGAAGGATTAATACATATATACATGTACTTACATTTGTAGAAAGCTTCAAACTAAATCCACTCGCTACATTTAATAATCGTTTCCAATGACTGTGTCCATTTAAAAGGATGTTATATTACCGATGAAATTAAATCATCACAATTTATTGTGGGTGGTTGACACTTTCTTTACACTGTACAATACATTTAAATGTTCCAAAACGACATAAAATTTTACAATAGAATATAATCGTCGAATCACCCAAGTTAAAAATCTACAGCGATGATTATTTTTCGTGGCAGCTCCTTTTGTTCCATTTCGCCCATTGTGAACTGTAGAATATGTATAAGAATATAGAAGGCGTAGATTAAAATGCGGCGAGTTATGATAATCCTCGATTGGACTCGATAAGAAAGGCGGATTAAACTAATTATTTAAACTTTTTCCCTTCTCCATTTCTTCTGAACCATTTTTCCCATAGCCAAATAGATCTACATATCTTGAAATAAGATTTGAAGTAGTAAGTAGATGTTATCGTCTTTTAGGATATTAGGTGATAGTCTTAAAAACTGAAAGAAAAAAATGTATATGTACAATTCATCAAAAGGTGTTCCATTTGGTGCCTCAACCCGTTTTCTTCTGCAAACGACCGTTTTTGCCTCTTGCGTTGGACGACTGTCGTAAAGAAATTACAAAAAAAAAAAACCCGAAATTGCTCGTGCTTAGCTGTTTAACCTTATTCCACGATGCTTTGATATGAATGCATGTGTCAAACCCCCTTACTATGATTTTCCATACTCGTATTTCATAAGAATATTTGCAAAGGCATCTGCTACTAAGTTGTTTTCAGGTATGTCGTATTGAGCCCATTATTCAACAGAACTAACATATTAATCCTGTACCAAACCCTCCTGAGTTTTAACGACCCTAAAAATGAAGGCTTTTGAAAAGATGGTAGGAAAAGGAGAAAATGCTGGTAACCAGCTTTTTCTCCTTTTCCCACATTGTTTTTCACTCTTTTCAAGACAAATCCCATCATTTGAGATACATAATTTATTGTGTGCAAAATGTTTTCATATGGTCGAGTCTAATATTTGTCGTTTTGTAAAGAGTTAATTGTTGCGTCTGTTCTGTCTCTTTTTCTTAAATGGTATTCGGCCAAATACGTAACAATACTGAATATTGAAATTTAGCTCTGTAACCGCTTGATTAAAAGAAGAAAAAGTTATACTCGTATATTTAACACGTAGCAAGCTATTGATCCATGGAAGGAAATTCATGGCTACCATCGTTGTTTCTAAAAGTTTCAATTCCTGCAAGTATACCAGTCCAGCTCAAAGTGAGTTTAAAGCGGAAAGGATTTAAAATTAATCCCAGGGATATCGTTCAAAGTACTAAGACTTGTTCCGAAGTCTAATGCAAAAGATTTCACCTGACTTTATTAAATGTCCAATAGTAAGTGATTAATTAGCGCAAAGGACGACGGCTACCCGGGAATGTTTGAGTTATTTATAGAATTTGACTTTGAGGGTCGGCCATTATGAAAACGGATTTAGCCAGTAGCGGCAATTGATCCAAAGTTTCGTTATAACAAACCCAACGCTTTAACTACTGAGCACAAGGAAAGCTCTACCTGAAGTGCTGCTAACACTAAAAAGTCACCCAAACGACAAAATTTTGTACTTGTGTAACATGAAAACTTGTGTAACATGAAAACGACAAATTAATTATAGGTCAAACTATTGAAAAAATTGTTGAAAGGATGGAAAACATTGCAGGAAAAGGAGAACATGCTGGTTACCAGCATTTTCTCCTTTTCCCACAATGTTTTAAGAGGCCCTCTTCGTCAGGATAGCTGAAACACCGCTTTGTTTGGCAAAGAGCAAACTGACTGCAATGTAGGAATTCAAATAAGTTTCCATCTTATTTGTACAAATTACCATTACAAAGGTCTAGTCACACTTCAGGTATTCAGGTACCATAAATACATGTACTTAAGAAAGAAGAGTTAGAAGTTTGTTTTTAATTAATCTCAACAGCCTATGGATGGTCACTTTTTGTGATATTTTGTAAGGTTTCTGACTTGTTCGCGATTTCTTTCAATTTGCTTTTTATTTAAAATGAGGTTGGGTTAAACAGTTAGAGAGAGAGAGAGAGAGAGAGAGAGAGAGAGAGAGAGAGAGAGAGAGAGAGAGAGAGAGAGCGAGCACTAAAGACAGGGAGTCAAATTACGTCCACAAGTAAACTGTAAACTGGATTGTTAGAAATGAACCAGCTTAAATCCTCGAATAAATGATCCCGAGATAGTACGACCCTGAGAAAGGAGACTTTAGAAAACAACGTAGCAAGAAGAGATAAATACCTGTGAAAGTGTTGTGCTTGTAATGAGCAATGTCTCCTTTTGCCACAACGTTTTTGACTTGTTTATGTATAACAAACTTTCAATCAAGAATTTTTTTTTATCTGTATCATGGGATATTTTCAAAGATACTTATAAATAGGCTAAGGGGAAATGAATTTGATTTTTTGCCCCACGCGACAAAAATGTAGATTTGTCCAAATTCAAAGCATTTACAGATGACAACTTAAATATGGCTCAAATGCTGGAATTTTGTCTTAAAAAGAGTAAAAAAAAAGCAATGTGGGAAAAGGAAAAAATGCTGGTTACCAGCATTTCTCCTTTTCCAACAATGTTTTCAAACGGCTTTCTTCCATTTGGTCGTTAAAACTCGGGATTGTGTGGTAGAGGGTTAATAATTGCAACAGTAGTCAAACTCTGCGTTCTTTATTTTCTAACACTCGAAAGAAAACTATCAGGGCCTTGTGGTTTTTGTCAGGTGTCTGTCTTATTTACTTTTTATTTTGAAAAGAAAAGAATAACTGATTAGAGGGAGGGGGTCAAATATTTCTTTCAAACAGTCATTTGAACCTGACTGACTACATGTATATGTATACATGGACAACTGGCCGCCCACGTTTTCTTCTTGTTCTTCTCCTTCCTCCTCCTCCTCCTCCTCCTCTTCTTCTTCTTCTTCTTCTTCTTCTCCTCCTCCTCCTCCTCCTGTTCTTCTTCTTCTCCTCTTCTTCTTCTTCTTCTTCTGTAGTGATGCATTTCGTGTCTTAGTTGCCAAGAAGTTCGTCAGTTTTAATGGACATTGTTTTAACCGTTTACCAAACAACCCCGACTTTTAACGACCCTATAAAAGAGGAATTTTGAAAACAATGTGCAAAAAGGAGAAAATGCTGGAAAGTATTTTATCCCTTTTCAAACATGCTTTCTATGCCCCTGAAAACAATTTTCAACTTTTGAATCACTTTTATTTTGTCATTCTGCAAATGCTTCCAATTTTAACAAGTCTGAATTTTTGCCGTAAAGAGTTCAGAGATGTGGCCTCAATTGCTTATGTGGACACTGTAGATTAAGATCAGACCGCACAGAACGTGCTCTGACCATGCAGTCTGATCTTTGATCTACAATGTTGTTACACATTCTGACCTAGAAATAACAAAAGTTTAGTTGTTTTTTGTCTTAATTGAAAATGTCTGTTTTATCAGCACTATCCTCAGGCTAGCAATCCTGTGTTTTAACGACCCTGAGGAAAACACCTTTTTAATACATTGTAGTAAAGGAGAAATTGCTGGTAACCAGTATTTGTTCCTTTCCTAATAATTTTTTCTACCCTTTCAAAATGCGAAATCCAATTTATGTCGTCTTCAAAATAGCCGCATCTTAATATTTTTGCCGTTTAGTATTCTTACTCTTTATCAGACGACATAGTTTTATACTAGACCATACTGAAAGCATTTGCAGACGACAAATAAAGCTTTAACCAAACAAATTCAATGTTTAACCACGCTGAAGAAGAGAGCTTTAGAAAACATCTAGGAAAAAAGGGGAAGATGCTGGTAAGCAGCATGTACTCCTTTTACTACCATGTTTTCTACTTTCTCTCAGACAAATCATCTGAGACACATTTTGATTATCGACTGCAAATGCTTCTATTTGGACCAGTCTAAATTTTGTCGTTTGGCAAAGATTTGAATGTATCTCAAAATATTGGATTTGTCTTTGATAGGGTTGAAAACATTGTAGAAAGAGGAGAAAATGTTGGTTACCAGCATTTCTCCTCTTCCCACTATGTTTTCAAAAGCCTATCTTGCTTTTCAGGATCGTTTAAAATCGGGGTTGTATGGAAAAGATTTAATAAGTTAATTCAGCGGCTCAAAAGGTTAAATATCATCCGCATTATAAACAAAAGAGTAATCATACATGTACACGTAATTGTCTGTCGCGGTTGTTGTTGTAGCTCTAGTATGTAAACGTTTACGTACGTCAAACATCAAGACCTTCAAAATTAAATCATAACAATGGAGGACGATGATTACGCAAACGGTGATGATTTTAGCCACCATCCTGAATATTACGAAGAGGTACAGACATTATGTTCATATTAATATATTGCATACAGTGAGGGTTTCAATAGATTTACTATCGCGTTTGCATCATTCTCTCTAAGTTCCCTACGAATGCATGCGTGTAAGCGAGAGCAGAGTTTGCACCATATGTTTGTCTTATATTTATAGTTTTGCCTAACAAATTAAACTATTATTGTACAAATACGACTTCATGTGCACTGCAGCCGGTAACTTTAGAAAAACAATGCAGAGAAAAGAAGCAGTTGCTTGTAAGAAGCGTTGTTTAACATACTGTTGAAAAACGATATTTTCACTTCCCTTTCATACGAGTGTCTCTTGTGTATTTATGTAATACAGCTCTTTGTAACATTATAGCCAGTGGCAACTCTTTATCATATACAAATTATAAAATTTTTAGACTCATCCATGTTAAAAGCATTTGCAGACGACATATAAATTGTGACTAAAATGTTAGGATTTGTCTTTGAAAAGTGTGAAAATATCGTGGGAAAAGGAAAAAAATGTTGTACCAGTATTTTCTTCTTTTTTCACGATATTTTCCAAATCTTTCCTCCACTGGTACGATAAAACACGGGATCGTTTGATAAAGCTTTCATGGTTGATCTGAGTCGGCGACTAAATTTGTAATCAATGAAAGTCACATCAGAAAAAGAAGCAAGGCGCTGACAAGTTGCGAGCCCTTTACCAGACGACAAAAGTTTAAACACGTCCAATTTGAAAGCATTTGCAGACGAAAAATCAGTTGTGGCTAATATGATAAGATTTGTGTTTAAAAAATATAGAAAACATCATGGGATGAGGAGAAAATGCTGGTAACCAGCATTTTCTCCGCTTCCCACAATGTTTTCAAAAGCCTTTATCCTTAGGGTCGCTAAACTGGTGAAGCATCGGGACGCGTCGTGTTCACGTACAGGAGAGAAAATGGTTGCAAAGAAGAACTTGTCCGGCCATGATTAACAATGTAGCCGGTGTTAAAATGTTCAGATGTTAAAATGCGTCTATTTTTACAAGGACATTTGTTTGATAAGCAGCCATGTTTCCGGTTTCCGTCACAGGAAATAAATTGTCTCGATTCAGGGTTGTTACATAAGTACTATCGATGCTTTGACATGCCATCATTTATATCATAGATGTATATTCCTATATATCCTGGAGGCAACTTCGCTGAATCTCATATTGAATTTTTAAAAAAGTCATTAAAACGCCTGTAGCTATATTTCCCGGCAATATTTACACGTGTTTTAATTTTTTATGGACTTCCTGCTTGGTCCGAGTCACTAGACGTTGTTCACAGGGTAGATTGTGTCGACTTTTCCCACGTGAAAATATTTTGGTGGTCAGTTTGATGAAGGTCGCGTTGTCTCAACGTCGTCTTTAAACTGTTTATTTACAATTTTAATATTTTGGGTAGATTTACCTTTGTACTTGGAACAGCGTAACATAAAAGTCTGAATAAGTCCGGGCTTGCGCGACGAACGGCATATACAACAGTGTCACCGAAAAGAAATATTGAGCGATAACTGGATATCAACTATCTTGTGCACCAGCAGTTTGAAGAATCCACAGTGCTTTTGAGTAAACAAACGGAACCATGAGCATTGAAGTGAAAACAGGAGCATTGTGGGAACGTAAAGATGACGACGAAGAGGAAGAAGACGTTGTTATTCGGTCTAAACTGTTTCTTAACAGAAAAGCGCAAAGAGACTTTCGAGTGAATGAAATTTTCAGAAAGGATGCTTTGGATTTCGAGAAAGAGATTGGTGGCGCAGAATCAGATAACGAAGACGAAGGAGAGGACGGGATAAAGACCCAGAAAGATGTTGACGATGCAAAGGAGGAGGAGAAAACAGTAACGCCTCCTGTGGAAGAGCCAACAAAGCGACAAGTAAAATCAAATAGCGAAAAGGAAATGACTGAAGCCGAGAAACGGGCATTACAGAAACAGGTCTTTATCTTTATTATAGTTACTACTGAGTCAAGCTGTACAGTTTCATTGTCTGTTTACCAAATGACAAAATGTAAGAGGCGTCTTTGTTGAAAGCATTTGTAGACTACAGGGTAAATGGAAATCAAATGATCGATTTTTTGTTTGAAAGGGTAGAAATTATTGTGTGACAATGAGAAAATGCTGTTTAACAGCACATTCCTCATGATGCTTTTCCTCATGATGTTTTTCTAAAGCTATCTTGCTCTTCCTCATAGTCGTGAAGAGAATGGTCGTTTGATAAAGGGTTACCTCACTCCCGCAGAGAGTCTGTAGGTCAGCGGGATTCTCAAATTTCGGCAGCGAAAAACCGTTAACACTGTGTAAAATTTCTATATAGTCAGGAAGGTTGCTTTTAATATCATTATGGCATCAGTGCCTAGAAAAACTGACAGAAGGGATGGAGAGAGAGAGAAAGAAAGAAAGAAAGAAAGAAAGAAAGAAAGAAAGAAAGAAAGAAAGAAAGAAAGAAAGAAAGAAAGAAAAGACGTGTATTTCTATAGGTACCATGTAAATACCTTGCAGTAGAGGTTAGATCTGCCCCGTGGCTAACAACAGGAATAGAATCATTGAACTTTTTTTTTCTAGATCTACGTGTTATTTTATCTACATCTTAGTTTTAGGCCATCTTTGCAGGTGAAAAGTTATCCAAATTTCTAAAATATTTTCTCGAAAAACTTGTGACGAAAGCTTAATTTTGTATTGCGAAATGTGGGTCCCGGCCCGTTCGTATTCACTAACACCACAGGCCTTTGAAGCTCTATTGGTCCATCACGGAACACTAAAATTGTCCTTGGTCGGTCATCGAACACTTATAGCACATTGGTGCATCGCCTATATATCACGGAATATATATTCAAATTTTCATTAACATCGTTTCTATAAATAGCACATTGGCGACTCCCTCTATATCGTATATATAGGATCTGACATGAGTTGGTTTTTGAAATAAAATTTTATTAAACGAGTCTAGGGAAAATGTTATTAAGCGAGCCTATGGCGAGCTTAATAACATTTTTTCTTGACGAGTTTAATAAAATTTTATCTCAAACGCCAACGAATGTCAGATTCTTTTTATCACATAACGATATTGATCAGAAGATGCGAAACCATTCTATGCACCCGCGGTAATATCCATAAAACTCATTCACTAAGACTATGAAATACGTACGAAATGACGTCAATAATGACGTCACATAATTGTGATATCAAACGTGTATAAGATAAGAAAATTCGTAATGGGTATATTACACTGAAAACAAGGGAGGTTATGTGATAAGTAGTAAGACAAGGTGTGCAACGAAATCGAACAAAATTTGACCCCCGTCCCCTTTCAGAGATAATATTTAACAGAAAATGGAAAAATAAACCTAGTTACCGCTGCAGATGGGTTCATTAATGATTTTTCTTCTGTACCCTGACCCTCGAAAGTTCCAAATGGCTCTTGCCATCAAGCAATAGCTCTCATCTCAAAAAATAAAAAATCTCCCACATTTTCCGGATCTCCATGCGCTGACGTCACACAATTCGTTATGACGCAGCGAATTTTAACTCACGTGAATTTGCTATAAAAAGACGCGCCAAAGCTTTTGACCAATGAACGGTTAAAAAGCATTTGAAAATATGCGAAATGGGAGATGAAAATCGTGAAACTGGATTAGATGAAAAGATAAATTATATTATACAAAATGTTAATTTAATAATTTCATCAATACACCAACAAAAAAATTTTCGATCTATGTTTGAAAAAAAGAATTTAATTCATATTCGCAGCACGATTTACAAATCGTGTGACGTCAGCGCATGGCGATCCGGAAAATATGGAAGCTTTTTAATTTTTTTGAGATGAGAGCTATTGCTTGATGGCAAGAGCTGTTTGGAACTTTCGAAGGTCAGGTTACAGAAGGAAAACCATTAATGAACCCAACTGCAACGGTAACTAGGTTCATTTATCTGTTTTCGTTTGAATATTATCTCTGGAAGGGGACGGGGGTAAAATTTTCTTCGATTTCGTTGCACACCTTGTCTTACTATATACGGTACAGAGGGAATCCCCAATGTGCTGTTTATAGTAACAGTGTCCGATAATGAAAATTTCGTTATCCCTTGGTAGACCAATGGAGCTTCAGAGGCCTATGCTAACACGATGCTTAGTCTTATTCTCCATATTTTCCAAATTTTACAGTAGGCCTAGCACTACTTCTGATTGGCATAAACCATTAGGTTAAGCTAGTCAGAAGTTGTGTTACTTTCAAATTTGGAAAATCTTGGAGAATAAGCCTAATACATTTTTTTTTTTTTTTTCCTTTCTTTTTCCTTAAGAATGGTTGGTGAATACGGACCATGGTTTTGAACACATGATAATGACAGAGTGAACAAAAAGAAGAGCATGAATTCACGAATGCCATTTGTAAAGTGCGCTCTACATATTGTGGGAAAATGAGCAATCTAAAATTCAAACTGAAATGCCGTTCGTAAGGCTAGGGATCCTTGCATATGCATGTATGCTAGTATACGACCCCTCGAGAGACAATATAAGCAATAAAAAGAAAAAAATGTAACCACGATTGACTGATCTTTAGATAAGGTAGGCTAGTCTTTCGGAATAAGCCTACATGCAGATCTAGAATATGTAATCCAAATATTCAGGACTATCGCGTGTTTCAATTTAAAAAAAAAAGTGATACTTAGAGAGAACAAATTTGTTTTCTTCAACCCTTAGACTGGCAGATAAAATCTCTTCAATGGACATTTGTCATAGACATTCCGTTAATAGGCCTGGCGGACACTGTTGATCAAAGCTTTGATCAAACTGTATGTTCCGTGCAAAGCGGGCTTTTAGACTACAATTAATAAAAAATCCTAAACTAGATCTATCCGATTGATTGATTGATTCTTTGTTTGATAATTGTTTGTATGGTGTTTAACGCCGTTTTCAACATTATTTCAGTAATATCGCGGCGGCCACTGCACATAGCCATGCTTTGCTGGAGTTTCTTTTACCAGTACTCTGCACAATATTCTTTCGAAGTCACTGGCTGCTTTCCCACACAACCGTCGTCGAAACAAGGATCAGCCGCGGGTGAGAGAGGAATGAATCCTGTCGTAATGACTTTTACCAATCCTCAGTAAGAAATTGGCCTAGCCGGGGATCGAACCAGCGACCCCATATTCTTGAGTCCTGTACGCTACCGATTAAAATCTACCTGATAATACATAGTTTAGGTGGATGTAGATCTATTAATTAGTTCTCCAAATACAAAATCTAGCACCCAAGCCTGGGTTTCAGCCCGATCATTTTTTCCTCTCACATATTTGGGCTTTACTTTGTCAAAACTGGGAGTAATGTCCAAATATAAAAAGAAAAAAAAAATGATCGGAACCCGGGCTAAGCACCCCCTGTGGTTCTGTGCTGTGTAATCTTAATCTAAATTGTTCGTAAAAGGTTGTCTGATTACCATCTACGTTATCAGCGTGAATAAAGTTGGTCTTGCTTAGCGCTGTAAGCCTATCTGCGCGAGAAATGCTGCATCGCTTACAAAGAAAAATTGGAATAGGCCTATTGGGCGCCCCTCAATAAACGGAAATAATATGTAAACGAGGCTTACACGTTAACATGGCTGACAAACGACGACCTAAACGCCGAACCGATAAGGTATCAACTAAATACTTACTTATGCTAGGCATTTATGCGGCGAAATTTTGTGTATTTGTTTAATTAAAAGTTTTTCAAATGTTTAGCAATTTATATTCGTTACAACTCTAATTGGTAGCGAGTGAGATCAGGTAATATGTCCATAATAGTGTAAAATGTAGTGGGTGGGGTAAAAATGCCTCCTGGCATTTTCTCGGCTATTAATGCGGACGATCTTGACAGGTCCATATTTAGCCAACAGATATATCATGTCTTACGTCTCTAACTCGTTCATTTCATATTTGGAAGAAGATAAAATCTTTGACCTCTTGTGCACCTTCAACATTCTTTTTCTTTGCCAAATAATCAGAATTTACTTTCACTTTCAGTTGGAAGAAAAATGTACAAAAGAAGAATATGCTGTGGCAAAACATGTCAGATTCAACACACAGGAACATATTGGTCGTTTGGCTGGAATGACAGTCAAATGTTTTACAGGTATAAGAATAAAATCAACTCTCCTTTTCAATTTCAAGTCTGTTTTCCAAATAATGCCTAGAAACACAGCTTCTGAAATTTGAAATCAGTGTGGGAAAAGGAAAAAAAACGGTGGTTACCAGTCCATTGAAGAACTTTAACATTATCTGCATTTTTAATGTCTAGTTTGGAAAAATCCCTTTCTTATTATGGCCCCTTTTGGAAATTTTACATCCCTGGGCATTAATCCTTTACCTCACAATCCGGAATTTTAACGACCCTAAGATGAAAGACTTTTGAAAACATTGTGGGAAAAGGAGAAAATGCTGGTAACCAGCATTTTCTCCATTTCCAACTATGTTTTCTGTCCTTTCAAAGACATATTTCATGCTATGAGCCACTTTTTACATAGCATCAGCTAATCCTTTTGATTTGCAAAAGTCTAAATTTTGTTGTTTGGTAAAGGGTAAAATGAAGCATACTTTGTAGTTATTGTCAGGCTTAGTAGTTATTACAGAGCCAAATAGAGTGTGTATATTTATTAGTTAGATATCAAAGTGTTCATTTGCTGTTTTATCTTTTTTTTTTTTTTTTTCCCAGCATCAGATGCAGTGAACTGTTTGCTTGACTCACAATGGGCTAAGGGTAATGCAGACCCAGACTCTGAGATTATCCTCACTGACAGAAAAAGTTGTGTGAATCTCATGAATAGGTTTGATACACTGTTTTAATCTTTCATTCTTTTTTTGTTTGGTTCTTTAACTCTTTTCTTACTGAATAAATAAACTGCATTTTCTCAAAGGCTGAAAAATACATTTCCTCTGTAAGATCAAGAGACAGTTCCGTCATAATCCAGAATATAGCATTGAACAGTGTAGATCAGTGCACATTCTGTGCAGTCTGATCTTGATCAACACTGTCTGGTGTTGTCTATGGTATGGAAAGAGTTAACTGTTGGGGTCCACCCCAGATTCGTAGGCTCACTCTGATGTTATTTTTATGATTGTGTCTACGCTTGCCCTCGTGGCAGCCATTCTATCTCCATTCTTGGAAATACCTGCATCATTTCAAATGGCTGTATGCGTCGATCTTTCCATTGTCAGCTTACAATAAGATCCTTGATTGATAGACAAGTTATTAACTTGAACAAAAAAGTAAAAGTTACCTCCTTGTAATTCGATTTTTTTTTTATGTAAATATCCATTTACCTCCTTCCAAGGAGACTGAAACTTAGTTTCACGTCTATTGCACATGTTCAAGACTACACAGGCTGACATGGGTTGATACTTTTTTGCAGATGCATTAAGCCTTCTTTTCACAGAGCATTGCTCAATCAACGGTATTCATGATCATTGTATCGTGTAAACATGCTTTCTAATTATTTCAGATTTCTTCAGAAGGGTCTTTTCCACAGAGCTGACAAAGTAGAAAGTAAGAGAGACAAGGAAAAGAAGAAAAAGAAAAAAGAGGTGGAAGAAAAAGAGAAGTTGAAGGAAGAAAAAGAGAAGATGAAGGAAGAGGAAGAATCAAAAGCAGCAGAAAACACTTCAGAAGTATGTTTAACCCTATACCAAACGACAAAATTTTAGACTGGTCCAAATTGAAAGAATTTGCAGACGATAAAATTAACATGACTCAATAAATAGAAATTTGTTCCGGGAGGGTAGAAAACATTGTGGGTAAAGGAGAAAATGCTGGTAACTAGCATTTTCTCCTTTTCCCACGATGTTTTCAAAAGGCATCTTTTTCAGGGCTAACCCATTTACCAAAGAATCCCAAAATTTACCAACCCTTAGTCTTTGGAAAATATTCTGAGAAGGGAGAAAAATCATTTCTCTTTTTCCCCCACAATTTATTTCTACTCTTTCAGTGACAAATTCTATCATTTTAGCCACATTTAAGTTGTAGATGCAAATGCTTTGAAATTAGATGGGTTTAAAAGTTTTGTGATCTGGTAAAGAGTTGAACCCTTCATTAGCTGACAAAATTATTGAAAGCAGAACATAGTTTAAATTTGGCTCAAATAAGTAGATTTGCCTTTGAAACTGAAGAACTACATTGTCAAAAAGGAAAAAAAATGCTAGTTACCTGCATTGTACTACTTTTTCTACAGTGTTTTCAAAAGCCTTCTTCCTATGGGCTGTACAAATACAGGGTCAACTTGTTAAAGGTTAATTTAATCTTTAAGTGGTGTTGCTATTGATAGAAGGGCCATGCTACATAATGTATCAGGGTTTTCCCTCAGCTTTAAAAATTTGGGGTCATCGTGACCCCTTGCCTCATTAGTTGGGGGTCATTTCTTTAACTTACAGGGTCAAAATAAATGGGTCTCTTCATCGTACAGCATGGATTATACAACGCATTTCACCTTTAAACTCCAGGAAAGTAAAGTCTGTAAGTCATTTCTGACGGAAAGCTTTATTTAAATTTTTGTCAGACGATACATTTACGTCCAATCGCTGCTTGACGTGGCTTGATCGGCAGCTATAGGAAGCAGACGATAAAAAAGAATGCTACAGTTTACTTCATCTTGACATTATTTTTCGCAAACAGAAGAGACTGGTAATGTTTACTTTTATCTACCGGAAGTCGCATAAAATAAGCTATGAAAATAGAGAACCCAACCAAGACTTTGACTTGGCCCGTATTTAGGACACATGTCCAATGTACTTTATGGCAATAATGCGTAAACCAGTCTTATTCTATAAATAAATTATCGAAAAACCACTTCTTTCTAAAATAAACCCTGTTGTAAAAAAAAAAGAAGTTTGTCTAATATTCAAGCCGGAATAGACTTGGATTTGTGACGCTTTATTCAATTTCTTTGATGATTTAGATTTTGGAAAGTTGCGTCACTGATGATGCACTGTTATTTTATTTTGGGGGTCATTTGAGTTAAAATCGCGTCAATGACGCAGGATTTGTGCGTCAATGACACAGGATTTGTGGGTCATGGAAAACACTGAGTATCCAGGCATGCTGATTTAGGTTGAAACTTTTTGCTATTAGTAAATTTTCTGCATTACCAAGGACTATTTTACTGCATGATGCAGTGGATGCAGTGGTTTGTCAAACAAAGTGGATTTTATAGATCCATAATCACGTGATGACTTGCTTGGGCATCATGACTTGCTTAATGCATCACAAACATGCATTAAACGCCTTTTTCCCAGAGTACCACTCATATTTGTGTAAGCATTTGCTTCTTTTCGCTCAAGGTTTTCCATGCAGTTGCCTAAAATTCAACTTCCCTTGCCTTCATAAGTCACTTTTTTGTGCAATTTGTACTTTGTGTGTGTGTGTGTTGAACTAAAGTTAGCATATTGTGTACAGTAATAGGTTATTTGAGGTTTGCTTTCATCTGTTTCAGGAAAAAATTACCAACAAAGAAAGGCGATTAAAAAAGCAAGCTGAAAAAGAAGCTGAAGAAGCAAAGAAAGAAGAGAAAAAGGTATGATAAACAGAATTTGCAAGCTTTTGTGTCAGATCTAACTTCAGTATTTCCATTTATTTGGTTTTACAACAAGTGGCCAAATTATGCATGCAGCTCAAGAAATCAACTGACCATATATGCAGACCTTGCCTTACTAGAGTATTTCAGAAGCTTTTGTGGACAATTTAGATCAAGATCAGACTGTACAAAACATGCAGTCTGATCTCTGATCTGCACTTTCCACTGCTTTAATCTAGGTTATGACTGAACTGTCTCTTGATCTTGCAGATGGAATATATTTATAACCTTTGAGAAAATGCAATTTATTTATTCAGTAGTGAAAGAGTTAATGCAGACAAAGTTCTATGACATGGCACATTGCAATATACGCTGTTCAACTCTTTACCACACAACAAAAGTGTAGACTTATCCATATGGACAGCTTGTGCAAACTACAAATTTGACTTAAGTGAAGTGATTTTTCTTTGAAATGCTGGTAACCAGCAATGTATTCTTTTCTCATAATTTCTTCAGAGGCCTTCCTCCTTAGGGTCTTTTAACTCCTTACCACACAATCCCGACTTTTAACGACCCTGAGAAAGAAGCCTTTTTGAAGACATTGTGGGTAAAGGAGAAAATGCTGGTAACCAGCATTTTCTCCTTTTCCCACAATGTTTTCTACTCTTCCCAAACCAAATTTCAGTTTTTCAGCCACCTTTATTTTGTCGTCTGCAAATGCTTTCAATTTGGACCAGTCTAAAATTTTCTCGTGTGGTAAAGAGTTAAACACAGGCTTTTTTTGTTTAGGGAGTAACATTTGATATACATGTACTTTCAAATACCTCTTATGCTCTGCACCAGTTGAAATAATTTGTATATTTGATAAGCCATTTTATAAAGGAAGATGAGATCATAACATTGTGTTAGTTACATTTGAGCCTTGCTCTGGCAAAAGGGGGCTTACTGCTTCTCCGTGATGCATTATACCAAGCATGACATCGCCTAATTATGGATCCATAAAATCCATTTTGTCAAACAACTGACTTAATGGTAAGGTAGAATGGTCCTTTGATATGCAGAAAATTTGAAGATAATGAAAAGTTTCGGCCCATGTCAGCCTGCATGGACTGTGCAGGCTGAAAAGGGTCGATACTTTTCGGAAATGCATTAAGCCCCCTTTTCACAGAGCTTGGCTACTTTATATAATTGACATTTTTGATAATATTAGGTGAAAAAATATAGTTCTTTGAAATTGATGTGAATTTTCTCTCCCTCATCTTTCAGAAAGAGACAGCAAACAAACAGAAAAAGTACAAATTGAATATGAGTGAAGATCAGAGATTTGTGGATGGTAATGCTGTAAGTAGCTATTTTTCTTGTATTATCTAAAATAACCTATAAAACATTTGAGCCATGCTTTGTGAACAGGGGGCTTAATGCATCTGCAAAAAGTATCAACCCATATCAGCCTGAACTGTGCGCAAAGGGTGACATGGGCTAATACTTTTTGCTACTTGTAGATTTTCTGTATGGCAAAGGATCATTCCACCTCCATATCCAGGCAAGTGTCGGATAAAATGAATTTTGCAGATCCTTAATTGTGTGATTACGCTGAAATTAAATCTGAGTAAAAAAAACATGCATATTGAAATTGTCACAAGTGTTAGAAAGTATTATAGGGGAACAGGAGTAAACATTTCTCTGAATGTTTTTGGTAGCATTTGAATCAAAGTATTTTTCATTCATTGAGACTCTTTTGGTTTGTCTCACTTTTAAGTTTTCCTGAGTGCCTGTTATTTAACTGTGTTCAGATTTCTCCATTGTTTTATACTTTTCCAGATATATGTATGGATTTATGACCCAATAAGACCCAAGACTTTTTTCATAGGCTTCTTAATGTGTAAGTAATGACTTCTAAACTTCTTGGGCCGGTTGCATAATGGCAGTTTAAAGTTAAACCTAGGTTAAGCCATGAGTTTATTATGAGCTTAACCTAGGTTTAACTTTAAACTGCCATTATGCAACCGGCCCCTTGAGTTTAAAGTTTTGATTAGTTGTGTACCTTTGTTTAAGCTCCTTTCATTAGACAGGAATTTTAAAGTTTGTTTTTGTTGTTTGAGACATCAATTGTTAATCTATTTTTAGAGTGTATCAAGCACAATTTTGGTGCATCCATGTTAAAACTGACTTCAAATAGAACAGTATGTTTAAATGGTGATTTATGCCACTTTCAACAGCATAAAAGTTATTTTCGTGCGACACCTTTCGGTTTTTCTTGGGTTGAAAAATTTGCTGTGCCTTGCCCAAGGGTAATCCCAAGCAACCAGCACTTCATGCATTGATTGAACCATGGTTCCCAGTGTTACTGAATATGTGAGTAATAACAAGTAATACTAGTCCTCTTATCTTGAAAAAATTGCTTCCATATTTGTATGCACATCAATCCTTAAACAGTGTGTGTATATAGAAGTTTCAACAAAATTTTCAATAATCTATAGTACACTATAACCAAGAATTAAATCTAATTCTTTGTTTTGTTTGTGATCTAAATAGACAAGAACTGTGTTTTAGGCTTACGTTTGTATCTGCATTTCAGTATTGGGAGCAGCTGGCCTATGTTTATTCCCTCTGTGGCCTGACTGGATGAGAATAGCTGTGTACTACGCTAGCTTACTTGGAGCTTCTTTTGTGGGTCTCATGCTGTTCCTTATTGTGTGTAAGTAAAATGTAAAATTTTCAAGCAGAGTCTAGCTCAGTTGATAGCATATTAGCATGGTAACCCAGGTTGTGAGTTGGAATCCCAGTTCAAACTCTTTCTGTTTTTGATTATAGTCATTGCAATAGGATTTATTTTTCTATCATTACTTATCATAGTTTCGACTTATTTTATCAGGAACAGCCAGTGGCTTGAAAAGAGTAATGTATGTGGTGCTAGAAAAATTAACTCTTTACCAAACAACAAAATTTTGGACTCGACCAAATTCAAAGCATTTGCAGACAAGAAAATAAATGCTGCTGAAATCATGATATTTGTCTTTGATAGGGTGGAAAACATTGTGGGAAAAGGGGAAAATGCTGGTTACCAGCATTTTCTTCTTTTCCCACAACGTTTTCAAAAGGCTTCTTTCTCAGGGATGTTGAAAGTCGGGATTGTGTGAAAAGGAACTGCTCCTTTCCTAACAGTGTTTTCTAAAGCTACTGATTGTAGAGTTATAAGAAGTCAGATTTGTGTGGTTCTAAATCATTTTGTAATTTTTCTTGACATTAAAGAGGCATGAATTATAAACTTGGCCTTTTGCCTTTCTGGCTTTATCAAACCAACGGGAATTTAATTACTGTGAGAAATAAATCTTTTGAAAACCTCTTGGACAAAGTATAAAGCTGGTAACCAGCATTTCTCCTTGTTCCACATTTTCAAAAGACCTCTTCACCAGGACCATTAAAAATGGGACAATTTGTAAAAGGTTAACTCTTTGCTATTCTGTCAGTTGTCCTTGTTATGAAAATTCCCCATGATGCCATTATACTTAATGCAATCTATTACTGTAACCAGTAACAACTTAGATTTGGCAGGATGGAGGTTCGTTTGATGCCTTGTCAATGTATTTTTGAAAAATGTGGAATATGTAAAGTAAGCTGAGGATGACCAAAATCTCCATAAATCAGATTGCATGGACAATTAAGTTTAGGGAAAAAAAACCCACTTTTTACGAGACAGCCATATTAACAGCCTCTGCAGGCAACAAGTCATATGTGACTCACATACTTGAATTTGTCTTTGGAAAAGAGGAAAACATTGTGGCAAAAGGGTCAGTTTACAATTTTATACTTTGACAATTAAGTATATAAACCATGATAAAAGTTTTGCTTTCTCATTTCAGTGCGAGTCATCATATTCTCCATTGTGTGGATGGCAACCTTTGGTAAACATCATTTATGGATTTTCCCGAATCTAACAGAGGATGTTGGTATTATAGACTCATTCAGACCTTTATTAAAACATGACGTGTACCCTCCCCCTGAAGTATATGAGGAACAGTTGAAAGAAAAGGAAAGAAAAGAGAAGGAAGAAGCAGAAAAGAAGGAAAAGGATGAAAGCAAAGAAGATAATGAAACTGAAAATGAAGATAAAAACGAGAATGGATTTGAAATGGTGGAATCTAAGGAGGATGAAAGTGAAGGTGAAGAGCAGGATGATGGGGAACATGACAGTGAAATTGAGGAAAGCTGATGTCTGAGCTCTGTCTGTGTGACCTTTACCAGACAACAAAATTTTAGACATGTCCAGATTGAAAACATTTGCAGACAGCTCATTAAATATGGCTTAAGTGAAAGGATTTGTTGTTGATAGGGTTATCAGCATTTTCTCCTTTTTCTACAAACTTTTTAAAAACATTAATTTCCTCAGGGTCGTTGAAAAACAGGTTGTTGGGGAATGGGACGAGCATTAACTCTCTTACTGTAAACTAAATTAATTTGCTTTTGAAGTAAAAAGAAATAAGGATTTATTGCAAAGTAGTTAGACTTGGGCCACAGTCAAGAATCAGATAGGGGTCTTTGTAGATCCAAGATCAGACTGCACATTCTGATCTTGGTCTAGGTTGTCTACAAAAGCTATGTAAATCACCTTAGGTAGTGAAAGAATTATTGTGAAAGTAAAACAGCAACATACTGTATGGATATGTAACTGAGTCATGCTCTGACTAAGGGGGTTTGATGCATCTCTGTGATGAATAATACTAAATAAGACATCACATAATATTGAATCCATAAAACCCATTTTTTCTGGAAATCTACTGAATCATGTTTCTTAGACATGCAGAAAAGTTGTAATCAGCAAAAAGTTTCAACTCATGTCAGCCAGAGCGGACTGCTCAGGCTAACATGGATCGATACATTTTGCCAGATGCATTAAAGCCCCTTCTGTCAGAGCATGGCTCAGTTGTATTTACACTGGACTTTCTCTATGTAGAATAAAATTGCAGCAGATGACACTGAAAAAATCTTAGAGAAAATCAAAATGATGAGAGATGTAATATATTAATGCCAGTATAAACATTGTGGCAAAAGGATGAACTGCTGTTTATGTTCATTTTGTTGGGTTTCAGATATTTCTTCTTTTGTCATATTGTTTTCTAAAGAGTTCTGTTGTAAAGAACATAAAGTTGTCTGTGACAAGGAAAGATGGAAATCTAAAAGTGCTACTACAATGGTACAAAAATTTGGTTACATCATGGAATTGATTTTGACATTGCCTTTGGTGATGGTTCGATATGTTGCATGATAAAAATGATGGGAAAAATCTACCACCATAATTTAGCTTATTTTATAATTGTTTTACACCTTTTACCGTATGTGGGCATTATCTGACATAATGATGTAATGGAACCGACCTTAAGTCACTTCCAGACTACAAATCATGTCCAAAATTAAAAGAACTTGCAATCAACAAATGGTGGGGTTTGTCTTTGATAGGGTAAAAACTTTGGGAGGAAATAATTGTGACTAACATTTTCCCCTCTTCCCAGAATATTTGCAAAAACTTTTTATGTCGGATTGGTTACAAGTGGCGATTGTTTGATTAAGCATTTAACAAAACAAAAAAATTTAGTTACATTTGAATCTTTTTGTTTCATTTAGTGTGGATTTGTTTCTTCAGTGCTTTGAAATAGTCGCACAAATTAAGAAATTAACTACAATATTGCCTAATTTATCCTATCAAAAAAAAAAACCTTAAAAGTACATGAACCGTGAAGAGTCATTTATAAACTATACAATTGAATATGCTTTCTGTTAAAACAGTATTAGTAGCTTGGCTTTTGAATGTTTAAAACCTGGATTGAGTGCTCTCTTTTCACTGGATGACAAAGTTTTTTTGACATGTACAAAATTGAACTATTTGCATACTACATGTAAGCTGTGGCTCAGATTTGGGGTTTGAAAGGTAGTAACCATTGTCATTACTGGTATTTTTATACCCCCATAAACAAAGTTTGGGGGGTATACTGGAGTCACCCTGTCCGTCCGTCCGGCCGTCCGTGCGTGCATCAAGAAAAGCTTGTCCAGGGCATAACTCCCAAAGTATAAAAGCTAGTGACTTGTGCACTGTGAAAGAACCATAACTCTATTCCTACTATTTTTAGAGTAATTTCCCTTCGTAAATTTCAACTTTGGATTTTTGTCTGGGGCATAACTTCCCAAGTATAAAAGTTAGTAACTTCAAACTTCACACACAGATAGATCACATTAAGGAGAAGTGCAGTGTACAAGAACCATAACTCTATTCCAACTATTTTTGGGGTTATTGCCCTTTCTAAATTTTGACTTTGGATTTTTATCTGGGGCATAACTTGCAAAGTGCAAAAGCTAGTAACTTCAAACTTCATTGACAATTAGATCACATTAAAGCAAAAAGCACTGTGCAAGAACCATAACTCTATTCCCACTATTTTCAGAGTTATTGTCCTTTGTAAATTTCAACTTTGGATTTTTGTCTGAGTCATAACTTCCAAAGTATGAAAGCTTGTGACTTCAAACTTCATATATTTTTTTTTACCCAGTTAAGGCACTTTGATGATATTTTTTTCTATAAAATGACACCTGTTCTGTGACAAGGCGCTGTGTGGGGGTATGCGGCACTTTTGTGACAGTTCTAGTTTCCTTTTTAAAACTCGGGATTGTGTTCAAAAAGCGTAACTTTAAATGTTCATAACTATGTTCTGTAATATTTGCCATAATACTTATTGTCTTAATTGAATAAGAGCAGTTGTTACTAATGATAGACCATTTTCTTTCTGGTTCCAACTATTGAAACCACTTACTTCTGTCAGGGGGGTCCTGCGTTGGTGAGTGGTAAAGTGTAGGTGAAGTGTTGGACTCATGACTAGGAGTCCCCAGGTTTTGGGCCTAACTGGATCCACTCGATTTTTAGTGGGAGTGCCCTGGGCAAGACAGTTTAGAGCCCTAGCAAAATGCTGGTGAAACCTAGGAAATACATGAATATGTGAGCTGTTTGCCATGATATGACTGAAGTAATGTTGAAGGCTGAGTAAAATACGCAATCATGAAAAAATTGTCGGAAATGTTAATCCTGTACCCAACATAAAGGAGAAAAAGTGAACCAGCATTTTCTCCTTTTCCCACAATTTTTTCACCCTTCTGCAGCTAAAATCTCTTCATTTGAGACACATCAGCATGTTATCTGCAAATACTTTGAATTTTGATTAGTCTTTAAGATTTTGTAAAGATTTAAAGGGAATTTATAACAATAAAATATGGCTAAAGTACAGTGCACCAAAGTTGATAATTACATTATTCCAACAGTCTTTTAAAAAAGTTTGTGCACCTTTTGAGTTAATATACTATATAAAAATCTTTATAGATCAACAGAAATTATTAACATGGAGAACAATTTTTCTGTACTTTTTTTTAACTCACCTGAGCACGAAGTGCTCATGGTGAGCTATTGTGATCGTGCTGTGTCCGTCGTCTGTCGTCAACTTTTACCTTGTGTACACTCTAGAGGCCACATTTTCAGTTCGATTCTTGTGAAACTTGGTCAGAATGTTTGTCTCGATAATATCTCGGACGAGTTTGAAAATGGGTCATGTCAGGTGGAAAACTAGGTCACATCTTAGAAAAACTTTGTGTACGCTCTAGAGGCCATATTTTCAGTCCAATACTCCTGAAAGTTGGTCAGAATGTTTGTCTTGATGATATCTCGGATGAGTTGGAAAATGTGCCATGTAGGGTCAAAAACTAGGTCACCAGGTCAAATCTTAGAAAAACCTTGTGTATGCTCTAGAGGCTACATTTTCAGTCCAATACTCTTGAAAGTTGGTCAGAACGTTTGTCTTGATGATATCTCGGACGAGTTCGAAAATGGGTCATGTCGGGTCAAAAACTAGGTCACCAGGTCAAATCTTAGAAAAACCTTGTGTACGCTCTAGAGGCCACATTTTCAGTCCAAAACTCTTGAAAAGGCTCAGGTGAGTGACTTCAGGGCCATCATGGCCCTCTTGTTTTTAGCTCCACTGGCCGAAGGCCAGCGGGCTTATGTCATGGCCTGTTGTCCGTCGTCCGTCCGTCCGTGCGTCTGTCTGTCCGTCCGTGCGTTAACTTTTTTTTAAAACGTCTTCTTCTCTGAAACTACCCATCCAATTTTGATGAAACTTCACAGAAATGATCCTGCCATGGTCCTCTTCAGAATTTCTTGAAAGAATTTAATTCCTTCAAAAACTCTGGTTGCCATGGCAACAAAACTGAAAAATTTTGAAAATCTTTGAAAATCTTCTTGTCTGAAACCGTAAGGCCAAGGGCTACCAAATTTGGCATGTAGCTTTATCTAGTGGACCTCTACCAAGTTTCTTCAATTTATAGCCCTGGGGTCAAAATTGGCCCCGCCCCGGGGGTCACAAGTTATACATGGGCTTATTTAGAGAGAACTTTAAAATTCCTCTTCTACCTAGCCATAGGGCCTAGAGCTACCAAATTTAGCATGTAGCTTTATCTAGTGGACCTCTGCCAAGATTGTTCAAATTATAGCCCTGGGGTCAAATTAGGCCCTGCCCGGGGGTAACAAGTTTTACATGGGCTTATATAACAAGTTTTACATGGGCTTATATAGGGAGAACTTTAAAATTCTTCTTTGACCTAGCCATGGGGCCTAGGGCGACCAAATTTGGCATGTAGCTTTATCTAGTGGACCTGTACCAAGGGTGTCCAAATTATAGCCGAGGGTCAAATTTGACTTCGCTCCGGGGGGTAACATGTTTTACATGGGCGGGCTTATATAGGAAAATCTTTCACATCTAGCTATAAGGGCTAGGGCTATCAAATTTTGCATTTAGCTTTATCTAGGGGGTCTCTATCAAGGGTGCCCAAATTATAGCCCAGGGGGTCAAATGTAGCCCCACCCCAGGGGGTCACAAGTTCTACATGGTCTTATATAAGGAAACTTTAATAATCTACTTGTACATAGCCATATTTAGGCCTAGGGCTACCAAATTTTGCATGTAACTTTATATAATGGGCCTCTACCAAGAGGGCCCAAATTTTAACTTTGGGGGTCAAGTTTGACTCAACACCAGGGGTCACAAGTTTTACATTGGCTTTTATAGTGAAAACTTGATAAACCTGTGTCATGGATCACATATTTTACAGGGCCTTTTATTCAGCAAACTTGTTTTACATGACTTTTTATTGGGCAAGATTAAAAAATCTTTTTGTTTATAACCACACATTCTAGTTTCATATTGTAGGTCTGGGGTCAAAATTGCCTTCATTCCAGGGATCGCAAGTTTAACATGGGCTTCAAAATATTGTCACTTCAATTTAAACATTAATCAAGGGAAATAACTCTTTTTATGAAAGATAAAGTTCGTTACTATTTACCTCCCTTGATTATCAAGCTGCAGTGATACATGATTGACTTAATAGCCAGTGGAGCGATACAGGGCCATCATGGCCCTCTTGTTTAAATTACTGATCTTACCAGACTTGAATTGCAGGATAAATTACTGGACTTAGATAAAATGAATATTTGTAGTTGTGGAAAGACGATTTAGTGAAGAGTGTGGAGATGTTTGTTAGAGGATGGTGGTTACGCTTTGTGTTCAAGATGTATTTATTTGTGAATTTTAAAGAAAATAAAAGTATTGCTTGCAAATGTCAACAGAATTCTTCAGTTGATGTCATTTCTTTCTTCAAATGTTGTCTCAACACATTATTGCCACCAAACAAATTTGCTGCAGATGATCACGACTTCCAAAACATCCTTTAAAAAGCCATTGCAATCAGTAAGAACAAGTATAAAATGCAAATTAGCCATGCTCTGTGAAAAGGGGGCATAATGCATTTGCGAAAAGTATTGACCCAGATCACCCTGCGCAGGCTGACCTGGGCCAAAACTTTTTGCAGTCGGTAAATTTTCTCTACGTCCAAGAACCAGTCCATCCCTTGATTAAACTGGTTGTTAAAAACAGGTGGACATTATGAATCCATGAGTATGTGATGGATTGCTTGGTAGCATGGATCAAGGAGATGCAATAAGCCCCCTTTTCCTAAAGCATGGCTCAAATACATGTAAAACAGTGTGGTTAAAGTGGAATATGGTTGTTACAAGCTCCTCCTTTTGTCTTGGTGCTAGTAAATATGGTCTACTGTAAGTGAAAACAGTCTTCTGAAGTTGTTAACTCTTTACCAGAAAACAAAATTATATTACAACATGACACGTGAATTCGGCTCTATAAACACAGTGCAATGAAAGTGTGGTAAAATCTATGTCATTCTATATAAAGAGACGTCATTATGTATAAAGTAAGTCGCTTGTGGCTGTTCCATATCTTCGCCATCCGATATTTTATCAATGAAGGTCACTTGATGTAAACAAATCATCATTTTCCGCTCCTTGACCAAGGAGGAAGGAAAATCCTCAAGGCTCTACCAATATTAACTGTTTATTTAAAAACTGACAACAATGGAACTATATGAAATGTTAGCAGTAAACATATGTAAGTCAAGTGTCTTTTCAAGTTGAAGGTTAGTTAAAAATCGATTGGTGTTGCATTGGAAATGGGACTGGGAGTGGGTGGAGTAATATTCGGAGCATTCGAAGCAGCTGTGACTCTTGTGCTTGACAATACATTCATTCTTCTCCGTCATTTGAAAAGGAGAAAATATAACAGTAAAAAGGTATTTTTTTATGTTGTGTTTGATGCCTAAGGTTTTAATGAAATTTTAATTTTGTATTTACCGTCTGAGCAGTGGGGTTTTGGTAAGTAAGTGGAACAGCCGTGGTTTATTCAATGGAATATTATCTGCATCCACGTTTTTACTCCAAGTATGAACTGGTTTTCCTTTGATTAAGAGTTGGTAATTTTAGAATCGAAAGAATCTTCTTTCTATCGTGGTTTATCGTTCAATAAACCACGTGAGTTATGAGGCGCAATGAATAACCCACTCAGGCTATCGCCCTCATGGATTATTTATTGTGCCTCATAACTCACAACCGTGGTTTATTGAACGATAATCCATGATAGAAAGAAGATTATTTCTTAATTCTTGTCATCTTGAAAATATTTGAGCCATGCTCAAAGGGCTGAATGCATCTGCAAAAAGTATCAACGTGCAGATTTGCATTAATGATTATGTAAATTTTCTGCATATACAAGGACCAGTCTACCTCATGATTTGGTTGTTATACAAAATGGATTTTATGGATCGATAATTACATGATGACTTGATTGGTATAATGCATCACAGAGATGCAAATTAATTGCAACAGTATCAAATTCTTGAGGGTGAAATTATAAGAGACATTTCTATTTTCTATTACCTGTGTCTTATTATACATTGTTATACAGTTCACAAATATTTGGGTAAGAATAAGTAACTGCTTTAAAAACGATAAAAAGTTTATTTATTTTCTACCTTCAAAGGTGTATGACCCATGTGGTAGAATACCATTTTGTACAATGCACGACAGCAAAGTGCTATCATCCCTTTTAACTCTTTACCATACAACACAATTTTAAGACTTATCCAAATTTGAAATAAATTGCAGATGACAAAATAAATGTGATTCAAATATACAAAACTTTTTTTGGAAAGAGTAGAAAACACTGTGGGAACAGGAGGAAATGCTGGTTACCAGCATTTCCTCCTTTTCCCACAATGTTTTCAAAAGCTTTCTTTCTCAGGGTTGTTAAAACCCAGGACTGTGTGGTAAAAGGGTTAAGAAACAATCCGGAGTTCTTAACGACCCTGAGGCAGTGGCACTTTGAAATCATTGTGAAAAAAAGACAAAAAATGCACATTATTGTGGAAAAATAAGAAAATTTCCACATTTTTTACTCTTTCAACCCCAAACCTCATTATTATTTGACACATTCGTCATCTGCAAATGCTTTCAGTTTGGGGAAAAGCATACGAACTTGTCTGTCTAGTAAAGAGTCATAAGTGTATGTCAACAGATACAATATAGTTGAATAGAATATATACCTTTTTGTACAAAAGAAAATTATATAGTGTCTTTACCCTTAATTGTTTACCATACAACTAAATCTTAGACCTGTCTTAAGTTGAATACATTAGCAGACGACAAATCTAAAGTGTCTTTAACTATGGAATTTGTCCTTGAAAGGAGAGAAACTTTTTCTGGGAAAAGGAGAAAATACTGTACTAGTTATTCGTAAAGCATTCTTCTCCGTAAATACCATACTAGTTATTTGTAAAGCATTCTTCTCCAGGGTAATGAAGATACAGAGTTGTTTGGAACAGCACTAAAGACATAAAGAATGCACCGATACAATGAATAAACAAGAGCACCCCATGTGGGTGCAAATGCTCGGCTGCAAATTCTTGATTTTCAGTGAAAATTCAGTTGAAAAAGGAGCATAAGTGTCAAAATTACTTTGATGGTTTCTGCCCTTGTTGTAGGGGTTCCCCTTTTCAGAATGAATAACTTGTCCAAGTTTGAAGTAAATATCTTCAGTTTTTACAATGATATTACAAAATGTCAAAGTTTTTTGTCATACCATGACGACACAGACGACTATAACGCCTGGGCTCAACAATACCTCAAAGTTTTCTTCGAAAACAGCTGAGCTAAAAATGGTTTGATTCTTTCACTCTTTACTAGAGGACAAAATTTTAGCCTCATTAATATTAAAAGCATTTTTGGCTGAATGGATGGCCTGAAAAGGAGAAAAATGCTTGTTAGTAGCATTTCCTTCCTCTCCAAATATTATTGAAAAGGTCTCTTCTACAAGGTAAATTTAAATCCCATTGCATTTATGTTCGGCAGATCCTTTTCACAATGATAGAGTTTCCTCTTTTGCTATCTTGTAAAGGGTTGAAACAAAAGAATATTTTGTTATGGGTTAACCCATTACCAAACAATCTAGAGTTTTAAAAATCCTGATAAAGAAGGTTTTTGAAACATTGTGAACAAAGGAGAAAATGCTGGTGTCGCCGGCCAGCCAGTTCGATAAGTTGGCAGAGGGGTAACAAACAACGACAACAGAATGTTCCTAGCTACGTCTATGTAATATGATAATCTTTTTCTGTAAATAAATATAAACAATCATAAGAACACATACAAAACCCTCAATACATACCTAATTCTCATAATTTTTACAAAAACGAATACTTATAGACATGATAATGTGACAAGAATGATTGAAAAGTTACCTGTATTTATATTGATATACAAATACGATGATTTGAAATAGACAACATGTCATGCAGAAACAAAAAAATGGCAGGGTCACGTGATAGGTGCAATCGATTATGATAACTGTTTTAGTAAACACGGAGAGTAAATCAAACAGTAGAACAGTCCTAAAGGAATAGCTTTGCCAAAAGTAGTAACGTAAACATTGTAATAAAAGGGTTTGAAAATAAAAAATAATAACACTGGGAAATTTTATGGCAATTTTAATATATATACTATTCACTCTATGACACTGGTAACCAGCATTTTCTCCTTATCCCAAAATGTTTTCTACCCTTCCAAAGACAAATCCAAAGTTCAAGCCACATTTATTCTGTCATCTGCAAATACGTTCTAATTTGACAAGTCTTAAATTTTGTTGTTTTGTAGGGAGTTCAGTCAGGTCCGGTAGAAGAGAATACATATATATGTATTAGAAAATCACAATATTCTAAGCACTATTCATTTAAATTAATATTTCCAAGTATGTACTCACAGCAAGAATGTTTGAACATATGTTGAGAATCATCTGATACGAACTAACCAGGATTCAAGTATGATACTAGTATTATGCTATTGCCACAAGTTTATCACTGAGCAAATACTTCTTTATTTTCACAGTAACTAGGCCTTGTTCAAGAGAACAGGCAGATCTGAGA
Organism: Hippopus hippopus; assembly: GCA_946811185.2. Taxonomy (NCBI): domain Eukaryota; kingdom Metazoa; phylum Mollusca; class Bivalvia; order Cardiida; family Cardiidae; genus Hippopus; species Hippopus hippopus. The sequence goes on from OX328111.1 coordinate 10,756,104, forward strand.
ATTACTGAACCTATTGTAACAGTTCAAGATGAGCAAAGTCTTTTAATACATGCATTGAAAGTTTCACAGGCAAGGATACATTTTGAACTAAGCTCACAAGAACGAAAAACTTTGTTCACCGACTTAAAACATTAGAATCAATAAAACATTACCATTTACAAATTAAATCATCACCTCCCGAATCAAAATTAAAATTTCAAAATTAGTCTAGGTGTACTTTGAAACCAGTCATGTTTGACGGGTACCAATTTTTGTTGATTTTGTGGATGGGTAAGTCCATGAATTCAAGTTCTCAACAGAGATCAGTCAATGACCCATTCCAACTTATTTCAGTTCAAGTGTCATTGATTGCAGATATGCCAATGTTAAGTATACATGTACACACTCTTCATTCAACAGAAACTTACTTACACTTCAGAATAATTTTTCACATAAAAAATTGCGTAATGATATAAACTTGACTGAATACATATGCTAATCCATTTATGTTACCATAATGCCAGCGATGACAGCATGAAAACTATTGTTTAAAAAAGTCTGAATGCATATTTACGCCTATCCCTTTGCTGAAATGTGACAATCTGACTCAATTTACATATTTCTTACTGAAATTTCTGGAAATAAAAATCTTGTCGTAATGCCATTATTATTCCATAAAAGTTCTCTCTCCCTTGTCTCAGGATGTCATATTCTTCCAAGATTGACCTGTCTGCTATGACACATCACTATTCTGTACAGGATAAATGTTAAAATGCTGTGCACCTAACTCAAAGCTATGCTGCTAAAAAACAGCAAAAGGAAAATGGCAATAAATATATGTCTAGTTGGTTGGATTCTGAAAGCATCATCTAAACTTGAAAACGCTGCTGAAATATTTGACTGCAAACTTGACTTCAGGGTTTCAAGCATAATGATGTAGCTTATAATTAATTACACGTCTTAATTATTGGACTCATGACTGTCGACCTGATTATTAGGTAAGTGTCATAAGCTTTACAACCTTTGCTCTTGGTATGATACTTGTGTACTTGTCAATAATCGACTCCTGTCATATTAAGGTTCTTTCTACTTATCTTTTTCATGCATTTGGGTACTAAGACTGAACTGAGTTTATTATTTGCCCCAAAAATATGTTTTGGAAATGGAAAATCAACAAATTTACAGTCCAACAAAGGCACTGAATTTGAAAAAAAAAATAAAAAAAATTTCATGCAGACAATATGCATTATGTTAAACCACAGTATCATGGTCACAGTTCACTTTTTTATGCGCTTCCTGAATTTCACCAGTTCTAGGCTAGAGCTGTGAAGTGCCTTTCCAAAGTACACTCCCACACAAATCCAAGTGCCTCAGGTGCAGACTGAACACAGTACCTCTGGACTACTAATCCACTACCCCTGCCACTGAGTGACATCAGACTCCAGGTATGTCTAAAACCAACCTATATGGTAACAAGTGAATAGCTCTTTACCATAAAAACAGTATTTTAGATTAGCCCCTGTTGAAAGCATTTACAGACCAAGAATTGAGATATGGCTCAAATGAAAGTCTTTGTCTTAGAAAGGCTGGAAAACATTGTGGGGAAAGTAGAAAATGCTGGAAAACAGCATTTTCTACTTTTCCCACCATGTTTTCTAAGGCCTTCTTCCTTCAGATCGTAAAATTCACATAGTTGTCTGGTAAAGGGCTAACAATGTGTTTAAATGGCAGTGAAGGCTAATTTCTGTTACACTAACAATCACAAGAATTTTTTTTATGGAGATGGCATACATTTAAATCTCTCAAAAGCTGCTTTTTCCAAACCCTCTCTCTCAGAAGGATGTGCTATTTTTATGAGTTCATAGGCTCTTTGTCGAAGATTTTTTCCGAACATGTTGGCGATACCGTATTCAGTTACGATGTAGTGAACATGAGCTCTGGTTGTTACCACTCCAGCACCTGTATAAAATAAAAAAGAACTGAAACTCAACAGAGAAAATTATGCTTTCTCATAGTCATTATCAGATGATACAATAGTTAGTATCAGACTCTTCCTTTTTTAAAACATCCACAGACAACAAACAAATTGAAGGGGTATTAAACCACATTTTGACACCCCCCCCCCCTTTTTTTGTGTGTGTGTGGGGGGGGGGGAAAGAAAGAAAGGGAAAGCAAATTGATATTTATTATGAAAAAAAAAAATTACGGAAGAAACTGTTTAAACTTAGTTGGGAAAAAACAAAAAAAAATGCTCAAAAAAAATTGCCTGTGGTGGGATATGTGGTGGGAATATACCCCAAATGCACCATTTTCAAAACCACAGTTGGTGACTCTACCTACTGAGCCATGGTGTCAACCACGTATTTATCCCTTGATATGCAATAAAGGCTATATCTTACTAACTGAATAGGAAATTTTATCGTCAAAATAAACAAAAAAAGTTGATAATGTCTCATCTTTTCCACATTTATTTCTATCAATATTTTAATTTTAAAGCCAGCTTTGCATACCAATGAAAACTAGCAATTTTTTTGTTCAAAAAAGCCTACAACAAAATCTGGTTCAATCTGGTCCACTTTAAATTGGTTGAAATGATAGGATTTGTCTTTGAGAAGGTTGAAAATATTCAGCAAAAAGAATATGCTGGTTGCAATCTTTACTGAACAATTGTATGTTTTAAAAAAGGGATTTTGAAAATACTTGTAACCATCATTTTCTCCTTTTTTAACAATGTTTTCTATCCTTTCATAGGGACAAATCCAATCAATTCTGCCAAATTTACCTTGTCTTGTAAAGATTTAACTTAAACTTAAGTTCTGGAGGCTTGTTAGAAATATTTTTGCCACAATATTTACATGCATGATTCCTTTATTCAAGTTTATTATACCCCCGCAAAACGAATGTTTTCGGGGGTATACTGGAATCAGCCTGTCTGTCTGTCCGTGTGTCCGTCCATGTGTCCGTCTGTGTACAAAATACTAGTAATTGCCTGTTTCTGTCAAAGCGCTGGCGGGGGTATTAAGTCACATTCAGTGACAGCTCTAGTTATCCCTATTCTACAAAATACTTTCAAGGTCTTTTGCTACAAATTTGCTTTGGAAAAAAAAAAACCCAAAAAAAAAAAAACTAATTCTTTACCAAACAGCAAAATTTACTAATCTAAATTGAAAGCAAATTGCAGACAACAAATTAAGAGTTTCTTTTTGTCTTTGAAATGATAAAAAACCATTGCAAGGAAAGGAGAAAATAGATAATGTTTTCAAAAGCCTTCTTCCTCAAGGTCATTAAAACTTGGGATTGTGTTGTTGAGGGATAGTTACTTGTACGATTGGAAAATACAACCAATATTAGTATGAAGAGTATAAACTATAACATGATCTGAACATACCATCTTTCAGTGTTGGAACAATTCTTGATATTCCATCCTCAGTTGTTGATGTGCAAGCAATGATGGGCCTACCCTCGCCATCCAAACTCTGAGCTGCTCCCCGTATGAAATCTATCTGGCCTCCAAAACCTTTTAAAAAAAGATCAAATTTACTGTTAAATGTTTCAGTTACTAAAACATTCTATTCTGTTGATTGACCATTTGCTACATAACCCCATGATTGTATGACCTTGACCCTTTACCAAACAATCAGGTTTTCACAACCCTGGTGAAGGAGGCTTGTGAAAACGTGAGAAAAAAGAGAAAATGCTGGTAACCAGTTTTTTATTCTCTCTGTAGTAATTTTTATCAATTATGCCGCATTAAGTTTGTCATCTGCAAGTACTTTGAAATTTTTTACCAGTTTAAAATTTTGTCATTTGGTAAAGAGTTGAGAGAAAAAGTATTTTAAAACTTTATGCATGTGCCTGTCCCTCTCAGTGTGACTTGATGTTGCTATGTTTAGTGTATCCTTGACAAAAAACTTCATATGAAATTGGTATAATATAAAAAAAAATAGATACAGAGATATAGAAATTTTAGAATATTCCTTGTAAGCATAGTTCTTTAAACAAAGAGCAGAACTTTGTTTACTTTTTTCAACAATCTACATGTATATCAAGGGAAATGATGGTGGATCATAAGGTTTAACAATTCATGGTTACAACCAGTGAAATTAACCGTAAATATTTACGTAACTTCCATTGAAAGCTGAAACATTAGTTCCCTCATGAACATCATTGATAATATTTTTACGAGTGACAGCACCACTCATGAAAATATTACCAATGATGTTCACTCAATAAAATAAATTTCGGTCTTTCATAGAAAAAAATAAATTTCCTCTTTTTTATTATATACCATGAAACTTTCTTGCTCAAATAAATGCATTACACATGGGTAAAATAACACACATGACAGAAAAAAATCTGTATCCACACACTGTGAAATACTGTTCCAAATATGGTATGATGACATATCTCACACACAAAACAAGCATGCATTGATTTGAGATTTGATTAGTCAAAATGTTACGCTATAATATTCATCCGCCATTCATAAAAACGAAGTTACTACCCTCTACACCATTAATGGTCTCATTTTGTTAACTATTTTCAAAAAAAAATTATTATTAGTTGCAAAATTTTGTTGTTGAAAGTTGTAGGTATATAATAAAAGGAATAACATGTTGTAGAAACTTTCCTGGTGCTTGTATTTGCTTCTCGCTATGTGAGAAAATTTTGACATCTTGCTCATACTTTGGTCTCACACCATATCAAATTTTCTGATGCTGCTTGAATTAAATGAGCACCAGGAAAATACTACAACATAATATTCCATATATATATTTAGTACTGATATATCATTTGATTTTGTTATTATAATACTATATTGAGTACATTTTATATTATTTTTACTTACCAGAGTACATGTATGTTCCCAACGAATCAGAGCACACTTGCCCTGTGATGTCTATCTCTAAACATGTGTTGATGGCAGTCACACGAGGATTTTGACTGATTACTGAGATGTTGTTGGTGAAATCACATTCTTGCATACCTATAGACAACATAAACATTAAAATCTTGAGACAAATTTAAAATATCTAGACTATAAGGCTACTACAGTTCATCCATACATTGACAAAAGACTTACTTTTACAGATCAATTTCTTAAAATCTTAGACTTCTTCATGCTGAAGCCTTATGCATATAACAAACTCTACTATAGTAAAATGTCTTTGGATTGGTAAACATTGTTACAAATGGGGAAAATCAAAATGCTGTACAGCGGCATTTTCTCCTTTTATTACACTGGTTTCAGCCACCTTCCTCTTCAGGGTCATAACAACACTGGATAGTATGTTAGATCTATTCCAACTAATATACATGTTTTATGTCTCTGTAATACAAGGTTTTCTAACATTTTAGAGGAAAACAAGAGTAATTCTTCAGGAGTAACTTTCCTAATGAGAACCAAAGTTTTTCTATAAAAAAAAATTCTACACAAATCATTTTCATTAAAAATTACCTACATGTATAACTAGAAGGGAAACAAACAGTGACTCAATACCCCTTACACCTGCTTGACAAGTTGTCTTGGTTCAACGGAATATAATTCTTCAATGCTGAGTAGACATCTTAAAAAAGTGTCTTGCACATCTAAGCTAGAAACAATTCAATTAAAAACTAAGAGGGATTTTAATATTATAAACTTGACTAAACAAGGAGATAGTATGGATAAAAAATCGAACATCACATTCTGTGCAGTCTCATCTTGATCCATGCCGTCCACAAAAGCACCTGCTTTTAGCCTGCGCTGCTGAAAAGGTTAAAGAGAGCATAGCTTACACACAAAAGAGTTATCATCCATGAATGAGTAGAGTTTTTTTGTTCCCATTGCAAAACTAGCCACAATTTTTCCTGTCTGTATAGTTTTCCTTGCGTTAGTTATGGCCCCTTTCTCAACCAGGCTCACCACTGTGTCCCCAATCATTTCCGAATGAAATCCCAGATCTTTGTGATTGTGAAGTTTATGTAAGACAGCATCTGGTAAATTTCCGATGCCTGTAAAATTAAGATTTGTACAACTACATAGTTCAAACTATCAGGCTGTAAAAATGAGAGGACCGTGATGGAACAATATTGCTCACTGGAGTTAAAATTTATTAAGTATCTTGTGATATCCTATCAAACATCAAAGTAATTTCAGATGTCAAGCAAAATGAAAGCAAAGTATGACTTATATCAAATAATAGATAAAAAAAAAATAACATCTGTATTTTGCAACATTTCTTCACATTCAATTTGCAGAGCCAGGGTGGCTCAGTCTGTAACATACAGGGCCTGAGAATAGAGGGTTGCTTGTTCAGATCCCAAGCTTCTCTCTCTCTCTCTCTCTCTCTCTCTCTCTCTCTCTCTCTTTGCCTCTCTCTCTCTTTCTTTTCCTCCCTCTCTTTTTCTCCCTATTTCTTTTCACTGAATAGATACAAAAACTTTCTTTCCGGCGTATTTTCGCCTCTCACCTCTGCTGAAGCATGTGAGAAAAGTAGTCGGTGGCTTTGGAAAGAAAGTTGTGTTAGTACTGGTGTGTGAAAGCCAGGAAACACATGTGCGTCACCGACCGCCATGATATGACCTTAGCTGTTAAAGTGGCGTTAAACCCCAATACAACCTACAACCAACAAAAGCTGAAAATGACATATCTAGACAATAGTAGGGACTGAAAATGTTGCAATTTCAAAATTTCAAGACTGTTTCAACCAGACTTGATTCAAGACCGTTTCAACCAGACTTGATGATCAGAATACCACAAAAAAAAGTTTTCTCCAGCCACCTTTGGAATCTGGCAGTGTTTCAATCTGTACAAGACTGAAATTATGTCATCTGTTTAAGAATCTAGCATCACTATTTTAAGTTAAAAAATCATAATTAATAATCTAATAGAGTCTTATTGTCACACTTGTCACAAAAAGCCATAAGTTCATCATAAGTATCAATAAAAAAGCCTGTCTAAAACAGCCACTTGTCACAAAAGGCCAGTTCTGTTTACTTTTCAAGGTGCTTAAAAAAAGTTTGACTGTTTCAGTATACCTGTCTGTATTGTTGCGCCATCTTCCACCAAATTATCCGAAATCAGCCTTGCTATTTCATTGACTTGTGGTGTCCTAGTGACAGGTGTTATTTCTGGCAGAGGTTCACTGTGTTCTATCATACAGTCTATGTTTGACATGTGTATTAGCCCATCCCCCAAGGTCCTGGGCATATGTTGATTCACTTGCGCTGAAATAGAAATGTACAGTGAAGTAGATACTTTCCATACTTTGATTTTTTTTTTCTATACATTTTCTGCACAATATATATATTTAGACAATTGACTTGGGCTGAAAAGAAAAATTCCAAAGATTTCGTGCACAGTGTATGTCACTTGCGCTGAGAAAGAGAAATGTACAGTGGAGAAGATACTTTTTATCCTTTGATTTTTCTCTCTACACATATTCTGCACAACATACACTGTGACAATTAACTTTGGCTGAGAACAGAAAACTTGAATCTTTTGTGGACAGTGTATGTCAAGCTCGGACTGCACATAATATGCAGTCTGATCTTGGATCCACACTATATGAAATTTGTGGGATATCCTGACCAAACATGGCCATGCAATGGCAATATTTAGACCTTTTTAAATACTTGAAAACATCTTTTCATTACTTCAGGTTAACTTGCCACAAGAAATCTGGAAGCAATATTTATACATGTACATTTTTCCTTAACCCTTTACCACATAGTCACAACTTTTACCAACCTTGAAAGAGAAGGGTTTTGAAAACATTGTGGGAAAAGAAGAAAATGCTGGTAACCAGCATTTTCTCCTTTTCCCATAATGTTTTCTATCCTATCAACGAAAGAAATTGTCATTTTTGCAACATTTAATTTGTCGTCTGCAAATACTTTCAATTTGGCCCAGTCCAAAATTTTCTCGTTTGGTAAAGAGTTAAAGAAATATACAACAAAGCATAGAGAAGTTGCTTTATGGAAAATATGTTCTTCTCACAAGAAATGCAAAGCTACAGAAGAAATGTCTTAGGCCAAAACAAAATATATGAGCCATGCTCTGGCAAAAGGGGGCTTAATGCATCTCCGTAATCCATCATACCAAGAAAGCCATCGCATACTTACGGATCCATAATAGCCACTTTTTTTAACAACCGACTCAATCATGAGGTAGATTGATCCTTTGACATGCAGAAAATCGACCAATAGCGAAAAGTTTCGGCCCAGGTCAGCCTGCGCGGATTGCACAGGCTGACCTGGGTCAAAACTTTTCGCAGATGCATTAAGCCCCCTTTTCACAGAGCGTGGCTCATATATATGTGGTTCCTATTACCAAAATGTGTCTAATTTTTATGCCAAAACTAAACATTTTTAATTCTTCTTATCTGTTGAGCATTTATAGGCTGTGATATTTTATCACACCGTAATGTTATAGTGGTCCTTGGAAAAATCAGAAAAGTCTATGTCTTTTTACCTCTATTAATCACCCCCGAAGCGTGTTTGGAAGAAAAAAAAATAAAAAATAGAATAATTTTCCGACTTACCAACCCTAATACTCAAGGGTATATTTTGTTTTGGCCTTATTTGACAGATACATGTATGTTTTACCTATAATGTATTTTGCATTTTGAACAGCTGCTCTCGTACAGTCCACACTTGTACCTAGTGAACAAAACCCATGCTGGTCTGGTGGGCTTACATGTATTAAAGCAACATCTAAACTGTAATAAAAACAATAGTACTGATTATATGAGGAAAAAATACAACTTCAACACACAAAAAGAACATGATTGCACTCTTCATAAAATTTAATGGTATGATTGAGTGATGAAATAATAAATTACCAGGCATCTATCATTTGCTAATAAGCTAGAATAAATGTCGTATTTCCTGGTTAGTTCTGTAAAATTGATAACTTCAGACTTTACCACATAATCAAAAGTTTTGCCAACCTTAAGGAGAAAGCCCTTTGAAAACATTGTATGAAAAAGAAACAAGAGCACTTCATGTGGGTGGGAACAGTCAGCTGCAGTTGCTTGATTTTCAGTGAAAATTTTATGTTGAAAAGGGACATAACTACATGTATGTAAAAAATACTTTGATGGCTACCTGCCCTTGTTGAATGGGTCACCCTTTAGAAAGTTAATAACTAGTCCGAGTTTGAAGTAAATACCTTCAGAGATAGCATAAAAAGTATAAGTTCTGCACTGTGACAATGCAGACGGGCTATGACAATACCTCAACATTTTGTTCGAAAATAGCCAAGCTAAAAATGCTGGTAACTTGCATTTCATCCATTTCCCACAATATTTACTCAAAAGCTTTGGATATGGACTGGGACTAGGCAAAAGCTTTGTTATCTGATAGACAGTTAAAATTGGTTGAAAAAATATGGCTCTTTAATAAAGATCCAGATTTTACAAATATTCATAACTGATTTTATTTGTATAGTGTTAAACACCCTTTTCAACATTATTTCAGTTATATCCTGGTGGTCGATACACCTATCCATGCTTTCCTTGAGTTTCTTTTACCAATACTCCACACCATATTCTTTCCAAGCCACTGGCTGCTTTCTGACATAACCATCGCTGAAGCAATGGCCAGGGGTGACAGAGGAATGAATCCTGTGGCAAGGACTATCATTAATCCTCAGAAAGAAATTGGCCGAGCCGAGGAACAAACCAGCAACCCCCTGTTCTCAAATCCTGTATGCTACCAACTAAGCTACTGGAGCCCAGCAGCATAAACTGAAGAAATAAGTACTTGTAGATGTTTCTGCGGAATAAAAGTGGAATTTCACTCAAAAACACTGGCACAGTATCAGCTCTTCCAGCCGCCACTGCCTCTCTGCAATTGGCACTCATAAACATGGATCTGGATCTGAATATGCCTACAAAATATAAACTTGGTTCATGATTTTGTGAAGACTTGTCGCAAAGCAGACAAATACCCCCCCCCCCCCAAGCACCTTGTCACTGTAGTTAAAAGTGTCTGTTGGATTTGCCATTAAAGCAAATCCCATGTTTTAAAGACCCTGAAGAAGAGAAAGCTTTAGAAAACATTGTGGGAAAAAGGGAAAATGCTGGTAACCAGCATTTTCTCCTTTTTCAACAATGTTTACTTCCCTATTACAGACCAATCATATCATTTGAGCCACATTTAATTTGTGATCTGCAAAATTTGGACTGGGCAGAGATGTTGTCATCTTGGTATGAGTTAAAAGAGGGCAAGATTTCAGATTCTTCCATATTGCAGACATTTGCAGACAGCAAATTATGTGTGGCTCAAATTATTGGATTTGTCATTAAAAGGGTAGAAAACTTTGTTAGAACCAACATCTACTTTTTTTCACAATTTTTGAAAGTATGATTTTTCATGCAAGTCCTTAAAAGACACAATTGTCTTTGGTAGAGATTTAATCACCTTGAAACAACAACTTTGATTATGATTTATGTACAGGCCTCTTCACCCTGGCTTTATTATAGCTTTATGAAAAGGGCATTTTATCAATTTATACCCTTTACTTCAAATAATTCCCCTATGTGCAAAGTGTACCAGTTTGTACTCATTGTATCAGCCACCAGTTGTCTGCTGCTAGAGAAGTGATGTGTAATCACTGTTCAACAGACTTCATTTTTTACCATTAATACCAATTAACTTTAACCAAACGTCTAAAACAAAATATAAATCAAAAGCATTTGCAAACGACAAATTACATGTTGCTGAAATGATGGTTTCTGTCTTTGATAGAGCAGAAAACATTGTTTGAAAAGGAGAAAATGCTAGATACCAGCATTTTCTCTTTTTCAAACAATGTTTTCCAAAGTCTTCTCTTACAGGTCGTTAAAATTCAGGATCGTGTGGTAAAGAGTTTATATTTAATTCAACTCTTAATACATGTTGTATCTAGACTTTTATATTTTACCTTCATATTCAGGGTTATTATAGTGAGCTGGTCCTACAGTTGGAATATGTATAAGTTCAACATCTTTTAGATTGTTCTTTTTACCATAATCAGCTAATTTCTCCAGGAGAAAATTTGGAGTTGCTGCACAGCCATGAACAAAAACTCTACAACCTGCAATAAAATGGATGAAAAAATACTGATTAATAAGACAAAAATTCCAAATTTCTGAACTTTGAAGGGAAACTGAAAAAATGTTGCATAAACATTTCTCCAGCTTTCAAAAAAGACAACTGCAATTTTGTATTCTGGTTTAGCTTCCTTCACAACTGCTTTGTAATCAGGTTAACTCTATACCAAACGACAAAATTTTAGACCAGTCCAAACTGAGAGCATCTGCAGAAGACAAAATAAATGTGACTCAAAACGTGAAATTATTTTTGGAAGGGGCAGAAAACATTGTGGAAAAAGGAGAAAATGCTGGTTGCCTGCATTTTCTCCTTTTCCCACAATGTTTTCAAAAGCCTTCTTCCTTACAGCTGTTAAAACTTGGGATTGTGCAGTATAGTGTTAATAGACTTTTTTTAAGCAGTATTGCATGACAAATCACATGATGTCTTGCTAGGCATCACAGTGATTGAAGAGTCTCAAACAATCACATCTGGTAAAGTTGAAATTCTGACAAATTAATACATAAGGAATTGCAGTGCAATAAATCATATAGCATTTGATCAATAGTTATGGGTCTGGGATGCATGACTTTGCATAGGAAATAATTTTTTATAGCTTTATAGTCAAGCAAAACTGGTCCTAGGGACCACTAGCAAACAATTGTATGTCCAGATTACCTTTGTGATGCAATAATGGGACTGCTTTTTGATGATTTGCATCCTATCTTTTAAAGTTGTGCTACTACTGCAACACTACAAGTGACTCTATGCAGTTATTTCTATTGGAAAAATCTGTCATAAATCACAGCATTTTCTCCTTTTCCTACAATGTTTCTACCCAACCAAAGATATCGTGTCAATAGAGACACATCTAATTTAACCTCTGCAAATGCTTTCAATATGGACAAGTTTAAAAATGTGTTGATTGGTATAGAGCTACGGGTCTCAATCCTGTTGTAGATGCTACTGTTCTTCACTTTCTGGGGTTTTTTTTTTTGCATTTGTTGCATTTTTTGTCAATATTTCATTAATTCCTAAGCTAAGTGATGATCTGACAAAACCTAAATTCAGGTGGGTTTGTGTAACTATGTCCCTTGCTTTTCGCATGCTCACTCGTAAGACTAATCATGTGATTATGCAATAGTTCTCAGTCTTGCCCAAACATCCAACCAATAACATGGTATTTGGCCATATTGTAAGACAATGCCATCAAATGTATGGTTGATGTCAAACCAATTAAAATAATTCATGTAAACTGCTGCAACACTTGTATGCACATGCCCTTGTCTTTTGTAACAGTAGCTCCTACTTGTCTTGTTGAATACTTTCTGTTGTGAGCCATGAACTCCTTTCTAAAGTTGATCAGGAAACCAAATTGCAGCAATCACCCAAACTCAAATTGTGAAAGGAGCCAAAAGAGTGATTGCTGAAGTTACAAATGATGTATATTTTGAAGCTACATGTGAATCCATGTGAGTAGTAAATAGTAGTGCCAGTGACGAGTTTTGACAACCATGAAGAAGCAGCCTTTCAAAACAATTGTGAGAAAAGCTGGTGACCAGCATTTTCTCCATTTTTCACAACATTTCCAACCCTGTCAAGAACTTCAGTTCATTTGCAGCATCAATGGATTTGTCGTCTGCAAATGCTTTCAATTTAGAAGAGTCTACAGTATGTTGTTCAGTAAAGGGTTAAACATTAACTCCCACTGTTAGATATCTAGGTTCGTTGTTTATATCAATTTTGAATGATTTGAATAGAAAGATAACAATAGATGATTCAGTGCTATCCTTGCAACCTGATTCAATGGCTTGAACTGCATCTTCAGCTCTTTTCCATAAGGGGTGTCGATCCGGATTAGGACTCAATGCATCTGGTGAATAAATGAAAAGAAATCTTCTGGACAAAGTTCCAGGTGCTGTCACAACCCGAATAAGTCCTGCAAACGTTTTTGACAAAGGCATGTCAAGTCTGTTTACGGTTTAGAAGACTTAACCTTCGTCTACGTGACTTGGAGGAAAAAGAGGTGAAGGTCGAATTTTCTATGTTCACATTTGCATAAGCGTTTCTTGATGATGATTCACACGGAAGTAATGTAAACACATGACAGTTAAAATGGCGGCCTCCGTCAAGAAGCAGATGTGGAGAAAACTGAAAACGGTTTCTCCTCGTTCCTTGTTGAAATATGTCTTCAATCCGCACTTCTGTTTGCCAACGATGGCTATTTTGTTTATTGCTGAACTTGTTGTGTCTCTATTTGTCATTAACAAGATCAAGTGTAAGTATTTCCCCCAAATTTGCAGAAATCTGTTTTTCTTGAAATCAAGGGGGAGGGGGTGTTTCACAAATTTACGGCGTATCAGGATTTTCATCTACTTTTTTACCGAATGTAATCTCGTAAAAAATGCTTTTTCCCCATTAAAAATTGGGCATAATACCAGCAAACGCCCCTCCACTATACAGCCCTATGCTTACATGTGGTATTGTTTTACGAATTAAAAGATAATGAAATTCTGTGCTTTATTCCGTAGACCAATATCGTATTTGATGTGTACGGAATGAATCCCTAAGAAATCAAAATTCTTTTGACACACGATTTAGATTTTCATGGGTTTTCGCGATATAGTGGAGGGGCGTTTTCCGGTATTATGCCAAAAATTGTAGGTTTATCCAACTGAAAGTGGAAGTTTTGGGTACATATCTTTTCTTCCATACCAGATGCTACATTTTCATTTCATTGTTCTAGCCGCTTATTTCTATTTACACTTTTACCCTTAATCAAACCTTACAGAGGGAAAAGCTTTTATAAGCATTGTGGGAAAAGAAGAAAAAAACGGTAACCAGCATTTTCTTCATTCCCTCCTAAAGAAAACTTTAACATTTTTAGCCAGTTTTACTTTGTAGACTAGTATGCTACAACTTCTGATGTGAACAAGTCTAAAGTTTTGTTGTCTGGTAGAGGGTAAAGTTCTCATTGCCAAATCCATTGTACATGTATATGATCATGGTTTGGTTCTTATATGTTGGTTTACATATCTGAACATCTGTATTTTCTTTTTTAAACCACAAACACTGTATCAAAGGAACTTCTGTATTGTAAACCCTGAGGAATATAGATTTTGAAACATTGTGGGAAGAGGAAAAAAATGTTCATTAAAGACATTTTTTCCTTTCCCTATGATTTTTTTATGCAGCCAAAACAACTCTTATCCTACTAGCCAAATTTATCAATACCTCTGAAGTAATATTCAAAACGGTGTTAAAACACAGCAAAAATAAGGGAAAAAAAAGTTAATCCTTTACCAAACAATCCTGAGTTTAACTGTCCCTGAGAACAAAAGGTTTTGATAACATTTTGAGGAGAATGCAACATTTAAACTGTCGTCTGCAAATACTTTCAGTTTTGAAGTTCTGACAAGTGTACAGTTTTGTTGTTTGGTAAAGAGTTAATTAGACCTAAATGGTATGTCTGAATTATATAAAAGCGATGTCAACACCAAGTTTCATGGAGGCTTCTTCCTTGGGGTCGTTAAAACACAGGATTGTTTGGTACAGGCTTAACAATTTGTTTTATTTCACAGACACAGAGATAGATTGGGTGGCCTATATGCAAGAGGTGGAAGGTTTCATAAATGGTACTTATGATTACACGCTGCTCAAAGGAGATACAGGTCCTTTGGTGTAAGTAACAATGCATACTGGTATATGTATTTGAGCCATGCTCTGGCAAATTGGGGCTTAATGCATATCTGTGATGCATTTAACCATGTAAGTCATCACATAATTACGGATCCATTTTATCTAACAAATGACTGAATCTTGAAGTAGAATAGTCCTTTGCCATGCAGAAAATTGGCCAATAACAAAAAGTTTTGTCCCATGTAAGCCTGGCAGAGCACTCAGAATGACATACTTTTTGCAGATGCATTAAACCCCCTTTTCGTAGAGCATGGCTTATTTCTATGTATAATCTTACGAACAAAGTCCGTAACAAAGAAACAAATGAATAAATGCATGGCTGAAATACGAACCGCATCTGGCGGGATTCGAACCCATGGCAGACAAGATCCTCGTTTTTCCGAGGTTTTAAAGACCAATACCTTAACCTCTGAGCTAAAGAGATATCTCCCTAACGCAGTTGTCAGGTATTGTATTTAAATCGGGACGAAGCCATGCATGAAGGAGTGGTCTCCCGTAATACACCCCCTCCTAAAGTCATCATTTATTGATGACTCAAAGCCTTATTAGGCAGTAAGTCTATTATTTAGACAACAAATGTCCGTTTTTGGACAACAAATGGGATTAATGGCTCAATGGCCAATCCCGGACGAGCCCCCATCTTATGAACAAAGTCCGTAACAAAGAAACAAATGAATAAATGCATGGCTGAAATACAAACTGCATCTGGCAGGATTCGAACCCATGGCGGACAAGATCTTCGTTTTTTCGAGGTTTAAAAGACCAATACCTTAACCTCTGAGCTAAAGAGATATCTCCCTAACGCAGTTGTCAGGTATTGTATTTAAATCGGGACGAAGCCATGCATGAAGGAGTGGTCTCCCGTAATACACCCCCTCCTAAAGTCATCATTTATTGATGACTCAAAGCCTTATTAGGCAGTAAGTCTATTATTTAGACAACAAATGTCTGTTTTTGGACAACAAATGGGATTAATGGCTCAATGGCCAATCCCGGACGAGCCCCCATCTTACAAACAAAGTCCATAACAAAGAAACAAATGAATAAATGCATGGCTGAAATACAAACCGCATCTGGCAGGATTCGAACCCATGGCGGACAAGATCCTCGTTTTTTCAAGGTTTAAAAGACCAATACCTTAACCTCTGAGCTAAAGAGATATCTCCCTAACGCAGTTGTCAGGTATTGTATTTAAATCGGGACGAAGCCATGCATGAAGGAGTGGTCTCCCGTAACAATAAGAGTTTTTGATAAGTAGTCATATAAAATTATGTATTTCAAAGACCAAGGATTAAGGAATTGTGGGTGTCCTGCTTGGCTCAGTGGTGAAGATGTCGCATACATTGTCATAGGGCTATGGGTTTGAATTAACTCAAAGCAGAGGTACATGTATATACATTTGTATAATTGTACTCTTACATTGGTAAACTTGCTGTGACCAAGTGTTCACAGACTTTCATAAGTTTTAGGGAGGCTTTTGAAAACATTGTGAGAAAACGAGAAAATGCTGGTCACATTTCTCCTTTTCCCACAATGTATATGTCCCAAAGTTAAAGACAAATCCTTTGCTTTGAAGCTCATTTATTATGTTGTCGGCAAATGGTTCCAAATTAGCCAAGTTTAAAATATTGTTGACTGGTAAAGAGCAGAAAGCCAGTGTTGGTTAACCCTTTACCACATTGCAGAATTTTAGAATTGCCCCAATTCAAATTATCTTCAGCCAACAAATTACTTGTGGATCAAAATGATTGTTGTTGTCTCTGAAAGGCTAGAAAACATTGTGAGTAAAGGAGAAAATGCTGGTTACCAGCAATTTCTCCTTTACCCTCAATGTTTTCAAAAGCTTGTTTTATTGGGGTCATTAAAAGTCAGGATTGTGTGGTAAAGGGTTAAAACTTAAACTGTCCATTGATTGTTTTGTTTCTGTATATTAAGTGACTATCTCTATTTGACATTCCAGATACCCAGCTGGATTTGTTTACATCTTCACAGCCCTCTACTATATAACAGATCACGGAAGAAATATTTTATTGGCACAGTACATATTTGCTGGCCTATACCTTTTAACACTTCTAGTCATTTTTGATATTTATAGAAGAGGAAATAGGGTGAGTGAAATCTTTTTTTTTTTAGATAATTTTCCTTGCTCTTTTGTTTTCTCCATAGTATACTTTTTTACAAAATGATACTAAGTTTTTTACAACCTGGAGAATGAAGACTTTTAGTTTTTCTTTTTTTTTTTTGCCCTTTACCAAACAATCTTGAGTTTTAAAGACCCCAACAAAGAAAACATTAGAAAACATAGTGGAAAAAGGAGAAAATGCTGGTGTTTTCCAACCCGTCAAAAACTAATTCTATCATTGAAAATGCTGATAAGTAGCTTTTTCTTTCCTTACAATGTTTTTTACCCTTTTCAGAGAGAAATCACATTTGAGCTACTCAATTTTTTTTTGCTGCAAATGTTTTCAATATGGAACTGCCTGAAATTTTGCCATGTGGTGAAGAGTTAAAGAATGTTAATGTTCAATTGATAGCAAGCTTTGTTTACTACATTGAGAAAATATATGTTTAATTTGTAACCAAATGGTCCAGAGGAAAAAGGCTTCTGGAAACATTGTGGGAAAAGGACAAAATGCTGATAACAAGCATCTTCTCCTTTTCTCATAAGACACATTTAACCCTTTACTACACAATCCCAACTTAAAACAACCCTAATGAAGAAGGCTTTGGAAAACATTATGGGAAAAGAAGAAAATGCTTGTAACCATCATTTTATCCTTTTCCCACATTGTTTTCTACCATATCAAAGAGAGAAATAATAATTTAGCTACGATTAATTTGTCGTCTGCAAATGCTTTCAATTTGGTCCAGTCCAAACTTTTGTTGTTTGGTAGAGAGTTAATTGTTGTCTTTGAGTGCTTCCAAATGGACAAGACAAAAATTGTGTTTTCTGGTAAAGATTTAAACATGCAGTCTGATTTTAGTCTATCTTGTCCATTATTTTATGATGGATATTTGACCAAAACAGGTTAAGACTTGCAATATGATTATTTCACTTCAGTCTTAAAATATATATTCAATTGATTTAGCACTTTAAGGTTTCCGCAGAAAAATTGAAACAACTTATTATATTTTTAGGTGCCACCATTTGTGTTTTTCTTCATGTGCTGTGCATCATACAGAATTCATTCTATTTATATCCTACGCATGTTTAATGATCCAGTTGCCATGTTGTTTCTGTATATAGCTGTTGACTGTTTTCTGATGGACAAATGGTCTCTCGGCTGTTTGTTTTATAGGTAAGAAAAAACTTATCTCTAACTTTTGCTTCATTTACAACAAATTATGTCCGCACTGCCCAGGTAACTCAGCTGGTAAGATAAAGGTCTAGATATCCGGGGGTTTGGAGATCAAATTTGGGCTCTACCCAGCTTTGCAAAGATTGATGATAATCATTGTGACAGAATAATTTCTTTCTCACCACTAGACATTGTTTTGATAATATTTATGTGAGAAAGCAGCCATTGACTTGGAAACAGTATTACATGCACATAAAGTACTGTAAACTCTTTACGAAACAATTGAAATACATGTACGAGAGCTGTTCCATAAATTCGCGGAATTGTTGCCGAAAATCTTTGTTTTATATTCAATTCACACCACAATTTCAGAGATCATACCCTAACATAACGTCAAGTAAATGACAAATTTTATGATGTCTTCTTCCGTTGTATATCAAAGAATTTGGTTTCTCTAGCAACCAAAGTAGAGCGACTTGAAGCTAGTCAAAATTTTGACATTTTAATTTTTTTAGAAAATGTATAAAAAAGTGAAATCTGAATGCAATTTTGGCGCAAAAGCGACTGACGTTACCTACGTTATTCGACGTCATTTCTTGTGAATTTGAAAACATTTCATCACATAGTTACATCTCAGCAGACATTTTCAGTCATGACCTCGGAAAAAAAATTGACCTCAAATGACGACTTTGACTTATGTTCTGTCGTAAAGTATTGTGTTTGACTTAAAAAGAGAGGTCAGCAGTTTGAATCATCAGAAATACTGCGAAAGAAAGCCGGGGAAATCATCGCACAGTTCAGCAAGGATTGGTTTACAGTAAGTTTTGATCCGTGGATACACAGACATAGAAAGTGCATCGCAACAGGGGTCGGCTATGTAGAGAAAGTTAATTGTGCGCTTAATTTTGACGTTTAAGTGACGTGACGTAAATGTTGGCTTGCTTCAAGTGTCACTTACTACTCTCCTTTAAAGTTAAATGTATTTTTATCTGTTTTATGTATCTCTATGTAAATTTAAATATGTATCAGATATAGATAGACGTTTTTTTAGATGTATTTTGTTTTCAAATTCAACACTCCGTATTGGAATTACAGGCAAATTCCGCGAATTTATGGAACAACCCTCGTATACACTTACCTAAATTGAAAGCATTTGCAGACAACAAAATCATTGTGACTCAAAATTGAAATCTGTGGACAGGTAGAAAACATTGTGGGAAAAGGAGAAAATGCTGGTTACCAGCATTTTCTCCTTTTCCTACAATGTTTTCAAAATTTGTCTTCTTCAGGGTCGTTAAAACCCAGAATTGTGTGATAAAAGGTTAAACAAAAATCCATTTGTTACCTTGGTATGTTTGACATAATGTTAAATACAGTCATGAACACAAAGACAAGTAAAAACAAACATTTCAGTGAGACTATTACCTTTCTTACTAAAGTTTATCTCTGCCAAGCCAAGGTACAGGAACTAGCAACATATAGGGCTACAACTCCATGATTTTTGAAATGCAATCTGGGCTCAGTCAAACTACTTTCATGGGATCTTTGAATGTGTTTTGAAAAGAATTCTCCTCTGTCGCTACTGTGCATTATTTCCATTTTCTTTTACTTGTATATCTTTTAACCACACATACCAATGTTTTAACTTTCCTAACAAAGAAGGGTTTTGAAAACATAGAGGGAAAAATGAGAAAATGCTGGTAGCCAGCATTTTCTCCTTTTCCTACTAGTATAATTTCTACCATGTCAAAAATAAATTCCATCCTTTGAGCCACATTGACTACATATATGCCATCTACAAATGCTTTGAATTTGGACTATCCCAAAATTTTAGTTTAATTTATACAAAATTTCTACTTTATTACAGTTTGGGAGTGTCAGTAAAGATGAATGTTATGCTGTTTGCCCCTGCTCTGCTTGTATTACTGCTTGTAAGCCAGGGACCGGTAGGGACAATGAAGAATCTCATAATATGTGCAATACCACAGGTAAGTTATTACATGATTTGGGAACTTTTCTTAAATTTGGAAAGATATACACAAAGAGATATTGGAAAAAAAGGAAAAATAACCCAAAACAGGGACTGGAGGCTGTTGGGACTCTTTCAGAAGCAAACACCCCCATTAAAGCTATATTGATATTGTTGTCTGCAAATGCTTTAATTTTGACAAGTCTTAATTTTTTTTTGGGGGGGGGGGGGGGGGGTAAATAATTAACTCTTTACGAGATGAACAATTTTTAGACTTGTCTTATTAAAAGCATTTGCAGAGAACAACTAGAACATGGCTTAAATGATAAAGTTTGTCTTTCCAGGGGTAAAAAAACATTGTGGGAAAGGAAAGAAACACTGGTTACCAGCATTTTTGTGTTTTTTCATAATGTCTTCAAAAGCCTTCTTCCTAGTGGTAGTAGAAAGCAGTTTTCGCTTGTTAAAGGTGGCCTTTTAGATTTTGGGACGAAAATTTTACAAAAATACAAAAAAATCATCCTTATACTCCCAAAGCCTTTTAATTTTCATTCATAAAACCCCAGTAGTCGAAAACCCTCCGACAACGAGAAATTACAGATTTACTACGGCCCAGGTCGACACAGACGGGAAACACAGTCTATTTTTACATGAGCAACTCGCTCATGTACATACCGGAAATACACAGACGCAGCTTCAAACATAGTGTCCGAAGAAGACATTATGGAAAATAATTACATGTTTGTTATGTTAGGGAATTTAAGCGTCATTAGTCACGTGCCAGTCACTTGACATTCCCACAATGCTTTTTTGATTTCTAGCACGAAATCTAAAAATACCTTAAGAGGCTACGTAGCCTTTTAAGGGAACACCATCAAAAAATTTTTTTTTGTAATTTTATGATTCTTAATTATTGATGATTTGTATTGTTTTTTCGTATAAATTTCAGTGATATATATGTTTTTTAATTTGGTGAGATGTGAAAAATCTAAATACCCACCTTTAAAAGGTTAACACATTTCTTGCAACCAACCAATTTTGTTAATATTATGGCAAAAAAGGAAGTTACTTTTAGTCTAAGTATATACTTAAATTATTCATATTGTTCTTCCAAATTTGAATTTACAGCTACATAGGTATGCTTTTAAAGCTATTTGCTGCAAACTTTGTCTTATAAAGTAAGTTTTACAGCAATACAGATTGTAGTTAGGACGATAATGCACATGTATGATACAGGTGCGCATTATTATGATTACATTAACTCTTTACCACACTACAAAATTGACTTGTACAAATCCAAAGTATTTGCAGAAGACAAATCAAATTGACTCAGATGGTTGAATTTCACTTTGAAAATGGAGAAAACATTGTGGAACAAGGAGAAAATGCCGGTTACCAGCATCTGGCTCAAATGGTTGTATTTTACTTTGAAAATGGAGAAAACAATGTGGGAAAAGGAGAAAATGCTGGTAATCAGCATTTTCTCCCTTTCCCACAATGTTTTCAACAGACCTCTTTCTGAGGGTCATTAAATCTAGGGATTGTGTAGTGAAGGGTTAACATGGTTCCTTCCTAATTTTTTTTCACCTTTTTCTTTTCAGATTGTGTTAGCAATACCATTTTTACTTGAAAATCCAGTTGGCTACATAGTGATGTCCTTTAACTTTGGGCGACAGTTCTTTTATAAATGGACAGTTAACTGGCGTCTCCTACCAGAAGAGATATTTTTGAACCGTCAATTCCAGTTGTGCTTGTTATTGCTGCATGTTATTGTATTACTTGTTTTCATTTTCATGAAGTGGAAAAGGTAAGAATTATTTAATTGAAAGTCTAATACCAGAATAAGTTTTATTATTGTGAAATTAGAAAAGACATACAGGTACTTGCAAAAAGCCTAGGTTAACAGTGAAGTTACCAAAAATCAGTTAAGCTGTTGTCAAATAATCTGGTACTTTAGGTAACCTTGTAGATTAAAGCTGGTAAAAAATTGCATTTTTGCCCTCTTCACATAATGCGTGCTACCCTTTCAAAGACAGAAAAAAAAAAACATTTTCTTTACTGAATATATAAATGAGCCATTCTTTTTGAAAACGGGGTTTAATGCATCTGCAGAAAGATGCGACACAGAGGCGATTTATCACAACACATGTCAACTTGCAAAGGCTGACCTGGTTCGATAATTTTTGTGATTGTTAATGTTTTTGCATGTCCAAGGACCATTCTATTTCATGATTCAGCTGGTTAGACAAAATGGATTTTATGGGTTCTTATTCATGTGATGACTTGCATGGCGTAATCAATAATGCATCACAGAGTTGCATGAAACCCACTTTTCACAGAGCATGACTTAATTACTTTAAACTCTGAGTAAGTGTTAAATATCAAAAGAGGAAAGCATACCAGAAAGGTTGGTAATCATCAAAGTATTTTTATGAACCCCCCCCACCCCCCACCCCCCACCTGCAAAGTACAAGTGGATACTGGTTTCCCCAAGTCTGTCTGTCTGTCTGTCCATCAGTCCATAGACTTGTTCTTTTCCGTGCTCTAACTCAAAACCCGTTACAAGTAGGACCCTGAAACTTTATACAAGTGTTGCTCATGATTCAAGGAGGTGCCTAATTGTTTTGGGGTCACATTGGTCAAAGGTCAAGAACACAGGGCCGAGCCCCAGTAGTGCAGTCAGTAGCACACAGGTCTCAAGAACATGGGGTTGCTGGTTCAATCCCCGGCTTGGCCAATTTCTTTCCGAGGATTGATGATAGTCATTGCGACAGGATTCATTCCTCTCTCTTTACTGATCATTGTTTCGACAATGATTATGTTGGAAAGCAGCCAGTGGCTTGGAAAGAATATTGTAAGGAGTACTGGTAAAAGAAACTCCAGGAATGCATGGATAGGTGCACTGGCCGCAGTGATGTAACTGAAATAATGTTGAAAATGGCGTTAAACACCATACAGTCAATCAATCAACAAATCAAGGTCAAAGGTGAACTTTGTTTGAAAATGGTTTCTGTGCTCTAACTCAATAGCTGTTTGACCTAGGACCCTGAAACTTTATACAGGTGTTGCTAATGACCCAAGGAGGAGCCCTATTGTTTATGGGTCAAAGGTTAAGGTCAAAGGTGAACTTTGTTTTGAAAATCATTTCCGTTCTCTGATTGTGCTACTTCACTGACAAGGTACTGGTGGGGGGTAATTGTCCGCTTTGTGGTGCAGTTCTAGTTGACTCAGTTTTGCCCTTTTTTTTTTTATGTAGATTTTTCATTGAAAAAGCACTTAGCCATGGTTTGCATGTGCCTGAAATGTTCTTATTCTCACATGACATTGTAGCCCAAGCGAATGTACATGTATGTGCTTTTTGACAAGTAATATAGTTTATGAGATACAATGCAAGAAATGTCTTGGTTACAAGCAAGCTTTGATCAAACCTTGGTGTTGATCTGGACTGTTAATCTCATGTTTTACCCAGTTGTAGGTCAGTATGAAAGTGAATTCTGTTATGTTACTGTACATGTGGATATATACGCTTGTCGAAAAAATTGCTAATTACCGATTATGGACATTTCGCGTTCGGAAATGTTCGGGAATTCAAGACACTCGTTATTTGTTGGTATACTTGTGGCAAAATATGCGAACAGAAAAGTTTGCAAATTTTTCAAATTCGCGAAATTGCAAAAATTTCCACGTCGCAAAAATTTCCACTCATACAGTACAACATAATTCTTTACTTTTTGTAGAGAAAGCCTTTATAACTTAGCTACTTTTTTTCAGATTTTTACCACAATTCAACCTTGGGAACTTTGGACGGCCTAGTATTCATCTTACCCCAAATCATATCCTTTTTATTTAAAAAAAATCAAGTTACAAAGATGACTGACAGACTAAAATTGCGTATTTTACACAATATTGACTGAAATAAAACAACAAAGTGCAATCGTTTAGCCATTAAAGCACTTTTCACTATTTTTGTTGCCCTTGTGGCCAGTGTAGATCAAGATCAGACTGCACAACTTTTCCAGCCTGATCTTTGTTCCACTCTGTCCACCTTGCCAAGACTTTCTATAAAAAAAAAACCCTTGATATTGCACTTATGAAGGATTTTGATATGTTCTAGACGAAAAGAACTTTGAACCTTGCTTTGCATGATTCAGAATTTTTATTCTGAAACAAAAATGTTTGTTGGGTTTACGTGTATTTGGCTTTTTAAAGATTAACTCTTTGCCACACAATCTTGAGTTTCAATGACCCTGTGGAAGAAGCCATATGAAAAAAGCCTTTTGAAATAAGTATTATTAAAAAACTGGGAAAAGGAGGAAATGCTGGTAACCAGCATCTTCTCCTTTTCTCACAATGTTTTCTAACCTATCAAAGACAAATTTCATCATTTGAACCACATTTAAATCATTGTCTCAGTGTTCTGCCAAGGATTTTAAAAAGTGGAGACAAATGTCTCACTCATCGAGAAAAGTTTGAGACATTTTTAAAAATTTGGGGACAAAATTTAGTATGCATTAAAATGGTTTAAAAATAAGAAAATGAAATTAGTTCCCAATACCCATACTTGTTAATTACTATGTTCTCTTTCACTAGTCAAAATGTGCATTTAAGTGCAACTAACACGGCTGATTATTTCTCACCGAGACTTTTCTTAAAATCCCCCTGAAAAGACTCGGCCATGGCGGCTGATCTATGGTAGACGTTCTCTGCACGTCGTACATAAGAGAAGTAGTTCTGAAGCTTTTTTTCTTTAGTAAATGCGTACTTTTTGGTTTTTTTTTTTTTAAACACATTTTACAACACATAAGCTAAAGTTGCGGTGGCGATCATATTCTTTTAAATACTTAGAACTGTCGTACAGGTAATTTTTTACTATCTTCCAACAATGTTGATTAAGTGGGAGGGGCACTGGGCATCAGAACATTATCAGACTTTGAGCTCTGATTGTTGGTATGCTTTGGCTGACCAGAGAAGCTTGGGATAATACCTGGCTATTTCGCCGTGGTGACGAAACCATTTTCCGAATGAGATTGCAGAAGATACTTCGTCATGACGGTAAAGTACACGATCAATACTTGGTTGATGTTTTCGGTCTGCGTCCAATCAAATTTCATTTTGCATATACGCACCTTCGGCGTCCATGAAAAACACTAAATTGTATTAGTTACGCGGCTGATTCCGTGATTTTTGATATACGACAAGAATCGCCTTTTTTCCAATTTTTTCTGCAACATTTTGAATTTTTTAGCGAGAAAATCGCAAATACGCGGCCTCGGCAGAACACTGTTGTCTGGAAATGCTTTCAATTTGGACAAGTCTACATATTTGTCTTGTGGTAAAGATTTTATATCAACTGCTTTGGACTTTTTCCAGTTTGAAAACCTTTCCACTATTTCAGCATTTGTCACAAATTATCGGTATATTTTTACATCATAAAATGATGAGTTAGCCAGAAATTTTGTAATTACTTAACCTCAGCTGATACAGGTAGTTCAGTTGATAACGTACACAGCTTAACCCTTTACCAGACGACAAAATTTGAGCCCTGTCCAAATTGAAAGCATTTGCAGACGACAGTTTCAGTTTTGCTCAAATGGTGCAATTTTTCTCAGATAGAGTAGAAAACAATGTGGGAAAAGGAGAAAATACTGGTTACCAGCATTTTCTCCTTTTCCACAATGTTTTCAAAAGGATTCTTTCCTAGGGTCGATAAAAGTGGGCATTGTGTGGCAAAGGGTTAAAGCCAGGGGGTGACTGTTTTTATTCCCCAGCTCGGTCAGTTTCTGTCTCAGGATTGATGTTTGTAATTTTGACAGGATTCATTTCTCTGTCATCTCTGAACATTGTTCCGACAATGTTTATGTGAGAAAGCAGCCAGTGGCTGTGGGAGAACATTGTCTCAAGTGCTGGTAAAAAAACTCTAGGACCCTTATTCACCAACCATTCTTGAGAATATTCTTTGTCTTGTTCTAGATGTAAAAAGTGACACAACTTCTGATTGTCTGATTGGCTAAACCATTTGGTTTAGCCAATCAGAGGTTGTACTACTTTCAAATTTAGAAAATCTTGGAGAAAAAGACTATGAATGTTCCTAAGAATGGTTGGTGAATACAGACCGGAAAGTATTGATAGGTGCACTGGCCTTTAAGATACAAATGACGTAATGTTGAAAACAGCGTCAAACACCATTCAAACAAATAAATCCTTAACCCAACTTACAGATATTACTTCCCCTCTTCACTGCCAATTTCATAGGAATGTGTTTCAGTAGATCGTTGCATTATCAGTTTTATGTGTGGTATTTCCATGCCCTTCACTACCTGTTGTGGTCAACAAACCTTCCTAATGTTGTCAGGTAAGACCTGTGTTTTTATATTTTAGGCTTTTCTAAACAGCCCTATTAGCTCAGTCTGTAGCATACAGGACTTGAGAACAGAGGGTCGCTGGTTGGATTCCTGGCTCGGGCATTTCTTTCTGAGGATTGAAAAGAGTCGTTGTGACAGGATTCATTCCTCTTTTGCCACTGACCATTGTTTCGATGATGGTTATGTGGGAAAGCAGCCAGTGGCTCGGAAAGAATATTGTGCAGAGTACTGGTTTTAGAAACTTTAGAAAAGCATGGATAGGTGCACTGAAATAATGTTGAAAACAGTGTTAAACAACATACAATAAATCAGTCAGTGGAACATCCCATATTTTTATGAATGGTGAGAAAAGGAGCAAATGCTGGTAATCAGCATTTTCTACTTTTCTTACTATGTTGTGTACCCTTTTAAAAACAAACACCGTCATTGATTTGCATGTAATTTGTCACCCTCATAATTATGATTTAATTATGGACAAGTCGGAATTTTTGTTGTCATGTAAAGCCTTACCAGTAATAAACAAGAGTGCCGTCATCACAATATAGGCTGCCACATGGCTGCTATTTCAAGCAGCTAGCACCTGCCTGGGTAGCTCAATGGATATATTGTGTTACTTGTGATCTAAAAGGTTTACGCACAGACTGATGGATGGACAGACGGACGCACGACTCATTGGCTTTGATTAACCAATAAAAATATGAAGTTTCATGAAATTATGTCCATTAGTTGGAGATACATCGATGAAAAATTAAATTTGAGATGAAGCCCCCTTTTTCCATGACACAGCAATAAATTCCAAAACCCTGACAATATGCGCTAGGTCACATGATCTGTGAAAATTTCATCCAAATCTGTTGAGATATGTCCAGTAATTAAAGAGATATTGGTGAAAAATGAAATATAACATGAAGACCCCTTTTTCCATGACGCAGCTATAAATCGCAAACCTTGACAATATGCGCTAGGTCACATGATGAGAAACATTCTGTGAAAGTTTTATCCAAATCCATCAAGAAATGTGGGAGGAGTTGCATTCACAAGAAATGGACGTACGTACGGACGGACGCAGTTCAGATATGACATGAAACCCCCTTTTTCCATGACACAGGAATAAATTCCAAAACCCTGACAATATGCGCTAGGTCACATGATCTGTGAAAATCTCATCCAAATCCGTTGAGATATGTCCAGTAATTAAAGAGATATTGGTGAAAAATGAAATATAAGGTCACATGATGAGAAACATTCTGTGAAAGTTTTATCCAAATCCATCAAGAAATGTGGGAGGAGTTGCATTCACAAGAAATGGACGTACGTACGGACGGAC
This sequence comes from Hippopus hippopus, assembly GCA_946811185.2. Classification (NCBI taxonomy): domain Eukaryota; kingdom Metazoa; phylum Mollusca; class Bivalvia; order Cardiida; family Cardiidae; genus Hippopus; species Hippopus hippopus. The sequence continues at coordinate 10,783,794 of OX328111.1, forward strand.
GCAGTTCAGATATGACATGAAGCCCCCTTTTTCCATGACACAGCTATGAATCGCAAAACCTTGACAATATGCACTAGGTCACATGATGAGAAACATTCTGTAAAAATTTTATCCAAATCCGTCGAGAAATGGAATGAAATATAACATGAAGCCCCTTTTTTCATGACGCAGCTATAAATCACAAAACCTTGGCAATATGCACTAGGTTGTATGATGAGAAACATTCTGTGAAAATTTTATCCAAATCCATCAAGAAATGTGGGAGGAGTTGCGTTCACAAGAACTGGAATGAAATATTACATGAAGCCCCCTTTTTCCATGATGCAGTTACAAATCGCAAAACCTTGACAATATGCGATAGGTCACATGATGAGAAACATTCTGTGAAAATTTTATCCAAATCCGTAAAGAAATGTGGGAGGAGTTGCCTTCACAAGAAATGGATGTACGTATGGATGGACAAAGGGACGGACGGACAGATGGATGGATTTACGGACGGAGATGGCACCAATATACGATGCCTCCGGCGGTGTATAAAAATGTGAAACTGAACAAGACTGAATTAATGTTTGTAATGTGCAAAAAATGATTTTCTTGGTTGGATGAATACTGCTGTAGTAGAAACAGGAGATGCAGGCAAGCTAGAGTTATTGACAATGTAATTTCTAGTCAGTATCTGAAAGTGATGCGAGTTGCGAAATCATAAGACTAGTTGACCCATTACGAGACAATCCCAAGTTTTAACAACCTACAGAAAAAAAAAAACTTTTGAAAGCATTGTTTAAAAAAGAGAAAATGCTGGACACCAGCATTTTCTCCCTTTCCTATGATGCTTTCCTGCATTTCAAAGACAAATTCTGTCAAATGATCCACTAGTATTTTGTCCTTTAAATGTCAGAATGCTGCCTATATTCAAGTGACACTGATTAATCTGCCATCTAGAAAAAAAAAAGGATTTATAATTGTTTCATTTTAGTTCTGCTTTTCTTAAAGAAAACTCTGTAGTATTGTCATAGCCATATTGTTGTTCGTCCATCACTGTTGTGCCAAATTTCTGACATTTCCCCATACCTCTGTTATTACTGGAGATATTTACTTTAACTTTCGGCTGATTGTTAGACATAACAAAAACAATACCAGAAGGCCAGGTAGCTCTTAAAAACCTGTTTAACACAATTATCCCCCTTTTTACTTGGAATTTTCCCTGAAAAAGTATCCACAGCGCAAGGTTAGCAGTCCCATGGGATGCTCTTGTAACCATTCTTATTTAATTTTGTTTCAGAATACTTGTCCTGGGTGTGATAGAGCTCTGTTGGAATACATATCCATCAACTGTTTTAAGTAGTTCCATGTTACATGTCTGTCACTTTGTGATGTTAGTTGGACTCTGGTACTGTCCGGATTACACTCCAGTTAGAAAAAAGATTGAGGCAAAGAAAATACACTGAGTGAAGTTTTGTATTTGAAGTAACCTAGGATAAAAAATTGTGTTCTGTATTTTATTGCAATTAATCTTTTGCCAGACACTCCCATATTTTAACGACCCTAAGAAAGAAGGCTTTTGAAAATATTGTGGGAAAAGGAGAAAATGCTGGTAACCAGCATTTTCTCCTTTTTTCCCACAATGTTTTCTATCCTTTCAGAGGCAAACCTAATTATTTGACTCCTATTTAGTTTGTCGTCTGGAACAGCTTTCAATTTGGACCAGTCGAAAATTTTGTTGTTTGGTAAAGAGTTATGTCCCTTGCAAAGAAGTTTTTAATTATATTTGTCTAAGATCATGTTGTAGGTTAACATTATTTTCTGTGTGCAATTGTGCAAGGCACATGTTGCAATTATGTTTTAGTATTACAGATGATTTTTATCATGATTTTTACATAAACTCTTTACCAGTTGATGAATTTTAGATATACCAGTATCTATCCTGAAAGCATTTGGTGACAAAAAATTAAATGTTGCCTACTCCATGAGATTTATCTATAAAAGACTAGAAAACATTGTTGGAAAGGGAGGAGATGCAGGTCACTTTTTTTCTCCTTCTCCTCAGTTTTTTCCATGGTTGTAAATAAAGATAATTTTTGCTTTCCTTCAGAAGTATGTTCTTTGAGTAATTCGTAATATTTTATGGCACTGGTAGTTCAAAACTTGGCCTGTACAGTATTTGTGGATGTAAAAGTTTTGCTGTAAGTTTAATTTTTTCGTCCAGAACTGTACTATTTTGAATTCCTTTCAAGTTTTTTTCAATTACTATTCTATAATTATTAACCCTTTATCAGCTATATCAATTGAATCCGAATTTCCGACCGATAGTAAAAACCTTAATATTGCTTTTGTAAAGTTCTTTTATCCATCAACACTTTATCAGTATAATGTTTTAATCACATATGGAAAAGTACTTTTGAAAACATTGTGCAAAAGAGAGCAACTGCTGCTAACCAGGATTTTCTTCCTTTTCCACAATATTTTCTACCTTTTCAGAGCCGAATTTCATAATCATAGCCAAATTTTGTCATCTGCAAATGCTTTCAGTTTACAAAAGTCTAAAATTTTGTTCTTTAGCAAAGAGCCTTTGGCAGTGGTACCTTGTCTACTTAGCTGGGTTTGTTATTCTGTTCAATTCAATTCCTTTCCAGCAAAATTATTGTCCCTTTAACTCTTTAACCATGCAACAAAATTTTTGACTTGTCCAATAGAAAGCTTTTCTAGAGTATAAAGTGATTGTGGCCCAGATAAATAGACTTTTCTATGAAAAGTTAGAAAACATTGTGCGAAAAGACGAATATGCTGGTAATCAGCATTTTCTCTTTTTGCCACAATGTTTATGAAAGCATTCTTTTTCAGGATCATTACAGCATAGAATTGTGTGGCAAAGGGTTAACTTATAACTGTGCAAATATATTTTTCTGATCACTACTGTCAACCATTTTAAAATATGGAAAGTGATTGCAGTAAAAGAGCATTTGCTTTTTAGAAGCTATTGCTACTTTTTGTTCAGTTCCTTTTTCTTAGTGTCACTTTTACTGTAAAAACAGCCTGTATGGTGAATGGTGTAGGTGAAAAGATCAGCAATATTTGCCAGATGTATTGCCCCGGTTACAAAAAGTTGTCTGTAGATATTAATTATTTATTATATTTTAGGGAATAAAAGTTAAAAACTTATTGCATGCGTTTTGCTGTTTTCAACAATGTAGATTTCTTACCAAGCTGTGTATTTGGCAACTATTTTCACTGCTGTCTAAATTTTTAATGTTTTAAAGGGATCTTTTATAGGTTAAATGTATTTTGATGCGAATTTAATTTTTTGGTAAACACTGCAAAATATATTTTTTTGTGCAAATGTAAAGAAACTGGATGGTTCCCTTGTGTGCAGTACAAGATGAAAATAGAGCATTCAAATAAGGTTGAGTCTCTTTATAGATAGTGACTTCATCTATTTTTATAAGATCACATAATTATGACGTAATCCTACTTATTTGAATACAATCCCAGAAATTCAGTATGTGATACTGATCATGTGAAATACCCACAAACCTTTGCAGAATTCTGGCACAAAATGTAATTTAAATGCCTAACCTCATTCACACACAACAAAACTTATACTGGTCCAAACTGAAAGCATTTGCAGACGGCAAATGAATGTGGTAAAACTGATGAAGTTTGTATCAGAAAGGGTAGAAAACATTGTGGGAAAAGGAGAAAATGCTGGTTACCAGCATTTGCTCCTTTTCCCACAATGTCTTCAGAAGGCTTTCTTCTTTTGGGTTAAACTCTAGATTGTGTGGTAAAGGGTTAAGTGCTTTGTCATGAGCAATATCTTGTTTTGCCACAATGATTTCAAGCATTGTTTATGTAAGACACAAAAAGATATCTTCCAGAGGTCATGATATTGAAAGAAACCTGAACAATAAATAATGACAAAAAAAAAAAACATGCAGTGATCCATATTGGATTTTTCTTCACAAAAGTGCAAAGATAAAATAATACAAATTTTAACAAAGATAACAAGAACATAACAACAGTGATTCAATCCATCAAAAATCATTAGGATCAGTGCTCTGTCAAACCTAGACTTTTTTGTACTGATTAATATTCTTAACGTTTTCAACAGTATCTTTGTTCCGGATGGTAAGATTTTACACACCTCCAAATTGAAAGCATTTGCAGAACACAAATTAAGTGTGGATCAATCAATAGGAATTTTGTTTGAAAGGGTAGAAAACATTGAGGAAAAAGAAATAAGTGCTGGTAAGTGGCTTTTTCTCCCCTCAATATTTTCAAATGCCTTCTTCTTCACATTTGTAAAAACATGTGATTGGTAGAGAGGTTTGTAAGTCCTATCATGGCTCACTAATGTATCCCTTTTCTTGATTTCACCAGAGCTAGACTGGAGCTTTGCCTTGCCTTTTCTAGGGACAGTCCCATGTGATGATCACCACTAGCTGGAACTGATCTTTAGATTAAGCCTTTGCCAAGAAATTCTGAGTTTAACTCTTTACCAAACAACAAAATTATAGACTTGTCCAAATTGAAAGCACTTGCAGATGACAAAATAAATGGGACTCAAAAAATGAATTTTTTGGGGGGGGAAGGGTAGAACACATTGTGGGAAAAGGAGAAAATGCTGGTTACCAGCATTTTCTCCTTTTCCCACAATGTTTTTAAAAGGCTTCTTTCTCAGGGGCGTGAAAACCTGGGATTGTTTGGGAAAGGGTTAAACCACCCTGGGAAAGATGGTTTTGAAAAATATTGTGAGCAAAGGAGGAAATGCTGGTAACCAGCATTTTCTCTTTTTCCTGCAATATTTTCTCTCTTGTTCAAGACAAAACCCATCATTTGAGCCATATTCCATTTATTGTTTGCAATTGCATTCAAAAATAGACAAGTCTAAAATTTTGACATTGGGTAAAGAGTTAACCCTTTACCACACAATCCCAAAGTTTAACAACCCTGAGGATGTTAGCTTTTGAAAACATGGGAAAAGGAGAAAATGCTGATAACCAGTATTTTCTCCCTTTCCCACAATGTTTTCTACCCCATCACAGACCGAAATCAACATTTGAGCTTCATTTAATTTGTCGTCTGCAAATGCTTTCAATTTGGTACAGTCTAAAATTTTTTCATTTGGTAAAGTGTTGGACCAACTACATCTGATTCAGGTCCTCTAGCAGTAGATATCCTTTCAAACTGGTGGGTAGCTCAAGTTGACCTATCTGTTTCGAGAGTGGTGTTCCAATTGTACTGCGTATAACATTCCTACTTGCCATTTTCAGTGACATCGGGTTAAAAACCAAGTCATTCAGTAAAGCATACATTGGTCCATACTTCTCACGTGCATATGTCATGACCTCTGGCTCTTGAGCTAATCTGTGGTATTTGACCCCAGAATAACACAGTATTTTCACAATCTGAAGGTTAAACTTGGAAATTGCAAAGTATAATGGTAGTAGCTTACTATCCCTCACTACCAAATCTGATTTAAAAACAAAAGATCCTGTTTCTTGACCTTCACCTGAAGATGACCTTTTACATTCAAGGTCACAGTTCAGTTTCAGTAAATGTTTAACTGCTGGTACATTGTTCGACTTGACTGCATAGACAATTGGTGGAATGCCATAGTTATCTCCCTTGTTAATGTTCACTCCGGCTTCAATTAAAACGTCAATACATTTCATGGTGTCATGAGGTGTTGCATTTTTACCTTTCCAGAAGGCACGCTCTAAATCTACACTCACATGTAGTGCATTCACTCGCTTGCAGTAATCAGTGCTCTCAATTTTACACCCGGCATCAACCAAAACCTGCATAGCTCTCCAATCACGCAGACGGGCAGTCCATAGTAAAGGACTATAACCGCTACAATCTTGAATGTTTAAATCCACACCTTTCTGCTGAACTAACAATTTCAGACAATTCAGTTTACCATTTTCAACTGCAACATGAATAGCGGTGGATCCACTTTCACTCTGATGGTTTATACCGACTCCTGATTGGATTAAAAACAAAAGCATCTCTTCGTGGCCGTAACGAGCAGCATGCATAATTCCATTTTCCTCAAACATGCAATCTGTTCCGTTCACATCTGCACCGTACTGTATTAATACCTTCAGCAATTTGACACTGTTCAATAAAATAACCTGTACAAATGCCAGGGAAAGTTTGTCCATGCTTTCTAAGTAACTTCGGAACCTTCTGTTTCTCAGATATGATGCCACCGTTTTCTCATCATCAGTTTTAATGGCTTCAAAAAATCTGTAATTGTCAAAAATAAATCCTTAACTCTATATCTACTATTTTCTCCTATTCCTACAATGTTTTCTACTGGACTGGTCTAAGATTCTGTTGTTTGGTAAAGGGTTAAATGGTGTTTTTTTTTGTTTTGTCTAGGTTTCACACAAGTACTAGCTGAAACTCTACAGTGCCTTGCCAAAGGGCACTCCCATGAAAACCCAATCGGTTAAAGTATGACACAGGACCCTTGGATTTGCAATTCTACACCTTTTAAGTTTTTCACCAAAACCTTTGTTGTACCTACTCATTAAATATATCTCTGGGTAGACTCTTATGGAAACCCACAACACAGTTTCTACTGGAGAAATAATCCCTGCATCAAAAACTTTGTTGAGCATACTTACTTGAATTTTTTTTTGTCATGACAATAGATATAAGAACATGTATCCGCATTATAGGTTTAACCCTTTACCAAACGACAAAATTTTTCACTTTCCCAAATTGAAAACACTTGCAGACAACAAAGTTAAAGGTGGTAAAAATGACAAAATTTGTTCTTTACATGACAGAAAACATTGTGGAAATGGGAGAAAATGTTGGTTACCAAAAGCTTTCTTGCTCCAGTCGTTTAAAGTCAATTATGTGGTAATGGGTTACGTGAACAAGTGATTTCACATGGACTAGCCATATACCAGACACTCATCTCAACATTTCGGTAGCTTAACTGTCTACCAATCAATACATGTTTTTACGAACCCAAGAGAAAATGCTTGTTAACATGGATAGCATTTTCTCCTTTTCACACATAGTTTACATAGCCTTTCAAAGACAAATCCTATCTTTCGGACCATGTTTGATTTGTCAGCTGCATAATGCTTTAAATATGGACAAGCCTAAAATTTTTGTAGTCTGGTTCTAAGTTAACTCTTTACCAAACGTCAAAACTTTAGACTGGTCCAAGTTGAAAGCATTTGCAGACGACAGAATAAATGCTACTCAAACATTCATGTACAGAAGGGTAAAAAAACACTGTTAGAAAAGGAGAAAATGCTGGTTACCAGCATTTTCTCCTTTTTCAACAATGTTTTCTGAAGACATCTTCTTAAGGGTTGTTAAAACTTGAGATTGTGTGGCAAGGTGTTGACGACCAATGTTTTCTAAAGTCCTCTTCTTTAGAGTCTTTAAAATCTGGGATTGTGTGGTAAGGCGTTAAATACCAGCCTGTAGAACAAACTTCTTACTTAGGCTCAAGAGCTTGTAGTTCAGCACGAAGCCTCTTTAATTCTTCATTACTCTCTGGGGACGCCATTTACTCTGTTTGTTTCCTTACATTCTTTCAACAAACTGCAAAACAAAAGAAAAGATTGCAAGCTAAGGCTCACTCTGTCCAACTCACTACCTCCTGGAGACAAATTTCATAATCTAGCAGGTGACCTATTTGGAAACCTTATGATGAGCAATTTCGAATTTCTCCTTTTGCCACAATGTTTTCTGAAATATTTATTGTGTGACTCAGTGGTGAAGTGTAAGACTCATGACCTGGAGGCCCCGGGTTTGAGCCACACTGGCTCCATCGGGTCTTTCACAGGAGTGTCTTTGGGCAAGATACTTCAGAGCCCTAACCTAGTACTTGTGAAACCAAGGAAAAACATGGATATGTGAGCTGCTGCAGTGATATGACTGAAATAATGTTGAAAGTGGCATAAAACACCATTCAATCAATTAAAATTTTTGTTGTCCATAGTTATAACTTAAAGGGAGTATTTTCAAAGACAACTGCTACAAATTTTAAGAAATGATGTAAAGAATAAAGTTAACAAAATAAAGTTTTATCTCTAAGCAAGTAGTGCATTGGATACAGTAACAAGTGGCAACAACTGTATTGTAAAACAACTGTTATTGTAATTACACTAATTCCCAAATGACAGTACAATGTTTCTGGCACTGCAAGCTTTCAGGTTAAAACCAAGAATAACTTGATAACAAATCAACAGCCTTAACAAAAAAAGACCCATCGATCTGTGGATAACTCTTACCATGAGCCAAAATTTTGGGCTTCTCCACTTTGAAAGTATTTGCAGACGGCAAAGTAAACATGAATCAAAAACTCAAAGCTGTCTTTTATTGGGAAAAAGCCATTGTGGGAATAGGAGAAAGCGCTTGTTACCAGCAATTTCTCCTTTTCTCACAATTTTTTCAAAAGCTTTTTCCCCATGGTCATTAAAACTTGGGATTGCATGGAAGACAGATAAAGGACTTTTAAGAGTGAAAAGTCCTATAGACATGCTTAATACAGGTCACTTTCACCTCAACTCTACCAAACGACAGAATTTTAGACCTGTCCAATTTCAAAGCATTTGCAGGCAACGAATTCCGGCATTTTCTCCTTTTCCCACCATGTCTTCAGAAGGCTTTTTCCAAAAAGTCATTAAAAAAAAAGGGATTGTGTGGTAAAGAGTTAAAGTGCCTTCATAAGTACAGATGCTTCTGCAGTCAGTGATTGTGCCATAGCAATCAGTATCTATAGCTCAAAATCAGACTGCAAAACATGCAGCCTTACCTTGGATTTACACTTGCTTCCCTACTGAGATATTTTTGCCCGGAACTGTCAATTAATTGGCCATTTTTGTTTTGGACTTCAAAAATTTAATTTTCATAAATTGGCCCCCCTTTTTTTTTTCTTGAAAATGAAAAATACACCAACAGAAATGAGATGCATGATTACTTTCAATAAAATCAGAGATGCCTACTTTTAATCAGAACATATAATTGAAATGCACCCATCTTTCTCACCCCAAACGATTCTTTATTCTATCCTTTTGCCAGTGATTGCCTGTTTCTTCTAAAACCTGACACTGGTAAATACATGTAACTCGAAACTTAGATGTAACAACCTCATCAAAAAGACGGTTTTCGGTGAGTTACCTAGATTTTGAAGGGCCTTGCCTCTACTCGTCTATTTTGAACTTTCGTCACATTAAATGTGAAAAGTCAATATAGAAAAAAAATCGATGCTCCAGAATCGGAACTAATTTTGTTAACATTGACGATGTCACGTTGTGCTATTTTCATGATGGCACCGGCATTGTTTCCCGGCTTCTGACATGTGATATTCAAAAGAAAGAGTTGCGGTCTATTTAAGTTCTTCAAATAATGGCAAGGCAAACATCCTCCAACTGAAGCATCATTTACAGTGAATTGCAATTGACACTTAGATACTTTTGCATAAACATGTCTGATATAAATCATGACTCAGGAAGCAGAGTTAAGGTAGAGGTTTCGTACCCTTTAAGTTCGTAACAATCATCACGATATATTAATTTGCCTCGATAGAGCGTATTGTTGTACCTTATTCATAATCCTTAAGAGCTTATACTTGATATTGTAGAGTACAGAAAGTGGGAAAAGTCTTCTGATATTTACTCTTTTTTTCTTCACAGTGTTTTCGCAGCCAGCAGGTCTAATGGAATCATTTATATGATCAAATGGTTTCTGGACTTTAATTTAGACTAATGCATTGAATAGTTAAAGATACTGATGAGTGAAATACATTAAATTCCACAATTGTATTTTCAAGATGTTCTAGAAAGATGAAAAGATAAAGGATAGAAAACAAGTGCCATAGTATAATTTTGAAAAATGTAGGAGTGTTGACATTTATTTATATTTGTATAATCTTTTATCCAACTGACATATTGCAGTGTTTTCTCCAGAGTTTGATTTTTGTGCCTTTGATGCATCTTTTTCTCACTTGTTCTGCTGATAATTTAAACTTTATAGAACATACATAAACTTTTTGAAATAAAGTTGTGCCTTTTCTGATGTGGTGTATCAAAATCTAGTTTGCAAGTACTAGGGCTCTTTGGGAATTCCGTATAAAAGTATCTCGCGTCCTATATTCTGACGTTATGAAATTTAGAATTTCTTTTTGCTAATAAACACCATACAATCAATCAATCTTTTTGCTAAACTATGGGTCCTTTTGGACTTACTCGGCAAAGAAATAATACGTTTATGCTGCTATTTTCGACATTATAGGGCAAAATATTATCCTGCATACCGTACACTGGGGCAAGTTGATTTTTACATACAGCGGTCAGCCAAATGCTTTCACTAAACATCGCCTAAATGCTTCAATCATCAAAAAAATTGTCTGCGAAAAGACGCGACATTCTATAAATATGTTGACATCATTTCCTTAAAGTGGTTTTGATACGACGTTCCATTCATTCAAAACTTCCGTTTCTTGCAAGTAACACTGTTGAAACCAAGCAATAAACATGACATCAACCAGTGATGTTGAAGTATAAAACTGTGTTGGTCTGGATAAAATGCCAATATAAGCAAGGAAAATGATTGAGACTGGGTTAAGGAGGAAGATAAGCATGTTATTGGTGTACAAATAGTACAAGCAGTTCCGTGACATTGATGAGTTGATCGAACGCCCAAACGAACTGGACGCCCGCCTGTTGTACAACCAAGCAACGTTGAAAAGGTGTGAGCCATGATGGACGAAGACCATAGGCTGACTGTGCGGGCTACTGCCGGAAGATTGGGAACATCGGTGTCTCTAGTGCACGAAATCGTCACAAAAGATCTTTGCATGTCAAAAGTAAGTGCACGATGGTTTCTTTGCCTTCCGTCTGACAATGATGAGCAGCGGCAGGTAGCTTGTTCCCAGGGGTTCCTGAGACGTTACGCAGAAGACTGAGGATTTTTTGGATAGGATCGTTACGCTGGACGAAACATGGTTATACCATTATGACACTGAGTCTAAAGCACAGTCTGCAGTGTGCAAAACAACTTATCGAGATCGATTTTCTAGGATTTGATCTGCTAGAGAATCCACCATACAGCCCAGATCTAGCACCATGTGACTTCCGAGTTGAAGGCCATGCTTCGCGGGATTCGCTTTGAAATAGTAGATGAACTATAAACAGCAGCCTAGAATATAGTTTCAACATTTGATAACACATGGTACATTCAGACATTTGATAAATGGGTTTAGCGTCATGAAAAGTGTGTGAGGGTCGCTGGAGACTATGTGGAAAAGTGATGACGTGCATACGTCGTCACCTTGTGGCAGTGAGTGTGCCCCGTGAAGTGATTACTGTGTTATTTATATTCAATTTTTTTGTTACTTGTTATAATTAATGTATTTGTATTCTTATACTATTCATTGTATACGTATTAGATAATCATAATATGTAAAAATTAATTATTATTTTTGTTGAGGAATTGAATTACTAAACAATTATACGGAATTCCCGAACAGCCTCGTATATGACTGTTCCTCGACATAAAACACCATCCACACCAAAGTAATCATAACATTTAAAAGCATTTTCAGGACCAGAAGGTAACAAGCTGAACTCGGTAGTAAATCTAACAAAAATTATGTCAGGTCAACATTCCCAAGTACTAAATCTTGATGATTTACATGGCATGAATGTTTTCCAGATCGAACAAACAATGACTTTTGATGGCTTTTTAGCTCACCTGAGCACAAAGTGCTCAAGGTGAGCTTTTGTGATTGGCTGTGTCCGGCGTGCATCGTCCGTCGTCAACTTTTACCTTGTGTACGCTCTAGGGGCCACATTTCAGTCCAATACTCATGAAACTTGGTCAGAATGTTTGTCTTGATATTATCTCGGACGATTCGAAAATGGGTCATGTCGGATCAAAAACTAGGTCACTATGTCAAATCTTAGAAAAACCTTGTGTACACTCTAGAGGCCACATTTTCAGTCCAATACTCCTGAAAGTTGGTCAGAATGTTTGTCTTGATGGTATCTCGGAAGAGTTTGAAAATGGGACAAATCAGGTCAAAAACTAGGTCACTAGGTCAAATCTTAGAAAAATTTCGTGTATGCTCTAGAGGCCACATTTTCAGTCCAATACTCTTGAAAGTTGGTAAGAATGTTTGTCTTGTTGATGTCTAAGATGACCTTGAAAACCGGTCTCGTTGGGTCAAAAACTAGGTCACTAAGTCAAATCTTAGGAAAACCTTGTCTACCCTTTAGAAGCCACATTTTCAATCAAATACTCACGCAAGTTTGTCAGAATGCTTGGCTTGATGTTATCTCAGAGGAGAGTGAAAATAGGTCACATCAGGTCAAAAACTAGGTCAGTAGAACCAATCTTTGAAAAAACTTGAGTATGCTTTATATGCCACATTTTCAGTTCAGTTCTCACCAAACTTGGTCAGAACGTTTTTCTTGATAATATCGTTGATGAGTTTGAAAATGGATCATGTCAGGTCAATAACTAGGTTACTTGGGCCAATCTTTGAAAAACCTTGCGTACACTCTTGAGGCCACATTTTCAGTTCAATACTCATGAAACTTGATCAGAATGTTTGTCTTGATGACATCTTAAATGACTATGTAAATGGGTCAGGTGGGGTGAAAAACTAGGTCACTAGGTCAAATCTTAATAAAACCTTTCGTACACTCTAGATGCCACAATTTAAGTTCAATACTCTAGAAACTTTGTCAAAATGTTTGTCTTGATGACATCTTGGATGAGTCTGCAAAAAGCTTGTGTATAAGCTAGAGGCCAAATTTTCAGTCCAATAATTATGAAAGCTTGTTAGAATGTTTGTCATAATATCTCGAAAGAGATATAAAATGGATCATGTTTGGTCAATAGGCTCAGGTGAGCGACTTTAGGGCCATCATGGCCCTTTTGTTTAATCAAGCCTGTAATTTTCAATAATCATAAGTGGCAAGTTTTATCATTCGTTTGACTGAAGATATTGGTGATGTCAATAAAAAAAAATATTGAAAAATTGTTTATTCATCATGTATTTGAAAAATCACATAAAGAAATTTCACCCCCAGCTTTGACTTTTGACCCCCTAATTTCTGGATAGGGGGTCAAAAATGACCTGCAAACAGGCTTCAGTCTAGAGCACGCCATTGCACTATAGGCCCCCTAAAGTTCCAGATGGCATGATTCCAAACCAATCTCAGGCCCGTTGGGTGCACTCAATTGTAAAAGTACCAATTTGCAAATTAGGGTCCTTTTTGTCCATTTCTGCTTTTTCTGCTCAGTAAACATAATTCCGAGCTTTCTAGTAAGAATTTGTCGATAACCCGACATATGTTATAGTCAAGGTAAAAGTCATAGCTTGTGAACAGTCTTCCTATCGCACCGTTTCGGGAGATACAACAGGTACCAGAGGTTATGGCTCTGAACTTATACTGATCATTCAACATCGCAATGAAGCGATTTTCTGAGTATTTCGGAAGCCTCAATGGAGGCAAAAAAGGCAAAAGCTGTTGAAAATATTACTTTGGAGAGCACAATCAGGCCAGTACCTAACCCGAGTTCAAGGGACGATGATAAATCCCCACAGAAACATGAGTTTCAACCAAAATTGCTCCCGGACGATTGCCACAAAAGTTGGTTAGTTTATGATGAGAAAATCAGACTGTAGTTTGAGTGATTGACGGGAAAGTTGAATCCCTCTGTGAAGAATTTTCGAAAGTTTTTCATTGACAGACATTTTCGTTTTTTTTTTTTTTTTTCCCTAGGATTAAACTAATGGCAGAAACAAGTGTTGCAACAATAACAATTACAACTTCTGCAGTGTTGCAGTTTTATTAGTATAGTATTCATAGATACATGAATGAAAATGTACCTGTTAAATGAAAAGGCAACACTTGTTAAATAAAAAGGTAAACATTTCAGTAAAATAGTATGAAATATTTTTGTATGGCCCACAGTTTTCCAAAGTGTCCCCCTATTTCAATGTCTGAGGGTCCAATGGGCAGCCTCACAAAGCTAGATTGAACACTGTGCAAAATTTTACATTTGGAGAAAACACTGACAGTGTGGAAGTTGTATACAACTATCTTACATATAAATATACATCCATAAGGATTGTATCTTTGACATACATATATGTAAACTTCAGAATTTCTCTTTGCTGATATCTAATATATACCTCGTCTGCAGATGATTTATCCTTCAAACAAGTACATAATATAAGTTGAGCTGTGGGAGGGACCTTTGGAAAGATACATAGCCGTAGCATAGCAGACTAGAAAAAACCCAGAAAGAAATGAAAAAGTGTAGAACATAATGACTGATATACTGTTGTAAATGGTGTTAAAGACTATTCAACCAAATTTTCTATTTTCAGGGTGTTACTATTGTGAAACCGATAGTGTTTGGTAATGTAGCGCGATACTTTGGTAAAAAGAGAGAAGAGGATGGACATACCCACCAGTGGACAGTGTATTTGAAACCATTCAAAAATGAGGTAAAACATACTATTTGTTATTGAATGCTAGTAGAGCCAGACAGGCGATAAATATAGGTAAACAGCGACATTAATCAATTACCAAACAACCCTGAGTTGTAATAGGTTATAACCCTGACAAAGAAGGGTTTTGAAAACATTGTGGGGAAAGGAGAAAATGCTGGTCATCAGCATTTTCTCCTTTTCCCATAATGTTTTTGTTTATTCAGAAACTAATCTTATTAATTTGGTCACATTTGTCATCTGCAAATGTGTTGGATTTTAATGGGGCTGAAATTTTCTCATTTGGGAAAGAGTTTACAGATCCAATCATGGACTGACATAGCATACTATATGGGCTGTTGTTATTGGACCCATTTCTGAATGACTTTACATTTTCACATTTTTAAGCACTCAGATACTTTCAAATTGCTCTCCCCCTAAGTTTGTTACCATCTGTCTGCCTCTCTTTCCTTTTTAGTCTCTTGATCTCTCTCTGCGAAGCCCTATAGCAGTCGGTTGAGCACAGGGGTTCCCAGTTTGAATCCCCGGCTTGGCCAATTTCTTTCTGCAGAGTGATGATAGTCATTGTGACAGTATTCATCCTCATGGTTTCAACAATGGTTATGTGGGAAAGCAGCTACTGGCTTGGAAAGAATATGATGTGAAGTACTGTTGAAAGCATGGATAGATGCCATGTTGAAAATAGCATCTCTGTCCGTCTGTCTCTCTCTCTACCATTTCTCTCTCCCTCTACCATCTCTCTCTCTCTCTCTCTCTCTCTCTAACATTTGTGTGTGTGTCTCCCTCTCTTTCTCTCTCTCTACACCATTTGTCTCTCCAGCCCTCACATTTTGTCATATCCTGTCCTAAATGTACTTATTTGTCATCAAAATTTTGAATTCACAGTATTTAAGTTTGTTTCCATTGTTGTTTGTCAGGATATGTCAACATATGTGAAGAAGGTCACTTTTAAGCTTCATGAGAGTTATCCAAATGCAAATAGAGGTGAGAAGTAGATTTATTCAGACATACACTGTTAACCCTTTACCACACAATGACGACTTTTAACACCCCTGATAGAGAAGGCTTTTGAAAACATTGTGGGAAAAGGAGAAAATGCTGGTTAACAGCATTTTCTCCTTTTCCCACAATGTTTTCTACCCTATCAAAGAAAAATCATTTCATATGAGCCACATTGAAACTGTCATCTGCAAATGCTTTCAATTCGGACAGGTCTGAAATTTGTCGTGTGATAAAGGGCTAATTCTCCAGAACACGACAATAAAATAGACTTGTCCATATTGAAAGCATTTGCAGACAACTATTTAAATGTGGCTCATTCGTAAAATTCATCATGGATTGTGTAGAAAACATTGTGGGAAAAGTAGAAAGTGCTGGTTATCAGCATTTTCTTCTTTTCTCACAATGTTTTCAGAAGGCTTCTTTCTCAGGGTCATTAAAACACAGAATTGCATGGTAAAGGGTTCAATCCATAGGTCCTGAAATTATTTTGCGACAGACGATTTGGAATGTAGCCTTTTAAAATATGGATAAGTAGCATGAATTAAGTTTAACTGGTTGAATACAAGAAATTTTCTCATCCCATAATGTTTCCAAAAGTGATCTACCAATGAAAAGAATGAAAAGATCTTCAAAAAGGTTCAAAAAGTAGTGGTGTTTAAGTCTTTGTAATAACACCACTTGAACCAGAACAAAGCTGCAATCTACTTCTGCATAATGATATGCTTTATGTTTAACCCTTTACCACACAATGACGCCTTTTAACACCCCTGAAGAAGAGGCCTTTTGAAAACATTGTGGGAAAAGGAGAAAATGCTGGTAACCAGCATTTTCTCCTTTTCCCACAAAGTTTTCTACCCTATCAAAGAAAAGTTGCGTCATTTGAGCCACTATGAAATTGTCGTCTGCAAATGCTTTCAATTTGGATAGGTCTTAAATTTTGCCGTGTGGTAAAGGGTTAACCCTTAAACAAAAAAAAAAAAGCCTTGTTTTGACATATATACAGATAAAGCCCTTTGCAAACATTGCCGGAAAAGCAGAAATTGCAATTTCTCTTTTTCCTACGGCGTTTTCTACCGGATTGAAGAATTTCATTGTATTTCTTTTATGCAGTTGTCATGTGCAGATGCTTTCGAGTTTGATAACTTCAAATTTGTCCTTTGGAAAAAGGTTTACCCTTTACCACACAATGTCCGAGTTTAATAACCCTGAGGAAAAAAGGCTTTTGAAAACATTTTGGGAAAAGAAGAAAATGCCGGTAACCAGCATTTTCTCCTTTTCCCACAATGTTTTCTACCATTCAAGGTCAAATAATACCATTTTAAAAACATTTGAATTGTTCTCTGTAAATTCCTTCTATGTGGCATTTCCAAAATTTTGCTGTGTGGTAAAGGGTCAACTCATTACCATATGAAATGTATCTGTAGCAGATGACTTTGAAAACATATTCACATGTGAAAACATTATGACAAAAGGAGAAATTGCTTGTCATAATCAATTTTTTTGCATTATCTCGATCTCCAATGTGTTTTCAGGATAGGAAGCTCATTGATTTTTTGCTATAATTTCCCCACATTTATGTGGGTTATTGCATAGATAGAAAAGATGTAAAATGTTGTTGGAGGTCATACCTAAACTAAACTCAGATTTAAGAATGAAATATGTGACAGGGTTCAATCTAGAACTTTGTCAGAATGGGCCAGTGGCCCATCAATATTTTAAAAAGGGGCCACGAGTATTTTGAGATGGGCCATCACTTTTTAACAACCAAATAACCAGGATCTTGGCATTTTAAAAGCTCAATTATTACTGACTTACCATATAAAGGAAGTAAATCCAGATAATTTACTGCTTAATTATGTATGGGGATAGTGATTGAGTTGTTATGAGGTCAAATTATGTAACAACACTAAAAATCATTTGTTTTAAATGATTGCTGTATTATACAAGTAACTTGCATTACAATTTTTTTGCATCGTCGTAACGAAGCCAGTGAAATTGAGGCTTTTGTAGCCACTCAGTTTGAAATTTTTTTGCATACGATTTCCCAGCTTTTCCATCAGCTGATTGTTTTTCACCATTAGTTTCAGCCGATTGCTGCGTTTTCGCTTGTTTGGCGGAATTTCCGCCAGAAAAGAAATCACCGATTCGTTTCTGTGTTTGCGTTGCCGACATGTTTTCAAAAGCTGGTTTCCATCGCGTTCGTTCGTGTGCGGTGAATAAGTGAATATCCGAATACCAATAACGCTCTCCGTGCATTCGGCATACTTCGGGTGATGGGAGCCAGATGTAAGTACGGAATCGGCCGAGTTGTGACGAGTGGCTCTCCATGTTGCTGCGACGCTTTGCAGTGAAATTTCAATACTGCGGAAAGCGTCTTCTAACACTGACGCGCTAAAAACTATGCTAAAAAAAGTTAATGGCGGCGCACAACGGAATCAGAAAAGCGCCGATGCATTGGATTTTGCGCCGATCCGGCGCACTGGAGTTTCAAAAATGGGCCAAGGACTTTAAAATCGCGCCATTGGCGCAAAAACGCAGCCTATATTGAACCCTGATGTGATATAAGCTTTTAAATACAGCGGTAACTATTTAAATCTTTACCAAACAACAAAATGTTAGACTAAGTCTTGTCCAAAATGAAAGCTTTTTGCAGATGACATAATATACTCCTCACAAAAAGTTAAGCAACAATGAATTACTGCTGCACCAAAATTTTATTATTACACATATAGACAATTTCACTGTATAAATGTAATGAATATTGAGTTAAAAACCAGTCCAAGCAATTTCTATACTTCTATCAGATAATGTTTCTCGGTTTCAGGCTTTTGAAGTAAGGCACTGTCTAAATCCACATGCAAAAAGGTGGTATACTACCCAGATGTTTTAAAATCTCTAGAATTCGGTCAGTCTGCAACCGGGACAGTCAGTACACTGTATGGCCACCATTAGCACGAATACAAGCTTGAACTCTTCTGGGCATTGACCAGATCAAGCCGTCCAACTGTTGTTGTGGAATATCCGGCCATTCCTGACTCAAAAGTTGCTTCAAGTGGTGTAGGTTCTGAGGCCTCACATTTCCATCATTGACACACCTACCGAGAATGTCCCACGCATGTTCAATCGAATTTAGATCTAGAGATCTTGCTGGCCTCTCAAATTGCCCAGAAGAGTTCAAGTTTGTATTTGTACTAATGGTGGCCATACCGTGTACTGACTGTTGCAGATTGAACAAATTAAAGAGATTTTAAAACATCTGGGTAGTATACCACTTTTTTGCATGTGGATTTAGCCAGTGCCTTACTTCAAAAGGCTGAAAGTAAGAAATGCTATCTGTTAGAAGTACGGAATTGCTTGGACTGGTTTGTAACTCAGTTGTCATTACATTTATACAATGAAATTGTCTATATGTGTAATAATAAAATTTTGGTGCAGCGGTAATTCATTGTTGCTTAACTTTTTGTGAGAAGTATAAATGGGACTCTAAACTTGAAATTTGTTTTTTGGGTGGGTAGAAAACATTATGACATAGGAGAAAATGCTGGTCACCTGTGTTTTCTCCCTGTTTCCATTTTTTGCAAAATACTTCTTCTATAGGGTCATTAAAACTCAGGATTATTTGGTAAGGGGTCATTCAATAAATATTTTCATTCCACTTTTCAGTTGTAACTAAACCTCCTTATGAAGTTACGGAAACTGGGTGGGGAGAGTTTGAGGTCATCATTAAGATTTACTTCAATGATCCACATGAGAGACCGGTATGTTAAAAGTTTGATCTTAATATATTTTTAGCTTGGCTATTTCAAAAGAAAATGTTGATATATTGTCGTAGCCCTGATGGTGTCTTCTTCCAAAAACTTTGACATTTTGTAATATCTCTGTTATAAATTATAATAATTGAATATATTTACTTCAAACTTTGGCCGGTTGTTAACATTTTAATAGGGGAACCTATACAACAAGAAAATCAAGCACTTGCAGCCGAGCATAGGCACCAGCATGCAGAACTCTTGTTTCTTTTAACTCTTTACTACACATTCAAATGCAGTGTTGAAAAAGAGTTTTGATGTTTTAATTTTTCATTTCACAGGTAACAGTGTATCATTTATTGAAACTATTTCAAAGTGAAACAGACATTATGTTAGGGAAGAAGTCCCTCATTGCAGAATTTTATGATGAAATGGTAAGGAAAAGATTAAAGATTAATTTTTGGCGATTATGTCCTACTTAACTCCTACAAAACTTCAGACTCGTCCAAATTGAAAGCAGTTGCAGACTGCATATCAAGTTTAGCTGAGATGATGGTAATTGTCTATGAAAGTGTAGAAAACCTTGTGGGAAAAGGAGAAAATGCTGGTCACCAGCATTTTTTCCTTTTCACACAAGGTTTTCATAAGGCTATTTCCGTAGGGACTTTAAATTTTGTGGTAAAGAGTTAATCAGTGTCTTACATATATTATCTTAGCAGTGATCATTTGATATAAATCCTCCTCTTTATAGAATCACATTGCCATTTTCTCCTCTGTGATAAAGTAATGAGTTTTTTAGCTAAATGAGGTTAAATCTCCTATAGTATGGTAGAATATCAAGATATTTCACTCTGGCTTTCTTACTTTTGAAGTTGTTTCTCCTTGAAATGGAGGGAAAAAATAATGTTTATAGAGGATATTTGGGTGGTTTTTTTTCTGTGAAAGTTAGAAAATTTATTTCATCTCATGAACATCATTGGTAATAATTTCACTTGTGGCTGTGTCTCTCGTGAAAACTTTACCCATGATGTTCACAAGATGAAATAAATTTCCATTTTTCACTGAAAAAAAAAATCAAATAGTCTATTTATTTCATGGGGGGACTTACATCAAAATCCAGTACAGTTGTTTTTGGTAATTCCCTCCATATAATGATGCATTACAATATTACTAAAGGACAAGAAATGTATGGTAAATTATGTCATATTTCCCTCTGGTTGAATGGCATGCATTGTTTACTTAGGTAACTAGTGCGTGGAAACTACTGTTTCCACCTTCAATTGAAGAGTTGGAAAATAAAATAGGTATTATTCAATGGTCGTAACCATGAAATATCCAACAATATTCCACCGTTATTTCTCAATAAACTACCGAAAATCATGAAATAAGCAATAATATACTCCTCACAAAAAGTTAAGCAACAATTACAGCTGCACCAAAATTTTATCATTACACATATAGACAATTTCATTGTATAAATGTAATGAGAATTGAGTTACAAACCAGTCCAAGCAATTCCATACTTCTAACAGATAATGTTTCTCACTTATATGCTTTTGAAGTAAGGCACTGTCTAAATCCACATGCAAAAAAGTGGTATACTACCCAGATGTTTTAAATTCTCTAAAATTCGTTCAATCTGCAACAGTCAGTACATGGTATGGCCACCATTAGCATGAATACAAACTTGAACTCTTCTGGGCTTTTTGAGTGGCCAGCAAGATCTCCAGATCTCAATCCAACTGAGCATGCATGGGACATTCTCGGTAGGTGTGTCAATAATGGAAATGTGAGGCCTCAGAACCTCCAACACCTTAAACAACTTTTGAGTCAGGAATGGCAGGATATTCCACAACAACAGTTGGACGGCTTGATCTGGTCAATGCCCAGAAGAGTTCAAGCTTGTATTTGTGCTAATGGTGGCCATACCATGTACTGCCTGTGTCCTGGTTGCAGATTGACCGAATTTTAAAGATTTTAAAACATCTGGGTAGTATACCACTTTTTGCATGTGGATTTAGACAATGCCTTACTTCAAAAGCCTTAAAGTGAGAAACATTATCTGATAGAAGTACAGAATTGCTTGGACCGGTTTTTAACTCAATACTCATTACATTTTTACAATGAAATTGTCTATATGTGTAATAAGAAAATTTTGGTGCAGCAGTAATTCATTGTTGCTTAACTTTTTGTGAGGAGTATATTTCTTAAGTGGAAAGAGTCAATTTTTATCGTAAAATTTGTTACAAAGATGTTTTTGTGTATTTGAATTACAATTGATGGTGACTAGTAGTAGATTACAAGTGATTCAAAGAAGATCAGAAAGTGCAGAACAAGATCAGATTGCAGGTATGTGCAGGCTAATTTTGGTCTGTAATCTTAAAAGAATACATCCAAAGTCACAAAAAACAAAATCAAACTTTGGATTATGAAGCTGTCATATTTTTTAATGAATAATTATAGATCTGTTCCATTCTATATTTCTTTGTCAGAAAGTTTAAAAAATTAGATCTCTATATTTGCCTACACCTACAGGTGTTCAATGAGCCCACAGTGATGATGCAGCATTTATTGAACAGCACAAGATCTCTGTCCATTGGGGCCTATAAACATGATACAGATTGTGAGTGTTCTCTGTTGTTAATCCTTTTCCTCACATTGCTGACTTTTAACAACCCTAATAAAGAAGCCTTTTGAAAACATTGAGGGAAAAGGAGAAAATGCTGGTAACCTGCATTTTCTCCTTTTCCCACAATGTTTTCTACCCTACTGAAGAAAAATTGCTCCATTTGAGCCACATTGATATTATCATCTGCAAATGTTTTCAATTTGGACGAGGCTAAAATTTTGTCATCTGGTTAAAGGGTTAAGTTACTTCTTTATCTTTGTTATTGTGTAAAGTCATGGAGTTTTCTTGTAATTTATTATATACCTGAAAATTTTGTGGCTGAAATACATGTGTTGCACGCAGATAAAATATCACACACAATAGAAAAAAATTTGTATCTACTTACTGTGAAACACGGTTCAAAATATGGTATGATGACATAACTCACACAGGGAATATGTATTGCTTTGCATTTTGATTGGTCAAAATTTTACGTCATGATATTTATCCACTATTCATAAAAACAAAGTTAGTGGCTACTACACCATTATTTGTTTTATTTTGTTTACCATTTTTGGATAAAATGTCAGTAATTTGTAATAATTTGTCACGGAAAGGTGTAGGTTTGGAATAAAAGGAATATTACGCTGTAGTAACTTTCCTGGCACTAGCATTTGCTTCTTGCCAAGCAAGAACATTTTGACATTTCACTCGACCTTTGGTCTCGCGCATTATCAAATTTTCTCATGCTGCTGGAAATTAGCATAACTTTTGGTATGTATCTGCATATTTTTGTTTCCAATGCCTTTCAAAGAAAACCAGGAATGTGAAATTCCTAACTAGTCTTTGGGCAAGTTGATATTCTGACCTCACTTCTCTAAGGCTTTTGGGTTAATGCATATTAGTCCATCTTTCCATCTGTATGTGGACATGGAGATGTGTATCTGAGTCAAAAACTCCTGGAATACTGCTGTTATTGTATTGAAACTTTGTTCAACCATGAACAACACACTGTAGATAGCTAGATGCAATTTTCAGTTGTCTGGTGCAAGTATTGAAGATTTATTTCCCTTGACCTAAACTGTTTATCAAACCAGAAAATTTAAGACCAGTCCATATTGAAAACATTTACAGAGGATATTAGACCTAACTTAAAGACTGAAATTTGCCTTTGGAAGGATAGTAAATATTTTGAGAAAAGGAGATAATGCTGGAAACCAGCATTTTCCCCTTTTCCCACAATATTTTCAAAGGCTCTCTTTTGGCTCAAGGTTGTTCAATCTCGGGATTGTATGGTAAAGGATTAACCCTTTATCACTCAGTCCCAAGGTTAAGCAGCCCTGAAAGAGAAATCTTTTGAAAACACTGTGGGAAAAGGAGAAAATGCCGGTAACCAGCATTTTCTCCATTTCCCATAATATTTTCTACCCTTTCAAATACAGAAATCGTCATGTAAGCAACATTTAATTTGTCGACTGCAAATGCTTTCAATTTGGTCCAGTCCAAAATTTTGGTGTTTGGTAGAGTTGTGCCATTTTGCACAAAATGAACATTAGCTTCAGAAATCAGATTTCTTTATCAAAGCACTTGACAGGGATATGTCACCATACCCAAATGACTGTGGGCTCATCCAAATTGAAAGTATCTGCTCTTGAAAAATTAGGCTAAAATGATGAGATTTGTATTTTGAAAGGGTAGAGAACATTGTTGGAAAAGGAGAAAATGCTGCTAGCCACCAATATTTCCTTGTCTTAACATGTATCCAAAAGTCTTCATAGAGCTCTTTACAACACCAGAGTGTTTGTTAACCCTTTACCAAACATTCGAAAGTTTTAATGACCCTGAACAAGAAGCCTTTAGAATAAACATTGTGGAAAAAGGAGAAAATGCTGGTAACCAGCATTTTCTCCTTTTTCCACAAAGTTTTCTACCTTTCCAAAAAAAGAATTTCAGTTTTTGAGTGACATGCATTTTGTTGTCTGCAAACGTTTTCGATTTGGAATGGATTGAAATTTTGTCGTTTGGAAAAGTATCAGAGGGTTCAATTGCAAGTCTTACAATTCTGGTTTCTTTTTCAGTTGAGGACAAGAAAGAGAAGACCTTAAACAAGATGGTTAATGCCAAGAAGAAGATACGATACGAGATTACAGAGTTAAATGAAAGACTGAAGCAAAAGAAACAGACGATACAAAAACTGAAAGATGAAATATCAAAACTGGAAAAACCAGATCAAACTGTTTTGGAACCTGAGTCATTGACCTGATAAGTTCAAAGCCTAGTGATGATGCAGATTTATCTAATAGTTTACCAAACAACTGAATTTTAGATTGGACAGAATTGAAAGCATTTGCAGATTACAAACTGAATGTGGCTAAAATGTGGAATATTTCTTGAAATGGGTAGAAAATATTTTGGGAAAAGGAGGAAATGCTGGTTACAACTGAATGTGGCTAAAATGTGGAATATTTCTTTAAGTGGGTGGGAAACATTGTGGGAAAAGGAGAAAATGCTGGTTTTGCTACTAAGGAAATGGCACCCTAATGAGATAAGTGTAACATCACCTTCCATCGCCAAAAAAAAGCATACAGATTTGGCTAAGACTCGGGTAATCTGTAATCGATCAGGCGATAGACACCTGTTCCAAGCACCGATAACGAATAACCAGTGTCTTAGCTGAATCCGTATGATTTTTGCGATGAAAGGCGATGTTACACAAATCCCATTAGGGTGCTCTGTCCTTAAAAGCAGTCTACTTTATGGTTGTTAAAACTTGGGATTGTGTTTTAAAGGGATAACTCTTTACAATAGGACAAAATTTTACACTTGTCCATATCAGAGACATCTGAAGGCAACATATTAAAAGTGGCTCAGAGGACAGGATTTGTCTTTGAAAGTAGGGTAGACACTGTGAGAAAAGGATAACAAGAAGGCCATGATGGCCCTGGAGTCGCTCACCTGAGCCTTTTGACCAAACATGATCCATTTTAAATCTGGTTGAGATATTATGAAAAACAGTCTAACAAGCTTTCATAAGTATTGGACCGAAAATGTGATCTCTAGCTTGTACGCAAGCTTTTTCTAGACAAACATTTTGACTAAGTTTCATGAATATTGAACTTAAATTGTGGCCTCTAGAATGTACATAAGGTTTTTCTTAGATTTGACCTAGTGACCTAGTTTTTCAACTGACCTAATATATTTTCAAACTGATTTAAAACATCATTAAGATAAACATTCTGACCAAGTTTCATGAGTATTGGACTGAAAGTGTTGCCTCTAGAGCATACACAAGTTTTTTTCAAAGATTTGACCCAGAGACCTAGTTTTTGACCGGACTTGACCCATTTTCCAACTCCTAGAAGACAACATTAAGACAGGCAGTCTTGACACATTTTCATGAGTATTTGACTGAGAATGTGGCCTCTAGAGGGTACACAAGGTTTTACTAAGATTTTACATAGTGACCTAGTTTTTGACCAAACTTAACCCATTTTCCAACTTCTCCAAGACATCATCAAAACAAACATTCTGACCAGTGTTAATGAATATTACACTGAAAATGTGGCCTCTAGAGTTTACACAAGGTTTTCCTAAGATTTGACCTAGTGACCTAGTTTTTGACCCAACATGACCCATTTTCAAATTCATCCAAGATCTTATCAAGACAAACATTCTGACCAAGTTTAAAGAGTATTGGACTGAAAAAGGGGGCTCTAGAAGGTACACAAGGTTTTTCTAAGATTCGACCTAGTGACCTAGTTTTTTTACCCAACATGACACATTTTCAAACTCGTCCAAGATATCATCAAGACAAACATTCTGACCAATGTTAATGAGTATTGGACTGAAAATGTGGCTTCTAGGGAGTACACAAGGTTTTTCTAGGATTTGACCAGGTGACCTTGTTTTTTACCCAGCATGCCCCATTTTCAAACTCATCCAAGATCTAGACAAACATTCTGACCAAGTTTCAAGAGTATTGGACTGAAAGTGTGGCTTCTAGAGCATACACAAGGTTTTTCTAAGATTTGACCTAGTGACCTAATTCTGAACCGACTTGACCTGTTTTCAAGCTCGTCCGAAATATCAACCAAGGCAAAAATTCTGACCAAGTTTCATGAGTATCGGACTGAAAAGTAGCCTCTAGAGTGTACACAAGGTAAAAGTTGATGAAGGACACAGCATGAATGCAAAAGCTCACGCTTTGTACTCAGGTGAGCTAGAAAGAGAGACTGTTGCCTATCAACACTTTCTCCTTTTCCGAAAATGTTTTCTACCCTTTGTAATACAAAGATCAATGCTTTGCTTAACATTTAATCCTTTGCAAATGCTTTTAAACTGGCTAAGTGTAAAACTTTGTCTTTTAGTAGAGGAAAAAGGAAAGTCTGCACTGTGATGAAGTTATTGTATTGATTTAAACCTTTTAAAAAACCACTTTGTGTTAATAAATTAGACACAGTAGGCTTTTGAAAACATTGTGGAAAATGGTGAAAATGCTTGTTTTCTTTTTCACAATTTTTCCCCCTCTTAAAGGCCCAGTAAAGGCCAAAATGTCAAAGCAGGTGTCATAATACATTTAAACTTAAATCATACCATTTAAAAGTATGGAGCATAATGTGATGACAGTATGTTATCATGCGGTCAGGCCCTATGTTAGTGGCTGGCAGAAAAAAAAAGAATTTTAAAATCAGGCAAAAAGAAAAGCAAAAGACACAGCTACCTGGCAGGTTTTAACGTAGATTTGAAATTAATTTTTCTGTAAGCGACTAACACTTAGACCCACCGTACAATGACAGATTGTCATCTTCACAATAATTTCCATACTTTTGAATGGTATGATATAAATTCAAATACATTTAAACACTTGCTTTGTGTACATTTGGCCTTTATTGTTACTGTAAGAATACAAATCACATAATGTTAACTCTTTACCAAACGATTAAAAATTAGACTTGTTGAAATTAAAAGCATTTGCAGACAACAAAATTATTTGTGATTCAAAATTGAAGTTTGTTTTGGGTAGGGTAGAGAACATTGTGGGAAAAGGAGAAAATGCTGGTTACCAGCATTTTCTCCTTTTCCCACGATGTTTTCAAAAGGCTTCTTCCTCAGGGTTGTGAAAACCAGGGATTGTTTGGTAAAGGGTTAAACATGCTTCAAATGATTGGATTTGTCTATTGAAGCTTACAAAAACATTGTGGGAAAAGGAGAAAATGCTGGTTACCAGCATTTTCACCTTTTCCCACAATGTTTCAAAAGACCTCTTCCTCAGGGTCGTTAAAACTAAGGATTTTGTATGGTACTTTATAGCGCATCGACATCTAGGGTCATTTAGCGCGTAAGGATTTTGTGGTAATGGTCAAGCCACATTTCAATTGTTGTCAGCTAATGCTTTCTAATTGGACAAATCTAAAATTTTTGTTTGGTAAAGAGATACACAGGATCTGACATGAGTTGGTGTTTGAGATAAAATTTTATTAAATCAGTCTACAAAAAATGTTATTAAGCGAGCCTTTGGCGAGCTTAATAACATTTTTGTTGACGAGTTCAATAAAATTTTACCTCAAAAGCCAACGAATGTCAGATTCTTTTTATCACATAACTGTATAACAAGAATTATAGTCCATAATGTGTTAAAACATAGACATACAGGTATAATGTTTAATGAAATTTACATGAAGCTTATTTGCTTCTTGGACAGGTACATTATGAACGAAAAATAGTTCCAAAGAAGCTTAAATATATTCATTTTGTTTTGAATCTAAAAGTGATTAACTTGACAACTTTATCATGATTACGAATTTCAACCGTTAATTTCACTCAAAAACCTAGGTCAGCAATGTTTTAGAAATGAGGTGTATAATTACAGAGTGCTGCCCAAATACAGCACTATCTCACACGTGTGTGAGACAAGAAAATTCGTGATGGCTGCATTATATGGAAAACAAGGGGAGTTATGTGATAAAAAATAATCTGTATTGTGATGAGTTTATTGTATGGAATTTTATGAGGTTATGTAACATGCTTGGGTACAACAGTGAATTCTGTTGGATAAGTACACCGCAGAAGCAGTCTATATTTTGGACAAGACGAGAGATGAGTCCAGAATATAGACTGGTCCTCAGTGTATGAATCCAGTTGAATTCAGTGTTGTACCCAAGCTTGTTAAATAACCTCATAGTATGGAATTTTATGAGGTTCTGTAACATGCTTTGGTATAATACTGAATTCTGTTGAATTAGTACACTGCAGAACCAGTTTATATTTTGGACAAGGCGAGAGATGAGTCCAAAATATAGACTGGTTCTGCAGTGTATGAATCCAATTGAATTCAGTATTGTACCCAAACATGTTAAATGACCTCTTTAATTCACACAATTGCGTATTGACTTTAAAGTAAATGACAAGTATTGATCCATTCAGTTAAAAAAGAATAAAAAATATTTACAACAAAAGACGGTTTTGAAGCCAATGAAGTTGCTTTATGACTTCAGTTGACTACTTTTCTGGGCAAATATTGATGTTCGGGACTCCAGCCTTTTTTTGAAAAATCTGTATTCATTGACTCTTGCCTTGTTCTGAAAAATCCATATTCGGGACTCTGCAGAGTCCAATATGGATTCAGATATTATGTACTCAGGTGGTAGTATCTAAGCAATTTCAGATGAAGTTAGATGGTAGGTGTGACATAAAATCCTTCATTTCACACCTACAATTTAACGTCCAATGAAATGGCTTTAATACTACCACGTGAGTACAGAATATCTTATTCCATATTGGATGCTGTAGAGTCCAATAGAGATTTTTCAGAACGAGGCAAGAGTCC
Source organism: Hippopus hippopus (assembly GCA_946811185.2). NCBI lineage: Eukaryota > Metazoa > Mollusca > Bivalvia > Cardiida > Cardiidae > Hippopus > Hippopus hippopus. The sequence goes on from OX328111.1 coordinate 10,812,479, forward strand.
AATATGGATTTTTCAAAACGAGGCTAGAGTCCCAAATATCGATATTTAACCGGAAGAGTGTTCTACTGAAGTCTGTTGTCAAAAAAGCAGTTTCAAAACCCTCTTTTTTTATTTAAATTGAAATGGCCCTATACTTGTCATTTACTTTAAAGTCAATACGGAAGCGTGAAATATAGAGGTCAGTTAACATGCTTGGGTACAATACTGAATTCTATTGGATTCGTATACTGCAGAACCAGTCTGTATTTTGGAATGGGCTGGGACTCGGCTGTCACCTCGTCCAAAATATAGACTGATTCTGCAGTGTACGAATCCAATAGAATTCAATGTTGTACCCAAGCATGTTAAATAACCTCATATTATCATCCAGTCACTGTTATTTAAATTTGATGGAAAAGGCCCTTGAAAACACTGGAAAATGGGGAAAGTGCTTGAAACAGCATTTTCTCTTTCCACAATGTTTTTCTATCCTTTCATAGAAAAATCCAATCATTTTAGTCACATCTTTTTTGTCATCTGTAAAAAGTTTCAAAGTGTACAAGTGTAAAATTTTGTCATTTGATAAAGAGTCATATAGGATCTGACATGAGTTGGTGTTTGAGATAAAATTTTATGGAACGAGTCCAGGGAAAATGTTATTAAGCGAGCCTTTGGTGAGCTTAATAACATTTTTTCTTGACGAGTTTAAATTTTATCTCAAACACCAACGATTGCCAGATTCTTTTTATCACATAACGATATTTCACAAATTATAGATCAAAAGATGCAAAACCATTTCTAGATGCACCTGAGGTAATATCCACGAAATCCATTCAATTCTATGAAATACGTACAAAATGACGTCACGCAATTGTGATAATAAAGATGTACAAGATAAGAAAATTCATAATGGGTATATTACACTGAAAACATGGGAGGTTATGTGATAAAAAACAGTCTGTGTTGTGATGTGCTAATCTTTTCCCTAACAGTTCTGGGTTTTAACGACCCAGAGGAGGAAGCTTTTTGAAAACATTGTGGGAAAAAGAGAAAATGCTGGTATCCAGCATTTTCTCCTTTTCCCACAATGTTTTCTACCACTTCAAAAACCGAAATCATCTTCAGATCTACATTTAATTTGTTGTCTGCAAGTGCTTCCAGTTTGGTCACGTCTAAAATTTTGTGGTTTGGTAAAGAATTATTGTGTTGAGTTTACGTACAGGCCCAGTAAAGGCCAAAATATCAAAAGCAGGTGTCATAATACATTAGAATTTAAATCATACCGTTTAAAAGTATGGAAAACGTTGTGGAGATGACAGTCTGTTATCATGTGGTAAGGCCATATGTTAGTTGCTTTCAGAAAAAAGAAATTTCAAATCAGGCAACAAGTAAACAAAAGACATGGCTACCTGGCAGGTTTTAACCTAGTTTTGAAATTAATTTCTCTGTCAGTGACTAACACTTGGACCGACCGTAAAATGAAAGATTGTCATCTTCACCATACTTTTAAATGGTATATATAAATTCAAATGCATTTAACCCTTTGCCGCACAATGCCAACTTTTAATGACCCTGGGAAAGAAGCCTTTTGAAGACATTGTGGGAAAAGGAAAAAATGCTTTTAACCAGCATTTTCTCCTTTTCCCACAATGTTTTCTACCCTATCAAAGAAAAAATTGCACTAGTTGAGCCACATTGACATTGTGGTCTGCAAAAGCTTTCAATTTGGACATGGCTAAAATTTTGTCGTTTGGTAAAGAGTTAAACACCCACTTTGTTTACTTTTGGCCTTTATTGTTACTTTAACCTTGTATCGTACTGTTTGTTTTAAAACCTGATGAAGATGGCTCTTAAAAATATTGTGGAAAATGGTTAATGTGCTGGTAACCTGCAATATCTCCTGTTGCACAATGTTTACCATGCCTCAAAAGCCACATTTCATTATTAACCCTTAAACTGCTAAATAAGTGAAATAAAACTTTCAAGTTGATATTTAAAACCGAAATTTCGGTGTTTCAAAGGTACTTTTTTGGGGGGAAAAATTTCCTTGTTGGGCTGTAGATTCAAGATCAGACTGCACATTCTGTGCAGTCTGATCTTGATCTACACTGTTTGCCAAAGGTCCTTCAGTGACGCTTAGCAGCCTAAGGGTCAAAGCCACATTTCATTTGTCATCTGCAAAGGTGTTTTTAATTTGGACAAATGCAAAAATTTGCTGTAAAGATTTAAATTAGTCTTTATTTTGATGATTTTTTGTACTGATTTTAAGTTTTGTCCAAATAAGCCATTGATCTTTTAGGCTCTTAAAAACACTGGAAAATGATAAAAGTGCTAAAAAAAATAGCATTTTCTCCCTTTCCACAACGTGTTCTTCTCTTAGGAAGACAAGTATGGTGCCATGTTTCTGCCATGAGATACGAGATACTATCATGATAATTTTAGAAAACTATCACGATAAAGTTTCCTGGAAATTTTATCAAGATAGTGAAAAGTTTCCTGAAAAAAAAAAATATCACGATAAAGTTTAAATTCTAACGCAAAATTTCTCAATTGTGCATGAAGCTGACATTTGAGATAAAAGTATTGTGGTAGTTCTATCTGTTTCTCGATATCTATAGATAGAAAATTCATTATTTGGATGAACTTGGTAGTTTTTGACTTCACAAGATTGCAGTAAGTAAAATTTAGAATCATGAACAATTGTAGCATAATTGGTAAATTTTGACAAGACTCGAACAGAAGTCTGTAAAATCACAAAGACGACTCGAAATGCCTCCTTCGAACACCTTTAAAACCATTCAGGGAAAAGGAGAATTCATAAGGTTGTAGTTGAAGATGTTCTGCACCATATCTAATTACAGATACCATGAATGTCAGTTATTGGCACGAAAGCAAAAACAATCATGATAACAGTTGAATTATTGTGATATTTTTATTGTGAAAATTTTTATTATCTATATAATATTTCCAGGAAACTTTGTTTTATCACAATAGTTCTCTTAACTCTTTACCACACAATCCCGAGTTTTAACGACCCTGGGGAAGAAGCCTTTTGAAAACATTGTGGGAAAAGGAGAAAATGCTGGTTTTCCCACAATGTTTTCTACCCTATCATAGACAGAAATCATCATTTTAGCTACATTGAATATGTCGTCTGCTAATGCTTTGAATTTGGTCTAGTCCAGAATTTTGTCGTTTGGTATAGAGTTAATGGTTGCAATAGCTATCTGGTATCTCACGGCAGAAATATGCCACCATAGACAAGATCTGTTTTTATAAGCACATTTCATTTGTAGCCTGCAGATACTTTTCATTTGGACATGTCTAAAAATCTGAAGAGACTATAAACTTGTATTTTTGTTTAACCCTTTACCACACAGAGTTAAAATGACACTAGAGAAAAAAGCTTTTGAAAACGTGGTGGTAAAAGGAGAAAATGCTAGTTACCAGCACTGTCTGTTTTTCTTGCTATGTTTTCCAGTCTATGACACACAAATTTCATCATTTGCGTCACATTTGATTTATTGTCTGCAATTGCTTTCAATTTAGACAAGTCGAAAATTATGTCGTTTGGAGTTAAAATAGATTTTATTCAACCCTGTACCACACAATTCCGAGTTTCATCAACCAAGGGGCAGACAACCTTTTGAAAACACTGGGGGAAAAGAAGAAAATGCTGGTAACCAGCATTTTCTCCTTTTCCCACAATGTTTTCAAATCTATCAGAGAAAAATTCCATCTTTTGAGCTTCATTTAAATTGTCGTCTGCAAATTCTTGGACAAAAGAAATATTTCGCTTGTGTGGGAAAGAGTTAAGACTTTTGTATTTGTGTGTTTACTCTTTAGGCTTAAACAAAATATGTGTGGTTGCAGTTATCTGACTGTATATAATTTTTACGCCAACCCAAAACATTTTTTTCACTTGTTGATCGTTTGATATTTTATCACACCGTAATGTTATTGTCGTCCTCGGAAAATTCTATAGTTTTACCACTATTAACCGCCCCCGGGGCGTGTTTGGAAAAAATCATATTTAAAAGAAAATACAACAATTTTCCGACCTACCAACCCTAAATCTCAAAAGTATGTTAGTGGAACCACATATATTTTTTGTTTTGGTCTTATCAGATTACAGAATCTGAACTTGTATTTTTATATTAACTCTCTTACCATACAACAAAATCTTAGATTTGTCCAAATTGAAAGCATTTATAGACAACAAATCAAACTTAAATGAAGGGATTTGTCAATGATAGGTTAGAAAACATTGTGGGAAAAAGAGAAAATGCTGGTTACCAACATTTTCTCCTTTTCCCACAATGTTTTCTAAAGGCTTTTCACTCAGGGTCGTTAAGTTGGGTTTGTGTGGTAAAGGGTTAACTCTTTACTGATTACAGAATTTTTTATTCATCTGTTCTGAACAAATTTGCAGTTTACAATTAATAAATGGCTGGAAGAGAATTTGGTAATTATGTTTGAAAACGGAGAAAACGTGGGAAAAGGAATAAATGCTGGTAATCAGCATTTTCTCCTTTTCTCAGAATGCTTTCTAACGCCTTCTTTAATGATGTCAAAATGCAGAATTGTTTGGGAAAAGGTTAAATTCGATCTTTAATTAGTATCTGCTAGGAAATGTATATAGGAAATTGTCATTTGAATATAAAAAAATTGTATGTATATATCTTCCTTATATTTCGTTCTTGTACAGTATGATATTGTCACAGAAATAAAAGTCTTTAAAGTTGAATTTAAAAAAACTGAATAATTCTTAATTTATTAAACACCTGTACCAAAATTGATAATGTCCAATACACAGTGTAGTAAAAGGTAATTTTCCTGGGTCCCACCATCGCCTATCCAAGTGTCTTTCTTGCCCGTTCTCTATCCAGCTGTTTCTTTCTCTATCCAGCTGTTTCTTTCTCTATCCGGGTGGGTTTCTCTTTTTCCCTTCTCTCTTTGTGCGTTTTTTTTTCCGGCTTGGGCGCGTCTCGATCTCGGTTCGCCGAGTTCCAAGTCGACTTCCACTACCATTAGGCCAATTTGGAGCCTACTAGATATAGCTTGTAGTTTCTACTTGAATACAATATCTTGTAAAAACATTGAAAAAAAAAAACAGTTCTACCGGAAGTCTCACTATAAACGCCACGTGAGTTAAGCTCTTCATTGAAAACGTGCTACCATATTGTCCGTGTTAAAACAACCACTGGAAAGTGATATTAAAAACGTTACGGAAAAAGGACAATATACCACTACCCAACATTTCCTCCTTTCCAACAATGTATTCTCAACTTTCAAAGAAAATTGAATCGGCTGAGCCCTATTTAACCTTTTACCACACAATCCTGACTTAACCTTCAAAAAGACTTTAGAAAACATTGTGGGGAAAATGAGAAAATGCTGGTCACCAGCATTTTCTCCTTTTCCCAGAATGTTTCTTACCCTTTCACAAATATTTTTACTTAATTTGAGCCACATTTAATGTGTTGTCTGCAAATGTTTTGGATTTTGACAAGTCTAAAATTTTGACGTATACGACAGGTTTTATTTGTCTTCTCGTGCGTTTGAATATGAACAATTCTTGACCCTTAGGCTGCTAAGCGCGACTCACTGACCTTTTGTGAACAGTGTAGATCAAGATCAGCCTGCACAGAACGTGCAGTCTGATCTTGGATCTACACTGTCCGGGCCGAGCCCCGTTAGCTCAGTCGACAGCGTACAGGACTTGAGAACAGGAGGTCGCTGGTTCGACCACCGGCTCGGACAACTTTCCGAGAATGGATGATAGTCATTGCGACAGGATTCATTCCTCTATCACCCCTCATCATTGTTTCACTGACCCACGCTAAAAATCTGTGGCATAGCCAGGAAACGAACTCACTTTTTTTTTATAGTGCTTCACGCCGTTTTCAACATTATTTCAATTACATCGCGGCGGCCAGTACACATATCTGCTTTCCTGGAATTTCAATTGCCATTACTTCGCATTTTTTTTTTTTTCAGTTCACTTCCTACTTCCCCCACATATCCATCTTCGAAAGAATGATCAGCCATCAGAGAGGAATAAATCTTGTCGCAATGAGTCTTAACAATGCTCGGAGACAAATTGGCAGAGCTTGGGACTCAAACTAGCGACCCTCCAGTTTTAAAGTACTGTACGTACCGAATGAGCTACCAGGCTCTGCCATAAAACTCGCAAGCCGTAATTTTCAAGACTTGTAGGTTACCAACTGAGCCCGTAATTGAACATCGTATCACATCCATGTTCTTGACGGGGTCCTGCGTGGGCTCAGCGGTAATGTGTGAGACTCGTAACCTGGAGGCCCAAGGCTCGAGCCGCACTGGATCCACTGGGTTTTTCATTGGAGTGTCTTTGGGCAAAACACTTCACAGCCCTAGCCTAGTACTGGTAAAACCCAGGAAAATATGAATATATGAGCTGTCGCCGTGATATGACTGAAATAATGTTGAGAGCGGCGTAAAACACCATTCAATCAATCGATCAACCAGGTGCTTGACCACCTTGGTCCGTATTCATAGACAATCTTTACTGACGTAAGCTGATACAGCTTCTAGTCATAAATACATAATATATACATAATACATATACACGTAACAGTTACCAAAGGTTAACATTCTCTCCGGAAGAAAGCATACATATTAAGCTCGTGTTTATGGCTATAAAAGTTGTCCTAATATTAATGAAAATTAAAGCATTTCATTGATAACTCTTTACAAGATGACGCAAATTTAGCCTGATCCAAAATAGAAACCAATCACCAACCAATTTTAACCCTTATCCTGCTAAATAAATTGAATAAATCAACTCTTTCAGCGCAAAATAAATAAAACTCGACTTTTTTCGACGGCTCTAAATACAATCCATTGAAACTTACAAACATTTTGATTGTATAGACTTGACTACACAAGTGGGCGGTATAGATCATAGATCAGACTGCACGTTCTGTGCAGTCTGATCTTGATCTATGCCGTCTGCAAAAGTCAGTATTTTCGCTTATGGCGCCGAAAGGGTTGAATAAAACTTTCAAGGCGATTATAGAAAAATCTCAAATTTTCTAATTTCACAGGCATTTTTGGAGGAAATATATCTTCTTTACGGACACTGTAGATCCAAGATCAGACTGCACGTTCTGTGCAGTCTGATCTTGATCTACGGTGTCCGCAATAGGTCATCGAGTCGCGATTAACAGCCTAAGCGTTGAGAACATTTTTAGTCTTATTCTCAGGAATTTTCTAAATTTGAAAGTAACGCAACTCCTGATTGCCTAAACCAAATGGTTTAACCAATCAGAAGTTGTGTTGCTTTCAAAATCTAGAATTAGACCAAGAATGTACATGAGAATGGTTGGTGAATACGGCACCAGCTGGAATGTCGTTTTTTCTCGAGCAAAATAAATGTTACCACCTTAAAGAGCCAAGCACAACTTTGTCAACGTTTCAGACAATATAAATCAAGATCAGACTGCATTTTTCGCACAACGCAGATCAAGATCAGACTGCACAGTAGTTGCAGTCTGATCTTTGATCTACATTGTCCACTATTTTTTTTTTTTTGCAAAAGCAGTTTCGAAATTGAGATAATTTGGTCTTTTTCCCTAATTGAAAAATTTTCCGGCTAAGCGCCCAACATCACATTATCAATCACTTTAACCCTTTACCACACAATCACGACTTTTAATGACCCCGAGGAAGTTGGCTTTTGAAAACATTGTGGGAAAAGAAGAAAATGCTGGAAACTAGCATTTTCTTCTTTTCCCACACTGTTTTCTTCCGTATGAATTGATAGACAGATTTCATATGTTGAGTTATATTTGTCATCTGCAAATGTTTTCAATTTGAATAAGTCTAAAATTTTGTTGTCTGGTAAAGAGTTAACTCGGTTGGGTTTGGGTGGGGTGTAAACAAGTGACGAAGACGTCTATAACGAGTATAATGATGATGATTACACACAAAAAAAGACATTTAAGAAGGGAGAAGATGAAATCATAGCAACAAATTCACCCACCTCGATGTTTATTTTCTTTCCAGAATTTGTATTTTACTAAATTAATCCATAAAATTTAAAAGTATTGTCTAATAAATAAACATAATTCCACAAATGTCTAACAATAACACACTAAACAGTGACTACAAAACATGTCCAAATTAAGCACGTGGAAAGTCTGCAAATTTGGTTGTGGTGGTGGGAGGGGGGTGGTGGCCTATTTTTCTTTGTATGAATAACAGTTCAGCAGGTTCAAAGGTTTGACAGGCTTGTATCTGACAGGAATCGTTTCTCAAAATCGGCATGTGCGGTCTAATCTTGGTCTACACTACCTTCAGTCTGAAGGATTGCTCCGATGTTATTTTTGTGATTGGGTCTAGCGAAGAAAGAATCACAAAAATAACATCGGAGCTAGTCCCATCTGATGGTGATTTAACACTTTACAGAACAATCCCTAGTTTTAACGACCATGAGGAAAAAAACTAACAAAATCAATGTATGGAGAGGAGTACATGTGGGTGCCCAGCACCGTTTCATATTTGATATATTTTCTGCAAGTGATTTCAATACGAGTCTGAAAATTTGTTGCACAGAGGCAAGTTTGACGACCTTGAGGAAGCAGATTCTTGAAGACATTGAGAGAAAAGGAGAAAATGCATTTTCTCCTTTTCCCACAATGTGTTATATTTCAAACAAAGATTCCATTCCTTGAGCCATGGACAATTCCTATCCTGATAATGTTCTGAATTTGGACCTGTCTAAAATTTTGTAGGCTAAAATTGCTTTCAGTTTTGAACCAGTCTAAAATTTCGTCGTCTGCAAATTCTTTTGAAATATTATGGACCAGTCTAATTTTATTTTTCTTCGTGATTTTGGGCCAGTCTGAAATTCTGTTGTCTGGAATAGAGTTAAAGCATAACACAGGACTAATCTATTTATGTACTGGATATTGTTTACCCTTTACAAATACGGATTGATTGAGAAAGGAACGAATCCTGTCGCAATGACAACCATCAACCCTCGGAAAGAAATTGGCCGAGCCGGGGATAGAATCAAAGACCCCCCTGTTCTCAAGTCTTCTACGCTACCGACTGCGCTACCGGGGCTTGGCTACAAAGACGGAAGTAATCGTTGAAAATTATATGGTCTGCAACAGGCGAAAAGATGCTTTCGGACAAATGCTTAAAGTGTCATCACGGATAAGCCTGTGCAGTCCGCGCAGGCAAATCCGAGACAGCACATTACGTCAACATTCGATTTTGTCCTACAGTAGACTTGCATGAAACAGAAAATCACACATGATCGGAAAGTGTCATCTCGGATCAGCCTGCTAGGTCTGCGCAGGCTGATCCGGGACGACACTTTGCGCAAATGTCCGTATGCCTCTTTTTGTATGTTGGAGGCCATATGAGCGTCTCTCTGGAAAAAGAGGGTCAAATGCATCTTCGTGACGCGTTATATCAAGCCAGTTGTCACATATTTAAGAATGCCTTGTTTTCATGTTTTCATAAGCCTTCTATTTTGGAATTGTCAAAAGTCAGGATTGTTTCGTAAAGGGGTAAAGACGAGCAAGTCATGGAGCTCCTGTGTAATCTGACCCTATACCACACGATTCCCGAGATTTATCAACCCTGCGAAAAAGGCCTTTAGAAAACATCATGGAAAAAGAAGAAAGGTGAACTGACCACAGTGATGTGACCTAAGCTGTTAAACTCTACTTCAGTCAATCAATAAGACCAGTCCACATTAAAAACGTTTACAGACGACATTATGTGACTTAAAAATTGAATTTGCCTTTGGAAGGGTAGAAAATATGAGGAGGAAAGGAATAATGCTTATAACCAGCATTTTCTCCTTTTCCCACCGTTTTCAAACAAAAACTTTATTCCTCTGGGTTGTTAAACCTTGGGACTGTGTGGTAAAGGGTTAACACATTTCCTCCATTAGACAAGTTCTTTCATCTTACGGCAGTTCACATTTAAAATGGCCGTGGTGGAATGAGAAATTGCTGGTAACAATCAATTTAGCCTTTTGTGACAATGTTTTCAGTAATATTTATGCACACTACATTGGTTCATATTGATTATTCCTATTTTACAAGAATATTTTTCAAATTGTCTCCTGCAAATTTGTTTCAGGAGTTTTGTGAGTGCAGAAAGATTAAATTTATGGATTTGCATTCAGGTTCTGTATAAAAATTGTTAGACTTGTCCAAATTAAAAGCATTTGCCAATGACAAATATTACTCATATATTGAGATTTGTATTAGCATGAGTAGAAAGAATTGTGGGAAAAGAAGAAAATGCTGGTTACCAGCATTTTCTTCTTATCCCACAATGTTTTCAAAAGCTGTATTCTTCAAGGTCATTGAAATACGGGATTGTTTGGTAAGGGATTGGCTCCTGTAAATTAAAACTTGGGTTCCTTCACAGCCCAGTAGTTAAGGTGTAGGATGAGTGAATTTGGTGACCTTATTTACCTACCATTCTTAATGCATTGCAATCTTACAGTCTTATCCTAGATTTAGAAAGTAACAGGTTCCGATTCTCTAATTCTTTTGGTTTAGCCACGATGTTTGGCCAATCAGAAAATTGTTGTACTTTGGAATTTACATTATTCTTAAGAATTGGAGAAAGAATGCTACTGAGAATGGTTGGCAAGTACAGACTGGTCCTGGGGTCAGTATTTTGATTTTTTTTTTTTCACTGGATTTGACATGAGGTTGTCCTTGGGCAAGACACTTGAAAGCCCCAGAAAAGAATAAGTGATACAAAGGAAATGATGTTATAGGCAGTGATAAACTGATCAATCAAATTAAAGGTTTCGGATACACAGGGAAATAAAGCATTTTTCTTTTAAACCTTTAATCATACAACTGGGTGTTGTAATGACCCTCAGAAAATAGGCCTTTGAAAACTGTATGGAAATAGTTGAAAAGGCTGGTAACAAGCATTTCCTCCATTTCCTAACATGTTTTCAGTCCCTTCAAAGATAAATCCCATCAGCTGAGCCAAGCTTATATTGTGCAAATACTTTCAATTTTGACAGGTCTAAAATACTGTTGTTTGCTACAAAATTACATCAATTGCTCCTTTTCCTACAATACTTTCCCTAATGATGGGTGAAACACAACATTTTTCTTGCCATAGTCTGTTCATTCTGCGAGTTTTTGGTAGGATTTAAAAAAGCCAACAGAGTCATGGATTGATTTGGTTTCATTTTTCTTTCAATATTCTACACAGTCAATACAATTTACAATTTGCTATAAATGACTATATAAGATATAAAAAGGATTGCAATTTAAAGATCAAAATTAATAAAAAAGATTTACTGAGCAATAAATGAACACTCGTATTAATGTAAGTAATGAAAATTTCACATTAAAACAAAGTCTGACAATAGGTCTCAAAAATTGGGACAGTATCATTAAATTTTTCTGAAGATTGTATTAAATTTCTTTTATTTGCGTGCAGAGGTCATCTTTTCAAACAATGTGGAGAAGATTACCTGCTGCTCTCAAAAATTGGTTTGCAATTTAACACATTACCTTCTGAAGACCAATTTTGAAAACATTGTGACAAAAGACAGGTTTGCTCTAATGTTTAACTCTTAACCACACAACAAAAATGTACACATATAAAAAGTGAAAGCATTTGCAGCCAAGAACTGAAATGTGGCTGAAATAATGTAATTTGTCTTTTATAGGGTTGAAAACAGTGCCAGCATTTTCTCCTTTTCCCACAATGTTTTCGAAAAGCTTCTTCCGAAGGGTTATTAAAATTTGAGATTGTGTGGTAATGGGTTAAAAAGCTGACAGATAATTGCCTTATTAAGCTATACAGTATTCAGCATTTTCTCCTTTTTCAGCAATGCTTTTATACCTTCCAGAGAGGAATTCAATTATCGAGCCACATTCTTTTGTTGTCTGCAAATGCCTTGAATTTGGACAGGTCTACATTTTTGTCATCTGGTAAAGAGTTAACTCTTTACCACACAATCCCAGCTTTTAACGACTCCGACAAAGACAGCTGTTGAAAACAATGTGGGAAAAGGAGAAAATGCTGGTAACCAGCATTTTCTCCTTATCCCACAGTGTTTTCTACCCTTTCCAAAACAAATTTCACTTTTTCAGTCACCTTTGTTGTCTACAATTGCTTTGAATTTGGACAGGCCTACATTTCTGTTGTCTAGTCAAGAGTTAAAATGAATCTGTATCATCTAAAAACAGATGCATCATGACAGAGAATGGTCCTTCCACATGTAGAATATTTAACCACACCAAAAGGTTTCCACTCAGATTAGCCTGCACAGACCCAAGATACTTTTTGTTTGTATATGCATTAAACCACCTTTTCTCAGAGCATGACTCATATTGCAAAAAATCTGTATTCAGTTTTCAACAGACATCTAACAGTTTTGGATTTTTTTCTAACTTTATAACATTTCAATATGGTACAAGAACACCTGTAAAAGATTAATTTTAAAAATGTTTTTCCCCAAGCTAGGTCACATTAGCTGTATACCCTGTCCTCAATAATGACAGCATACAAGTACCAGAGCTCTAGATAAGAGGGAGTGATGGTATTCTACATCCATTATTTCTCTTCAAAACCCTATGTTGTGGGTACTCATTAGAATTGTCTCGAGACGATTCTAATGAGTATCCATAACATAGGGTTTAGTGGTAAATAATTAGTGGAGAATAATTAATATTTTCAATATTGAAATCAAAATCACTCCCTGTGTCTGGAGCTCTGAGTATATGGCGAGGCAAATAATCGTTTAGTGAGAATTGCAGACAATGGCATAAACTATGGAATTTAATGTAAAATATCAACTCCATATGGCTTCTTTTCCCTTATTGATTGTCAAATTTCCCTTATTTTCCATAGAAGGAACAAGCAAAATAAACAAAGAAAGTTCAAAAGAACTGAACCACACGTGGACTTCATTACACAGGAACATGCCTCTTGGATAGACAGGCTGCAAACAAAAACCATACCATGACAGACGTTCTTCTAACCTTTGGCCAGAAGAGTTAAACATTACTGAAATTGCCCCTTTTTGCAGCTTTATCACAACTTTCAATTCATAAATGTTTTTTTTTTTCCAAACAAGAGAATGGAAAACACCACCAATTTTCAATAATACTTTCATACTTTACTTCATGAAAGCAGAAATGCAAAATGATCCAAGAAAATATATAACTAAGGAAATATGTAATTTAAAAAAAAAATACAAATCTTGCCTTTTTTTTTTTCAAATTAAAGCTTAGCAGCAGGAAGGATACTCTTACAACAGAGCAAATTTGTACTATCTCTTTACAACACGGAAATCTCATAACTCACCAGTAACTCATATCACAGAACAACACAATACAAAAAAAAAAAGACAAGTGACCGACATACAATTTTAGCTAACCTTGTTCCACTTTTACCTACCATTTTAAATTTATTTATAATGTCAAGTTCAAACACTGGCAATCTGATTTGCCGAGATGTACTGTCTCAGCCAAACAGTTGACTAGTCTTAATAGCTAACTCCACTAAACATCTGGTTGGCCTTGTTGTTCTGTCTTGGCAAAACAGTTGACTACCCTTGATGGCTAGCTCTAACACTAAACATTTGATTGGCAGAGTTGTTCTCTTTTGGCCAACAGTTGACTAGTCTTGATAGCTAGCTCCAACACTGAACATCTGACTGGCAAAGTTGTTCTGTCTTGGCCAAACAGTTGATTGGCTTAGTTGTTCTTGGCCAAACAGCTGACTAGTCTTGATGGCTAGCTCCAACACTAAACATTTGATTGGCACAGTTGTTTTGTCTCAGCCAAACACTTGACTAGTCTTGATAGCTAGTTCCAGCACCAAACATCTGTTTGGCTTAGTTGTTCTCTCTTGGCCAGCAGTTAACTTGTCTTGATAGCTAGCTCCAACACTGAACATGTAATTGGCTTAGTTGTTCCCTCTTGGCAAGCAGTTGACTAGTCTTGGTAGCTAGCTCCAAAACTAAACATCTGATTGGCTTAGTTGTTCTCTTATGGCCAGCAGTTGACTAGTCTTGATAGCTAGCTCCAACAATTAGCATCTGATTTGCTCAGCTGTTCTCTCTTGGCCAATCAGATTACTGGAGTTCGTTAGAATGGTTGGTGAATTCGACCCCAGACAATTCTGACAGAGTTGTAAATACATATATTTACTTGACCCACTGAAATGGGGTAGAATGCTAATTGTCAAAAGAGACAGTTATTTTGGCACTATCATAAGGCATCAGGTTTCAGTCAATTAGTGACTGAAGTTTTGCAAACTTCTCTTAAAATATCAATTTTCGATAGATGTACATTACGTTCAAAGCATAATGAAATCTGATTCAAAGTTCTTTTATTCTTCCTTATATTATTTTGTTTTCAAAGTTTGTTCACAAAATTACATCACTGTCAGAAACCATCTGTCAATTAAAATCAATATACATGAAAATTACACAAGTATGCATAAACAAAACACAGAACTTGCTGCAAATTTGGACTCGAAAACTGAAAACATCAACATGAAATAATCCAAAAAAAGTTTCATAGATGTATGAATGAATACATGGGATATTTTTGGCATAATGAGATTTCTCTTTTTACCACAATGTTTTCTAATGTTCTCTGCTGCAAGACAAAAAGTGTGCTGGAGGTAATGTTTTTACATCTTTATACAAGAATCATGCATAAACAAAACACACACATTAACCAGGGACAAAATCATACATGAACCATGCATAAACAAAACATGTACACTGACCAGGACCAATATCATCATTATGTGAACCATGCATAAACAAAACACTTAAACCATGAACAAAATCATGCATGAACCATGCATTAACAAAAAAAAAAACACACAAAAAACAAAAAACTTAAACCATGAACAAAATCATACATGAACCATGCATAAACAAAACATATGAACAATATCATCATATGTGAATCATGCATAAACAAAACATCTAAAATAGCCTGGGACAAAATCATACATGAACCATGCATAAACAAAACAGCACACTAAACAGAAACAAAACATATGTGAACCATGCATAAACAAAACAAATAAAATAACAAGGGACAAGAATCATTCAACATGAATCATGCATCATCAAAATAAAACAGACACATTAACCCTTTACCATACAATCCTGAGTTTTAATGACCCTGAGGAAGAAGCCTTTTGAAAACATTGTGGAAAAAGGAGAAAATGCTGGTAACCAGCATTTTCTCCTTTTCCCACAATGTTTTCTAGTCTTTTTCGGAATCAAATCCTATCAACAATGCCAAATCTAATTTGTCGTTTGAAAATGCTTTTGATTTGGACAAGTCAAAATTTTTGTTGTCTGGTAAAGGGTTAACCAGTAACAATCTCATAAACTCATAGAAACAGTCACATACAGCAATTGCTTAAATACTTTTCCCTTATATGGATAAACTGACAGGTTCATAATGTGGTATATATTGAAAATATTGTACCAAATCTACTAGCAAGAATTTTCTCCACTTTTACTCAGCCTTTAACACACAGCCCTGTGTTTTAACAACCCCGAGAAAGACAGCTTTTGAAAACATTGTGTGAAAAGGAGAAAATGCTGGTAACCAGCACTTTCCCCTTTTTCCACTAACCTTTCACAGACAAGTCCCATTATTTTTGCCATATTTATTATCCTTTCTGCAAATGCTTTCAATTTGGGCCAGTCTAAAATTTTGTGGAGTGGTAAAGAGGTAAGCTGAATATGGACATACTGGATTTTAACGATAAAAAATTCTCAATAAAGTTAGCTTTCTTATAAGTAAATATTAACCCGATTTAAGCAGCACTTGCTTTTCATTTTACAATAGGATAAAAATTATTTCCCCTTGCCTTACATTTCTGCTTTCTAATTCCCTAAGATAAAAGATATTGCATATGACTGTGCTTTTATATAATTCTTAAAAAATCAAAATATTTAATTTCATCAAAGTAAGACTTTATAAAAAAGAAACACAAATACTTTATATAACTTTCAGATAAACTTTCATACATAACAATCCAACAAAAACAGCACTCAAGTATTCTAGCACAAAAACCTGAAATCACACAAAAATATTGCACAAGGTTTACAAAGTGACAATACAAAACAGTCAAAAACCCTACTTAGTAGCTCAAAACAGTTTTACAATTAGCCTGCTAGATATATGAATATCATTAGTCATAGAGCAGAGAAGACCCCAGTTGTTAAAATATACCACCTATTTAACTGTTTACCACATAATCCTGGGTTGTAACAACCCCAAAGTTAAAGGACTTTTGAAAACATTGTGGGAAAAGGAGAAAATGCTAGAAACCAGCATTTTCTCCTTTTGTAACAATGTTTTGTACCATCTCAAAGCTAATTTCATAATTTGCGCTACATTTTAATTTTGTTGTCCACGAATGCTTTCAGTTTGGACCAGTCTAAAAATGTTGTTTGGTAAAAAATTAACTCTTAACCAAGCGTTCCTGTGAAGCATTCCCCTAGGAAAAATGCTTTAAGAAACATTGTTAGTAAAAGAGGAAAATGCTGGAAACCAGCATTTTCTCTCTTTTTCCAAGCTTCATATATTTGAGTCACACTAAATTGTTGTCTGCAAAATACTTTAAAATTGGACAAGGCTAAAATTTTGTCACCAAGTAAAGGTAAAGGCTTCACCAGATGCCAAAGTTTCGGACCAAAAAATTTCAAACTCATCCATACTGAAAAAATTTGCATATAGATAAAATGTGGCTCAAATGAAAAAAATGCTGGTTTAACAGATTACAAGCACTGTCTCCTTTTTTAACAATGTTTTCAAAAGCCTTCAACCTCAAGGTCTTTAAAACTCTGGAACATGTGGATAAGCGCTTTTTACAAATCAACAAAATTCTGAACCTGTCCATATTCAAAGCATTTGCAGACAACAACTAAATTGAGGTTAACAGGACTAAATCCCCTCATTTTAGCTTCATTTAATTTCACATTTGCAAATCCTTTCAATTTGAACTAGACCAAACTTTTGTTGTAAGTTGAGGAGTTAGAAATTTAATTCCTTTCTCAAGTTCACTCACTAAATTTATGACAATAAAATACACATGTATGTATAAATTGGTCAGTAATGTAAGCATAATAACTAATCGTTAGTTCTTAACCCTTTACCACACAATCTCGCGTTTTAACGATCTTGAGAAAGATGGCTTTTGAAAACATTGCAGGAAAAAAAAGAAAATGCGGGTAACCAGCATTTTCTTTTTTTCCCCATAATGTTTTCTACCCTTCTGAACACAAATCTTTATTTTTGAGTCCAAAATTTTGTCGTTTAGTAAAAGTTAATAATACACCTAGGTGATTTATTCTTCAACTTGAGCAGTGGAACATTTTACATTAAAAATCCAAAAACTAATATCAGCCTATAAACAGTACATAATGTCTCTTGGATTACACAGCAAAACTGAATAATATTGGATACAAAAATCTGTACATAATGCTATTTCAAACATGGTTAATGCTTTACAAAATTCTGTACAAAATACATTGTATAAAACATTATTTTCGTCCAAAATGGATCAACCAATTTTTTTTTAAATCTATTTTTAACTCAGTACATCCTCAAGGACTCATGAATTTCAGCCAGACCATTTTTGAAAACATTGTGACAAAAGGAAAAACTGATCATTTTGACCAATTTTCTCCTTTTAAGAATTTTTTTTAAAATATAATAACATGCATTTAATCCTAATTCATATTGCTTTTCCAAATTTACCAAGGATAATTTCAAAGTCATCTGCTGCAGAATTAAATTTGGGTTTAGTAAGTAAACCATTTACCATATCTCAGGTTTTATCGACCCTCAGATGGCTTTAGAAAACAATGTAGGAAAAGGAGTAAATGCTGGTAACCCGCATTTTCTCCTTTTCCCACAATTTTTTCTACCTTTTCAGAGATATTTTCAACTATTTGACCAACACTTGATTTGTCATCAGCAAATACTTTGGATTGGGACTAGGATAAAATTTTGTTGTTTGGTACAGAGTGAATTATTCTAAACAGCGTGGTCAACTTGAAGTTTTTTTAAATCAATAATGGTACTTTAGTATGCTTTTGATTCAATGTTTTCCTGATTTCATTTCAAAACATACAGAAAGCTCGGCCATAAAAATTGTGGACAATCAAATGGTAAATACATTACACTTCTGATATACTTAATCATACATCAACCCTTTCTTTATTGGCTTCAAGTTGCTGAAATACACTAAAACAAACCTGAAATGACCAATGAAATTGTTGTTTTAAATGATACTTTAAGATGGAAAATTCGGTTGCTTTTTTCAAAGGCACATAAAAAGAAGCTTATAAGGTCAGTAATAGGTGCCTTGCTGTACATGTGACAATATTAGAGGTATGCAGCTGTAAATGTTGCAGTCCAAAAACTAGAGGCGCTTGAGCGCCTGTATCGCTCCACAGGCCTGATATTTCTATAATGGCGAAAGGAAGTTTTTAACAATTATCATTCAATCCTGCATTTTAGCTCACTGAAGAAACAATTTGGTAGACAACCACCATAGGAACTTACCTGCAAAACAACAATGAAATCCAATGAATAGTTTTAGAGAAGAAATTTTTCAAAGATTTTACTTTATACCATAAAAGGAAAATGAGTCTCCCATAAAAGCCATGTTTTTTGACAGATCTTTTTTTTTTTAAGGAATTCTGTAAACCTGTATCTAAGGAACATTCCTGCAAAATAATAATGCTATCCAAATAGCGGTTTGGGAGGAGAAGATTTTTAAAGGTTTTTTACTTTGGTTGCCATGGCAACCAGAATTCTTCATGGAACACAATTATTTGAAGGAATTTGAAAGAGGACCACCAAAGGAACATTCCTGTGAAATTTGGTAAAAATCCAGTCAATAGTTTCTGAGGAGAAGTTTTTTAAAGAAAAAGTTTACGGACGCACGCACGCACGAACGGACGGATGGACGGACGGACGGACGCACGACGGACACAACGCCATGACAATAGCTCTCTGGCCTTCGGCCAGTGGAGCTAACAACCAGCTCTGATTACTTATCTACAAAATTTTCATTCACCCACATCAATATCATTATGCAAATAAGGACTCATTCGAATGGATAAGATCTCAAGAAAAGAGGAAGGAACCATAGAATATTAGATTTTGGAAGTTTTGATGACAAAAGAGAGACCATGTGCTTAATAAAAAAATTCCTCTTCCAGTAATATATTTTGTGTGATTTGCTCATGTTTACAAATTGATGCCCCTTTCGCTCTTATGGTCAATGATTACAAAATCTTGTATTGTACAAAAACCAGTATTTTCTCCTTTCCTCACAATCTTCTCTACCATTTCAGAAACTATTTCAACTTTTTAGCAACACTTGTCAACAGAAAATGCTTTGCCTTTGAAAAAGTCTAAAACTTTGTCCTTAGGTAAAGAGTTAAGAGAGGTTTGACTGCACTTTTACCATCCTATATCTGTGCATTGTTTTCAGACTACTGTAAGAAACAAAGTTCACCCTTTACTGCACAATCCTGAGTTTGAACGATCCTGAAAAGGGCAGCTTTTGAAAACATTGTGGGAAAAGGAGAAAATGCTGGTAACCAGCATTTTCTCCCTTTTCCCACAATATTTTCTACCCCTTCAAAAACATTCTTAGCATTCGAGTCATACTAAATTTGTCATCTGCAAATGTTTTCACTTTGGACAAGGACAAAATTTTGTTGTTTGGTAAAAAGTTAAATAGCCCAAACCATATAATGCCATTATAAACATAAACAAAGTTTCACACTGGTGTTGTTCACTCTCTCCTAAAATGGAAGACAAGATTTTATGATACTGAGATCAACATGAGTTTTTGTTCCATCATAATGAAAAAACAACCTCTGATATTTTAAGAGTTATTCTTTACAGCTTATGGTTCCCCCCCCCCCCCCCCATTCCAATAGATTAACTTCAAACCCTGTGCCAAACAACCCTGAAGAAAAGAGGCTTTCTAGAACACAATGGGAAAAGGGGAAATGCTGGTACCTGGCAGATTCTTCTCCAACACTGTTTTCTATTCTTTCAAAAGACAAGTCACTTGAGCCAGAATTAAGTTACCTGTACAAATGCTTTGAATATGAACCAGTGCAAATATCTTTTTAAATTCCAACAACACCCTGTAGAATCTTGCCAGGAGCATACATTTTTTCTCCTTATTTTGACTAAATCATATACATTTTTATCCAATTTTGAAACAGTATATGCTTCATGCCTGTGTTGTCACAGCATAGGAAATTCCAATGTAGAATCAAGGCTATTTAAACCAGCATTTTTTTGCAATGTTTCCTACCCTTTCACAGATTATCAATTATTTGAGCAACATTCAGTTTTTTGGCAGAAAATCATTGTACGGTTTAAAATTTTCTCAATTTGGTTTATATGACTTTGGCTTACTACCTTGACAGTTTAAATATATACATGTATTTACATTTCTCATAATTTCATCAAATATACAATGGCTTTACTATTATGTACAATTTCATAAGTGCTGTATTGACCCATAGAGCACCAAATAAACCAACTGGATGTTTTCAGCTTAGAAATAAGACCAGGAAAGGAACAATTTTAAGGTTGCTTTAGTCTATACTATTTCACAAAAGCGGACAAAGTACATCGAAGACCAGACTTCATGTTTTGTGTAGTCTGATCTTGATCTGCACTGGTCCAAAAGGCAACTTGAGTTCTGAAAGGAGCTCCAAGGGATAAATGGATTGTAAATTAGCTGGTAAAACAATTAACCCGTTCACAAATGACAAATTTTGGACTTGTCTGAATTAAAAGCATATGCAGGCGGCTAATTTGAGAGCGGTACAAATAAACTGAAGTTCTTTGATAGGATAGAAAACATTGCGGGAAAAGGAGAAAATGCTGGTTACCAGCATTTTCTCCTTTTTCCACCATGTTTTCAAATGGTCTCTTCCTCTGGGTGGCTAAAACACAGGATTGTTTGGTATAGGGTTAAGGTTAACAAAGACAACTATAAGCTTTCATACATATATTACTTCACTAACAACTATTTTGGATTATTAATGGACCGAGATACTTGGGACAAAAAAATTGATTACCGGTATGACTAATTCAGCAACCAATCAGAAAGCTTC
This sequence comes from Hippopus hippopus, assembly GCA_946811185.2. NCBI lineage: Eukaryota > Metazoa > Mollusca > Bivalvia > Cardiida > Cardiidae > Hippopus > Hippopus hippopus. Next base: position 10,833,642 of record OX328111.1, read on the forward strand.
AATTAATGAAATCTGATTATATGTATATGGTATATAATATTCTGCTACACAAAAAGTAATGACTGTCACTTTCCTTCACAAAATATTCTGTACAATTCTTTAACAATATACCTCCTACAGGCAACTTTTTTCCATCAGGCAGCACACCACTGTCAAAAACATTTTGGCAGAAGAAACAAGAGCACCACATGCGGGTACCAACGCTTGGCTGCAGTTGCTTCATTTTCCGTGAAAATTCAGTCACAAAAGCGGCGTAACTCTGTTCAAAATACTTTGATGGTTACCTGCCCTTGTTGTATTGGTTTCCCTTTTAATAGTAAGCAACTTGTCTAAGTTTAAAGTAAATATCTTCAGTAATTACAGAAATTATAAAATGTCAAAGTTTCTGAAAATGTCGAAATTTTCCCACAACGACAATGCAGACGATGCCAGGGCTACGGCTATACCTCAACGTTTACTAAGAAAACAGAGCTAAAGAACTGCTTATTTGAGCTAATTCTCCTTCTGCCACAATTTTTTCACAAGTACTAGTATGTTCAGCCTTCATTTATATGGATAATCGAGCAGTTTTCAAAGTCACCTGCTGTTGATTTGTTTCAGGAGGTAATATGTTGTCTCCTTCTGCCCCTTTCCACAGATCAGCAAAATAGTACAATAAAATGCCCTTTTACTGTCCAACACACAATATTTTTAGTCTCTTTTCCTCTCCTTGATTAATTTGGATAAAAATATCAATGCTTTACATGCAATGTATATTTATGTATTTCATGATGTTTAAATGAATTTTTCTGCATAGCACTGCCCCTTTATTCAGGCACATAATACTAATGGGTCCTCGAAAGTAACTTCGTACTCTGTTTGAAATGAAACTGGGGGAATTTTTCCCTGGTTCAAACTTGAACAAAGATCCTTCAGTGTCAATATACTTGGACCGTGTGATGCAGCTTTAAACATTTCACAGTGAACACTTTGCCCTGTTAACACAAATCTGCCCTCAGGTACCCTCCTTTGTCCCTTCAGAAAAGGAAACAGTTCTTGTATTGGATTTGTTTGCAGATTGTTTGTTAGTCAACATTTTTTGGAAGACTTTGGCTTGGTGTGATATCTCCTTCAACTGAACAGTAATCTGCATAGTAAAATTATAAAAAATTTCTTAATGAAATGATTCAGTCCAATAATACATGAGAAATCATGACAAACAAGAACTTATTTTTCTACAAAAAAACCAGATGTCCCCCCCCTTTTTGGTGTCAGAAGGATTAATATGTCACCAAGGCAATTTCTAACTGAAATAATGGTCATATTTCTCTAACGGTTTTCGAGTTATAGAGCAGACACGAAATTGTACGTAAAAAGAGTAAGGAAAATAATCAAAGGGAAATAACTCAAAAATATACAAGCCAGAGTTATAGTTCTAGTGCATGACACTTCATCTCATGGTGCTTTACAAATGTGTGAAGGTTTATCAAAATGTCTTCAAAGGTTTTCCAGTTATAGAGCCGACACAATTTGTGAAGGAAAATAATCAAAGGGAAATAACTCAAAAAATATACAAGCAAGAGTTATGGTTCTTGTGCCTGACACTTCGTCTGATGGTGCTTTACAAATGTGTGAAGTTTTATCAAAATATCTTAAAAGGTTTTCGAGTTATAGAGCGGACACGATTTGTGACGGACAGATAGACAGACGGACAGATAGATGGACGCACCAGGAAAAACAATATGTCTCCTGACCCTGACGGGGAGGGGAAAGACATAATGATATGTAAGGTTAATGTAGTGAAAGGAAACAAAAAACCTTAACCAAACAAATCAATGTTTTTAGTATCATACAGAATAAGCTTTTGATAAATCTAGTGAGCAAGTGAGAAAATGCGGGTTACTAGCATTTTACCCCTTTTCCAAACAATGTTTTCTACCCTTCAATCTCATTATCTTAATTGCATTTCAGATGTTGTTGCAAATGCTTTCAATATCTAAGATTTTGTCATTTGACAGCAAGATAACCGTCTGCCTGGATATGAAATCTAATCTTTCAGTTTCAGTTTGATGCCAATTCTTCACAGTTTTTATATAAACAAGTATCAATCCTTAACTTTAGCGCTTTACCAAAAGACAAAGTCTTAATTAAAAGCATTCATAAATGAAAAATTAAACACATCTTAAATGCTGGAAATTTTCTCTTAAAGGTTAAGAAAACATAGTGCAAAAAAGAGAAAATGGTGGTTTTCAGAATTTTCTCATTTTTCCACAATGTTTTTAAAAGCCGACTCCCTCTGGGTAATTAAAACTTGGGATTGTGTGGTGACGGGTTAAAAGCCCTGCGGAAGACGGGTTTTGAAAAAATGGCAAGAAAAAAACAAAATGCCAATAACCTGCATTTTCTCATTTTCCTTCAACAGTTTCTTCCCTTTCAAAAGACAAATTCCCAGTTTCAAGTAGAATTTAATAATCCTCTGGAAATGCTTTTAATTTGACAAGTCTATGATTCTGTGGTATGGCAGAAAGTTTGATGGAATTTTACATCAATGTTCACAGTATTTGTTCTCATATCACAGTGACACCTCACTTTTTCAAGGCTTTCCAATAATTCACCTGAACTAAGCAGGAACTCTGCAAGGGCATGACAAAGGTACCAGTGTCACAAATTAATAGCATACGAGGATTGGTTTTGACAGGACTTGAGAACAGGGGTCTCTTGTTCAATCCCTGGCTCTGCCGCTTTCTTTCTGAGGATGGATGATAATCATTTCGACAGGATTCATTCCTCTCTCACCGCTGACCATAGTTTTGACTATAATTATGTGGGAAAGCAGCCAGTGGGGTGGAAAGAATACTGCTTGGACTACTGGTTAAAGAAACTCTAGGAAAGCATGGACAGGTGCACTGGGAGATATAACTGAAATAATGCTGAAAACGGCCTTAAACACCATACAGTCAATCAATCAATACCAGATTACAAATTTAAGACCTGTCAAATAGCAAGCATTTGCAAACTACAAATCAAATATGGCAAAAAAATTTAAGACTTATCTTTGAAAAGGTATAAAACATTACGGAAATGCATTAATACAGAATTCCTGTTATTACAGATCCTTTGGCTAAAACATTATGTGAAAGGGAATAAATGCTTCAACCCTTTACTAAATAATACAGATTTATAACATCCTCAAAGAACAAGACCTTTGGAAACATTGTTGGAAAGGGAGAAAATAAGGTAACCAGCATTTTCTCCTTTCCACACTATGTTTTCTACCCTTCCAAAGGCAAATTTCAGTTTTGGAGTCACACTGCGTTTGTTATCTACAAAATCTTATCAATTTGAACCAGTCTGTAACTTTGCTGTTTGATAAAGATTAAACTCGGCACTCCTGTTAAAATAGGCCCTTCTGATCTTTTGTAGCTTGGCCTAACTAAACATGTACTTACTTGTTTAAATGTTAACCTTTCCTCTGGACTAGATATCCACAATTTCTGCATCAACTCTACATATACAGGCAACATTAAACTTGGATTTGGCAGTTCTGGTCGACCTCCCTCAATAACATGTTCGATCACCTAAAGGAAAATATCAAATAATTTAGCTTTTACCCTTTATCACACAGTCTTGTGTTTTAACCAGACTGGGGAACAGAGCTTGTGAAAACATTGTGGGAAAAGGAGAAAATGCTGGTAACCAGCATTTTCTCCTTTTCCCATAATGTTTTCTACACTTTTGGAGACAAATCTCATCATTTGAACCACTGAACGACATCAAATTTGTTGTTTGCATATGCCTTTAACTCTTTACCAAACAATAAAATTTTGGACGGGTCCAAATTCAAAACATTTGTAGAAAACAAAATAAATGTGACTTAAGAATTAAAAGTTGTTTTGGGAAGGCTAGAAAACATTGTGGGAAAAGGAGTAAATGCTGGTTACCAGCATTTTCTCCTTTTCACATGTTTTCAAAAGCTTTCTTTCTCATGGTCCTTAAAAGTCAGAATTGTGTAGTAAAGGGTTAAATTGGACTAGTCTTCATTTTTTTTTTTTTTTTTTCACTTAGTTAACCCTTTACCACACAATCCCGACTTTTAACAACCCTAAGATTCAAGCCTTCTGAAAACATTGTGGGAAAAGGAGAAAATGCTGGTAACCAGCATTTTCTCCTTTTCCCACATTGTTTTCTACCCTATCAAAGACAAATTCCATCATATAAGCCGAATTTAAATTGTCATCTGCAAATATTTTCAATTTGGACAAGTATAAATTTTTCTCACGTGGTAAAGGGTTAAAGTTAAAACTGATGACATTATAATCAGACTCAACCAAATTCAGAGTCATTGCAGACGACAAATTAGTTAGAGCTCAACTGTTGGGATTTCTCTTTATCACACACGAGAATTTTAGACTCCATATTGAAAACCTTTCCAGACAACAAAATGTTTGAGACTCAAAAATTGAAATTTGTTCTAGGAAAGGTTGAAAATATTGTGGAAAAGGAGAAAATGCTGGTAACCAGCATTTTCTCCTTTTCCCACAATGTATTCTACCCTTCCCATAACAAATTTCAATCTTTCAGTCGCATTTATTTTATCGTCTGCAACCACTTTCAATTTGGACTAGTCTAGAATTCGTCGTTTGGTAAAAAGTTAAACCTTAATTCATAGTACATTCTTTCAGGTAGAAATGAGTTTAACCTTCAGGGAAAAGTTAGCACATAACCAGAAGACAACAGGAGAAAATGCTGAAACCCAGCATTTTTCCTTTTCCAAAAATGATTTCTATCCTTTCAAAGACAGGTTTCACTGTATGAGCCAAATCTAATTTGTTATTTGCAATTGCTTTGGATTTGGACAAGTCCTAAATTTTGATGTTTGGTATAGAGTCAAACTCCAGGGAAAAGTTAACACATTACGATACAACATTTAAGACATACGGAATATTGTGCTGTAGTAACTTTCCTGCTGCTTGTATTTACTTCGAGCAGCGTGAGAAAATTTGGTATCGCGCGAGACCGAAGGTCGAGCAAGATGCAAAAATTTTTCTTACGCAGCGAGAAGTAAATACAAACACCAGGAAAGTCACTACAGCATAATATTCCTTTTATTAAATACCTACACCTTTTCAACGACAAAATATTTCAAATTATTGACATTTTATTTGAAAACACTAAGCAAAATAACAAATAATGGTGTAGTAGCCATAACTTCGTTTTTATGAATGGCAGATTAAATATTACAGCGTAAAATTTTGACCAATGAACTTGCAAATAAATACATACGTATACCACCCGTGAGTTACGTCATTATGACGTCATCATACCATATTTGGAACCGTATTCCACTGAGAGTAGATACAGATTTATTTTCCGTCGTGCGACCCATGTATTTAACCCGGAAAACTTACAGGCATATAATAAATGTCAATATTGAAAGCATTTGCAGACAACATATTGAATGTGGCACAAAAAAGTTTTTTAACTATAGGACGGAAAATGCTGCAAGATGTAAGTGCTGGTTAACAGCATTTTATCTTTTTCATAAAGTAATGTATGTTTGAAATTAAAGTTCATAAGAGTTGTGAAAACAAGGGATTGTTTTGTATGAGGTTCACCCCTTACCACACAAACCAGATTTTAAATGACCCTGTAGAAGAGGTCTTTTGAAAACATTGTGAGAAAAGGAGAAATGCTTGTTACCAGCATTTTCCCCTTTTCTAACAACGTTTTCTATCCTATCAAAGATAGCAATCACCATTTGAGCTACGTTCAATTTATCATCTGCAAAAACTTTCAACTTTGACAAGTCCACAATTTTGTTGTATGGAAATGAGTTAAGCTGACAAAAATCACAACCTCTTGGACAGTGTTAAACTCTTCAAAAGGATCGTCTCCAGTGATGAGCTCCCACATGACTATGGCGTAGGAATACACATCACAAAATATTGTAATATGGCCATCTTCCTCTACAGAGTTGGGATGTGCCAAGACTTCTGGAGCAGTCCATCCAACTGCAGGTGGGCAAGCACTGTATAATCCCTGACCTGTGATAAAACATGAATTTAATAGTTCTAACTCTTAGGCTGCTAAGTGCAACTCAAGGACCCTTTGCAGACAGTGTAGATCAAGGTCAGAATGCACAAAACATGCAGTCTGATCTTGGATCTACATTGTTCAATAGGGGGATATCTTCTCCTCCCCCCCCCCCCCCCCCCCCCCACCTTTGAAATTACAAAATTTGGGTTTTTACTCTCGGCTTGGAAGATTCATTCTATTTATTTAGCAGTATATGGGTTAACAGTTTCAAAAGAGTTTGGGAAGTGTTCATCCAAGTTCTGCCTCCGCAAATCAGGTGACTAATTTTGAAAATTTAGAATTAGAATTTAGAATTATTTAGAATGCTAAGTGAATACTGCTCCCTGATTGTCAAAGACTCAATAATAAATCTTAACCCTTAGGCTGCTAGACATGACGGTGCATTTTTGCTAACAGTGTAGATCAAAATCAGACTGCACAGAATGTGCAGTCTGATCTTTGATCTACACTGACTGCGACAGCATTTTTTCTCCGTTGAAATCAACTTTACAAATCACATTATTTCATGCTTTCCGGTAGGATATCAAGAAATAGCTGTGAAAATATTTTTCGATATTCCACGGGTACGACCAGTGAAAATACCGATTTTTATATTCTAGTTACCTAGGTAAAATGCGCATGACTCACAACCAGATGGAAATGTGACGTCATTTACCTTACATTTCTCGCGCTTGACGTAATATTGTAATGCATTGCTATGCGGAGGGGGTACGCCACGGGGAATAACTGAAAAGGTTGTACTGGATTTTGATAAAGTTCCTCCCAGAAAGGGTTAAAAGCATGAAATAAATAGAATATTTGTTTTTTTCGGTGAAAGATCGAAATTTATTTCATCTCGTGAACACCATCGGTAATATTTTCACTCAAGCTTTCACCGAAAAAAATAAATATCCTCTATATATTTGGGTTTTTAGTACTGAGTGTACCAGTCCAATACGACTTGTTATACCAAATGTATTGGACTGGTACAATATGAAAACTTTTACAGATGACAGATGAAATTGGACTCGCTGAAGGGTGAAAAACACTGTAAGAAGAGGAGAAAATGCTGGTTTCCGGCATTATCTCCTTTTTCCACATTTTTTTCTCCAGGCTGCTAACCCTCTGATTTATGTGGTGAAGGAGTAAATGTGGACAAGTATTAACTCTCTACCAGACGACAAAATTATAGACTGGTCCAAAACGAAAGCATTTGCAGACAACAAAATAAATGTGACTGAACAATTGAAATTTGGTTTGGAATGGGTAGAAAACATTGTGGTAAAAGGAGAAAATGCTGGTTACCAGCATTTTCTCCTTTTCCCACGATGTTTTCAAAAGCCTTCTTTCTCAGGGTCATTAAAAGTCGGGATTGTGTGGTAAAACTTTGTTGTCTAGTACAGGGTTCAACATCAAGCCATGGAGGACCCACTAACACACACAAGGAAAATTAATTGGTTTCATGGAGTTACTCACAACAGCAATCCTCTTCTTTGCATTTCACTCGAAGTGGCTGGGTCAGTTTAACAATGCCAAAGTCACATATCTGCAATGATAATGTTAAGATACATTCTAATATTCAACTTACCTGTATAATAATTTAACAAAAGACTGGTTTTTTCATATTTAATTTTTGTACAATTCTTTTGTATTAATCTTGTTGTTTATCTTTCTAAGAGATGCCAAGATTTTAGGCTTGTTTATACTGAACACAAATGTCTGTGACAAGTAAATCTGGCTCAAATTATGAGATATGGAAGGAAGTTTTATTTGCTTTTTAATACAGTAATACAGAAGTATTATCTTAAAAATATTTGTCATACATGTACATGTATATTGTAAATTTTTCACTTGTGAAGACCCTGAGTTGTGGGTATTCTCTGTGATATAACTGTGACAAGGGAAAATATTACACATAACATTTTCTGAACAACATTTCAAGAACAAGGATAAGTTACTCTCAAAGGTTTTCCTCCCATGTCTTCAAACTCTTCAAAATCCCTATGGTTGTAAAACAAGGGTCGTAGGGTCGTATGGTGTTTAATGCCATTTTCAATGTTATTTCATTTATATCGTGGCAGCTAGTGCACCTATCCATGCTTTCCTGGATTTTGTTTTACCAGTACTCTGCTCAGAATTCTTTCCAAGCCACTGGCTGCTTTCCCACATAACCATTGTTGAAACAATGGTCAGCAGTGAGAGAGGAATGAATACTGCCACAATGACTATTATCAATCCTCTGAAAGAAATTGGCAGGGCCAGGAATCCAACCTGTTCTCAAGTCTGAGATACTGAGCTCGGCGTAAAACAAGGCATCACTTAGTTGAGTGTTATTCATAACACAAAATAATAAAATTAAATCTGCAGCTTAAACATTTTTACTCACTTTTGTAATTTCACTGTTTGTAACAAACAAGTTACCACATCTCAGATCTCTGTGTAGTATCGGTGGTTTATTAGAGTGAAGAAAAGCCATCCCATCAGCCACTTGGGCCAGCTATAAATAGAAGAGCAATTTTGATGAGAAAGATCCATATTGAACGTGTTCCTTAGAAAGCAAAGTGACATTTTGATTCTAGGATTAACATCCAAATAATTGAAATATCAAGGTTGTTTTTTCCCCCAAGATATATCACCAAAACTAACAGTGTATATCTATCAAAGATAAGACTGCATGTTTTGTTAAGTCTCATGTAGGAACTACACTGGCCACAAATGCATATATAATTGTAAAAAGAGCATTCAGGGTGAGTAACAGTCTCAAGTAAATCTTGAAACAATTTGCAATGATAACCAATGTAAGGTACACAATCTTCCAGTGTCAAATCTGACTCGGGCTTCTTTTATTGCATTGCATATTCTGAAAGTAGTTTGCTTCTGTTGCCTCTTCTGAAAAATCGGAATATTCTAATGCCACTTATCATAGCTAAACCAAAAGCAGAAGTTGTTTAACTCTTTAACAAACAATCCCTGGTTTTTACGACCCAAAGAAAGAAGCCTTTTGAAAATATTGTGGGAAAAAGAGAAAATGCTGGTAACCAGCATTTTCTCCTATTCCCACAATATTTTCTACCCTGCTGGAAACAAATTTCAATTTTTGAGTTACATTTATTCTGTCGTCTGCAAGTGCTTTCAATTTGGACCAGTCTAAAATTTTGTCGTCTGCAACATGAAGAGACTGTTCAGCTGTTATTTAGAATAAAAGAGTGGAGAGTGTGGATCAGAGATCTGACTGCAGATTCTGTGCAGTCTGATCTTGATCTACACTGTCCACAAAAGCTTCTTTTGTCATCAACAGTAAGGAAAGAGTTAACTCTTGACCATAACTGTATGTTGTTGAAGTTGTGGACTTTATGTTTGACACTGTAGAAAAGCTTGTGGGAAAAGGAGAAAATGCTGTTACCAACATTTTCTCCTTTTCCAACGAGCTTTTTGAAAGCCTTCCAAATGAGAATCATGAGAATGCACAGTTGTATTGTTGAGGCTTAATTAGATAGCATGATAAAATTCCTTACCATTTTTACCCTTTGAGGCCAAGAAATGCTGTCCCCAGAATTTTTCACAAAGTCTTTCACAACTTGCCCACGGATAAATTCTGATATAATGTATGGATGTTTGGACTCCGAGCAGAAACCAAGAACAGATACAATGTTCCGATGTCTCTGTTGACTGAAATCATGAAAACAAACGACTTGCTTAGACTTTTTTCTCTACAGTGTTTTCAGCTGTTTAAAAGACAAGTCCCATCATTTCAGTGGCAATTTATTTGAACTACTTTTAATATAGAAGAGATGTAAACTTTTGTTGTTTGGTACAGGTTAATCTAAAATTGTCTATCCAAAGTCATTTGAGCCAAACTCAGGAAACAGGGGGGCATAATGCATATCCGTGATGCATGATAACAAGCAAGTCGTCACATCATTGTGGATCCATAATAGCCACTTTTTTTTTGATCAACCAACTTAATCATGAGGTAGACTAGTCCTTGGACATACAGAAAATTGACTAATAGCAAAAAGTTTTGGCCCAGATCATTCTGCACAGACTGAGCAGACTGACCTTGGGCACTACTTTTGGTAGATGCATTATACCCCTTTTACCAGAGCATGACTCATTTGTATTTGATCAAGCACAACTTTTTCTAAATATGGAAAGTTGAGGCAGTAATGATGTTTGTACTCCCAGAGCTGCAGCTGTGCCCTTGAAGGCTAAACATCACTGCTGTCATTTTCATTTTGTCAAACAGTATTAGCATGACATTGTTATAACTGGTGTGTATTTTTAGATACAAACATAGTACCCAACCAAACTGTTTTGTCACAAACTGACAAGTAGTGCTACTTATGGCTGGTTAACTCTTTACCACACAATCCCGACTTTTAACGACCCTGAAGAAGAAGCCTTTTGAAAACTTTGTGGAAAAAGAAGAAAATACTGGTAACCAGCATTTTCTCCTTTTGCCACAATGTTTTCTACCCTTCTGTAAACCAATTTCAATGTTTGTGTCAGGTTTATTTTGTCGTCTGCATATGCTTTCAATTCAGACAAGTCTGAAATTTTGTCGTTTGACAAGATTTTAGACTTGTCCACATTGAAAGCATTTGCAGACCACAAAATAAATGTGACTCAAAGATTGAAATTTGTTTTTGGAAGGGTACAAAATACGGTGTGGATAGAAGAAAATGCTGGTAACATGTGGTATAGACTGCGCAGGCTGACATGGGTTGAAACTTTTTGCAGATGCATTAAGCCCCCTGTTTATACAGCATGGCAAATCACATGTAAAATCATTGTTCTCCACCCACTGAAATGTACTTTTTCTAAACATTAACATGAGTATTACATATTGAAACTCAAACTGATAATTACCTCATGTATATAACTTCCTCTTCAAATTCTTTGATATTTTCTGGATCAGTCTGGTACTTATGAACACTGAGAGTGATTCTTTTGACAGCAACTGTAAAACCAGTCCAGTCACCAACATAGGTATCCCCAAATATACCTCCACCCAACCTGAATTGCAAAAAAGTATGGAAAAAGAGTTTAAGTATGGCCAAAATTGACAGAAGAAAATTGGATATATTCAAATACTGAAAGAAAGATTTTTCTCAGTAAATATGATCTTTTTAAAACTCTTTACCATAGGACAGAATTGTGTTTTATGCCACTTTCAACATTACTGCAGTCATACCCAGGCCACAGCTTACGTTTTCATGTACTTCCTACGTTTCACCAGTACTAGGCTAGGGCTCTGCAGTGTCTTGCCCAAGGACACTCCCATGAATAGTCCAGCAGATTAACTGGGGCTTGAACCCTGAGCCTCCGGGTTAAAAGTCCCACACTTACCACTGAGCCATGCAGGACCCCGCCATAGGACAGAATTTCGGTCTCATTCATATTGGAAGCATGTGCAAACAACAAATAATAGCACCATTAAAAGTATGGAAAACTGTGAAGGATACAGGAGTAAATGCTTTCTACAAGTATTTTCTCCTTTCCCAGAATGCTTTCAAAAGCCTTCTTCCTTTGGGTCATTAAATTACGAGATTGTCTAGTAAAGGCTTAATTCAGTTGTTTGGTAAAGAACCAAATCACCTCTAAAATACAGCAGATATTTTTGAAAAGAAAAAACAAATCCTTGTCTTCAAGACCACTTAAAGCAAATTTGTTTCATGGAGAAACTAATTTGACATCTTTCTCATCTTTAGCTCTTTATCAAATAACATAATTTGGGCTTGTCCAAATTGAAATAATCTGCAGACGAAAAAGAAAATAAGGCTCAAACAACAGGGTCCATCTACAAAAAGGTAGAAAACATGATGGGATTTGTTTCTGTCAGGGTGAAAAGCTTAAAGGAAAAAAGAGACAATGTTGGGCATCAGCATTTTCTCCTTTTTTCAACACTGTTTTTCAAATACCATCTTCCTCTCACTTTTAAATAGACTAGACTATTTGTTAAGAGCCGAGCCCCAGTAGCTCAGTCGGTAGCATGCAGGACTTGAGAACACGGTCCAGGGTTCGATCCCTGGCTACGACCCCTGGCTCGGCGTATTTCTTTCCGAGGATTGATGATAGTCACTGCGACAGGATTCATTCCTCTCCCACCGCTGACCATTGTTTCGACGATGATTATGTGGGAAAGCAGCCAGTGGCTTGGAAAGAAAATTGTGCGGAGTACTGGTAAAAGAGACTCCAGGAAAGCATGGACAAGTGCACTGGATGCCGTGATATAACTGAAATAATGTTGAAAACGGCATTAAACACCATACAATCAATCAACTATTTGTTAAGAGATAAAATATGACAGATACCTTTGTCCCATATTGATCTGGTTCTCTGGAATTTGGCAGTGCTCCAAAACTGGGAAACTGAGAGACTTCCTCCTTGTGTTTGGTTCCCCATCTCTGTAACCAGATCTGCTGTCAGTGGAAGACTGGGAAACCAGGGTGGGTCTCCCATTAGCATGGACAGGGCCCGAGGTGCCTCTTTCAATGTCCGCAGGGTTTCCTAATTGCCAAACTGCAGGTTCTGGGGCTGCTCGTACCCCTGAAAATATATACAGAAATATTAAGCTCTGAGCAACTGCAACCAGAACTGCTGCTACAAAAATTTAAAAAACTCACGTTTGCTTCCTTAGGTAAATTAGGGTTGATACACTGCAGCTTAAAGAGAACCTTTCATAGTCTTTCAAGATACCACTTTTTTAAACTCTTTACCCAACAAACAATTTTTAGAGTTATCCGAATTGAACAGTATTTACAGACAGCAAATTAAATTTGGTGTGAATCTCAGACCTTGTCTTTAAAAGGGTAGAAAACATTGCGGGAAAAAGGAGAAAATACTGGTTACCAGCATTTTCTCCATTTCCCACAATGTTTTCCAAAGTCTCTTTCCCTGTCAATAATTAAACCTCCATATCATATGGCAAAGGGTTCAACACTGTTACAAGACAAAAATAGTCTGCTAACTCTAATGGCATAGAATATATGAAATGGACATTCTAAATGGAGAAACAAGAGGGCCAAGATGGCCCTGGATCACTCATCTGAATATTTGAGTAGACCATAGCCAGTTTTTTTTTTTTTTGTTATTCCAAAACTTTTTCTTCAGTAACTTCAATAAAAAGAACAAGAGCACCGCATGCGGGTGCCAACAAATGGCTGTTGGGTGCTGGATACTAAGTTAAAATTGTAATTCAAAAAAGGGGCATAATTTGGCACCAAAAGATCATTTCTGTGAAATTATTTCAAAATCTGACCAGTGGTTTCATAGAAGAAGAATTTTTAAGAATTTCTTCATGTCCGTATAGTGCAAATAGCCCCCCACCACCACAGCCTTGTTTCTTGACGGATCAAAATTTCTCTGACATTTTTCAAAAGGGGCATCTAAGGGACATTTCTGTGAAATTATTTCAAAATCTGACGAATGGTATAAGAGAAAAAGAATTTCAAAAATTTCTTTAAGTCAATACAGTGCAAGGAGGCAACCCCCCACCACGGCAATGTTTTTCAACGGATCAAAATTTTGCGAACAGTTTTTGAAAAGGGTCACCCATGGAACATTTCTGTGAAATGATTTCAAAATCTGACCAGCGGTTTCAGAGGAGAAGATTTTTAAAGAATGCAAAGAGCTCCCCCATCACCACAGCCATGTTTTTCGACGGATCAAAATTTCATGAACTGTTTTTAAAAAGGGTCACCCAAGGAACATTTCTATGAAATTGTTTCAAAATCTGACCAGCGGTTTCAGAGGAGGAGATTTTTAAAAAAATTCTTAGAAAATTCCATTTGGTTGCCATGGCAACCAGAGTTTTTGATAGAATCAAATTCTGTGAACACTTTTTATAGAGGACCTACCAGGAAACATTCCAGCAAAGTTTGGTTCTAATTGGCCTAGCGGTTTAGGAGAAGAAGTTGTTAAAAGAATTGTTGACACCACACGATGCAAAGAGCAACCCCCCCCCCCCCCCAACACCACCACCACAGCCATGTTTTTCGACGGATCAAAATTTCACCAATAATTTTTGAAAAGGGTCACCCAAGGAACATTACTGTGAAATTATTTAAAAAAATCTGAAATCTGACCAGTGGTTTCAGAAGAGAAGATTTTTAAAGAATGCAAACATCCCCCCCCCCCCCCCGGCCATGTTTTTCAACGGATTAAAAATTTCACAAACAACTTTTGAAAAGGGTCACCCATGGTGCATATCTATGAAATTATTTCAAAATCTGACCAGCGGTTTCAGAGGAGAAGATTTTTAAAGAATTTCTTAAAAAATTCTATTTGGTTGCCATGGCAACCAGAGTTTTTGATGGAATCAAATTCTGTGAACACTTTTTAAAGCGGACACCGGGTGATCCTAAAAGCTCCCCTTGAGCACGTTGTGCTCAGGTGAGCTAAAAAATACACATACATAGTTAATTCAAGACTGTACATACATAGTTAATTCAAGACTGTTTGTCAGAGAGTCTTGCTAAAAAGTAGTGAAGATACCAGTTTAGACTGCATGTTCTGTGCAGTCAGATCTTGATCTACACTGCCCACATAAGCAATTACATCCAGGTTCAGCACTTGCAGGGTTACAAGGTTAGCAAAGAATGTGAAGAGTCAGACTTTGACTATGACTTTGCCTGATTTAAATGTAGTTTTCAACATAATTTCAGTTACATCACAGTATCAAGTGAATCTATCCATGCTTTCCTCGAGTTTTTATTTATTTTCCACTACTTTCCACAAAATTCTTTCCAAACCACTTGCTCCTGTCCTACATAACCATCATCAAAATGATCAGAGGTGAGAGAGGAATGAATCATGCCACAATGACTATCATTAATCCTTGAAAAGAAACTGGCTCAGCTGCGGAATTGAATCAGCACCCCGTGTTTTCATGCCCTGTATGTTATCAACTGAGCTTCGGGGCTCATTTTTAACCCTTATCCTGCTGAATAAATTAAATGACACCTTCAGGTCGATAGACAAGAGGGCCATGATGGCCCTGTATCGCTCCACTGGCTGATAAGTAAAAACACTACAAGCCAAACATTACAATACTTGGCCAATTGGTTTCAAATTTGAAGACATAAAAATTTTTTTCTATAAAATCCTACCAGAAAGTTATGACCCCCGGGCAAAGCCATTTTTGACCACAAAGCTATAATTACTTGAATCCTGGTGGAGGTCCACAAGATAAAGCCCCATACCAAATAATACAGGTCTAGAATGTGTGGTTATAAACAAGAAGATTTTCAAAGTATCCTCAATAAAAGTCCCCGTAAAACATGAGACCCATGAGACAGGGCTAAATTTAGTAGCCCTAGGTCTTATTATGGTTAGTAACAAGAGGATTTATAAAGTTTTCACCACAAAAGCCCATGTAAAACTTGTGACCCCTGGTGTGGAGACAAACGTGACCCCAAGGCTATAATTTGGGCCCTCTTGGTAGAGGTCCACTAGATAAAGCTAAATGCAAAATTTGGTTATCCTAGGCCTGCCTTATGGCTAGGTACGAGGAGGTTTTTAAAGTTTTCCCTATATAAGCCCATGTAAAACTTGTGAACCCCGGGACGGGGCCAAATTTGATCCCAGGGCTATAATTTGGGCACTCTTGGTAGACGCCCACTTATTAGATACATGCCAAATTTGGTGGCCATAGGCCCTATGGCTAGGTACCAGAGGGATTATAAAGTTTTCCCTATATAAGCCCATATAAAACTTGTGACCCGCGGGGGTGGGGCCAATTTTGAGCCCAGGGCTATTATTTGAAGGGACTTTGTAGAGGTCCACTAGATAAAGCTACATACTAAATTTGGTAGCCCTAGGCCTTACAGTTTCAGACAAGATTTTCAATATTTTTTCTGTTTTGTTGCCATGGCAACCGGACTTTTTGAAGGAATCGAATTCTTTCAAGAAATTCTGAAGAGGACCATGGCAGGATCATTTCTGTGAAGTTTCATCAAAATTGGATAGGTAGTTTCAGAGAAGAAGATGTTTGAAATAAAAGTTAACACACAGACAGACGGACGGACAGACGACGGACACAGGGCCATGACCTAAGCCCCCTGGCCTTTGGCCAGTGGAGCTAAAAAACCAAAATACTGCTTTTTCAAAATTTTTTTGGGGGAAAAGTGTTGTCTTATTGGACAGTGTCGATCAGAAATCTGTGCAGTCTGATCTTGTCTACAAATGGTCAGTGAGTTGTGCATAGCGGCTTCAGGGTTAAGAGTCAGATACCATAAGGAATGTACAATGCAATGTATATACAAGGTTCTTTTTTTTCCCAGTGCCTTTTAATATCATTTTTTAGTCATAAATCATTTCATACTAACAAAACGCAATAATTGTGGCCTTTGTTTACAAACACTAGATCAGTTCAAAACATTCAAATAGGGAATACCAGGGACGAAGCAGTTACTTACTGGTAATTTTCAAGTCGAACATCCAAATAGTGCAGTGGTCATAGCAAATATGCTACCACCCGTGCGGATCTAGTTCGAGTCACAGAAAAACTTTTTTTAGTTTTTAATCAAGCATTTTGTTTTTTAAGGCAAGTCAATGGTTACATTATTTTTTTTATATCATAGTGAATATTTGAATTTATAATTAGTAGTCTCATTCATATTTAATTGACATCATACGAGATTGCACGATAATCCTTGTGAAATTTGGGAAAAATGAACCAAGACATTTCTTGCAAAGAAATTGATTTCAGGGCTTTGACAGTAGAGAAATGTCTACTCACTTTTCCCGACAGTGGAGAACTTAACCATATCGGAAGCTCGACTGGACCAGGATTTAATTTGGAGCATAAGTATAAAAAAAAAAAAAACAAGAGGGCCAAGATGGCCCTGGATCACTCACCTGAATTTTTGAGAGGAACATAATCAATTTTTTTTGAGGTATTGAAACTTTGGAAACAAAATCGTTATTTTGCCAAGCAATTTTGAAAAGGTCACCTGTGAAAGTCATTTCAAAATCTGTCACCACCCCTACAATCATCACCACAGCAATGAATTTGATGAATCCGAATTCTGCAAATAAATTTTTGGATAGATCAACCATGGACAATTGCTTGAAGAAGAGCATATGCTTGATAGTGACTAAAAACATATGTCGAACAAGAGCACCACATGCAGGTGCCAACAATTGCCTGTTGTTTTTCGACGGATAAAAATTTCCCTCACAATTTTTGAAAAGGGTCACCCTAGGAACATTTCTGTGAAATTATTTCAAAATCTGACCAGCTGTTCCAGAGAAGAAGAATAAAGAAATTCCTTTTCATGTCTCTGTAGTGCAAATAGCCCCCACCATCAGAGCCATGTTTCTTGACAGATCACAATTTTGTGAACATTTTTTGAAAAGAGTCACCCAAGGAACATTGCTGTGAAATTATTTCAAAATCTGACCAGCTGTTTCAGAGAAGAAGAATTTTTAAGAATTTCTTCATTTCTGTACAGTGCAAGTAGCCCCCATTCACCAGAGCCATGTTTCTTGATGGATCAAAATTTCGCGAACAATTTTTTGAAAAGGGTCACCCAAGGAACATCTCTGTGAAATTATTTCAAAATCTGATCAGCCGTTTCAGAGAAGAATTTTTAAGAATTTCTTCATTTCTGTATTAAGAATTTCTTCATTCACCAGAGCCATGTTTCTTGACGGATCAAAAAATCACGAACAGTTTTTGAAAAGGGTCACCCAAGGAACATCTCTGTGAAATTATTTTAAAATCTGAACAGCCGTTTCAGAGAAGAAGAATTTTTAAGAATTTCTTCATTTCTGTATAGTGGAAGTAGCCCCCATTCACCAGAGCCATGTTTCTCGACGGATCAAAATTTCACGAACAAGTTTTGAAAAGGGTCATCCAAGGAACATCTCTGTGAAATTATTTCAAAATCTGACCAGAGGTTTCATCAGAGAAGATTTTTAAAGAATTTTTTAGAAAATTCCATTTGATTGC
Organism: Hippopus hippopus; assembly: GCA_946811185.2. Taxonomy (NCBI): domain Eukaryota; kingdom Metazoa; phylum Mollusca; class Bivalvia; order Cardiida; family Cardiidae; genus Hippopus; species Hippopus hippopus. The sequence continues at coordinate 10,851,652 of OX328111.1, forward strand.
CATGGCAACCAGAGTTTTTGATGGAATCAAATGGAATCAAATTATGTGAACAATTTTTAAAGAGGACCTCCCAAGGAACATTCCAGCCAAGTTTGGTCCAAATTGGCCCAGTGGTTTAGGAGGAGTTGATGTTTAAAGAATTGTTGATGACGCACGACGCACTGACACACGACAGACGACAGACACCGGGTGATCCTAAAAGCTCCCCTTGAGCACGTTGTGCTCAGGTGAGCTAAAAAACCGGATTGAGAACTAAAGCAATCTGAGTGAAAAAGTTACTGCAGACTTGCGGTCTTGGTAGAATAATTTTTTTTAAATCAGACATTGCAGTTCAAGAAGCCTTTGAGCAATGAAAAATTGCTGTCAGCGACGAGGAAGCAACAGATACGGAGTGTTAAGAGGCTTGGGGTACCGATACGGCCAGTGAAACGGATACTGCTTATGAACGGGATGAGAGTTGCGCACTTATCATTGTATTGTTGTATCAATCATACAGAAATGTGTTTTAAAACAAGAAGGAATTAAAATGGATTAGAATAAGATGTAATAATAACAAAAGACAATCAAACAAGGAAAAGAAAAGAAAGGAGAAAACCAAAAAAAAATATATATATATATAACTTCCTTCCTATAAAAGTAGGTTTAACAGCTCAAACCACAATAGCCAGATTGAGAGGCATGGATCTTTCCATTACACCACTGCTCGCTTAGCATAATCGACAGATTGTAAAACTTTTACGACTTTTTTAATGTACATTTTCATTTAAATTATCGGATAATTTACCTGTTTTACCCATATACGAAGATAGAATGCTCTGAATTATTGTAAACAAGGGCCACGGATACAGCGTTCCGTTAATCCGAAAATCAGAGAAGAAGAATTTTCAAGAATTTCTTTATGTCCGTATAGTGTAAATAGCCCACAGCCATCAGAGCCATGTTTCTTGGTGGATCAAAATTTCTCGAACAATTTGCAAAAAGGGTCACCAAAGAAACACTTCTGTGAAATTATTTCAAAATCTGACCAGCTGTTTCAGAGAAGAAGAATTTTTAAGAATTTCTCTATGTCCGTTTATTGCAAGTGGGCTCCCCCACCCATCAGAGCCATGTTTCTTGACGAATCCGCATTTTGTGAACAATTTTTGAAAAGGGTCACCCAAGGAACATTTCTGTGAAATTATTTCAAAATCTGAACAGCGTTTTCAGAGAAGAAGAATTTTTAAGAATTTCTTCATTTCTGTATAGTGCAAGTAGCCCCCATTCACCAGAGCCATGTTTCTTGACGGATCAAAATTTCGCGAACAAGTTTTGAAAAGGGTCACCCAAGGAACATCTATGTGAAATTATTTTAAAATCTGAACAGCTGTTTCAGAGAAGAATTTTTAAGAATTTCTTCATTTCTGTATAGTGTAAGTAGCCCCCATTCACCAGAGCCATGTTTCTTGACATATCAAAATTTCACGAACAAGTTTTGAAAAGAGTCACCCAAGGAATATTGCTGTGAAATTATTTCAAAATCTAAACAGCCGTTTCAGAGTAGAAGAATTTTTAAGAATTTCTTCATTTCTGTATAGTGGAAGTAGCCCCCATTCACCAGAGCCATGTTTCTTAACGGATCAAAATTTCGCGAACAGTTTTTGAAAAGGGTCACCCAAGGAACATCTCTGTGAAATTATTACAAAATCTGACCAGCGGTTTCAGAGGAGAAGATTTTTAAAGAATTTCTCAGAAAATTCCTTTTGGTTGCCATGGCAACCAGAGTTTTTGCTGGAACCAAATTCTGTGAACAAATTTTAAAGAGGACCTCCCAAGGAACATTCCAGCCAAGTTTGGTCCAAATCGGCCAAGCGGTTTAGGAGAAGATGTTTTTAAGAAATGTTGACGCCGCACGACTGACGACGGACACAGAGTGATCCTAAAAGCTCCCCTTGAGCACGTTGTGCTCAGGTGAGCTAAAAATATCAAAACAAGAATAGCCCCCCTTCCTCTCAAATTTCAATGTATGCATGAAATACAACCCAAACAGTACACTATTCGGCCTTGGTTTTTCTACTAAGAGTCCATTTCATCGAGTTTACCCATAACTACGCAATTCCGATATTTCATGACACAGGGAAAAAGGCTTTTGAAAACATTGTGGGTGAAGAAAGCAAATGACAAACCTTTTCAAACTATGTTTTCTATCCTATCAAAGACAAATCTTAGTATTTGGGCAATATCCAATTTGTCGTTCGCAGGTGCTTTGATTTTGAACCAGTCTAAAATTTTTTTTGTCATCTGGTAAAGAGTTTAGATTCATCCAAATACAAACCATTTGCAGACAATACATCACTTGTGTCTCAAATTATTATATATGTCTTAGAAAAGGTAGAAAACATCATGGGAAAAGAAAAAAATGCAGATTACTAGCATTTTCTTCTTTTCCTTATATGTTTTCAAAAGCATTCTTCTTCAGGGTCACTAAAACACGGGATTGTGTAGTAAAGATTTAACTCTTTACCAGACGACAAAATTTTAGACTTATCCAAATTGAAAGCATTTGCAGACAATAAAGTAAAGGTCCCTGAAAAATTGAAATTTGTTTGTGTTGGGTAGAAAGCATTGTGGGAAAAGAAGAAGATGCTGGTTTTTCTTTTACCTCTTTCACCAGATGATGTAATTTTGAACAGCTCTATTTTGAAAGCAGTTCTGGAGGACAAGCTCAATATAGCACCAGCGATGGGATTTATATTTGAAATAGCATAATGTGGAAAAAGAAGATTCTGATGAAAATTATTTTCTCATTTTCCCACAATGTTTTAAAAAACCTTCTTCCTCAGAGTAGTAAAAACACAAACTCCAGATTGTTTGGTAAAGGGAGGATCCTTTCACTACCATAGTTGACATAATTGTTCAGCTTTTTAGAAATGATCAGAAATAGACCATGTCTCCTATACCATCTGTTGCTACATTGTTAAAAATGACAAAAACATCTTTGGCTGCAGTGGTTGCAGTGACAGTTGTTTTCAAGCAGCCAGAAACAGTTGGTATCTGAAGAATTTACTCCATTAAACCTTTACAGCAAAATCCGGTGTGTTAGTGAACCTGAAGAAGAATGCCTTTCAAAACATCGTGGGAAAAAAAGAAGAAAAACAGAGCTGTTTAAACTTAATATGTAACATACTTTGTTACCATGACTCCTTGAATTAAGACATTTCAACATTTTACCTCTAAGCATGGTAATAGCGTAGAATAAGATCAGACTGTACAAAAAGAGCATTCCGATCATTTATCTAAGTAAAAAATTTTCACAGCCTTTCTGTTCAAGGAACCTTTGGCATACTTACATACAAGCTTCATCTCCTGACAGAGAATAAAATTTTTTTTCTTCCAAAAGTAAGATCAGCCCAGGATTAACCAGACAATATAAATGTTTCTCTTGTTCAAATTGGTGTATTAGCTGTCCACAAAAACAATTGAGCCATGCTCTGTGAAAAAGGGGCTTAATGCATTTGCGAAAAGTATTGGCCCATGTCAGCCTGTGCAGTCCGAGCAGGCTGACATGGGCCGAAACTTTTCGCTATCTTCCAATTTTCTGTATCTCCACAGACCATTCTTCCTCATGATTCAGCCTGTTATTTAACAAACTGGATTTTTTGGATCCGTAATGGTGTAATGACTTGCTTTGTATACTGTACCATGGAGATGCATTAAGCCCCCTTTTGCCAGAGCGTGGCTCAATTATAATAGTCCCTGGCCCCTTAGTAGTGGTGAAACCCATGAAAAACATTAAAATGTGGCCTGTTGCTGTTATATAACTGAATTAATGTTGAAAGTGGCATAAACACCATTCATTCAAACTTAACCCTCTAAGTGGTTAACCTTTTCCAGACAACAAAAGACTTGACTTGGCAAAAATGACAGCATATATGCAGCAGCAGGCTACTCATTGAAAATGATTCAAACAATGGGATTTTTCATTAAAAGGATAGAACACATTGTGGATAAAAGGAGAACCAGCATATTCTCCTTTTCCCATAATGTTTTCAAAAGCAGTAGGGGGGGGGGAAAAGGGGTCTGTCATTAAAATCACAGGACTGTGTGGAAAAAACGGTGAATTTGGGAAAGTGTCAAACTACAGTATTTCACTACCATAAACACTCAGGAGGCTTTTGAGAACTTTGTGTTTAAAGGGCTCAAGGAAAAAGATTTAACTCTTTACCAAACGACAGAATTTAAGACTTGTCCTAAATGAAAGCATTTTGCAGACAACAAATTGACTGTGGCTCAAAATTAAAATCTGTTTTTTATTGTTCATTTTTTTTACTTCTCTGTCAAAGAATTTTAATGTTCCGACATCAGCTGTAATACCACTTCATTCATCTAAAAAATATATCAAATATAAACTTGAACTAAATATGGTGATTTCGCAAAAATTTTCGTAGAAGCAAAGCTTGGCATAAATAGCTGCCACAAATCTCTCTCTGGCAAAGCTAGTTTTATATCTATCTCACCATTAGGTCAATGGTGCTCAGCTATATGGATGGTAACACTGAGCACCAACCATTAATTCTACCGCATGACAAAATTTTATCTCAGTTGAAAGCATTTTGCACAAAACAAATTCAATGTCATTCAAGTGACATTTGAAAGGATGCTAGTTACAGGCATTTTTTCATTTTCTCCACAATATTTATAAAATCCTTTTTCCTCAAGGTCAATGAAACAACAGATTTTTTCGATAAGATTTTAAAACAATTACCAAACAATCCAGTGTTTAAACAACCCTGAAAAAGAAGAAGCATTTCTGAAAACAATGTAGGTAAAGGAGAAAGTGCCGGTAGCTAGCATTTTTCTCCTTTTTTCCCCATTATGTTTTCATTCTTTTCATCAACAGAAATCATTCTTTGAGCTACGTTTAATTTTGTGTCTGCAAATGCTTTCAATTTGAGCAAGCTTAAAATTTTGTCATATGGAAAAGAGTTAACCCTTTACCACATGGCAAAATTTTAGACTGGTCCATATTGAAGGAATTTACAGATGGCAATTCGAATGTTTTTCCATTCCTAGTACTTATCCTTGAATAGGTAGAAAGCATTGTGGGAAAAGGAGAAAATGCTGGTAACCAGCATTTTCTCCTTTTCCCAGAATGTTTTCAAAAGCCATTTTTCTTCAGTCGTTAAATCTCAGGATCGTGTGGTAATGGGTGAAATGTATCCCTATTTTGGGTCACCTGGTCATGTCACAGTTTGGCTTTATCTCTATACATAGCAACCTAGGGCTGGAATCTTACAGATGTTTGTCCCATTTGAAGGTATGGAAAAGAATGATAATTCATATCCCATTTGAAGGTATGGAAAAGAATGATAATTCATATCTTAACTATATAACAATAGTTAAAAGTCTTGTATAATTTGAAAACATTAAAGAGGCCCTTATACTCATTTTCAGCCAGTTTTAACTCATTTTGTCTTTATTTTATCAAAATATAGTCATTCTTATATCTTCATGCCAAATATTGCGCCTGACGGTTGCAAGGTTGCTTAGAATACGGTCGATAGAAAATGCATTTCGCTGAGTTGCGGCCTTCCATATAAACACACTCGTCATTTCCGGTTTTTGAATCGAAGATTTTCGATATATCTGTTATACACTCGGGTAGATTCGTATGATGATCATGCATTCTGTCACATCACTATATTTGACCTTCGCCCTGCGTCTAATGAGGTAAACAAAGGAAAATGGAGGCTTCTCTGTCGCAGCCTCGATTTTCAGACGGAGAGGTCGCGGCCTATATGCAAATTACACCGTATCCAACTCTAGGCGGAAAGCAACGATAAATTTCCATGACACACCGCCATTGTTTACAGCTTCGATGGTCAGCCAGCTTTCGTCTGACAAATGTTCGGTTTCTAATACAAATCTCTGTGTTTCTTTTTTTCAATTACACCACATATGTCGGTAAATTATCCATGTTTACACAAAGGACTGATTTCTGTACCATTCTAAATTGTTTGAAATTTAACAGCGTTTTTGCTCACCGGCTGCAGACAGGCATCTTTAAATTTTGCAGATGAGAAGCTAAATGGGGCTGGAATAATGGGATTTGTTTTTTTATGGATAGAAAACAATTTTGGAAAAAGGGAAAAATGCTGGTTACCAGCCTTTTCTCCCTTTCTAATAATGTTTTCAACAACCTTTTTCCTAAAGCTTGTTAAAAGTCTGGATAGTTTGGTAAGGGTCAGACCTTAACTCTTTACCACACAATCCCGGCTTTAAACGACCCTGAAAGAGACAGCTTTTGAAAACATTGTGGGAAAAGGAGAAAATGCTGGTACCCAGCATTTTCTCCTTTACCCACAATGTTTTCTACCCTTTCAAACACAAATTTCAATTTTTTAATCATGTTTGTCTTTTATAAATGTTTTAAATTTGGACTAGTCTAAAATTTTGTTGTTTGGTAAAAAGTTAAATACACTACAGATCTTTAACAACCATAATGTAGATTGTACAAAAAGGAGAAAAGCTGGTGATCAACATTTTCTTCTATTCCCACAATGTTTTCTTCCCCTCCACAAAAATATTTTTTTATGAATTCAACACTTAATTTGTCATCTGCAAATGTTATCGAAAAGTCTAAAATCTCGTTGTTTGTTGAAAAGTTAATTCATTACCAGAACACTGCATTTTAGAATGGTCATAACTGAAACATTTGCGGATGACAAAATTAGATATAGCTCGAAAGATGATTTCTATCTTTAAACTGGCAGAAGAAACTAGAGCTGTCACTGAATGTGACTTAATACCCCAGCCTGCACTTTGACAGAAACAGGCAAATTATTTGTACACAGACGGACACACGGACAGACACACAGAGACAAACAGACGGACAAATGGACGGACAAACGGACGGACACACGGACAGACAGGGTGATTCCAGTATACCTCTGGAAACATTCGTTTTGCGGGGGCAAAATTAAGGCAAAACGGAGAAAATGCCAGTTACCATTAGCCAATCAGAAGTTGTTACTTTTGAATTTAGAAAATTCTGAAGAACAAAACAAAGAGTGTTCTTAAGAATGGTCGGTGAATATGGACCCAGGGCTTAAAACTTTAATTTCCCAGCTGGGCCAATTTCTTGATTGACGATAGTCATTCCAATGGGATTAATTTCATCACTCACCACTCACCATTCTTACCATAATGATTATGTGTGAAAGCAGCCAGTCACTTGAGAAAAATATTGTACAATACACTGGCAAAAGACACCAGAGGAAAGTATGGAAAGGTGAACTGGCTGCCACAATATAACTAAACAAGGTTGAAAGGTTAAATGCCATACAAACAAAACACAAACAGTTGTCTGCAAGTGTTTTGACATACATACAACAGCCAGGGGGGCCTACCAGACATTTTCTATCACTTGTACGATGAGTGATAACCCAACATGTAATTCATCTTGTGCCTCATTTTACATTGTAATGTCTTCAGCAATAGCACTACCTTCGTAAGAGATATTCTATCTCTATCAATGCATAGCTTTTTACAACAAATCAAAATTATTACAGACTCACATTTTGGTGCATTTTTTTCTCTCCTTTAACCCTTTACCACATAATCCCGACTTTTAACGACTCTGAGAAAGAAGCATCTTGAAAACCTTGTGGGAAAAGGAGAAAATGCTGGTAACCAGCATTTTCTCCTTTTTCCACAATGTTTTCCATCCTTCCCAAAACAAAGTTCAATTTTTCAGTTGCATTTATTTTGTCATCTGTAAATGGTTTCAATTTGGAGTAGTCCAAAATTTTGTCATTTGGTAAAAAGTTAACAGAGAAATCCAACTGAGTCATGCTCTGGGAAAAGGTGGCATAATGCATCTCCATGATGCATGATATTAAGCATATCATCACAATGTTATGGATCCATAAAATTCATTTTGTACAACAACCAACTGAGTTATAAGGTACACTGGTCCTCTGAGTCACTGAAAATTGACCAATAACAAAATGTATCAATCCAGGTCAGACTCCAGAGTCCGCAATTTTAGCAGATGTATAAAGCCCCCTGTTCACAGAGCAGGGCTCAATTATCTGAGCAACAATAATTTTAGTTTGTTGTTTGCAAATGTTTCAAATATGAACTGTGTTGAAGTCTAAATTTTTTCATCTGGTAAATGGTTAACTCTCTTGACTCCATAAACTGAAAGCATTTGCACATGGGTGGCCCAAATGGGATTGGTCTTTCAACAAGTAGAAAACAGTGTGAGAAACAGATAAAATGCTTATAACCAGCATTTTTCTCCTTTTCCCACAATGTTTTCAAAACCCTTCTTCTTTAGGGATGTTTAAACATTGCTTGTCTGGTATATAACTAAACACTATATGCAAGGTCTCACAAAATACCAAAACCTAGTTCAGCGAGTGTATATCCCTTGACAATAAAATCCAGTCACAGTGACTATTTCTACATCATAACGTAGGAATTTTGACCTATTACTGTGCAAATACGCCTTTTTACCCTCAGGAGGTTGACAGTTCCTAAAGGTACTTGTGGGAAAAGGAGCAATTTATTGTAAGAAGGAATGATTCATTTCCCAGAATTTTTTTACCATAGCTGTTCAAATATGATAATTTAACTATGCCCCTTTATTTCATGCTTTCCGGTAAGATATCAAGAAATAGCAGTGAAAATATTTTTCGATATTCCACGGGTACGACCAGTGAAAATACCGATTTTTATATTCTAGTTACCTAGGTAAAATGCGCGTGACTCAACAACCGAGATTGAAATATGACGTCATTTACCTTACATTTCTCGCGCTTGACGTAATATTGTAATGCGTTGCCATGTGGAGGGGGTACGCCATGGGGAATAACTGAAAACAAGAGGACCATGATGGTCCTATATCGCTCACCTGAGTACTAAGCAGTAAAGGTCTACAATGAAGATAAATACCAAATATTGAGGTTCAAGGCCAAATGATAATGAAACAAGAGCGGTAAATTGTCGCAAGATATGCCCGTCCCACCTCCAGTTGTCGAGGAGGTAAAATCCGCGCTAGGTAGAGTTATTGTTCTTACGCACAGTACTCGGTAATATTGCAACAAACATGCATACCAAGTTTGAAGTCGTTCTGACTTGAGATGACAAAGTTATATTCCGGACAAGCACTAATTGCTGTAAAAATGACAATCAAAGGGAAATAAATCAAAGACAGCACAAGGTAGAGTTACAATTCTTGTGCACTGCACTTCCAAATATTGCAACAAATAAGCATACCATATTTCAAGTCATTCCTACTTAAGATAACAAAGTTTTGCTCCAGACAAGCAAGAAATGCTATAAAAATAAAGGTCAAAGGGGAAATAACTCAAAATTCGTGCTAGGAAGAGTTATGGTTCTTGTGCACTGCACTCCGTAATTTTTCAACAATCATGCATACCAAATTTGAAGATGTTCAGGCTAGAGATGACAAAGTTATATTCCGGACAAGCAGAAAATGCTGTAAAAATGACTATCAAAGGGAAAAAACTCATAGACAGTACCAGGTAGAGTTATGGTTCTTTCACACTGCACTCCGTGTTATTGCTACAAACACAAATGCCAAGTTTCAAGTCAATCGGACTGGAGATGACAAAGTTATGCTCCGGACAAAGAACTATTCTATAGAACTTTCTAATTCAAGGGCAAATAACTCCAGTTGTTCTGGTCCGATTAGACCCATTATCTAGCTCATCCGAGATCTTATGGTCATATATATTTTGACCAAGTTTGGTACTGATTGGTTAATAATTGTAGATGCTAGTGTGTAAACAAAGTCAAATATAGCAATTTTTCTAATTCAAGGGCAAATAACTCCAGTTGTTCTGGTCCGATTAGACCCATTATCGAACTCATCCACGATCTTATGGTAATATATATTTTGACCAAGTTTGGTGTTGATTGGTTAAAAATTGTAGATGCTAGAGTGTAAACGAAGTCAAATATAGCAATTTTTCTAATTCAAGGGCAATTAACTCCAGTCATTCTGGTCCGATTAGACCCATAATCGAACTCATCCGAGATTTTATGGTCATATGTATTTTGACTAAGTTTGGTGCTGATTGGTTGATATCTGTAGATGCTAGAATGTAAACAAAGTCAAATATAGCAATTTTTCTAATTCAAGGGCAAATAACTCCCGTTGTTCTGGTCCGATTAGACCCATAATCGAACTCATCCGAATTCTTATGGTCATATATATTTTGACCAAGTTTGGTGCTGATTGGTTAATATTTGTAGATGCTAGAGTGTAAACAAAAAAATGTAAACGGACGGACGGACGACGGACGGATGGACGACGGACGGACGAGGGACGCCGACGGACGGTGAGTGATCACAATAGCTCATCCTGAGCACTTTGTGCTCAGCTGAGCTAAAAACTGTACTGGATCTTGATAAAGTTTCTCCCAGAAAGGGTTAAAAGCATGAAATAAATAGAATATTTGTATTTTTCGGTGAAAGATCAAAATTTATTTCATCTCGTGAACACCATCGGTACTATTTCCACTCGTGGTGCAATCAAAATTTATTTTATCTCGTGAACACCATCGGTACTATTTTCATTCATGGCTGCACCACGAGTGAAAATAGTACCGATGGTGTTCACGAGATGAAATAAATTTCAATCTTTCACCGAAAAATACAAATATCCTGTATTTCTTTATCTCTTCACCACACAATAATACATGTACTTTAGACTCATGCAAACTGAAAGCATTAGCAGACGACAATATAAATGTGACAAAAAAGGTGCAGCTTGTATTGGGAAGGGTGAACATTGTGGACAAAGGGGCATTTCTCCTTATTCCCACCATATTTTCAAAAGTGCACTTTTTTTAGGGTCCTTAAAACTCTGGATAATGCTTGGTAAGGGGTTGAAATAAATGTCCCTCATACAGCGTTGGTTAGGTCTGAACAAAGCGTTAGGTATACGGTAATCGGTGAACAATCAGTGGTAAAAGCAACCAACCCAAAACTGCTGGTGTTTGTCACTATCAACTGAGCTAAGTGGTTACAAGAATTTAACAGCCATGAACTGATCACTTGTAGCCCAAATATGGCATGGTGGCAAAAAAAACATGACAATATTGACCTTGAGAACTAATACTTTCTGTCCCTGAAAGTCTTGTAAGTTTGTGTGAACCTACTTAAGGACAGCTTTTACATTGATTGATTGTGCGGTGTTTAACGCCGTTTTCAATATTATGTCAGTTGTATCGTAGCAGCCAGTGCAACTATCCATGCTTTCCTGAAGTTTCTTTTACAAGTACTTTGCACAATGTTCTTTCAAAGCCACTGACTGCTTTCCCACATAACCATCACAAAAACAATGGTAAGCAGTGACAGAGGAATTAATCCTGTAGCAATGACTATCATCAGTCCTTGGCAAGAAGTTGGCATGGCCAGGGATCAAACCTGCAACCCCCTGTTCTCAAGTCCTGTATGTTACCGACTAAGCTAACAGGGTTCCGCAAGAGCTTTTACAAAGAAGTCTATCTATTTCTACATGAGATCAGTGCACTGTCAGTTCTTGGTAGATTTTTTTTCATACAAAATATTTGTTAAATTCTCAAGTACCCGGAAACTTAAATCTGGATTAAGTTCGTGGTACATCTTTACATAGGCTGATTTAGCTGGTAAATTGTGGTTACTTTCTGCTTGTGATCATTCACACTGTACTTTGAAGTTAACCATGGACTTCTATATGAAATCACTGACCTGGCAGTGTGTGGTAGATTTCTACATGACATCAATGCTTGAGATGTTTGCGGTCAATTTCTACTTAAGGTCCCTGCTTGGGCAGTTTGTGGTAGATTTCTACATGAGATCATTGCATGGGCAGTTCATGGTAGATTTCTACATCAGGTCAATGCTTGGGTAGTTTGCAGTAGATTTTAACATATCATCACTTGGGCAGTTTGTGGTAGGTTTCTACATAAGATCATTGATTGGGTACTTTGTGGTAGATTTCTATAGGAGCACCATAACTTGGGACAGTTTGCGGTAGATTTTTATGTAAGATCATTGCTTAGGTGATAAAATTCTGCACAAGATCATGGCTCAGGCAGAGTGCTGAAGATGTTTACATGAGATCATTACGTTAGTATTTTGCTGTATATTTCTACATGAGATCACTGCTTGGGTACTATGTGATAGATTTCTACATGAAATCGTGGCTCAGGTAGCTTGCTGTAAATTTCAACATGAGATTATTGCTATGGTTGTTTGTGGTACATTTCTACTTGAGATCATTGCTTTGGTAGTTTTGTGGTAGATTTCTAAATAAGATCATTGCTTGCGTATTTTGCAGCAGACTTCTACATGAGATCATTGCTTGGTTAGTTTGAGGTAGATTTCTGAATGAAACCATATGTCAGGTAGTTTGTGGTAAATTTCTAAATGACATGCAGTAGATTTCTGCAAGTTATCTTTACCCTGGTAGTTTGTGCTACACTTCTACATGAGATTATTCACCTGATAGTTTTCTTCATGAAATCATTCATCAGATAGTGTCCTGTAAACTTTTACATGAGATTATTTACTATCTACAAGGGAAATGATTTACCTACTTGTTTACTTTAAGAGTTGTAGAAGAAATAAATTACCTGGCAGTTTGTGGTAGATTTCTAAATGAGATCGTTTGTTGTAGCACATCAGACCAACAACTCCAGCCAGCAGTATGACCCCCAAGTTGACCCCAACAATGATCATGACCTTGGTTCTGTCAGTTTCAGTCTTGTCATCTTTCTTGGCTGGAATTTCAACTACTTCTACAATACAAAATAAGAAAATTACTAAGAAACGTAATGTATTGCTTCATGGTGTATAGGAAATGTAACTCATTAAATTTTGAAACCTGTCAACCCAGACCACCCTGCACAGTTCGCACAGGCTGACCCTGATTGAACTTTTTGCTATGGGCTAATTTCTGCAAGTTAAAGGACCTTTCTACTTCATAATTCAGTTGCTTGTTAGACAAAAGTAATTTTATGGATCCATTATTACATAATGACTACCTTTGCATATTGGATCATGGAGATGCATGAGCCCTCCTTTAGCAAGAGCACGGCTCAGTTCAAATAGAAAAGCGTCTGTACAAATCTGTTCTCTGATTTATAAACAAGCTGATCTAAAAAGTGATGCCAAGCCTCTGTAGTGCAGTTGGTAGCCTACAGGACTCAAGAACAGGGGGTCGCTAGTTCGATCCTCGACTTGGCTAATTTCTCTCCAAGGACTGATGATAAGTCATTGCGACAGGATTCATTCCTCACGCACCAATGATCATTGTTTTAATGATAGTTATGTGGGAAAGCAGCCAGTGGGAAGAATATTGTGCAGAGTAATGGTAAAAGAAACTGTAGAAAAACAGGGGTAGGTGCATTGGTCACTGTGATATAATTGAAATAATGCTGAAAACAGCGATAAACACCATACAATCAATCAGCCAAAATATAATGTCCATTATAGCTTGAAATATTTTGTTAAAAAGTTTTTGACAGGCTGTAATATTCATGGGCATGAGTAGCTTATCATGTACATCTATTTACTTTAACCCTTTACCAAACAATCCAATGTTTTAATGACCCTGAGGAAGGAGACTTTTGAAAACATTGTGAGAAAAGGAAATGCTGGTCACCACTATTTTCTCTGTCACATTTCATAAGCAAATTTTTTTTTTCACAAAAAATTATTTTTGCAGTCATTTTGATTGATTTACATAATTGGGGTACAGTAATTATTTAACTCTTTACAAAACGACAAAAATTTATATCAGTCAAAATTGAAACCATTTGCAGACAACAAAATTAACTCAAAAATTGAAATTTAATTCTGGAAGGGTAGAAAACATTGTGGGAAAAGGAAAAGATACTGGTTACCCACATTTTCTCCCTCTTACAGATGACAAATTGCATGTGGCTAAATTAGTGGGATTTGTTTTTGAAAGGGTGAGGAATATTGTGGGAAAAGCAGGAAATGCTGGTTACCAGCATTTTCTCCTTTGCAACAGGGTTTTCAAAACCATTAACATTAGGTTTGTAAAAATAATGGACAGCTTGGACAAGGGTCAAAGAACCCTCTTCAACAGGCTTAACCCTTTACCAAACAATCCCTGGTTTTAACGACCCTTAGAAAGAAGCCTGCTGAAAACATCGTGGGAAAAGGAGAAAATGCTGGTAACCAGCATTTTCTCCTTTTTCCACAATGTTTTATACTCTTCCAAAGTCAAGTTTCAATTTTAGAGTCGCGTTCATTTTGTCATCTGCAAATGCTTTCAATTTGGACAAGTCTAAAATTTTGTTGTTTGGTAAAGAGTTAAATGAACTCTTTACCAAACAATGCCAAGTTTTAACTGTCCTGACGAAAAAGGCCTTAACTCGTAGGCTGCTAAGCCCGACTCATTGACCTTTTGAAGACAGTGTAAACCAAGATAAGACTGCACATACCATGCTGTTTTATCTTGGATCTAAACTGTCCAATAAGGAGATATTTTTCTTGCAAAAATAAATTATATGAAATAGCATCATTCCAGTTCCAGTTTTCACTATTAGCTTGAAAGTTTCATTTAACTTATTTCACGAGATACAGGTTAATAAATAAAGAAGAGAAAAAAGAGAAAATTTTTCCAAAATGTTTTCTTTACAAACTATCCCCTTGATTTAAGTCACATCTAATTTGTCGTCTGCAAATGTTTCCAATTTGGACAAGTCAAAAAAATTGTCGTTTGGTAAAGTGTTAATTATTCCCACAATAATAGCTAAATACATAATATGAATGGTAAGCCCTTTGTAAAGTAATTCCCTATTTTAAAGGCCCTTAGAAAGAGGCTTTTAAAAACATCGTGGGAAAGGGAGAAACTGTTGGTAACAAGCATTTACTCATTAGTCCACAATGTTTTCTACGTTTTCAAAGATATATCTCACCATTTGAGCAAAACTGGTGCTTTCAAAAATGCCCAACTCATAAATTTTGCTACCCAATAAAGGTTATCCCTTTACCAAACTATCCCATGTCTTAATGACCCTGAGTATACTGACTTTTGAAAATATTGTGGGAAAAAGAGAAATTTTTGGTAATTAGCATTTTCTCCTTTTCCAACAATAATTTCTCCCCTTTCAAAGAATTACCTCCCCGTTTGCATAAAATTAAACTGTTGTTTGCTAATGCTTTCTGTTTGGCATAGTCTAAAATTTTGCCCCTTGGTGAAGAGTTACATCGCAGAGGCAAATGTCCTGAAATAGGATCAGTTCAAAGTGTTCATAACCTGCTCACTAATAAAGCAAGTCATTACTTGATATTCAAAGATGTTTTGTCATATTCAATGATATTAACTCTTTACCTAAGGAAAAAATTTTAGACTAATCCAAATTGAAATCATTTGCAGACAACAAGAGAATTGTGATAAGAAGGGTAGAAAACATTGAGGGAAAAGGAGAAAATACTGGCAACCAGCATTTTCTCCTTATCCCATAATGTTTTCATCAGATTTCTTCCTCAGGGTTGTTAAAACTCTGGGTCGTGTCGTAAAGACTTATAGAGAAGGAGAGAAACTACATAACAGCTTTGGTTTGTTTGTATGGTATTCAACATTGTTTTCAACATAATCTCTGATATATAGGGCCTGCAACACGTGAAAAGGGGCATTGGCACATTTGCGTAAAGTATTGTCTTGGATCAACCAGAACCTGCGCAGTCCACGCAGGCTAATCCGAAATGGCACTTTCTGATTTTATGTAATTTTCCATTTTGCGAAAGTCTACTGTAGCACAAAATCTAATGCAGTCATAAAGTGCCGTCTCGGTTCAGCCTGCGCAGTCTGTGCAAATGTCACTTTACGCAAATGTCCAAATGCCCCTTTTTACATGTTACAAGCCATATTGTGGAGGGCTATCAAAGCTTTCATAGAATTCACACAATCTTCATCCTCAGCAACTAGCTGCTTTCCCACATTAACTCAAAAACAAGGGTTGAAAGAGAAATGAATACTGAAATAATGACTATTATCGAAATTCAGAAAAAGGCTTTTGAAAACATTGTGGGAAAAGGAGACAATACAAGTTACCAGCATTTTGCAATGTTTTCTACCCTTTCTGACAAAAATCCCATCATTTTTGCCACATTTAACTCTTTACCAAACAACAAAATTTTAGACTTGCCCAAACTGAAAGCATTTGCAGACAACAAAATAAACATGACTCAAAAATTGCAAGAGTAGAAAACATTGTGGGAAAGAGTAGAAAACATTGTGGGAAAAGAAGAAAATGCTGGTTACAAGCATTTTCTCCTTTTCCCACAATGTTTTCAGAAGGCTTCTTCCTCTGGGTCGTAAAAACCAGGAATTGTTTGGTAAAGTGTTAATTTATTGTGTGCAAGTGCTTTCAATTTAGGCCAGTTTAAAATTTTGTTGTCTGGTAAAGGATCAACCCTAGCAAAGTCAGCAATATTAAAAGGTTGATGAGATAGCAAAGGTCAGAATGTAGTGTAATATATTGTGAGACAGTACCAGTTAACCAAAGAACATTCACAATTATATGTCTACCATTAATAATTTTAATAAGTTTTTGCATACTTCAAGTTCGTGCAGTTACATTCCAACCTACTACATGTATTAAGGCTTGGTCAGACCGGCTAACGGATATGTAACGGGGGGGAAACGGACAAAAACATGCAGAATTTGGTTATCCGGTGACAAAATTCATCTCCTCTGCCGCTCGAGGCTCACGCGATCGGTGTGTGGAGCGTGGAAGCCACACAATGACCGCACGAGTACTGCACATGTAACGGAAAAAAACGCACGTTTACCGGATATGTACAGGATAATAAACGGTCTATTAACGGATATCACCGTACGAGTAAGGGACTTGTACCGGATAAAACGGAAGTGCAACGCACGAGAACCGGACAAAATGTACGATGAACGGAAATGTACCGAACACCAACGTACGAGGAACGTACCGGTCACGTGACATGCCGAGGGTATAAATTGTCAGATGCATCCAAAGTCTATCATTTGCATGTCTCTGTCCGTTTTGTCCAGTGGAAAGTTTTGAACATGCTCAAAACTTCCCACCGGACGGAACGGACATCGCCGGACAAGCAGCGGATTCACTGGATAAGAAACGAACATAAAACGGATACAAACGGACACGAACGGATGAAATGATTTTTTAACCGTTACTCGTCCGTTAGCTCGGTGTGACCAAGGCTTTACCTTTTTTATACCGGTAACTATGTGTGCAAAACTTAATATGCTGGTATGTGAGAATGTAACACTGAGTCATTCTTTCAATTGCAACATTGCAGATATTTAGTTCTTTACCACACAATAAAATATTAGACTTGTCCAAATTGAAAGCATTTGCAGACGACAAACTAAACACTGCTAAAACGATGAGACTTTCTTTGAAAAGGTAGAAAACTGGGAAAAGGAGAAAATGCTGGTTACCAGCATTTTCTCCTTTTCCCACAATGTTTTCAAAAGCCTTCTTTTTCAGGGTCGTTAAAAGTCAAAACTGTGTAGTAAAGAGTTAAGAAAACCACTCGATTTACCCTGTAAATGTACAGCTGTATGCATTAATCAGCAAGAAATCATTTTTTTGACCAATTACATAATCTTCATGCTAGTCATACAGTATCTATTTTTGAAAGCAGCAGTTGAGGCAAGGGATAATATAAATCGGAGGAAGTGAGAAAAATCCTCTTTTGTTTTTATTTCACATACTCGTATTCTTTTAAATTGAAATGGCCCATTATTATTATATTTGTCTTTGCTTTTAAAGTCAATATTATGGCAAGAGTGAAATAAAGAGGCCATTTAAAATGCTTGGGTAAAATACTGAATTCAATTGATTTGTACCCTGCAGAACCCAGTCTATGTGCACTTCATGGTCATCTAAAATATAAACTGGTTTTGCAGCGTACTCATCCATTAGTCTTTATCCTACTTTTCCATCCAATCAGAAGGCTTATGTTTGAAAACTGTTCTGACTCTCTACTTCCTTTATCCCTTTACCACACAATGCTGACTTTTAGCGACCCTGGGAAAGAAGCCTTTTGAAAACATTGTGGGAAAAGGAGAAAATGCTGGTAACCAGCATTTTCTCCCTTTCCCACAGTGTTTTCTACTCTATCAAAGAATAATTGCATCATATGAGCCCAATTGCCTTCTTCAAGTTTTGAAACACTTTCTCCCACACTAGAACATTCTTCAACTTCTACTCCTCTAACCATGCTGCTTTAAGCGTAACATGCTATTTTTAGTGGACCATCTACAGAATATTTCTGTGAAATTGTTTCAAAATCTGTACAGCAATTTTTGAGAAGCAGTTTCAAATTATGGACGGATGTGCCAAAGACAGACAAAGGCCAGGTGAGCAACAAACTGTCCACTGGTTATAGTATTAATCCTACCCACACAACAATATTTCAGTCTTACACAAACCCAAAGCATTTACAGACAATAAATTAAATGTTGCTCTAATAATGTAATTTTTCTTTGAAAGGGAAGAAAACATTATGGGAAAAGGAAAAAATGCTAGTTACCAGCATTTTCTCCTTTTCCCTCAGTGTTTTCAAAAGACCTCTTCCTCAGGGTCATTTAAACTTGGAATTGTATGAAAAAGGTTTAAATAGAAAATATTCATTTTTCAATTTCACAGACCTGTCTCATTCCGTGATGTGTTGGACTTTCTAGGAATTGAGGGTGTTGGGGACTGTAGGGGACAGCCATCAGGGCAGCAACACAAATGATGTAGCTCTGCTTCCTGTAAGTAGAATGGAAGACGATTAGCAAAAATGGAGATTGAGTTGTTGCCCCTTGAAGGACTAACCCTGATTAAATTGCTTATACAGATAATGTAGATCAAGATCAGACTACACTGAAAATGCAGTCTGACCTTGGATCTACACTCTCAGCTACTTTCCTAATAATTCTTACAAAAACAGCTTTAAAATTGCAATATCTGAATCTTTATTGCTGACTGATTAATGGTTATGCGGGAAAGCAGCCAGTGGCTTGGGAAGAATATTATGCAAAGTACTGGAGACAGAAAACTCAAGGAACTCATGGATAGGTGCACTGATTGTGGAAAATAACACCAAACACCATACAATCAATCAATCTTAACAAGATATCTTTATATGGAGGTTTTCTGTGTTCACAAAACAGTTTTATCAATGCAACCACAGTAGATTGTGATCAGACTGCACACAATGTAACCAGCATTTTCTGTTTTACAAAATGTTTCTACCGTTTCAAAGACAACAATCTTTTTTTTTTCTTCTTTTAAGCTTAGTGACATATAAATTATAGCCGGCAAAAACTTATAATTTGGTTGAATCAAAAACTTTTTAGTCTGGTAAACTCGTTCACTAATGAATAAATAATGCAAGATCAAGAGACAGTTCGGAATACTCTAGAATACAGCAGTGGAGTGGACAGTGTAGATCAAAGATCAGACTGCACAAAATGTGCTGTCTGATCTTGATCTACACTGTCCACAAAAGCTTCTGATGTGGTCTATGGTATGGCAAGAGTTAAGGGTGACCTTTCGAGGGGGACACTACCCTGTCAATGACCACACTCTGACACTCAGCTGAACTTGATGGTAAACAAGGCAATGGCCAAAAGAATGATAACCAAAAAATAATCTTTTATAGTTCAACAATGATATTATGTCACTTTCCATACATAACAAGTGGGCCATTGGTCCTAATGCGCTCAACTGAGTAAAGTCATCCAAGATTGATAGAGTTGAAGACATCCTTGTTGTGATGATGTAAAACACATGACTGTTTGTGACCTACATTTTTATCCAACCGAACCAAGTTTCAAACCTGTTCAAGATTATCAAAACAAACATCCTAATCAAATTTTATGAGTCATGAAAATCTGGCCTCAACAGTGCACGTAAGGATTTTCAACATGTCTTCAAGTATCATGGAGTTTTCTGGATTTTCAAACCAGTCAAAAGATGAAGACACTTTTCTACTAGAGTTTCCTGATTTTGTTGATGTTCAACAAAATAGTGGGAGCATAACACTTGTAATAAAAAATAAAGACAGAATGACATCCCTCAATAATGCAATACAAAAAGATCATCAACAATACATGTCTACAAGGCAACATGGAGATATTTACAAGATTCCAAATCCTGAGGGAAACTTGATTACCTGCACCATTTACCAAACTACAAATACCATACATATTCAAGGGTATGGTTATCTGGACTGGACATACAAACATTTCATCAAGATACTACATAGAATTGACAAAGGAGACAATAACATTATCTCATCCCAAACCTCCATGAAAAGGCTTGCACTCGATGAAGGGGCAGAAATAGATGAAAACGAGATAGAAATGAATGCATCATCTCTATTGACATCAACTCCATATAACTCTAGTACAGCATTAAAAACAGTATTTGTACCAAATGAAAATAAAGAAGACAGTGTTCTGGTCAGTGAAAATGATGGACTTCACTTGACATTGCAAAACGATCAAATAAAAACTCAAAATGCAAAGGACCAGAAAACAATGAATTTAAGTTTTGAGAGTTATATTTCTCAAGAAAACATAATCAGCGATTTAATCTCCACTGTAAGAGATTTACAGCTAGAAGTACAGGCCCTCAAATCAGCCTTACTCAAAACACAGGAGACAAGGTCAGGGAAAGGATATAAAGATCTTCAATCAACTACACAACAAACTGACATACAGCTGACTGATGATTTACAAACACCAAACCACCAGCATATACAGGCACCAAACTGTAGAATAGTCACAGAGAAAGGAGGGCATAACACACTAAGATACTCTGACCAGCAAAACAATAAACACACTGACATACAGAGAAAAGCCAACCAGCAAAAGATCGAACACACAGTCGTACCTAAAAACTCTGACCAGCAAAGTACCAGACAGATAGGAATGTCCCATGGGAACATCCAACCTGACCCATTAACACAAACCAACATCACCCCTGTAACAGTTAACCCTGAACCCAAAAGTATTTCAGCCACGCAAAGAAATACACAAGAATTTTCAAACTCCCAGATGGACATGAAAGTAACTGATAAGACCAGCTCTCTACAAAAAGATACTCAACATAGGATTTTAATGATTGGCTCTTCGATTTTGAAACACATAAATAAAAATGGACCAAGTAAGAATGTGGATGTCAAAACCTGCAGAGGGGCTAGAGTGAAATATATCCAAGAGCATATAAAAGCCAATATAGATGTAAAGAACTATGAAACAATTCTAATCCACATAGGAGGAAACAATGTCAGTATAGGAGATAAAGTCTGGGATATCTACTGCACATAACTGACCTGATAAACCTTATACAGCATGAAAACAGCAGTATCAGGATTATCTTTATTGAGATAACTCCCCAAACAGACTGCTGCACTAGAGAAGTAAACTACTACATAGAGGAGCTATGCCACAGAAAGGGTCTGGAATTTATTACCAGCTACTCCCTGTTTGTAGACAGACAAGGCTATTTAAGGTCACCACTATACTCAAGGGATGGAATCCATATAAACAAAAGGGGTACAACGGCCTTCCTCAAAAACATCAACAGCTATATCCCAATATTAAAAAACAACAGGAAAATAAATGGATTTACTGTTGACTCTTGTTTCTACTGTGGGGAAAATGGCCATACAACAAAGGTATGCAGACATGGAAAACCCATTATGTGCCACAGATGTGGAAATTATGGCCACAAAATGAAGTTATGCCAACAGTGACAGACAGTCAAAGAAGAAATTGTCAAACATTCTCAAAACCCTCTGCTATGTCAATTATATAAGACTGTTCCATGTAGACATACAACAGTTTCAGTCCACTTTCAAACATTTCTATTCTTCAATGCTCCAATTGTTGTAATGAATTTTGTTCTTATATATGCAAACTAAACTCCCGTGGGGCCAAAGAAAACAGTTATTACAACCAAGAACTTTCTGTTGATGAATGCACTTGGGATTCAAAAATATTATTTCATGTCATACTATTCACCATTTTCTTCTCCTTACTTCTGAATATCTGTCTGAATGAAAATTCTGCATCTAAATACAAATCACCTAAAATAGCAGATGAAACACCTGATAACACAAATTTGAAAAATACCATACCAATCAAAAGAACACAAAAGAAAAACAGTAATGGAGTCTTCTATTTAGTTAAAAAAGGTCTGAAGATTGGATCACTTAATGTTTGTCATTTGATCCCCAAATCAGATGAAATCAAGTTATCCCTACAACATCCGAATAGCTTACATGTGTTTGTGTGAAACTTTCTTAAATTCTAAAACCACAAATACCCTATTGAAAAGTGATGGCTTTAATTTTGAAAGAAAGGACAGAAACAGAAGAAATGGCGGTGGTATTCTTGTATACATAAGAAATAACTTAAACTATAAGAGAAGGGTAGACTTGGAATCTGATGAATTGAAACTGTATGGATAGAATTCAAACTTCCATACTCCAAACCTTTACTAACATGCTTTGTCTATCGCCCACCAAGTTCATTAATCTCATGGATAGATAAATTTGAAGAACACATTATATTAGCCTCACAGCAAAACACTGAATTGATTATCCTAGGTGACTTGAACATAAACTTTACACCCCAATGTGATAATGGTAGATGGATAAATCTAATAAAACTATATAATCTAGAACAGTTAGTGCAGGAGCCCACACACATCACTGACACCTCCACCTCACTCATTGATCACATCTATGCTACAATACCTGAAAACATCTGTGAAATACAAGTTTCAAAATATTCTGTAAGTGATCACTATCCAGTCTGTTTAACACATAAAGTTGGCCAAACTTTACAGAACAGGAAAACATATATGCATGGAATACAGGTCATACAAAGCCTTTAATGAAGCACAGTTTTTACATGACCTATCAAAGGCAGACTTTCAGGAGATCTTACACTCTGATGATGTGGAACTTTGTTTAGATATGTTCTATGTAAAATTTCTTAAAGTTTTTTATCATCATGCACCTCACAAACAAAAACGCATTAAATCTTTCAAACAACCACAGTGGTACAATGAAGAAATAAACATGCTCAGGAAACAAAGAGACAAATATCATAAACAGAAAGACTTTAGCAACTATAGAAAATTTCGCAATGAAGTATCCTCTATGATAAAATAATCAAAACAAAAATACTTTGTAGAAGCAATTGGCAAAGACAAGGATACAAAAACACTTTGTAAATATTTGAAAGAATTGCATCCTAAAGAAGAACCAAGTCTCCCAACACAATTAAAGGTAGGTGGTGAAATAATTTCCCAAACGCAAGAAGTAGTGGAGCATCTAAACAATCATTTCTGTAACTTAGCTGATAAAATAAAAACTAAAAAACATACACCTAACTATGAATTACTCAGAGGTTTCCTAACCACAAAATTTTTAGACACTACAGGACAGAAATTAAAATTTCAACCTATTAAGAACGAGCAAGTTTTCCATCACCTGAAATCATTAAACACGAATAAGGGAGCTGGCTAAGATGGCTTAAGTCCAAAAATTCTAAAACTGTCAGCAAGAGAAATTAGTTCATCCCTATCACACATAATAAATCTAAGTCTGAAGCACAGTGTGTTCCCAAATACTCTAAAAGCAGCAAGGGTTAGACCTTTCTTCAAATCAGGTGACAAGGAACTTCCAGAAAATTACAGACCTATTTCAATTTTACCTGTCATCTCTAAAATTATTGAAAAACATGTTGCCAAACAAATTAGTAAATATTTACAGGAAAATCATCTTCTCCACCAACATCAATCAGGTTTTAGACAATTTCATCTTGCCAGTCTGCTCTTATAAAACTAATTGATGAATGGCTTTTTGCCATTGATAAAGGAATCTTTGTGGGAGCTGTATTTCTAGATATGAAGAAAGCATTCGACTTAGTCGACCATAACATTCTACTTGATAAACTTGTACTTTATAACTTTCATGATGAAACGGTCACATGGGTTCAGTCCTACTTAAGCAATAGAACTCAACAAATACAATTTATCTGTACAACATCCTCGCCAGCAATTATTAAATATGGTGTTCCACAAGGATCTATCCTAGGCCCTATCTTGTTCCTTTTATATGTTAATGACCTTCCACTCTATGTAGATAAAACAAGGACAGATATACAGGGTTTTCCTTGACGCACGATTTTGTGCGTTTTGACGCATTTTTAAGGAAAATGACCCGCATTTTTTTCAGTAATGCGTCATGGTTGACGCACATATACGATAAGAGGTAATAATGATCGTATATACTTCCGACACTGCTACATCGCGAGTAGATGAAAAATCTGGAGTACGAAGAGAAAACGGGACGAAACACTGGACTGTGTATCGATTTTACTAAAATACCGTCGGTCTTTAAACGGGTCTAAACTAAACCAGTCGATCTCTAATGAAAACAATATGGCTCTGTCAAAATCGACGTCATTCTTGCTGTCTGCAAGGAAGAAGAGCCCTTAAACAAAGATCAGACGATACAACGCCTGGTAAGAGCACCCAGAATCACATTTCAAGGTCTCGAGGGTTTACTGTGAATTAGCTAAAGAGATACACTTTGTTATTTGTTGAAAACAGCGGCATGAACGCGATCCGCGTGTCGAAACACAGGAATCGGCCATTTAATTGGTGAAAATAGTTTATTTTCGGCCGAAATGGATAATCTCTATCAAGAAAAATAACAGAGACTTCCCCATCCGGCCGACAACAAGCTTTCTTCGCCAACTAAACGGTCGATTCCTGTAATAAAAACAAAATAACCCTTAACCATAGAGAGAGGCTACACATACTTCAAAAATCAACCCTTGTGCATCATCAAAACACTAGCGGTCATGACGATACCCTTGAAACATTAAAATTACATAGAGATATGACAGCTTGTCTGCAGCTAGAGCATATTTGCTCGTTAAGAACAGGCTTAATAAAGCATACTCCAGATAGTCTTTATGAAAAAGGTGCCACCTAGGCTGTAAGCTCCCTCTACATAGAGAATCTCTGGTGTTATTATGTATCTATCACCATGAAATAATTCATATATAGGGTAAATGAAGATTTACAGTGAATAGAAAACACGAAAAAAACACATACTTTCACAAATAGTAGCTTTTGTTTAAGCGAATTACATTTTGTTGTGACCCCCACAAATTCCAAAATGACCCCCATTATTTTTGACTAGGGGGTCACAATGACCCCCTATTTTTGTGGCCAAGAGAAAACCCTGGATATATATGCTGATGATACAACTTTCCACACAACAAGTACTGATCCAAAAGATATTGAAAATCATATTCAAACTGACCTAGAAAACATCAATCAATGGAATGTACATTAACACATCTAAATCAAAGACAATGCTACTAGGTACTGCCCCTAAACTTTGCCATCATAGCAATTTACATTTATCAATAAATGAAGAAATTATTGTCAGTGTAGAGAGTCATAAATTACTAGGTATCCACGTTGACAAAAAACTAACATGGAACACACATGTGAATTATATCTGTAAACTTGTTGCATCTCGCCTTACCCTGATGCAGAGACTCAGAATTTATCTTCCACTACATGCTAGGAAGCTCTTTTATTCTTATATATCACCTCTACTGGACTACTGTTGTACTATATGGGGATCTTGCTCAAGAAATAACACTGAAACCTTAGTTAAACTTCAAAAAAGGGCAGCCCGGATTATATTAGATGCAAAATTAATGACACCATCAGTTGATATGTTCAAACAACTTAATTGGCTTCCCTTTGATAAAAGAGTACAGTACCTAAGATGTGTCATGATTTACAAAGCACAAAACCTTATGACCCCAAATTACATAACCGGTAAGTTCACCCAAAAATATGATGAAAATTCAAATTATTACTTAAGATCTACATCTAACTTAAATCTTAAGTTAGTTAAACCTCGAACAAATGCATGGAAACGGTCTTTTGCATATTCTGGGGCAACTGTTTGGAATACCCTACCTCTCAACATCAAAACACTAGATTCCCTGAACACATTCAAAGACAAATGCTACCGGCATTTTATCTCCAAGTTATAGGTACCACAACTTAATACCTAACCTTTTTTTTTTTATTACGATGGATATCTTGATCCCTATTTTAACTGTACAATATAAACATTATTAAGTTTTTTTTTTCAGAGGGCCTCATGGGAGATTAGTTTAACAGCTAAATGAGTTTTTTCACCCTCTTAAAACAAAGTAATTATTATTATTATTATTATTATCATCATGACATTCTGACAAAGTTTCATGAGTAAGAGACTGAAAATGTGGCCTCTAGAGTGCGCACAAGGTAATTGTTGACGATTGCGCCAGGGACAACAAACAAAGCACAATCACAAAACACAAAGTAACTGTTGACGATCGCGCCAGGGACGACAAACAAAGCACAATCACAAAACACAAGGCAATTGTTGACAATCGCGCCAGGGACGACAAACAAAGCAGAATCACAAAAGCACACTTTGAGCAATTCATGCTCAGATGAGCCAAAAACTCATAACAAAAATGCTGTTGTTATCATGTATTAATAACCTTCAAACTAATCTAAATGGCTACATGTACATGAGCAGTGCTCTGTGACAAGGGGGTTTAATGCAACTTTATACGTTATACCAGGTGAGGTGTCACGTTACACGGATCAATTTCGTCTGACTGAATCATAATGTAGAATGGTCCCTTGACATGCAAAATTTTAAATAGCAAAAAGTATCGACTGAGGTCAGCCTGCACAGACTGCACAGGCTGACCTGGGTGGATACTCTATGCTGATGCATTAACCCTTTACCAAACAATCTTGTCATGTGGAGTAAGACTTTTGAAAACATTGTGGGGAAGGAGAAAATGCTGGTAACCAGTAAATTCTCATTTTCCCGAAATGCCTTCTAGCATTTGAAAGACAAAATCTAAATCTGAGCAAGATTAGTGGTAAGCTTTCAAAAACACTGTGGGAAAAAAAGAATGGTGTAAACAATTATCTTTTATTACCCCCTTTTTTCTACACTTACAAAAATCTTTATCTTCATTCAAACCTTCTCAACTATCCAAGTTTTGACAACCAGCCACATTTAACCCCTTAACACACAATCCTGAGCTTTAACAACCTTGAGAAAGGCTTTCAAAAACCATCTTGGGAAAAGAAGAAAATGCTGGTTACCAGCATTTTCTTCTTTTCCCAAAATGTTTTCTTCTCTTTCAGAGCCAGTTTTCACTATTTTAGCCATTATTTTATTTTTCATGTACTAATGCTTTGGATATAGACGGGCCTAAAAGTTTCTAGTTTGGTAAAGAGTTATAACTGCTCAGGAGATGGACAACTCCAAAATTTTGTTGTATTAAACTCTTTACCACACAATCCTGAGTTTTAATGAACCAAAGAAAAAAGCCTTTTGAAAACATTGTAGGAGAAGAAGAAAATTCTGGTAACCAGCATTTTCTCCTTTTCCCACAATGTTGCTAACCCTTTCAAATACAAATTCCATCACTTGAGCCACATTTAATTATCGTCAAAATGCTTTCAATGTGGACAAGTCTACAATTTTTTCACTGGTAAAGAGCTAAAAAAGTTAAGCATAAACAGGCCTGACATTCTGGGTATAGGTCTCACTGATAAACGTTTCATTATCTGTTTATATTTTTGTTTGTGTTTGGGATAACAGGTCTAAAATCACGATCGTGACGAGATAATTCTCGTAAGCCCCACATGATTGTATTCATGTTATCTCATCACAATTCGTGATTTTAAATCTGTATTCCAAAAAACAAACAATAATGTAAACTTTTAATGAAAGGTTTATCGAGTTAGAGTAATATCATGCACATCAAGTTGGTAAACAATGTGATAAATCCATCCTTTCATGTAAACACATTTCTTTGACCTCATTCTGATCTAGTCACTAATTCTCTGCACTTAAGTTTTTTTTGCCGTCTCAACACTCACCAAAACAATCCCCTCTTTTAAATCTTTACAAAACAACAAACTTTTGGACAGATCCAAATATTTCAAAGTATGGGTACTTGCAGACAACTAAATGAAGATGTCACAAAGGATGGTATTTGTATCGGATAGATTAGTTACCTTGTGGGTACAGGAGAAAATGCAGGTTATGGCACTTTCTCCTTTTCCCACAATGTTTTCAAAAGGTCTCTTCTCAGGGTCACAATTGTGTGGTAAAGGGTTAACTCTTTACTAAACCATAATAATTGAAACTTGTCTAAATTGAAAGCCCCTGCAAACTGAATGAGGTTTAACCAAACGACATAATTTTAGACTAGTCCAAACTGGAAGCATTTGCGGACGAAAAAATTAATGTGACTCAAAAATTGAAATTTGTTTTGGGAAGGGAAGGAAACATTGTGGGAAAAGGAGAAAATGCTGGTTACATTTATTTTATCATCTGCAACTGCTTTCAATTTGGACAAGCCTAAAATTCTGTCATTTTTTGTTAAAGAGTTAAGACATAAGTTGCATTTTCATGTCAAATTCTAGAATTAGAAAGGAACAGAATTTTTGTTTAGCTGAACCATTTGGTTTAGCCAATAACAAGTGTTACTTTCTAATTAAAAAAAAAACTGCTGAAAATTACATTTTGTGTGTACCATATTTTCAAGATAATAAGCCACTGCACTGTATAGGCTGCACCCTTTCATTTTAACCATTTTAGAAATAAAAGATATCGTACAGGCCGCTCTAGCACACAGGCCATGGCTGATACACTTGGCTAATGTACAATGTTATCCATCTGTAGATAAACATAAAGGTATTTATGTATTATAATAAACACATGAAACAAATTTATCTGTTGTTTTTGCATTTTTTTTTTCATTCTATCAGTGTGATTTCCACTTCTGGAGATCAAATCACTCAAAGGACTTGAGACAGTTATCATTCGTTTTTCCCTTGTCGAATGTTTAAAGGAATTTCAAAATTGCCACTTCGATTGATTACATGTAATTGAAGGTACACACCAAACAACTCCTTTAATTACATTCCCACTTAACCACTGATTGGTACCAAAGGACATCACCAATCAACAGGAGTGAAAATCAAGGTCGGTCACTAGTTTTAACAGATTTGTAAGTTTGCAAGCTGATTAATTTATCTACCAACTATCAGTATGTATAAGTGTTCGAAAAATACTTAGAGGCATGAACCAAAATGGCACCCATATGGGGAATCGTAAACTGGTTTTCAGTTATTTTCAGTTTTAAAGGCTGCACTAGAACATCATTTAGAAAAATAAAAGTAACAATTATAAGCCGCTTTGTCCTTTTGTAACGGATAGGCAGCGGCCTATTGTCTTGAAAATACAGTAATTAAGAATGGTTGGTAAAATAGGATCCTTTTACTTCTGATAGTAATGCACAGATCTGCCCTTGAGAAAACTTAGAGTGCTAAGAATCAAGCATGTAAACAAGCAAGCCATTTTGGATATAATGTGTACTAGACTGGTAAACAGTGAGATATATCCACCCCCTCTTGTAAACATATTTTTTTCTTTTACCTATTTACGATGTTTCACTACAGTCTCTGCACCCTTGTTTTTCCATTATCTAAAGTCCCAAGCCCTGACAGCTTTGGCAATAATTCTTAAAACCCTTTACCACACAGTGCCAAGTTATAACACCCTGAGAAAGAAGGCTTTTGAAAACATTGTGGGAAGAAGTAACGAGCATTTCTCCTTTTCTCACGTTGTTTTCTACCCTTCCAAAAACAAATTTCAATTTTTGAATCACATTTCTTTTGTTGTCCACAAATGCTTTCAATCTAAAAGCAAGTCTAAAATTTTATCATGCAACTAAGAAAGAGAACTAGAAATAGAAATGTTGTAAGCATACAATTGGTTAAATATAACATGACATGTATTTTGGTCATATCATGGTACTGGCTCACAAAGGACTCTTCCTGTAAAAACCTAGTGCTTCAAGTGAGGATTGAACATGGGAACTTTTGGTTATGAATCCTACACCCCACTGTGCCACGCAGGAATACTTCATGCTTGCAACATTTTTGCACTGGATGCCTTCTCACTGGTCTCAAAAAATATCAGACAGTGCAGATCAAAAATCAGACAGCATATTTTGTGCTATATGTTTGTGTTTTATATTTTTCTGATAAATGGTAAACCCTGATCTTGATCTACACTGTCAGCCAAGCCAATTAGGTTTGATGTCCTTTATCAATCAATCCTGAGTCTTAACAACACAGGGGAAAAAACTTTTGAAAACAAAATGTACAGTCTGATCTTTGGTTGACACTCTCTGCTTTGCTGAGACTTTCTGGACAATAGTAACCTTCAAACTGCTATTACCAGCATTTTCTCCTTTCCACACAATGTTTTTAAAGCTTTCTTCCTGAGGGTCATTTAACTCTTTACCAAACAATCCTGAGTTTTAACAACTCTTGGACAGAAGCCTTTTGAAAACATTGTGGGAAAAGGGGAAAATGCTGGTTACCAGCATTTTCTCCTTTTCCCACAGCGTTTTCTACTCTATCAAGGACTAATTCTGCTATTTGAGCCATCTTCAATTTTTCGTCTGCAAATGCTTTCAATCTAGACCAATCTGAAGTTTTGTTGTTTGGTAAAGAATTTAACATTGGATTGTTTGTACAGAATTAATTTGTTTGTTTGTTTGGTATCTAACAACCTTTTCAAGATTATTTTAGTAATATCATGGTGGCCAGTGCACCTGTCCATAACTTCCTGGAGGTTCTTTTTTATCCATACTTGCACAATATTCTTCCAAAGCCAATGGCTGCTTTCCCACTAAACCTTCATCGAACCAATGATCAACAGTGCTAGAGGGATGAATCCTGTTACAATGACCATCTTAAATCCTAAGAAAGAAATTTGCTAGGCATGGGATTTGACCCAGTGATCCCCAATGCGTTCAAGTCCTACATGTAATCAACTGAGCTATCAGGCTTAAAACCAGGTACAGAGTTTTTTATTATACTGCAAAGAAATTTCTCGTGATCTGATTGGATAATCTGCCCCGAACATATATATCATGTACACTGGCAAAACCAACGTAAAAGCAGTTTCCCTTTCGGGAGCCCCGTAGACATGACTACACTATCAACACAACATCCAAAATGGTGGCATTGATCAAGATTAACACCAAGATTATGCGCCAAGCTGCACGTTTTAGCACGTATTACCAAGGTTTCAGTGACGTCAGTTCCCAGTGACGTCAGTTTTCATTGAATCGGGGCACTCAGAAGGGAAATTCTACTTCGTCAGCGTACTCAATTTTTTAAACCAAAAAACAGGTAAAATTCGCTTAACAAACATTGGAATGGTAAAACTTTGCAGTATAATAAATTCGTTGTACAGTCAGGTGGCAGGGGACTTGGAAACTTGTTCACGGCTGTGGTGAATCATGCGCGACATGATTCACCACAGCCGTGAACAAGTTTCCAAGTCCCCTGCCACCTGACCGTACAACTAATAAAGTCACAGTGACGGGCCAAAAGTAAACAATGAGGTTGTTAAAAATATATCTAAACTTGAATCACACCATTTAAAAGTATGGAAATTATTGTGAAGGTAATTCATTTTTCATTGTATGGTCGGTCCATGTTGGAAAAAAAAATTTGAAACCAGGTAAAAAGTAAACAAAACATGGCGCGACCTGTAAACTTTTGACCTAGTTTTAAAATTCATTTTCCTGCAAGTGACTAAAACTTGGACCAACCTAACAATAACAGATTGTCATCCTCACGATAATTTCCATACTTTTAAGTGATTCTGGCTGAAATTCAATTGCATTTTACCACTTCAATTGTTTACTTTTGGCTGCTATTGAGCCTTTAAAAGAAGTTGTACTTGTATGTCATGAGTGAAAAGGATGGTTGCTGGATGATGCAAATAACAAACGAGGCAAATGAGGTGCAATCCTATCAATTTTAATCACACATCTGCAAGCCAAAATATTCATGCACAAAATTTTTTTTTTCCCCTTAACTCCTTACCAAACGACAATACTCTAGACAAGTCCATTTCGAAAGCACTTCCAGATAACAAAATTTATATGGCACAAATGATGGGATTTGTATCAGATAGTCTAGAAAACATTGATGGAAAAGGAGAAAATGCTGGTTACCAGCATTTTCTCATTTTCCCTCAATGTTTTCAAAAGGGTCGTTAAAACTCCAGATTGTGTGGTAAAGGGTTAATGCAACAGAAAAAAGCTTGGCAATTTTTCTATCTTCAAACAGTTCATTCTATAACAGATAACAAAATTTTAGGCATGTCCAAATTGAAAGCATTTGCAGACAGCAAATTTGAAGTTAGTACACATAAGCTGAAGTTCTCTGATAGGGTAGAAAACATTGTGGGGAAAGGAGAAATTGCTTGGTACAAGCAATTTCTACTTTTCCCACAATATTTTCGAACATTTTCTTTGCCAGGGTCGTTAAAACCCGGGGTTGTTGAACAAGTGAGGCACGATGGCCCTAACGGCTCACCTGAGACTGGTATTCTTGGAAGAGTAATAGTTAACAGCAAGAGGGCCATGATGGCCCTGTACTGCACCACTAATAATTACAAACCATATGAACCAAACATTACAATTCTAAGCCAAATGGTTTTGAACGAAAAGAATTGATTTATCTATTAAAGCCCATGTGTGAATTGTGATTATGGGTGGGGCTATTTTTGACAACAGAACTATGATTACTTGAATCCTGGTAGAGGTTCACAAGACAAAGTGACATACTAAATAATACAGGTCTACACCACATGATTTTAAATGAGAAGATTTTCAAGGTTTCATCATTCTATATAAAGCCTCTGTTAAACATGAGACCCCCGAGGCTGGGCTAATTTTGATCCAAAAGCTGATTTTTTAAGTAAAATCACAAGTGATTCACTAGATGAAGCCATGTGCTAAATTTGGTAGCCCTAGGGATTATGATTTTCAGATTTCACTATTTAAGACCCTGCTAAATTTGTGAACCCCAGGGCAGTGCTAATTTGGACCCCAGGGTTATCATTTGAAGAATCTTGTTAGAATTGTTAGAGGTCTATTTGATAAAGCTACATGCAAAATTTGGTAGCCCTGGACCTTATGGCAAGGAACGTAAATATATTTGAGGTTTTCACTATATAAGCCATCCAAAATGTATGACCCTATAGGGGGCCAATTTTGACCCAAGGGCTGTAATTTGAAGAATCTTGCTAGAGGTCCATTTGATGAAGCTACCACCATACCCTTAGGCTTCATGGTTTTGGACAATATGATTTTCAAAGATTTCCATATTTTTCAGTATGTTGCAATAGCTACCAGAGTTTTTACAGGAATCAAATTCTTTAAACAAATTCAGAGGACTCTAGCAGGGTTATTTCTGTGAAGTTTGGTCAAAATTGGATGGGTAGTTTCAGAGAAGAATAAAAGTTAACGCACAGATGCACGACGGACACAAAGCCATAACATAAGATCTCTGGCCTTTTGGCCAGTGGAGCTAACTAGATGTTATAAGACCAACCTTCTGACTTAATTTCTTATGATAGTGTGACAAGCAAGACTTGACAGGGCAACTTTTCCGAAATATCATCATGAACAACACATAGACCAAGTATCATGACTACTGAGACGGAAAATGCTATGTCTACAGTACACACAAGATCTTCATACTATTTGCCCTAGTGGCCTACTTAAAGAAAGACCCATCTGGTTGTATTTGAAGCTTAGCTGAGACATAATCAAGAAAAACATCCTGACAAGTTTCAGGAGCATAGTCTGAAAATATAACAGCTAGAGTGCATGTTTACACAAGATTTAATCTTGTGACCTTCTTTTTTGCCTTAGGTGACCAATTTTCAAATCTATCAAAGATACTGATTACCAAGAAAAATATTCATACAAGTTTCATCAGTATTGAAGTGAAAATGTAGCCTCTAGGATGCACAGAAGGTAATCACACACACTGGACAATGGTTCACAATAGACAGAGCACTATAACAAACCTTCAGCTTGAGCACCCTTATGCTCAGGTGAGCTAAAAAGACACAAAAACATTATACTTACAATATCACCTCCTCTAGGTAAATCTTTTAAGATTTTAAAGAGAGCTTCCTTTGGTTTTATTCTTTTCTTATCACATATCAGATGTATGTATGTTCTTTTGCCTTTCATTGATCTACAAATAGAAAATATTGAACAATGTCATTTACAACTTTTTTTTTTATTTTCAGTTTTCATACTTGCTCAATGGTTAACTTTAGTCCTTACCAAACAACAAACACTTTTGAGTAAACCAAATTGAAGGAATTTACAGACGACAAATTAGATGTGGCTCAAACGATTGGGTTTGTCTTTGAAAGGTTATAAAGCATTCTATGAAAGGGACAAAATGCTGTTTAACACTTTACCAAACGACATAACTTTAGACTAGTCCAAATTGAAAGTATTTGCAGACAATAAAATTAATGTGACTCAAAAATTGAAATTTGTTTTGGGAAGGGTAGAAAACATTTTGGGAAAAGGAGAAAATGCTGGTTACCAGCATTTTCTCCTTTTCTCAAAATGTTTTCAAAAGGCTTCTTTCTCTGGATCGTGAAAACCCAGTATTGTTTGGTAAAGGGTTACCTGCATTTTCTCCTATTCTTACAATGTTCTAAAAAGATTTCTTTTTATTTTTTAGAGTTGTTAAAGCTGGATTTTTTGCTACAGGGTTCACTCTTCACCACACAATCTTGAGTTTTTACGACCCTGAAGAGATAGGGTCTAAAATCAAGTTGGTTGTTTTTCATTTATTTATCATCGCCACTGGTTGCCCATATGGACAATGCCCCCCAACAGACAGTCTTTATACAGGTGATACTGCAGGATACAGAACAAAACCCATAGTAAATTATGGCCATTTCTTAAATATAGCACCATCACACACTGTCAGGACGTAGGATCAACGCCTCATCCGAAAAGACTTTTAAGTCATTTTAGCCAGCCAACCATTGGGATAAAACCCACATCCTCAAGGGGTGGAGATATTACATTCACAAGTCTCTATCTCTACCTGACCTAAACTATTTGGGCTGGTCTTAAAAGCAAGTGCCTGAGATTCCTGCCCTTTAACTCTACCAAACAACAAAATCTTGGACAACCAATTTCAAAGCATTTGCAGACGACAAATGTAGCTAAAATGGTGATTTCAATCAGATAGGATTGAAAACATTGTGGGAAAAGGAGAAAATGCTGGTTTCCAGCATTTTCTCCTTTTCCCACATTGTTTTCAAAGGCTTTCATCTTTAGGGTCGTTAAAAGTCGGGATTGTGTGGTAAAGGGTTAAACTGTTCTCTGAGTGATACCAAGAGATAATAAGGTTCACAGCTACACTAAATTAAGTGCAATAAAAAAACACAGTTGGCAACTGATAAATACATAAACGGTATTTTTTTGTATAATATAAAACTATGCTAGTAAAAAAATAAATCCTAG
Organism: Hippopus hippopus; assembly: GCA_946811185.2. Classification (NCBI taxonomy): domain Eukaryota; kingdom Metazoa; phylum Mollusca; class Bivalvia; order Cardiida; family Cardiidae; genus Hippopus; species Hippopus hippopus. Next base: position 10,887,176 of record OX328111.1, read on the forward strand.
GTTTCAAGATAAATACCATAGTTCTCCTAATAACAGCGCCCTCCCTAATAGTAGCCCCCCCTTAAAAAAAAAACAACTTTTATCATGATAACCTAATTAGAAGAATTTGATGTATATTTCCTCTAATTTGATTAATATTTCCTCTTAACAATCACTTAAACACAAAGAAATACAAAACTGGACAGACTTTTTGCTTTGCAAATTGGGTACAAAATAAAGGCTCCCTTTCTTTGTTTTGCATAGCTCCCGGGAGCTTTTATTAGGAGAAATACAGTGTCTCATTTCAACTCTTTATCATAGGACAAAATTGTAAGACTGGTCCAACTAGAAAAAGCATTTGCAGACCTCAAAAAAAAAATGTGATTAAAAAATTGTCTTAAGTTTTCTACCACCCTTCATGAGATGAGTCCAAATATTTGTCCCTAATTTGCCTTCTGCAAATACTTTCAAATTGAACATGTCTAAAACTTTGTCGTTTGGTACAGAATCATCCTCGGTGACCCGGTTTCGATTCATTCTGTAACGCATGGAGATAACGTAATGCTTCAAACCTGGGTTCTGAGGATGGTACAGAATTAACTCTTTATCAAACGACAAAATTTTAGACTTGTCCAAATTGAAAGCATTGCAGACAACAAAGTAAATGTGACTTGAAAATTGAAATTTGCATTGGGAAGGATAGAAAACATTGTGGGAAAAGGAAAAAATGCTGGTTTACCAGCATTTTCTCCTTTTCCAACAATGTTTTCAAAAGGCCTCTTTCTCAGGATTGTTAAAAGTTGGGATTGTGACTGGTAAAGAATTAACCCTTGAAGCACTTGACCCAGATTTCATCGCATATATGAACAGTGAAGATCAAGATCAGACTGCAATAAACACGTAGCTTGATCTTAGATCTACTCTGACTGTTTCTTTGCTAATTGATTGAATGGTGTGAAAGTTTTATGCCACTTTCAACATTATTTCAGTCATATCACAGCAACAGTTAACATATTCAGGAATTTGGTTTCACAAGTACTAGGCTAGGCCTCTGACATGTCTAGATTTTAAAACATCTGGGTAGTATACCACTTTTTTGCATGTGGATTTTGACAGTGCCTTACTTCAAAAGCCTGCAAGTCAGAAACATTATCTGATAGAAGTACAAAATTGCTTGGACTGGTTTGTAACTCAATACTTATTACGTTTATACAATGAAATTGTTTATATATGTAATTATAAAATTCTGGTGCAGCGGTAATTCATTGTTGCTTAACTTTTTGTGAGGAGTATATTTAAACAGCTCCTGAGACACATTGGTATATTTCATAAAGCTAAACATGTTGTTCAAATAGAATATTTTCAGTATGTTTAATCCTTTATCACACCATCCCAAGTTTTAATGATCTAGAGAAAGAAGCCTTCTGAAAACATTTCGGGAAAAGGAGAAAAATGCTGGTAACCAGCAGTGTTTTCTACTCTTTTAGAGACAGGTTTCATCAATTTACTCACATTTAATTCATCATCTGCAATAGCTTTGAATTTGGGCGAGCCCAAAATTTTATCATCTGATAAAGAGTTAAACAAAAGATGGGGAAAGATAGACTGAAGATCAGACTGCATATAGTGTGTTGGAAAGTGTTTTCCAGACAATACATCAAAATATGGATCAGACATTAGCATTTGCCTATGAAAGGGTTGAAAACATTGTGAGAAAAAGAGAAAATGCTAGTGACAAGCATTTTCTCATTTTCCCACAATGTTTTCAAAGGCCTCTTCCTTAGAATCATTAAAACATTGGACTGTATAGTTAAAGGTTAAAACTTTACAAAACAGTCTTCCGTTTTCATAACACTGACAAAATAGGCTTTTGAAAACATTATGGAAAAAAGATGAAATGTTGGTAACCAGAATTTTCTCTTTCACCAACAATGTTTTTACTAACACTTAACCACACAGAATAAGACTTGTCCATGTTGAGTGAATGTACAGAGGATAATTCCAACATTTTTTCAAATGATAGTATTTGTTCTTGAAAGGGTAGAAAATATTGTTGGAAAAGGAGAAAATGCTGGTTACCAGCATTTCCTCCTTTTCCAACAATATTTTCAAAAAGCTTCTTCCTCGGGGGTCATTAAAGGTGGGGATTGTGTGGTAAAGGGTTTAAGGCTGCTTCCTCAGGGCTGCTAAAACGAGGGAATGTTTTTTCAAGTGCTATGAGCCCTAAAAGGAAAATTAAGTGTTTGCATAAACTCAAAACCTTCTGAAATAAATTTGTCAACTTGGAGAACAGCCTTTTACCTCTTTACTACACACGATACCAATATTTAATTGCCTTGGGCAATAGGCCCTTTGAAAACATAGTGGGAAAAAGAAGAAAATGCTGGTAACCAGCATTTTCTCCTCCCACAATGTTTTCTACACTATCAGAGACAGATATCATCATTTGAGAAAATGTGAATTAGTCGCCTGCAAATGCTTTAACCCTTTACCACACAACAAGATTTTAGACCTGTCCAAATTGAAAGCATTTGCTGATGACAGTTTCAATGTGGCTCATATGAAATGAGTTTTCTTTGATAGGGTAGAAAACATTGTGGGAAAAGGAGAAAATGCTGGTAACCAGCATTTTCTCCTTTTCCCACAATGTTTTCAAAAGCCATCTCTTTCAGGGGTGTTAAAAGTCATCATTGTGTGGTAAAGGGTTAACCCTTAGGCTCCTTAGCATGACTTTCAGATCTTTTGCAGACAGTGTAAATCAAGATCAGGCTGCACAGAATGTACAGTCTAATCTTGGATCTTGGTTCTACACTGTCCAACAAAGAGGTATTATTTTTTCCAAAGAATAATTTTGAAATAACACTATATGGGTTTTTTACTATCGGCTTGAACGTTTCATTTAACTTATTTAGCAGGATAGTGGTTAATTTGCAGAAGTCTAAAGTTTTGTCGTCTAGAGTAAGTGAGTCTACAGCCCCTAACTCTCATATCAAACGACAGAAGCAGCCGAGATTGGCCAAATAGCCTTTACGAAAACGTCGATGTTACATGATAGAGATCGACAAGTTAGGGGTTGTAATCCTTAACTCTTTACCAGATGACAAAATTTTAGACTGGTCCAATTTGAAAGCATTTGCAGACGACAAATCATATGTGAATCAAAAATTGAAATTAGTTTTGGGAAGGGTAGAAAACATTATCGGAAAAGGAGAAAATGCTGGTTACCAGCATTTTCTTCTTTTCCCATAATGTTTTCAAAAGCTTTCTCTATCGGGGTCGTTAAAAGTCGGGATTGTGTGGTAAAGAGTTAATTTTATGTCTGCAAATGCCTTATTTTGGACCTGTATAAATTTTTTTTTTGTTTTCTGGAAAACTAACAAAGTCTCAAAGTAAAGGACCAGGAGTGACATAGACCCAGGGTAGGGCAATGTTAACTTGTTAGAATATTATTACAAAATACTGAACCAAGTTCAGTCAGTATTTCTTAGTCTCATATTGATCTGCATTATCCACAAGATCAGTGCCTGACATTCTCCAAGGGCATCCAAAGTATTAAATCTTAAAGTATTGAATAAACCCTTATTTATACAATCCCAAGTTTTAATGACTCATCGAAACAATGATCAGCGTTGAGAGAGGAATGAATCCTGTCGCAATGACTATCATCAGTCCTCAGAAAGAAATTGGCTAAGCTGGGGATCGAACGAACGACCTGTTCTCAAGTCCTGATCAATACCGACTGAGCTACAAGGGCTCGGCATTAAAACTCTGGATTAAACAGTTCAGGGTTTGGAGGTTATAGTACCCAATTTTTTTAATGTAAATAAAAAACAAGTTCAGTACAAAAGTGAACAATTCTTCAAGTGTGTGCTATTAATGATTTTCACGTCGATTTCATTAAAAAAAATCATCAAAATAATCCATTACTTTATGATCAAACTAGAAATTTTCAAAGACGCAAATTCTACACCCTTTACAAGGTCAGAGGTGACACTTGTCCAAACTGAAAGCAATTCTTGAGGAAAAAAACTGATGTTATTCACTGTACACAAAAGCAACCATGAAATTGCAATTATTTGGGTCTTATTTTAGGATGAAAATGTCTTATGGGTTTATTCAGTGCTCTAAAGGTTAAGTAGTCTGATTTTTTATCCTTATTGTCTGCTTTGCTGAGACATTGTGGACAAAAACAACGTTGGAATTCAGCATACTCAGCTTTCATTTCGAGACTGAAATGTTTGCTTATATTTATTCAGCAATCTATAAATTAAAATAAAAGGATAGGTATAGATTCAGTAGTCAATAACTCAAAAGGAAATTGATTATGAGCCTCAGAAGAGCTGAACTGGCACCTTTAACCCTTTACTGCAAAATACCAATTCTTAACAACCCTGGGAAAGAAGTCTTTTGAAAACATTGTGGTAAAAGGAGAAAATGCAGGGTCTAAAAATCCACTCGTCCGCTCGTATTTACGAGTAAGAAATGGATGAGGACGAGTGAAATATCTGTCATGCTCGTCCGGCATGACGAGTGGTGAATAGAAGATAGTAAAACAAGTTTTTCAGATGAATATTTAACTTACAGGAGACAAAACGGCCATTCCATTATTGAATAAGCGAATTAAGGGTATTCAGGAAATCAAATTTTGAAACAGAACATAAAACATGCTGGTCCCCGCTCCAAATAAAGACCGGTTTCAAGTCAGCCTAATGATATAACCCGGGACCTTTTATTGCAAACAAAAATCTTATAATATGCTTCAGGTAGTCCTAATTCAATATGAGCGACTTTGCTAATTATTAAAACGAACGATATTAACGTTAACGCAAATACATTCCCGAAACCAGTTCAAAAAACTGTGTTGTTTTGGCTTTATTAATTTCTGTAACTTGACCGGATAAATGGTACCGGTTTTTAGAACCCGGTATTTAAGGTTCGTTGTAAAGTTTCCGTTTCGTCTGAAAAAAAAAATTGTCAAGAAAATAACTATTGTTTTGTGCAATCCGCAAGAGCAGTTTCTCTTGCGTTGGCAAAATTCCATTACACCAGTATATTGGAAGGGTTTTTCTCGTCGGACGAGCGAGGATCAAAGCAGGGCAAGTGTTTTGTCAAAGTCACTTGTTCTACAGGACGAGTGCCTTTTCTGGAAATTTTTGGACCCTGAAATGCTGGTACAGTATCAAAGAACAATTACACCATTTGAGCCACATTGAAATTGTCCTCTGCAAATGCTTTCATTTTAGACGAGGCTAAAATTTTGTTGTCTGGTAAAGGGTTAAAACCCTAAGAGCCCCATTAAAATCTACCATTTTCTTCCTAGAAATACTACCCAAATAATTGCAACTTCATGGTTGCTTTTGTCAACAGTGTTTCAGCAAAGTGGCCAGTATAGATACAGTGATAGAAATGGAAGAAGGGCAAGGAAATTGACAGAGGAGGGAATGATGTAGAGGCTCATAGATTGAAGAAGCCATAATCTATCTTAAAACTTAAAGCACCTTTCATGACTATAATTGCCTTTGTGGCAAGTGTAGATCAAGATCAGGCTGTATATACTTTCTTTCTAAACCCCCCCCATCCCTCCATCTTCTGTTCATATACCCTTATGCCAGTATTTTCTACTTTTTATCACAATATTTTCTACCTTAACAGAGACAGATCCCATCACTTGAGACAGGTTTATTTTGAATTCTACAAATGCTTTGAATTTCTTGAAATCTGACATTAACATTAAGAATTTGACATTAACATTAAGGATTTGACAACCCCCCCCATCCCTCCAACTTTTGTTCATATACCCTTATGCCAGTATTTTCTCTGTTTATCACAATGTTTTCTGCCGTAACAAAGACAGATCCCATCATCTGAGGTAAGTTTAATTTGTAGACTGCAAATGCTTTCAGTTTGTTGAAATTTGACATTAACATTAAGGATTTGACAAGATTGAAGATGTTAGCAGACAACAAACTAAATGTGGCTTAAATGATGGAATCTGTCTTAGATGGATAGAATACATTGTGGGAAAGGAAGAACATCCTTTTTCCATAATGTTTTCAATGGCTTTTTCCTGTAGGTTATTAAACCTTTATCTCACAATACCAAATTCTAAAAATCCAAAAGGAGAAAATTTCTTAAATCTTTGTGGGAAAAAGAGAAAATGCTCGTAACCAGCATTTTCTCCTTTTCCCATTATGTTTTCTACCTTTACAAAAATTTCCCACAACGTTTTCAAGAACATTCTCTTCCAGAGTCATTTGAAGTTGGGATTTTGTGGTAACTCTTTTCTAAACAACAAAATTGTCTTGTCCAAATATAAAGCAGCTGCAGACAACAAAAAGGATGTGTTCAGTTAATGGGAATTGTAAAGGTAGAAAACATAATGGGAAAAGGAGAAAATGATGGTAATCAGCATTTTTCTCCTTTTAAAGACAGAGGTCATTATTTAAGCTACGATTAATTTGTCATCTGCAATTGCTTTCAGTTTGGTCCAGTCAAAATTTTGTCATCTGGTATAGAGTTAACACTTACAGTGCAGAGTAAATCTCTCAGATATTTTCAACCTCAAACTATGACCCACATAATTTCAATTTCATGTTTGCTTTTGTCTAAAATGGTTCAGCAAACTGGACAGTGTAGATCAAAGATCAGGCAGCAAGTTCTGTGCAGCCTGATCTTGATCTACACTGGCAACAAAAGCAACTAAAGACATGAAAGGCACTTTAAGGATTAAAGAAGGTGGAAAAGTGTACTGTAGCAACTCAGGTCTAGGCTACAGATTTTTTCAGAAGGTAATGTGACATCACCCAATTTCCCTTGACATAACCAATGTGTGCCCCAAGATGTTTCATAATAGACAAAACATGAAAGACAACAGCTTTTTGGTATAGCATTGTTTAAATCCTCGTTCACTATGGGGCTTTTGCTTTGTATTGTTGAACAGAGTTAAATCGGCTGCACACAGGTTGAACAATAGAAAACATCACTTAAAGAAATCTTATTGATTCACATTCCAAAATATTTATACAAACATATTCAAAATAAATATCAATAATGTGATTTTGTTTTCAAGATTTGATTATGTACAGGTCACACCATAACAATTCTTAAAGCATTAATAGCAACCAGAAGTAAACAATGCAGCTGGAAAAAGTTTAAGATGACTTAGAAAAGGTTGAAATGATTGAAGAGTGACACAAAGATGACTAGGAAGGTAGCAATGATTGACAAAGGGATGCAAAGTTTAGGAGACAACAAAAATTACTTAGAATGAGGAAAAGAGGCAAAAAAAGGGAAGTTCAATTATTTATAATGAGATGCCAAATATGACAACTAAAGATGGCATACTAACAGATAGGAGTAAGGAAGCAGCTACAAAGTCTTAGAGAAAAATAGGGAAATAAGAGAAGACCAGGGTAATGAAAACTGAAGACAAGCAAGAAAAACATGGAAGCTTAACTCTTTACCACACCATCCCGACTTTTAATGACCCTGAGAAAGAAGGCTTTTGAAAACATTGTGGGAAAAGTAGAAAATGCTGGTAACCAGCATTTTCTCCTTTAACCACAATGTTTTCTACCCCTCCCAAACAAAATTCATTTTTTTTTTTGTCACATTTATTTTGTTGTCTGCAAATGCTTTCAATTTTGCCCAGTCTATAATTTTGTTGTTTGGTAAAGACTTAAATCAAATTGAAGAAGGTTACTCTTTGAGCTGTTCTCCCCCCACCGAGTCATAGTTACCAGAATAAAGGCACATTGAACAGCCTTGGTATCTATGTGAGCTTGATTAAACCATAGCTCAAATGAATTGACATAGTACCAGTGGCAGACAGTTTTTAGCTCCACTGGCTGAAGGCCAGAGAGCTATTGTCATGGCGTTGTGTCCGTCGTGAGTCTGTCCGTCCGTCCGTTCGTCCGTGCGTGCGTCCGTCCGTAAACTTTTTCTTTAAAAAACTTCTCCTCAGAACTATTGACTGGATTTTTACCAAATTTCACAGGAATGTTCCTTTGGTGGTCCTCTTTCAAATTCCTTCAAATAATTGTGTTCCATGAAGAATTCTGGTTGCCATGGCAACCAAAGTAAAAAACCTTTAAAAATCTTCTCCTCCCAAACCGCTATTTGGATAGCATTATTATTTTGCAGGAATGTTCCTTAGATACAGGTTTACAGAATTCCTTAAAAAAAAAAAGATCTGTCAAAAAACATGGCTTTTATGGGAGACTCATTTTCCTTTTATGGTATAAAGTAAAATCTTTGAAAAATTTCTTCTCTAAAACTATTCATTGGATTTCATTGTTGTTTTGCAGGTAAGTTCCTATGGTGGTTGTCTACCAAATTGTTTCTTCAGTGAGCTAAAATGCAGGATTGAATGATAATTGTTAAAAACTTCCTTTCGCCATTATAGAAATATCAGGCCTGTGGAGCGATACAGGCGCTCAAGCGCCTCTAGTTTCTATCATCTTGGAGCAGATAGCTTATGAAAACATGTTGACAGGAGTAGGAGTTACCTGGAACATTCTGTTTCTCTTTTGCCACTATAATTTCCCTTGTATTTGCGTATCCATTATAAATGATGATTGTCCCTTTCCTGCACAATCCTCACGACCCTGAGGAAGGCTTTTGAAAAATTGTAGGAAAAGGAGTCCCCAGCATTTTCTCCTTTTCGGATACTGTTTTCTATACAAATCCAATCATTTGAGACACATTTGATTTGTTGTCTGCAAATGCTTTCAATTTTAAAAAGTCTAAAAAATTTTGTCATTTGGTAAAAAGGGAAACCATAGCTCATGATAATTATCTCTATTTTACAAGGATATATGTTTCAGTGAATGACAAAACATTACATTAACACTTTACAAAACAACCTAATTTTAGACTCAATCAAATAGAAAGCATCTGCAGATGGCAAATTAGATGTTGCAATTAAATTGGATTTGTACCTGGATGGATGGAAAAAATTGTGGGAAAAGGAGAAAATGCTGGTTACCAGCATTTTCTCCTTTTCCCATGATGTTTTAAAGGTCTTATTTGTTAGAAACTAACAAACTAGATGAACTTTACGAGACAATTAAATTTTAGACTAGACCTTATTGGAAAGCACTTTCAGATCACAAATTAAACATGTCTAAAACCAAGTGATTTGTCTTTTAAAGGGTAGAAAACATTGTGAGGAAAGCAGAAAATGCTGGTTACATGCATTTTCTCCTTTTTTTTTTCCACAATGTTTTCGAAAGCCTTTTTCATAAAGGTAATTAAAACATGAGATTAACCCTATGCCACATATTCTCAGTTTTAGTAATCCTGGAGAAGAAGGCTTTTGAAAACCTTGTGGGAAAAGAAGAAAATGCTGGTTACCAGCATTTTCCTCTTTTTCTCAAAATGTCAAAGACAGAACTCATCATTTGAGCTATTTCTTCTATGTGGTCTGTAAATCCTTCCAATTTGGTTGAGACCAAAATTTGGATGTTTGGTCAAGAGTTACAAGATTAGGCCTAAAAAAGAATATTTGTGTTTAGGGTTTCCCTACCCTACCTAGAAAATGGTGCCTACCCTAAACTTTTTACACTACAATTGAAAAAAATATCTGTCAGGTGTGATTTTGGTACATGGTCCATGTAAACAGTTTCTGGAAAAAAATAATAAATTCCTTCCTACCCTACCTACAGCATCTCGGACCGAAACCCTAAACACATATTTTTTTGTTAGGTCTTATTTCTAAGATCTAGCACTGAGATAAGTATCACCCTTTCACCACCTACCTAAATCCCTCAAACATAATTTTGACGGTTTCTCTTTTTTTGAAAGCATAGCTATCATCATCAGCATCATCGTCATCATCATCATCAACTGGGGAGTATTTGTCCAGCAAGAAAGTGGCATTCTGATTAAATCCGAGACTGTAATAGTAGGTCCGTCTCTCTTGTTCTGCATACTTGCAAATCTGCAAGGAGAATTAACAAAATCCATCTCAAATTTCCCAAGTGATTATAGCAAAGTTGTTCTCTCAAAGTGAAATAAGTTTGGTAATAGATTGTTTTGTTCAGAAAAAAATCAGTTCGGTCATAAAGTGGTTTTGTAGTCATGTATGTAGGATGGTTTTGTGATTGAATGGTTTTGTCATAAAGTGGTTTTGTAGTTTTGTAGACTGATTTTGTCACAGAGTGGTTTTGTAGTTATGTAAAATGATTTTGTCATAAGATGGTTTTGTAGAACTTACACACAAGGATTTTGTCATAAAGTGGTTTTGTAGTTATGCAGAATGGTTTTGTCATTAAGTGGTTTTATAAGTATATAGAATGGTTTTGTCATTAAGTGGTTTCATAGGTATGTACATAGAACGGTTTTGTCATTAAGTGGTTTTGTAAGTATGTAGAATGATTTTGTCATAAGGTGGATTTGTAGTTATGTAGAATGATTTTGTCATAAAGCGGTTTTGTAGTTATGTAGAATGATTTTGTCATAAAGTGGTTTTGTAGTTATGTAGAACGATTTTGTCATTAAGTGGTTTTGTAGGTATGCAGAAGTTTTCAAAACAGAAGGGCTTTGTCATAAAGTTGTTTTGTCCTTTTTTTTTTTCTGAAGTTGCCTAATTTCATTGTTTAGATCTATATAAAAAGTTAGGTTTGGTTAACTTTTCATGAGACAATATAGGATATAATTATGTCCAAAATGAAACCATTTGCAGACAATAAAACTGATTCACATGATGGGATTTGTACATGTATAATGTGCACTCTGGTTTTGACCTACACTGTTCGCTTTCCTTTAACCCTTCACTAAACAACCCAAATCTTCAACAACACTGAGAAAGACGGCCTTTTAAAATATTGGGCCAAAGAGAAGAAACGCTAAGAACCAGCATTTTCTCACTGTCCCAAAATGATTTTTACCCTTTAACTCTTTACAAACAATAAATTTTTAGACCCGTCTAAATTGAAAACATTTGCAGACTGATCCTGAATCTACGCTGTTCAATAAGGAGATATTTTTTCCCCCAAGACAACTTTGACATAGTAACCTGTAGGTTTTTGACTATTGCCTTAACCCTTTACCACATGGCAAAATTTAAGACCTATCCAAATTAAAAGTATTTGCAAAAGACAATTTTATAGTGGCTCAAATGATGCAACTTTTCTTTGATAGGGTAGAAAACTTTGTGGGAAAAGGAGAAAATGCTGGTTACCAGCATTTTCTCCTTTTCCCACAATGTTTTCAAAAGGCCTCTTCTTCAGGAGCATTAAAAGGCGTCATTGTGTGGTAAAGGGTTAAAAACTTCATTCCACTTGCACACCAGGTTAAGGGTAAACTTTCGTAGGCAAATGCTTTTGAACAGGAAAAGTAAAAAATTTTGTTGTCTGAAGTAAAGTCTTAGTATCAGTTTGTATGCAGAAAAAGGACAGAGGAAATAATTGCTAAGAGCACAGAGTAGTTGACATACTTTTAAAAGAGACTTGCCCCAAACCCCTAAACCCTTTACCAACAATTCTGTGACAGTGTTTAAACGACCCCGAGGTTGATTCCATTTTGAAGACATTGTGGGAAAATTATGGACTTGTCAGAATTCAAAGCATTTGCAAACGACAAATTCAATGTGGCTAAGATGGCACAATTTGTCTGTGAAAGAGTAAAAAACACTGTCTGAAAAGGAGAAAGCGCTGGTTATAGGCATTTTCTCATTTTTCACCACTATGTTTTCAAAAGCCTTCTTTAAAACAGCTGGGTCATAATAATTCCTTAACTTGTTAAATAAGCTAAATGAAATTTTAAGGCCAATGGTAAAAACTTGAATCTTGCTATTTCAAAGTTATTTTTTGGTGAAGATACATCTCTTTTTCTGACAGTGTAGATTCAAGATCAGACTGCTCATTCTGTGCAGTCTAATCTTGATCTACACTGTCCTAGAGTAGCATCTAGTAGCTGGAGGGTCAATACTGTGTGGGCAAAGAGTAAATGAAGAATGTGTGTACTGAGGAAAGTTCTTATCTAAACTGTCCAGAGTGGCTCCAACGACCTTGAACCATATATCACACCATGAAAATGCTGAGTATGTATAATGTATCCTTAAACTGAGCATGAAATCTATAGACCCTTGAGGGCCTGAATCGCTCTACTGGCAGTGGTTTTGCTTATTTTCTAGCATACATCATTATCTAGGCATGGTTAACCCTTTACCACACAATCCTAAGTTTTAAATACCCTGAGCAGGAAAGGCTTCAGAAAACATCGAGGGAAAAGGAGAAAATGCTGGTAACCAGCACTTTCTCCTTTTCCCACAATATTTTCTAACCCTATCATAGAACTTATGCCTATTTGTAACAATTTCAATTTTGTCGTCTATAGATGTTTCCAATTCGGAAAAGTCCAAAATTAACAGTTTCGTAAAGGGTTAAGTATAATTTCTTAAATCCAGCTAAATCTGATAAGGTTTCAGTACTCACTGTATTAAACAATCCCTGCAAGTTTCAAAGAAATGTGACCAATAATGTGGACTGTGTTGAGTAAACAAGACTAAGTCATGATCAAAAAGCTGCTTTTCCTAGCTGATGGCTGGATTGTATTAATTTTTAAGAGGGTTCCATCCCTTGCTAATACAAATACTCTGTCCAAGTTTCAAAAGAATTGGATCAACAAGAGGGCCATGATGGCCCTGAAGTTGCTCACCTGAGTCTTTTGACCAAACATGACCCATTTTTAATCTCTTTCGAGATATCATGACAAACATTCTACCAAGCTTTCATAATTATTGGATTGAAAATCTGGCCTCTAGCTTGTACGCAAGCTTTTATGGATTTTCTCTCAGTGACCTATCTTTTAGCCAAACATAACCCATTTTCCCATTGTAGATATTATCAAAACAAAGACCCTAACCACCTTTCATATTGAACAGAAAAAGTAGCCTCTAGAGAGTGCACAAGTTTTTCCCAAGATTTGACATGGCGACCTAGTTTTTTTTAGCCAATGTAACCATTTTCAAATTCATCATATTGATCATCAAGACAAACATTCTGACTAATTTTAATAAGCATTGGACAGAAAATGATGAGTCTAGAGCTACACAGGCTATTTAAAAGATATGACCTGGTAACCTAGTTTTTGACCCGACATAACTCATTTTCAAACTCATTCAAGATATCATTATGACATAGATTCTGACCAACTTTCATGAGTATTTGACTGAAAATGTGGCCTCTAGAGGGTATACAAGGTTTTTGTAAGATCTGACCCAGTGACCTAGTTTTTGACCCGATATGGCCCATTTTCACAATCATCCGAGAAATCATCAAGGCAAACATTCTGAACAACTCTCAAGAGTTTTGAACTGAAAATTTGGCCTCTAGAGCATACACAAGGTTTTTCTAAGATTTGACCTAGTGACCTAGTTTTTGACCCGACATGACCCATTTTCAAACTCATCTGAGATATCATCAAGACAAACATTCTGACCCTCTTTCAAGAGTTTTGGACTGAAAATGTGGCCTCTAGAGCGTACACAAAGTTTTTTTTAGATTTGACTTAGTGACCTAGTTTTTGACCTGACATGACCTATTTTCGAAGTCGTCCGAGATATCATCAAGACAAACATTCCGATCAACTTTCAAGAGTTTTGGACTGAAAATGTGGCCTCTAGAGCGTACACAAAGTTTTTCTGAGATTTGACCTAGTGACCTACCGGTAGTTTTTGACCCGACATGACCCATTTTGAAAGTCGTCTCACATATCATCAAGACAAACATTCTGACCAAGCTTCATGAATATCAGACTGAAAATGTGGCCTCTAGAGCGTACACAAGGTAAAAGTTGATGACACATGACGGACTACGCATGACGGATGACGGACACAGCACGATTACAAAAAATCACCTTGAGCACGTGAGTGCTAAGGTGAGCTAAAAATGCGGACTTTATTGCATAAACAAGAACTGTAAATTTCAACTTTTCCGTAACTAATTGTTGGAATCTTTTTTTATTTAAATTAATGATATAAAGCAACTCTGCAAGTTTCATGAAAATTAAGCCACAAATGCCGACTTTATTGCATTAAAAAGATATGTAAATTTTCAAATTTAATTGGCTACCTTTACTTTACTAATTGTCGGAGTTTTTTTCCCTAATCAATATAATTTAAGCATTGATGATATAAACAACCAATGAAAGTTTCCCGAAGATCCCACGACAAATGCAGACTTTATGGCATAAACAAGAAACAAGAAGGCCAAGATGGCCCTGGATCGCTCACCTGAATTTTTGAGAGGACCATAACCAACTTTTTTTAAAGTATTGAAATTTTGGAAACAAAATCAGTATTTTGCCAAGCAATTATAAAAAGGTCACCTGTAAAAATCATTTCAAAATCTGTCACCACCCCTACAATCATCACCACAGCCATGTTTTTGTCGAATCAGAATTCTGCAAATAAATTTTAGGATAGGTCACCCAAAGACCTTACCTTGAACAAGAGCACATGCCCGATAGTGGCTAAAAATACTAAGTTGAACAAGAGCACCTCATGAGAGTGCCAATGATTGGCTGTTGGAACCTTGCTGGATAGTAAAATAAAATTCCAAATCGCAAAAGGGACATAATTTGGACAAAACAATTTTGGAGTTAACTGCCCTTGTTGTATGGGTTGCTTTTTACTAGTGAACAATTATTCTGAGTTTTAAGTACATGTGTTGAGTGGAAGCCAAGATATAACAAAATGTCGAAGTTTTTGCACAACAACAACAACGCAGATGATGCCAACAGGGCTATGTCAATACCTTGATGTTTTCTTTGAAAACAGCTAAGCTAAATAAGGGGTATAATATAAGGATCATTTCTGTGAAATAACTTCAAAATCTGAATAGTGGTTTCACAGAAGACAAAAATTTTAAGAATTTCTTCATGTCCTCAGAGAGCAAATAGCTTCCACCCACCACAGCCATGTTTCTCAACAGATCAAAATTTCGCGAACAAATTTTCAAAAGGGGCACCTAAGGAACATTTCTGTGAAATTATTTCAAAATCTGACAATTGGTTTAGGAGAAGAAGAATTTCAAAGAATTTCTTTAAATCCATACAGTGCAAAGATGCCCATCCCACCCAGGCCATGTTTTTCGACGGATCAAAATTACACAAACAAACTTTAAAAAGGGTTACCCAAGGAACATATCCGTGAAATTATTTCAAAATCTGACCAGTGGTTTCAGAGGAGAAGATTATCAAAGAATTTCTTGGAAAATTCCATTTGGTTGCCATGGCAACCAGAGTTTTTGATGAATCAAATTCTGTGAACAATTTTCAAAGGGGACGTCCCAAGGAACATTCCAGCCAAGTTTGGTCCAAATCGGCCAAGCGATTTAGGAGGACAAGATGTTTAAAGAATTGTTGACACCGCTGGACGCCAAGAGCCCCCCCCCCTCCACCACGGCCATGTTTTTCGACGGATCAAAATTTCGCGAACAATTTTTGAAAAGAGTCACCCAAGGAATATATCTGTGAAATTATTTCAAAATCTGACCAGCGGTTTCAGAGGAGAAGATTTTTAAAGAATTTCTTGAAAAATTCCATTTGGTTGCCATGGCAACCAGAGTTTTTGATGAAATAAAATTCTGTGAACAATTCTTAAGAGGGCCTCCCAAGGAACATTCCAGAGAAGTTTGGTCCAAATCGGCCAAGTGGTTTAGGAGGAGAAGATTTTTAAAGAATTGTTGACGCTGCACAACGGACGACGCACGACGGACACAGCGTGCCCCTAAAAGCTCCCCTTGAGCACGTTGTGCTCAGGTGAGCTAAAAAGACTAACAGACCGACAGACAAACAGATGGAAAAAGGGATGGATGACGGAAACCATGCCATTTTCTCCTTTTCCCTTAATGTTTTTAAAAGCTTTCTTTCCAAGGGACCTTACCCCTATACCACACAATCCTGAGCTTTAACGACCCTGAGAAAGAAAGCTTTTGAAACATTATTAGAAAAGGAGAAAACGCTGGTAACCAGCATTTTCTTCTTTTCCGACAATGTTTTCTTATCTTTTACAGACAAATCCCATTACTTGTGCCATATTTACTATATCCTTTGGAAATGCTTCCAATTTGGATCTGTCAAAAATTCTGTTATGCGGTAAAGAGTTAAAACTCAGGATTGTTTAGTAAAGGGATATGGGACTGTACAGTTATTAACCTTTTACCAGACGACAAAATTTTAGCCATTTCCGAATTGAGAGTATTTGCAGACGACAATTTCAAAGTGGCTCAAATGGGGCAATTTTTCTTTGACAGGGTAGAAAACATTGTGGGAAAAGGAGAAAATACTAGTTACCAGCATTTTCTCCTTTTCCCACAATGTTTTTAAAACGCTTCTCCCTCAGGGTCGTTGAAAGTCATGAATGTGTGGTAAAGGGTTAATAAGTAAGGGTATTCACTCTTTACCAAAAAACAAAATTTTGGACTTGTTCAAATTGAAAGCTTTTCCAGACGACAAAATAAATATGATTCAAACATTGAAATTTATTTTTCAAAGGTTAGAAAACATTGTGGGAAAACGGAGAAAATACTGGTTACCAGCATTTTCTCCTTTTCCCACAATGTTTTCAAAAGGCTTCTTACTCAGGGTCATTAAAAGTCAGTATTGTTTGGTAAATCTGCATTTTCTCCTATTCCCATAATATGTTCACTCAGGGTTGTTAAAAGTCAGGATTGTGAGGAAAAAGGTACTAAACCCAGTTCATGAGGACTGAAAATTAAAAATTATCTACCAGATGCCGTTCCAATTCCAAACTCGCATGATAAATCATACAATCAACATGCTCAGCATGAATGATCTATCCCCCAGTTTAATATAATCAGGCATGTGCTAAAGAACCTACTCTTCCTCATTTTAAACCTTTTACAACACAGTTCCTGTTTTGAAGACCCTACGGTTTTGAAAACACTGTGGAAAAACGAGAAAATGCTGATACCTTACTTGCTACAGTCTAACTATGATCTTCTACGCTGAATCTTGAGAAGCTTTTACACAATACAGCAACAAAAGTCTCCATTTCTATAGGCAGACCACTTCTATAACTACTGTATTGTGGCAAAATGAAAACTGCTTGTATGAAAGTATTTCTAATTTTGAAACCACGTTTTCACTAAATGTATGGTATTTGAGAATTAACACAACACTTTCATTCTCAGGCACACTTTCAAGCGCGCTTCTATATATACATTAGTTTATTACCATAATGGACAGTTTTAATCAGTAAACTTGTACAAACACACTGTGTAACATAAGTTAATGTCTGTGTCAAAGACAAAACAAAAATTCAATCTTTTGAAGTATTTTCAAGGCAACCAATGACTTGAAAGGAGAGATATTCTGCCTAGGAAGGAAAAAAAAATGCCGAGAACAAAAGGGATAAATATATTGAATATTAAACCTAAATTGGTATTGATATTACATTTTTCTGTCTTTTACCAAACAATAGTGTGATTTTACAGGCCTGAGGTTGAGGGCTTTTTCCACACTTTTCTTTCCTTTTCAAAGACATATTCTAATATCTGAGCCTCAGCCATAATTTTTTAACATTGCTGCTTTCAGTTGGATAGATATCACATTTTTGTTATTTGATAAAGAGTTAACCCTTTACCAGAATTACAAAATCTCAAACTTGTCCTTATTACAAGCTTTGCAATGGCATTTGTAATTAAAGGGCAAAAAAACATTGTGAAACAGAAAATGTTGGCTACCAGTATTTCCTGTTTGTCCCACAATGTTTTCAAATATCTTCCTCATCAGAGGTGTTATGGATAGAGCACCCTAATGGGATTCGTGTAACATCACCTTTCATTTCCAAGAAACATACAGATTCGGCTAAGACTAGGGTAATCCATAATCAATCGGCCGATAGACCCTCATCCCTGGTTCCCTGCATCTGTTATGCATTACCTGAGTCATAGCCTAATCTGTATGATATTTTGGCAATGAAAGGCAATGTCACACAAATCCCACTAGGGTGCCCTATCCTGAAAACACCTGATTGTTTGGCAAAGTATTAAAAGAAATTGTCAAAGCTGTGTTCTGCAGATTGGGTTAAAAAGACTTACTGCTACAGACTGCTCCAGAATCTTTTGTGGACATTGTAGATCAAGATCAGACTGCACAGAATATGCAATCTGATCTCTGCTCTACACTGTCCACTACTTTATCTTAAATTACGACCTTACTATGTCTTCCTCTTGCAGCGGAACTATGTTGTAGCCATCGAAAAAGTGTAATTGATCTACTTGGTAGCGAGAGTTAATCCTAATCCTCCTAAATAACTCAAATGAAATTTTCAAGCCGATAGTAAAACCACAAATGTTGCCATTTCACAAGTATATTTTTGGCAAAAATATCTCTGTATCGGACAGCGTAGATCCAAGATCAGACTGCATGTTTATTGCAGTCTGATCTTGATATACACAGTCCGCAAAAGGTCAGTGAGTCATGCTTAGCAGCCAAAGGGTTAAAAACACTTACAGCTACAGACAGACAGGTGTCCCCAAAGCCTTCGTATGGGTTGTCTGGTTTGTTGAACCCAAAACATGGTTTGTAACTGTAGTTCCAACCATTGAACTGTGTGTTCAGTCTGAAAATTAAAGAACAAAGATAATAAATTCATTTTAGAAAAACAGCTGGATCAAAGGGACAAGGGTGTGTGTGTGGGGTGTGTGTGTGTGTGTTTCATTATAGTTACCAAAAGAATATTATTTCTCCTTTAAGGATAGGGCACCCTAATGGGATTCTTGTAACATCACCTTTCATCACCGAAAAAAACATACGGATTCAGCTAAGACTCAAGTAATCGGTAATCAATCGGCAGATACATGCTGGTTCCCCACATTGATTACCGATTACCCGAGTCTTAGCCGAATTCGTACGATTTTGGCGTTGAAAGGCAATGTTACATGATTCCCACAAGGGTGCCCTATCCTTAATTAACTCTTTACCTGACCACAAAATTTACACTGATCCAAATTTTTGCATTTGTAGAAGTCAAAGAAAATATGACTCAATCGAGATTTTTTCCTTGGAAAGGGTAGAAAACATTTCGGAAAAGGAAGAAAATGCTAGTTGTTGGAAGGATCTGTTAACACATAGAACAGTTCTGAACTGTGTGGTAAACCAAACAATATGTTTCACCCTTTAACTCACAAGTCTGAGTTTGAACGACCCGGGAGGAGGAGGGCATTTGAAAACATTGTGGGAGAAGGAAAAATTACTGATACTAGCATTTTCTCTAGTTTCCCCGAATGTTTTCTACCTATCAGGAACAGAAATTTTCATTTGAGCTATATTAAATTTATTGTCTGCAAATGTTTTCAATCTGGAACACTGTAACATTTTGTTGTTGGGTACAAGACAACAGAATTTTAGGACTTGTCCAAGTTCAAACCACTTGCAGATTCTATGACAAATATGATATGGCCCAAATCTCCCCTTCATGTTTTTTGTTCTGTCAAAGACAAACCCTATCATCGCAGCCTCATTCTTTTTGTTGTGTGACCATTGCAATGTTACAACTCACAGCCCATAGAACTAGAGCCTGCAAGACAATATGAGAAAAGAGGAAATGCTGATAACCAGCATTTCTCTCTTATCTCACAATGTTTTCAATTTGTCATCTGGAAATGCTTTAATTAAGAAGAATTTTAATATCAGCCATCTGCTGAAGAGTTTACCCTCTTCTACATAATCCCATATTTTAACGACTTTTACCAATAAACCTTTCGAAAACATTGAGGGTAACTAGCATTTTCTCCTATTCCCACAATATTTTCAAACACATCACAGCAAAACCTTTTTGTGGTATTTGTCGAAGACAATACCACTATGAGTTCAATATTGAATTTTGAAGACCATGTATCGTCAGAGCTCCAGATAAGAGGGAGTGATGGTATTCTAAATCCATTATTTCTCTTTGAAACCCTATGTTGTGGGTACCCATTAGAATTGTCTCCATGAGACAGTTCTAATGAATACCCACAACATAGGGTTTAGTGGAGAATTATTAACAATTTCAATTTTAAAACCAAAATCACTCCCTCTATCTGGAGCTCTGTATCGTATTTTGTGCAAAGCCGAAGGAAATAAACCCAATTAAACTCAATTTTTCTCAGACAAATGAGTTTTTTTGGTAGCACTCAGATATGTAATTGGAAATGACATGTTAAAATACACTGGGTGAGGCCATCGATCGTGAAAATATTAATTCTTGATTGAAAATAGCTTCACTCGCCCATATCTTTCTATTGGCGCAATGATATATACAAAATTTGTCTACTGATCGCTTGGTCCTGGGCTTTTTCGTTCCAAAACCAGTTCGTCCCATGGCTTGTTCATCCCATGATTGTGCGCTACTCCATTTGATTGGGCATGAATATTTATATATCGAAATAATTGATTTTAATGTTGGGAATTAAATGTTAACAGCCAAATATATTTCAAAATCATAGTTTTCAGTTTCAAACTTAATTTTATTTGATATATTCACATGGTTTCTCTCTCTATCCATCATGCATCCTATTGTCAAGGGACATTACTCCTGACTCCTCCTAATGATCGATGGGAGACCACCAATACACAAATAATCCTAACTTTGTCGTGAGTACACTCCCTTTAATGAAAAAAATATTTATTTGCTTCGTAGGTTGACTTTCATGCCAATATTTGAATAATATTTCTCCTTTTCTTTCAAATTATTAATTCCACACAATCGTTTCCTTGACAAATACCACTTCAGTGTTCTCAACGCTTTGATTATTTGAGCCACATCTAACTTGTCAACTGCATAAATTATGCTTTCAAGTTGACAGTCTTAAATTTTGTCTTCTTCAGACAAGCATGTTACATTATGGGGGTGGTGGGTACTGAAATTAAAGATTTCAAAAACTACCTATGAGTTTGATCTAATGGATTAACCTTTTACCCCACAATTGTCAGTTTTAATGACTGAGAAAGAAGGCTTCTGAAAACATTGTGGGAAAAGAAGGA
Organism: Hippopus hippopus; assembly: GCA_946811185.2. Lineage (NCBI taxonomy): Eukaryota > Metazoa > Mollusca > Bivalvia > Cardiida > Cardiidae > Hippopus > Hippopus hippopus. The sequence continues at coordinate 10,908,152 of OX328111.1, forward strand.
AATGCTGGTTACCAGTATTTTCTCCTTTTCCCAAAATGTTTTCTACTTTTACAAAGACAGTTCCCTCAATATCTATCCCTATTTAACTTGTCATCTGCAGTAGCTTTAAATGTTGACTTGTCAAAATTGTGTTGTCTAGTAATGAGTCAATTCTTCAAATATTCTACATCAGGGATCAAGTTACAGGACAACATGGGCAAAGAACTTGTGTTGATAGACTTAACTCTTTCCCAAGTGACAAATTTTTGGACTGGACCAAATTCAAAGCATCTGCAGACAACAAATTAAATCTTGGTAATATGATGAAACCTGACTTTGATAGGGTAAAATATTGTGGGAAAAGGAGAAAATGCTAGTTACCAGCATTTTCTCCTTTTCCCACAATGTTTTCTATTGGCTTCTTTCTCAGGGTCGTTAAAAGTCGGGATTGTGTGGTAAAGAGTTAACTTCTCCTTGTCAAGTTTGTACAGCAAAAAGAACTTTGCCAGAAAATTTCGCAACCTGATTGTATTCATGATACGTATCTATAGGCTAATCTTACACTAAACTGAAAGAAAAAACAATGGAAGATTTCATTTATTTGAAGATTTCATTTATCAATTTCTCAGCATGTTTTTGAAACTATATACATGTAGTTTCATAATGGTGTTTCTTGGATGCAATTTGGGCTTAAATTTCTACATCCTTTAAGTGAAATACAATATGGCTTATGTTATATCTATTTGCTTAAAGCTTTTACCACACAATCCCAAGTTTTAAAGACCCTGAGGAAGAAACCTTATGAAAAGATTGTGGGAAAAGTAGAACTGAATACAGCATTTTCTCCTTTTCCCACAATCTTTTCTGTCCTCTCCCAAACAAATCTCGTTACTTGAGTCACATTTAATTTGTCGTCTGCAAATGCTTTCAATTTGAACCAGCCCAAGAATTTGTTCTAAGGTAAAGAGTTGACTCTTTACTTGATGATAAAATTTTTAACACATTCAATATTGCAAGCATTTGAAGATGACACATCATTTGTGGATCAATTGATGGGATTCGTTTTTCAAAGAATAGAGAACACTGTGGGGAAAATAAGTTTTTTCTTCTTTCAGCTCAATATCAAGAAAAATATTAAGCCAGGTTGACTGAAAACTTTTCTCTCGACCTTTTTGTGGAGATTTGTATCTTCATTGTCATCTGCAGCATTTGATGTTGATAGCTTTGCAGCTTGCTGAAGCCGGTGTCCTCCACAGTTCTGTAAATTTCGACCGGGATGACATTGTCTTACAGTTATCGACAGATAATACGAAACGACTTTATTAAAAGCTAGTACAGATAACTGTCCCGAAGGCAATTTTAGTTTTTGGTCTTCTCCAGTGCAAATTGCAATGCACAAAAAATGTCCAAATAAGATAAGAAGCACTGTAAACGTATCATTGTTGAAACTAATTCAAAGCTAGCCACAAAGATTCACATCTGAGTGTGTCTCAATAATCCAAAGTGAGAACCAGTGTATTCTCTAACTATAGTATTGACACAAAAGCAGTGTACCAGCAGATGTATTTATTTTCAGAGAAAAATGCGATTCCTTCATACACATTTGGAAGTCTGAAACAAAAATGTTTCAAAGGGGAATCAGCACCAAAATCAAACAATAAAAAAAGGTGTTTTCACCTGCATGATATCCTGTATGTACACTGCACATACAGATTTTGATTTATTTTATACTTTTAACATGTTTTAATCAATTTGAATGTTATTCACAATAATGAATGGGAACACTACTAGAGGCTGCTTTTGAAAATTAATACAGCAGGAATGAATCATTCCTTGATGAAATTCTTAAAGAAATTTAATTCATCTAACAACCCATAGATCACTAGCCAGGTATGTCATCACTAAGCTACTCTGGCTAAGCTACTAAGCCAAAGTAGCTTACAACATATGGAACAAGAAAAAGATAACACTTTACAAAGCTCCAGATAAGAGGGAGTGATGGTATTCTAAATCCATCATTTCTCTTACAAACACTATGTTATGGGTACTCATTAGAATTGTCTCAATGAGACGATTCTAATAAGTACCCATAACATAGGGTTTTGTGGTGAATAATTAATATTTTCAATTTTGAAATCAAAATCACTCCCTGTCTGGAGCTCTGACTTACATTGGCACTTTACTCTGTCCCAGGGGTAACAGGTTGATGAGGCCTTTTTCTACACGTGCAGAGCAGGCAGACACCTTGTTTACAAATGATCCTTCTACTTCCAGAAGCAGCCCTGACAAAAGGACAGCCATAAAAGCCATCCGCAAGCCCGAGACACGGCTCTCCCACTTTGGCTCTGTTGCCATCCCCACATAGGACCAGGGTAGGGTTCTGTCAGCATGTGATGTAATATAGCCCTTTGTAAATGTTGATTTGAACGAGATCAACGTCCCTCCTTGACAATATAGGGCTGGGTATAAAACCTCAGTTGTTGTTACCTGTATTTGGAGATAATACACTTTGTAAAATCACTAACAGTTATTGTTACATGTGGACTATTTAATGATAATTTACCTATCACACATTTTATTGTCTACTCAATCCACTTTCAATCTATAAAACTCCTTCACTCCGTTTTACTGTCATCAATTAACAGGAATTTCCTAATCAAACACTATGGTAGCCTGTAGGAACATTTAGCACTCAAGTGTAACAGTAAGGAAAGCTGTACATCAATTTACATCGTATCTAGGCCAACCGCAGAAAGATCTATCTGTGTATTTAGAACACAAGATTATGTCCTAGCGATTCACTGCAAGTTCACTAAGTGTTGAAACCTTGAATGAGTTTTTAACTGTGCATCAGCGCATAAAAAAGAGCGGTTTAACTGCTTTGGAATAGTGAGTATTTACACAATGTGGTAACTGTATTGGAGTGAAAATCTTGCTTGTAAACAAGCACTGGTTCTCTTCTCAGCTGATTGATCAACGTTATGAACTACAATTCTACAAAGAAATCCGAGTGATTCTGAACATCTGTAACCTCGTTATGGGGTTACATGTATGACCTAGATTTTGGATCACCTGCCGAACTAGGCAATGTTGAAGATACGTTAAACAAGTGAAAAGCGTTTCGCGCTTGCAGATCCAGATCGTATAATGATATTATACTGCAATTATAGAGAGTATTAGGTAAATATCGTGTATGAAAGCCAATGTTTTTGGTGGATAATTAGCATCAAAGCTCGGACTACCTAGACACGAGTGCGACGCGATTAATAGATTTACACGTGCTTAGTGCGTGTCGCGGGAAAAAGTAAATCAGACTACTCTGGTGCCAAATGTGCGAGGTGTTTTTTTTTAACATATATTGTACCTAAAATTGGCTACATGGTCTAACATTATTATAGGAAATTAGATCTTTATAGACAGATCTAGATATAATCTAGGTTGGTCCAGGGATCGTATATAACATGTTATATACGATCCCTGGTTGGTCCGTACTAGATCTAGTTGGATCTAGACCAGTGGATATTCTAGATAAACTAAGATCCGAGACTAGTTCACATAGTTCACATAGTTGCAGAGACCTGATACACTTCCCAGTGTATAAGTGAGATGTTTCTATAGGTCCTTTTTCATGGTCGTTTTCCTCAGTTCAATACGTTTAATTTGGTTAACACTTCCGATTTGCACAACATTTAGAACATGTCACCATGGTATCACTGGTATATTTACTCTTAATTTACACAGTTGTTATATTTACATTTGCACTGCTTTACTTACACATCATATATACACTAAAAGAAATATTAAAACCAAGAACTGCCAACAATACTGCTGGCTTGTATTACCCTAACTAATTTAGGTGACTGCCTCATGCAACATTAGTGTTTTTTTTTTTCTAAACTTGAGCTAAATCTACTTAAGTTATATTTATAATCTATTGTCTCATTTGTTTATATATATTAACTAGTTTATATTTATTTTTCTTCTCATTGTTATTCAACGATTTTTAATACAATTTTGTGTTCGACTATTAATTTACTGGTGTGGGAACCCTACATTTTCTTCATCTCAGACCAATTTGTTGTTTCAATAACACATAAAGGTTTTGACATGTAGTTGTAAGTACAATTAGTCATAGCACTTAGCTTTGAATTTATTTTCAGTTACCCATTGACTATTCAATCTTGACTTGAAGGAATTTAGTGAAGGTGCATCTACAACTCTCTGGGGTAAACTATTCCAAACGTTGACTACCCTACTACTAAATGTATTTCTCCTAGTTTCTGTGTTAAATCTCTCTTTGTATAACTTAAATTTCTTACCTCTTGTAGTTCTTGAATTACTAATTTTCAGAATTTTAGTTGATGTTTGGTCAATATTGTTTAATAATTTGTAACTTTGCAAGAGATCAGCTCTCTGCCGTCAATATTCTAATGTAGGAAGGCCTAATTCCTTTAATCTTTCAGTATAATTTTTATTTCTCAGATATCTTAACATTCTGGTTGCTCTTCTTTGTACATTTTCAAGTAGTATTGCATCTTTTTTGTACCTAGGTGACCATATTACCGAAGCATATTCAAGATGTGGACGTACAAGGGATTTGTATAGTGTCAAAAACATACCCTTATTCATATATGTAAATGTTCTACTGATCATGCCTAGATTTCTGTTGGCAGTAATGATTTTGGATATGATGTGTTGGCTGAAATTTAAGTTCTTGTCTATCAAAACTCCTAGGTCCTTTTCTGAATCTGTGTTGGTGATTTTTATAATATTATTGTCTTTGTCTGTCATGTAGTATTCGTTGGCATCATTTTTCCCTATATGCATTATTTTGCATTTTTTTACATTGAAGGTCATTTCCCATGTACATGCCCAGTTACAAGCTTCATGTATGTCATCTTGCTAATCCAAATTAGGTCTATTCTATTAGATCTAGACCTATAATTTATACATAGAATCTAGATACCTATCAACAGACGGTCCCGTGATTATAAAACCGCAATGGGCAAGGCTTTTGAAAACATTGTGGGACAAGGAGAAAATGCCGATACCAAGCAATTTCAACTTTTCCCACTATGAATTCTAGATCTACACCAGGGATCGTATAAATACACATTCCTTTATAGCTCTATATACGATCCCTGTCTACACATTATATCGCCAAAATGCGGCTCATAGGATTTGTGACAGAGTAGAATTCTTTGTGCGAAAAGGAGAGAATAACACCTTTTCCTATTATCGACACCCTCAATATTTGCCAGAGTGTGGTTATAACTTAAAACACATGGACAAAGGTATGATAGGACATTTACATACGAAAAAAATTCAATAATGCATGTTTTACAGCTTGATTAACAACATGGTGTACCTATAAAAATTCAATCACCTTAGCCAGGTCTGTAAGTCTAAAGAACGCCTACAAAAACACAAAATATTTTGTTTCTGGTTTATGAACAATCCAAAATAGCACTGACGACGTAAAATATGCGTGACGTCATTATTTAACTTTCCGCTGTAATCGGATGACATAATCATATGTAAACAGAGAAAAGCTGCAGTGTTGATGATGGGAGAGGGTCGAAGTTAGGAAACATTGCTCTACCAGAAATAGATTTATGTCTTTTTCCAAAAGTTTTCACTTTTAAGCCTTCTGCAAGGCAGGGATCATAATCTATATAGATATACGATCCCTGTTCAAGGTCAATAGACTAGATCTACAGGATTATAGGAGTTCAGTAGTAAAAGTCCTAGACATGAACCACTCAAAAATTACAGTGTTAATTCTTTACCAAATGACAAACTTTTAGACTGGTCCAAATCGAAAGCATTCGCAGAGGACAATTTAAATGTTACTCAAAGACAAAAATTGCCATTGATAGGGTAGAAAATATTGGAGGAAAAGGAGAAAATGCTGGTTACTAGCATTTTCTCCTTTTCCCACAATGTTTTCAAAAAGTTTCTTCCTTAGGGTTGTGAAAAATCTGGATTTTGTGGTAAAGTGTTACCTCTACCAAAAGTCAAAATTTTAGACTGGACCAAATTGAAAGCATTTGCAGTAGACAAATGTTACTCAAAACGTGTAATTTGTCTTTCATATGGTAGAAAACATTGTGGGGAAAAGAAGGAAATGCTGGTTATCTGCATTTTCTCCTTTTCCCACAGTTTTTCCATTAAAGATATTCCTTCTCATGGTTGTCAAAAGTTGGGATTGTGTGGTAAAGGGTTAACCCTTGGAATGCCTGATAAGTCCTACAGACATTTTCATTCTAGAAATACAACCCCTAAGAACAGCAAATGAAGTCAAGGTTGCTCTTGAAAAGTGTCACCAAACCAATGTAGGTTAGCCCTTTACCGCACAATCCCGACTTTTAATGACCCTGAGAAAGAAGCCTTTTGAAAACATTGTGGGAAAAGGAGAAAATGCTGGTAGCCAGCATTTTCTCCTTTTCCCACAATGGTTACTACCCTTTCCAAAACAAATTTCAATTTATCAGTTACATTTATTTCATCGTCTGCAAATGCTTTCAGTTTAGACAAGTCTAAAATTTTGTTGTTTGGTAAAAACTTAAAAGATCAGACTGCACATTTTGAAAAGTCAGAGCCAAGCCCCGGTAGCTGTTGGTAGCGTACAGGACTTGAGGACGAGGGGTAGCTGGTTCAATCCTCTGCTCTGCCAATTTCTGTCTGAGGATTGATGATAGCAGTTTCTTTTACCAGTAGATCTACTCCACACAATATTCTTTCCAAGCCACTGGCTGCTTTCCCCTATAACCGTCATAAAAACAATGATCAGCAGTGAGAGAACAATGACTCTTATCGAAATGACTATCATACGGTGGCACAAAAGTGACATGGAAGATATATTTTATACTACGTGCGCACACAGTAGCTAATACGTGCTCACGTATTAGTTATTACGTGCGCACGTAATAAGTAATACGTGCGCACGCAGTAGTATTACGTGCGCACGTATTAGTTATTACGTGCACACGTAATAACTAATACGTGCGCACGTAATAGCTACTGCGTGCGCACGTATTACTTATTACGTGCGCACGTATTAGCTACTGCGTGCGCACGTAGTATAAAGTATATCTTCCATGTCACTTTTGTGCCACCGTATGATAGTCATTTCGATAAGAGTCATTGTTCTCTCACTGCTGATCATTGTTTTTATGACGGTTATAGGGGAAAGCAGCCAGTGGCTTGGAAAGAATATTGTGTGGAGTAGATCTACTGGTAAAAGAAACTCCAGAAAAAAAAAACATGGATGAAGTACTGGCAGCCGCGATATGACTGAACTAATGTTGAAAACAGTCTGGAGCATCAAATAGATCATTACATACATGTATTCAAATTTGCTACTATACTGTATAAAATGTTTGTATTTCCTGTCAGTGTGTGTACTGGTATAAAAGTATACCTGTCAAAAATATTTCTAGAAAATCTATGCAAAGAAATGATGTAGAAACTACAGCTACATTTATAGTTGGATTCCAGTGAAGGGGGGGACTACGGCTAGAGACAAACAGACCCCCCCCCCCCCCAATCAGCCGATGATTTGGGTTCAAACCCACATCCTCAAGTGTCCAGAGATTAGTTGTGTACCAGTACAAGTATTACATCCTACCACTTCAGCTATTCCGGTTGACTAAAATCCCTTATGTAAGGAGCTTTAACCCCTTAGCTGCTAAGCACCACTCACTTACCTTGTGCAGACAGTGAGGACTAAGATCAGACTGCACAGAACGTGCAGTCTGATCTTGGATCCACTCTGTCCAATGAAGAGATATTTTTCTCCAAAAAAATAAGCCTGAAGTAACATTATTCAGGTTTTTGCTATTGGGTTGAAAGTTTTCTCTAACTTATTTAGCAGGATAAGGGATAGTATGTAGATCAAGGTTAATCCTTTACCTGGACAATAACTAAATTGAAATTTGCAAGTCGATAGTAAAAACCCAAATACTGCTACTTCAAAGTTATTTTGGGGGGAAAAATACCTCCTTATCGGACAGTGTAGATCCAAGATCAGACTGCACATTCTGTGCAGTCTGATCTTGATCTACACTGTCCGCAAAAGGTCAGTGAGTCGCGATTAACAGCCTAAGGGTTAACCCTTTATCCAACAATCTCATGTTTTTATGACCTTGAGGCAGGAGCCTTTTGAAAACATTGTGGGAAAATGCTGGTAACTAGCATTTATACCCTTCCCTACAATGTTTTCTACCCTCTCAAAAAACTTCAGTTAATTAGTACTGCTGTCAATTTTGTCTTCAGCAAAACGCTGATGCTTCTGATTTGGATTAGTCTATTTGTTGTTTGAGAAAGGGTAACTCTTTACAAAACAGTCATGTGTTATAACAATCCTGAGGTAGAATGATTCTGAAAACATTGTTGGAAAAGGAGAAGATGCAAAGAAAAGGCCTTTTACCAGCATTTTAATGGTGGGATTCGTCTATAAAGGTTAGAAAACATAGTTGGAATAGTAGAGGGTCGTTAAAAGTCGGGATTGTTTGGCGAGGGATTAAAGCATGTGCAGACGACAATTCAAATATTGCTCAAACTTGTCTTTTCTATGGTAGAAAACATTGTAGGAAAAGAAGAAAATGCTGGTTACCAGCATTTTCTCCTTTTCCAACAATGTTTTCAAGGAGCTTCTTAATTTCTCAGGATTGTTCAACCCTAGTATGGTAAAGACTGTAGTAAAGAGTTAAATTACATGATATAAGATCAGGTGAAGCCCAGATAGAGAGATCCAGTTACCTTTCTTGATACAACAACACATATATGTATATAAGACCTAGATATAACCCATTTTCTTCTTGCAGACTTTTTTTGTCAAGCATTTAACCACTTTTTGAAAGTTTTTAAAGATACTGTTCATACTGTCCGATAAACGTTCTACCAGGCAACAAAATTTTAGAGTTTACCAAATTACCAAATTTAAAGTACATGTATTTGCAAATGACTAATAATATGTGGTGCAATTGATGGGTTGTGTGCTTGAAAGTGCAGTAAATGTTGTGGAAAGGGAGAAAAATGCTGGTAAGCAGCTGTTTGCCCTTTTCCACATTGCTTCAAAGATCTGTTTTTCTTAGGGTTGTTGAAAAGCAGGATTGTTTGATAATGGGTTACACCTAAATGCTTGTTGATTACCTATAATTTGCACAGGGGTGGGGGAGAGGGTTTCCTGCATGGCTCAGTGGTAAAGTGTAAGATTCATGACCAGGAAGCACTAGGCAAGAGCCCCACTAGATCCACCTGGTTATTATGAGAGAATCCTTGGTCAAACAGAGCCCTAGTCTAGTACATGTATTGGTGAATCCAGGAAATACATGAATATGTGAGCTTTTGCTAAGATAGGACTGAAATAATGTTAAAAGGGGCATAGAATACCATTCTATCAATCAAACCCTTTCCAAATAAAACTTTTAAACTTGTCCAAATTGAAAGCATTTGCAGACAACATACTAAAAGTGGCTTACATAATAGAAATTGTCACTGGCATTTTCTTCTTTTCCCAAAATGTTTTCCAAGTCTGTCTCCCTGCATCATTGAAACTAGGGATTATTACTAGAATTTGTTAAGGAGGTAATGAGTTAATTAATCCAGTTCAACACTGGTAGTATCTGTACTAACACAGCAGACAAGGTCTGCTGTGTAATGAGTTAATGAGTTAATTAATCCAGTTCAACACTGGTAGTATCTGTACTAACACAGCAGACAAGGTCTGAAAATATTGAGGGAAAAGCAGCAATGATTGCTAGCAACAGACAATTTCTCCTTTTCCAACAGTATTTTCTATGCCACTCTGAAACTTACTTTCTATTTGATTGCATCAATGATTCTACTTTATATGTCAGTTTGTCTGAAATTTGATTGTAACCAAGCATGTTTTCCTTTTCCAACAATATTTTCTACCCTCTCGGAGAACTGTTCTTTTTTACCAATTCTAAAATTTGTTTCCAAATGTTTTCAATCTGAGAGAGTATAAAAAAAGGTTGCTTGGGCAGGGTTAATTTATTTGGTAAAAACTTAACCCTTTACCACACAATCCCATGTTTTTAGGACCCTAAGGAATAAAACTTTAGTAAACATTGTAGGAAAAGGAGAAAATGCTGGTAACCAGCATTTTCTGCTTTTACCACAATGTTTTCTCTCTTTCAAATAGAATCATATCATCTGAACAATAATTTAACTTCTCATCTGCAAATGCTTTCAATTTGGACCAGACTAGAATTTTGTCATCTAGTAAAGGATCAACTCTTTCCCAATGTTTATACCCAGGTAAAGCGGAGGTCATTTGATCAGCCGACAAGATTGTAAATCTTATACAGACTACTTGACAAAATGATGTGCAGACACATGTATTTTTCTACGGAGCTGCAATGGTGTCATCTGTCACACATTTTTTATTTTTGCTATTACAAAATAATGTTTTGATAAAACGAAATATCAGTTTGTTATATAATGAAACCTTATTAGAAAACGAAAATAATTTGTTTAATGAAATGCTAATTTGATATACATGTATATGGCAGGAAAATAAAAAGGGTATGTTTTGAATACTTCTTAGTTTTCGTTTGCCATGAACCGACTGCATGTGAACAGAGAAACTATGGAAGAGTGAGGACAGATGGAGTAATAAGATTTTCTGAAAAGGAATCATTAATTTGTTAAAACAAATGATTACTTCATTTTATCATACTAAATTTTTGAACTAACAAATTAATATTGTGTATTGAACTGGGAGTTTGTCGAAAATTAATAGCTCATTAAAGTTTGTCGTAAATAGAGCAATGCATGCAGTGGCTAGCTTTTAGAAGTCAAATGATTTTAAGTGAAAAATTCAATATCAGAAAGGGGAATAATTATGTCAAAAACATTTTGAAGGTTACTTGCGCTTGTCATATGGTTCCTCGTTCGATACTGAACAATTAGTCCCAGTTTGAAGTAAATATCTTCAGAAATGATAGAGATATTATAAAATGTCAAAGTTTTTGCCTGACAAATCAGACAACAACCCAGACCACAGGGCTATGACATTACCTCCGAGTTATCTTCAAAAAAACAACCAAGCTAAAAATGTGTGACTTGTGACATCTCTAGGGCTCCGTATCTTTCTGCATCAGTCTGCATAACAAATTTATACTTGAGATTGAGACAAATAAGGAAACTGCTCATAAATACAGATGACTTGAAGCGTAATCAGAATGATACTATTAGACTCATCTTTCTTGAAAGCAATCTGCTTGACTTAAGAAAGAGGTATTTTTGATGTCTAAATAATATTGTATTGAATTTCTCTGTTGTGTAAACTCTTTACCATGTCTAAATTAAATTTCAGTTGCAGAAGCCTACTTTAAATACGGGTTAAATGGTGGAATTTGTCATTGAAAGGGAAGAAAACATTGTGGAAAAAAGAGAAAATGCTGGTTACCAGCATTTTGTCCTTTTTCCACAATGTTTTCACCCCAAGGTCATTTAAACTTAGGATTGTCTGGTAAAGGAATTACAGATATATATATTTGAGATAGTGGTTGGTTGGTTGGTTGTATTTGGGTTTAACGCCACTTTAACAGCTAAGGTCATATCATGGCAGTCGGTGATGCACATACGTTTCCTGGCTTTCTCACACCAGTACTAACACAACTTTCTTTCCAAAGCCACCGACTACTTTTCTCACATGCTTCAGCAGAGGTGAGAGGCGAAAATATGCCGGAAAGAAAGTTCGCCTCAACCGGGTATCGAACTCACAACCACCAGGTCATGAGTCCAACATGCTCACCACTGAGCCACCCGGGCGGGGCTTGAGATAGTGGAGGTGAGGAAACTGCACATAATTACAGGTGAGTTGTCACATTACTCTATTTACTATTTTTAGATGCATCACATTCAATTACAACTTACCTCTTTTCCAAACTACCATTTGTCTTAAAGACCCTGAGAAAGAAGGTTTTTAAATCACTGAGAGAATAGGGGGAAATTGTGGTAGCCAGCACTGTGGTAGCCAGCATTTTCCCCATTTTCCAACATGTTTTCTGTCCTTTTAAAGACATATCATGTGAGTCTCATTTATTTTGTTTTCAGGAAAATGCTTTGAATTCGAAGAAGTCTAAATTAGCATGCTTGGTAAAAGAGATAAACCTTAGCCCTTTACTATGCAAATACAATTCATTGAGTTCCAATTGTCAATAGCTTTGGAAAATATAGTGGGAAAAGGAGCACTTGCTCCAAATAATCAATTGCTCCTTTTTCCCACATTTATTTTCCATTCTGTTGAAAATTACTTTTTACATGCTTTCAAAAGCTTAATTCCTCATGATCATTAAAAGATAGGCTTGTTAGGTTTCACTCTTGACTAAACAACAAATTTAGACTAGTCCAAATTAAAACATTTTGTAGACAACAAAACAGATGTCTTTTTTATTGCAGGATTTGTCCTTGAAAGGCTAGAAAACTTTGTTAACGGTAAACCCTTAGGCTGTTAAGCGTGACTCGCTGACCTTTTGCAGACAATGTAGATCAAGATCAGACTGTGCAGAATGTGCAGTCTGATCTTGGACCCACACTTTTCCTACCATGTTTTTTAAAAGGCCTCACACTGCCTCAGGGTCGTTAATCAGGATTGTTTGGAAAGGGGTTAACTCTTTATCATATGACAAAATTGTAGACTTGTTCAGAATGAAAGCTTTTGCAGACAACAAATTAACCCTTTACCACATGGCAAAATTTAAGACCTATCCAAATTGAAAGCATTTGCAGAAGACAATTTCATAGTGGCTCAAATGACGCAACTTTTCTTTGATAGGGTAGAAAACTTTGTGGGAAAAGGAGAAAATGCTGGCTACCAGCATTTTCTCCTTTTCCCACAATGTTTTCAAAAGGCCTCTTCTTCAGGGGTGTTAAAAGGCGTCATTGTGTGGTAAAGGGTTAAAAAAGGCTCAAATGATATGATTTTGAAAGGGCAGAAAACATTGTGGAAAGAGGAAAAAGTGCCAGTTGACATGATGAATATCGCACAAACTATATAATTATTATGTCTCTTTTCTTTGGTTTTATTTAACAAAATAGAGTTACAATCTGCTCAAAAAGCCATATACATATACAATAATGATGAACTTTAAAATAGGTATTCAGTCTTAGAAGAAAAATATCCGATATTGAAAAGTTACGGTACATCAAAGTTTAACGGTTTTGTATAAAATCATCTCATCCAGATTAAACTTTATATAGTCCATTTGAATATTACCATAGAGTTAAATAGTAAAAAGTATGAAACTGAAAAAGAAAAGTTTTGAAAAATTTCATTTCTGCATGGTTTTTGTAAATAATCAACATTGCAACAAAGAGATATTGAGGAAGTCGTTTCATTTGAATGCATTTGATCAAAATGTTAGTTTTTATGGAAACCAATTGGACTATACCTCTCAAGTCTTTATCATACAACAAATATTCTTGACTCTTCCAAATTTAAAGCACTTGCAGACAACAAATTAAATGTGGCTAAAATGACTAAATTTGCTTCTAAAAGGTTAGAAAACACCTTTTCCCACAATGTTTTCAAATAGTCTACTCTACCATGTTTGTTAAAACTCGAGATTGTGTGGTATTGAATTAAATGTATGACATTTGAACACATATTTAATTCTTGACCAAAGAACAAATCCTTGGCTCTTCCAAATTAAAAACAAGCAGTCTGATCTTTAATCCACTGTCTGCTACTTCATGAAAAATATACACAACAATGAAAATACTTTGTCAGGGTTTTTGTTCGAGACTGCCAATAACCATGTACCACCAAATCCTGAGCTTTAACAACCCCAAGAAAAAAACCTTCAGAAAACATGGTTGAAAATGGAGAAAATGCTGGTTACCAGCATTTTCTCCTTTTTCCATCATGTTTTCTACCGTATCATAGACAAATCTCATCCTTTCAGCCACACTTATTTGTCGTCTGCAAATGCTTTAAATTGTGTTTAACACCATTTGCAAAATTATTTTAGTCATATTGCGGCGGCAAGTGCACCTATCCATGATTTCCTGCTTTTTTTGTTTTCTCTCAGAGTACTCCACACAGTATTCTTTCCAAGCCACTGGCTGCTTTCCTACATAACCATCGCTGATGCAACGATCTGCAGTGAGAGAGGAATGAGTCATGTCACAGTGACTATCATTAATCCTCTGAAAGAAATTGGCTGAGCCAGGGATCGTGCCAGCAACCCCATGTTCTCAAGTCCTGTATGTCTTCGAGTTTGGACAAGTCTAATATTTTGTCATATGGTAAAGAGTTAACCCTTTACCATAAAATCCCGAGTTTTAACAACCCCAAAAGAGACGGCTTTTGGAAACATTGTGGGAAAAGGAGAGAATGCTGCTAACCAGCATTCTCTCCTTTTCCCACAATGTTTGCTAGCCTATTAAAAGCAGAAATGATAATTTGAGCTAAACTGATTTTCTCATCTGCAAATGTTTCCAATTTGGTCAAGTTTAAAAGTTTGTAGTTTGGTAAAGAGTAAACTGTAGAGCTCTACATATTAAGCATATCTTTAAATAAGCAATTACAAAGGAAAGGTTGAAATGCATATACATATTTGTGTAATAATAGCCAGTAAATCAAAATTGCACATCTTATTTTTGTTTACTATTTATGTAAATGCTCCAAAAGCTATTATGCAAATAAACAAAGTATAAATACATCTTTTATTTTTCTGATTGTACAAAAAAAAAAATACACACGCAGGTAAAACAAAAAAAAAAAAAAAATATTTCTGACCATTTCTTATCATTGCTTTCAAGTTTCGTTCCATATAATTATCAACATGTAACTCACTAGAATTGTGGGAAAACAAGAAAATGGTGGTAACCAGCATTTTCTCATTTTCCCCACAATGTTTGTCACTCTTGTCAAAAACAATCACTACCCTTTTATCCACATTTGATTCATCATCTGCAAAAGGTTTCAAATTTAAGAAGTCTTAAATTTTCTTCTGTAAAGATTTCATTAGATACTAGTAACTATGGAAAACTCTTGTTATACACATTTTGAGGTAGGATCTGAAATATCTGAACAAGGTGGGATGATCTTGCATTTGTTGCTTTCCTCATGTTATGTCAAAGTTTTCTAAATCTATCACAAGGGTAGTATACAAATACAGGATTTCAATTGGTAAAATGGTTAAGTATTAAAAACTCATTATCTTCTTACACCAAAAGATTTGAACTCCACGTTGAACTAAAACAACTGAACTCCATGAAGTTTGATTTAAAAAAAAATAAAAATACACTGTATCAATAAATATGCCTTTTCTGGGTGGAAGGCAATCTTTTAAAAAGAAACTTGCAAAGTGGAAAAAAAAAAATTGTGAAAAAAAAAAAACTGAATAAATAAGAGATTCATATATTCAAGCTTTAAACAAGACAAACGAAATACACATAGTTGTAAGCAACTAAAGCAGGACAATATAATCAACAATAATATAATTAAATATATAAAAGAAAAGTTTACTAGAAAAATGATTTACAGAAAGACATAGAGTGGTTTTGTTTTGTATGTGTACAAACAATTCATCAATTTTCCTAACTCTTTACTGTGGGACAAAGTTTAAGACACTTCAATAATGGCTGCATTAATTTTGTCTTTAATAGGATAGAAAACTTGTGAAAAAAGGAGAAAAAGCTGGTTACAGGATCCAAATAGCCTTATTTGATTACGGAGATGTCAATGCTACAGATTATACAGATTTTAACTCTTTTCCAACGACAAAATTTTAGACCAGTCTATATTAAAATCGTTTTAAGACGACAAAATAAATGTGACCAAAAACTTTAAACTTGTTTTTGGAATGGTAGAAAACAAAGTGGAAAAAGCAGAAAATGCTGGTTACCTACTGTTTCTCTTTTTTCACAATGTTTTCAAAAGTTTTCTTTCTCAGGGTTGTCAAAAGTCGGAATTGTGTGGTAAAGGGTTAAAAGAAAAAAAAAAAAAAAAAAAATATCCTGCGAAATATGTTAGGCAAGATATTCAGCTAAATGAGTGGACAGTAAAAAATGACAATGGTGAAAAGTAGAAAAACAGTTTTAAACACTCAAAAATTATCTAAGTAAAAGTTGCCTGACTTTCATTTAATTATTTTATATCTTAAAATACATGAGAACATAAAATGCAAAAATAATACACTAAAATGGTGTGCAGAAAACTGGCTTCTGCAAAAATTGGAAAAGTCCTGTGTAGATTTACCACATGACAAAATCTTAGACTTGTCCAAAATGGAAGCATTTCCAGACGACAATGTAAATATTATTCAATTGATGGAATCTGTCTTTGTAGGGTAGAAAACATTGTGGGGAAAAAGGAGAAAATGCTGGTTAGCAGCATTTTCTCCTTTTTCCCACAATGTTTTCAAAAGGTCTCTTCCTCAGGGTTGTCAAAACTTGGGATTGTGTGGTAAAGGGTTAAATGACCTGCAGTTAAAGATCTTTTGAAAACAGTCTGGTAAAAGGAGAAAATGATGGTTTCCAGCATTTTCTCCTTTTCCCACAATGCTTTCTTCTCCTCAAGAGACAAATTCTATCATTTGATTCACATTTAATTTGTCATCAGCAACTGCTTTCAATTTTGAACAAGAGTAACATTTTGTTGTCTGGTAGAGTTAAAAATGGTAAAACTACCCATTACCCTCTCTCTCCTATTTTCTCTCTTTGTACTAAACAAACTAACTTCTCCTTTTGCCACACTTTCGCACAAACTTTTATATAACAAATCTTACTTTATGTTCATTATCCCTGTTTTACAAGGATGTTTTCAAAGTCCTTCTGCTGCAGTTTTGCTTCCGGAGGAAATGACTTAACCCTTTACCATACAATCCCAACTTTCAACGACCCTGAAAGAGAAAGCTTTTGAAAACATTGTAGGAAAAGGAGAAAATGCTGGTAACCAGCATTTTCTCTTTTTCCCACAATGTTTTCCACCCTATCACAGACAAATTCTATCATTTAAGCACATTTAATTTGTCGTCTGCAAATGTTTTCAATTTGGACAAGTCTAAAATTTTGTTGTTTTGTAAAGACTTAATGAAACAGTGGACTTCCATTTGGACCAGGAATTTCAATACCAGCTTGAGACATGATGAACATAGCGACAATAACTCCGCCTACAACCAAACTAGTCCCGCCTACAGATTTCAAGGTTGACACCCATGTGGACTTAAAGAAAGCTGGAGCAAAAATGCTCAATAAAGCTGTACAAACAGTGAGAGAATATATAATACAGACTGAGGTGTTTATAGCAATAATTTGGCCAAATTTAGCAAACGGTTGAATGGTTGTCTGTGTCAGTGGGATGGCAGCAATGATTGTGGTGAGGGCGGAACTAATGATAGACACACCTATGTGTGTAAATGCTGCAGATGTCCTCCATTTTCTAGCTTTGACAGCATCCTGAAATATATTATGTGTAAGTGTAATTTGAGGGTAAATTGCTATGAATGATTTCAAATAATCTCTTTGTTTTTATTATCTTGTGCACATGTATATTATAGAGCGAACAAACAGAAACAGCTCAATCTTTTCCTTGCTGAATTAAATTATCTGCTGAAACCAATCATGGCTACAACCTATCTACTTACTTAAAACTGAAGAAGACTTGTGAATCTTAACTCTTTATCAAACAAGAAAACTTTGGACTGGACCAAATTAAAAGCATTTGCAGGCCACAAATTAAATGAAGCTCAAATGATTTCTTTTTTTGATAGGGTAGAATAAAATTGTGGGAAAAGGAGAAAATGCTGGTAAGCAGCATTTTCTCCTTTTCCCAAAATGTTTTCCAAAGGCTTGTCTTTTAGGGCAGGTAATACTTGGGATTGGGTGGTAAAGGGTTAAAGCAACAGGATGGGTATCTAAGGGATCAGACAGCATGGACATACAAGCTGTCAGTCTTATTTATTCTGTCACCAATGAGTTTAAGTGTTTTTTCTTTAATATTTGTAAAACCTCGGATATACTGACAGTATCTTCACTGTATCTTCCCAGTCATGCACATTATGGTAGACATGTATATTTATTCAATGCAGCATAATAGAACAAAAACAAAAGGACTGCATGCCGGTGCCAACACTTGGCTGCAATTGCTTTTAGTGGAAAAAGGGGGCATAACTGTATCCAAGATAATCTGATGGTTACCTGCCCCTGTTGTATGGGTTTTCATGTTAAGTTTAAAACTAGTCTTAGTTTGAAGTAAGTATCTTCAGTAATGACAGACATATAAAATGTCAAAGTTTTTGCACAACACACGCCTCCAAGGCTATGAAAATACTTCCACCCATTCTTCTAAATCGGCAGAGCTAACAAACCTTAATTCTTATCCTTTCAAAAAGATCCACAGATCTTAGAAATTACAAAAGTAATCACAAAAAGAAAAAGTAGTTCTTACATCTTTCTCAGGGCAAGCTTTAGCTGCTAGAATGTATCCTTCCACTAGATGTACACAATAATCTACTGATGAGCCAACAAGAATGGATAAAGATATAGCCTCTACCCCACCAATCTCCCAGCCCAGTACATAAAATATGGCCACCACTAAACATACCATCTCTACAATAAAGTGCAATAAGATTGCAATGATTTCTATTCAAAAACTTAATTACTGGTAAGGTTTTTTTTTTCTCACTAGTTCTTTCTGGCACGTTATGTCTTTTGAAAACATTGTTGAAGAAATTCTCACTGCTAATTCGTGTAAATCGGAACTTATGCTTCATAATTTTGTGAAAAAAAGTTGTCTTTCACATTGTGTGAAAACTAAATTGCCTGATCATTCTTTACCAGACAACAAAATCATAGACTTGCCCAAATTGACAGCATTTGCAGATGGAAAATCAAATAGGGCTCAGCTACCTGCACCTATGTTTGATTCACAAATTACAGCAACCCCCCCCCCCCCACAACATTTTGCACTAGATATGTTTTCTAAGTTGTCATTGTCAAAGTACATGGTTCTCTTCCTTTTTATGTAAATTATTATCATTAATTTCTCCATAAGCCCAGTTCTATTTGCTTCATTATAACAATTATCATTATAATCTGTATTTTTACAAACAATTTCTGTATGGCTATTCAGTTGCACATGCTACTGTATTATCATTGCATTTTATCTTTCGACGAACCAAATATCAATGCAGTAACACCTACGCAATATTTATTTTTGATATACCACAGATACTTATAGAACAGGAATTGATATACCATAGATATTTATAGAATATGAATAAATTCTCTGTGGGTAAATGTCACATTTTATGACGTAGTCAACACCATTCATGACATCATTATTACAGCTGATCTATATCCGCCTAAATTGAAAAGATCTATTTTCGCTTGAAATGACGCAGGTTTTTTTCGTGATGAAAAAAAAACAGATGTTAGAGATAAATAGAATATGTATATAATGTTGTCGTATATCAAAAATATCTCACTTGGTTTTGAGAGTTGATAATTGTCTCACCAAAGCTCGAGATTATAAATTCTCCCAACCTTGTTAGATATTTTTGATATACAGCAACACTATATACAGATTATCTATATGTATACAGAGAAACTGTAAAGTTTAAGCCAATAAAGTATTGGCTGTTGTCTAAAACTTATACTTGCCTATGATGCAAATAAATATAACCAGCAACAAGAGAATATGCCCCGTGAAGATCATCACAGCAACCATACAGATGATTAAGGACAGGGCAACTCCATATATGGCACTGTTAACTGCAACTATTTCCATCAGTACCTATTGAAGAGATGAAATTGTTCATTTCTCTTGCTTGACTGACATATACATGAAGCAGTATTTCTTAACCCTTTACAAAACAATCCCATGTTTTTACGGCCTTGAGGGAGAAAACCTTTGAAAACATGGTGAGAAAAGGAGAAAATGCTCATTACCAGCATTTTCTCCTTTTCCCACCATGTTTTCTACCTTTTCAAAGAAAAATCTAACTATTCCACAAACATTTAATTTGTCGTCTGCAAATCCTTTAAATTTGGACCAGTCTACATATTTCATGTTTGGTAAACAGGCACTTGTTAACTGGGTGATAAAATTTTGGACTTGTCTGTTTTGAAAGCATTGGCAGCCGATAGACAAAGATATATGTGGCTGCAATGAAGAGATTTGTCTATGAAATTGTAGAAAACATTGTGGGAAAAGGAGAAAATGCTGTTCACAAGCATTTTTTTCTTTTCCCACTGTGTTTTCAAAAGCCTTTATGATCAGCAGCGTTAAAGCACTGGATTGTTTGGTATATTAGTAACTTATTTATCTCCTTGGCAAAACACAGCATAATGACTGAAAATATCCTAGAAAATAGGCAAATAAACAAATATTTAGGTTTAACCCTATACCATACAATCCTGACATTCAACGACCCTGAGTACGAAGACTTTTGAGAACAATGTTGGAAAAGGAAAAAATGCTGGTCAACAGCATTTTCTCATTTTCCCACAATGTTTTCTAACCTATCAAGGACAAATTTTGTCATTTGGACCACCTCTGTTTGTCGTCTGCAAAGTGCTTTCAATATAGAACAGTGCTTTCAATATAGAACAGTCTAAAACTTTGGCGCTTGGTAGAGAGTTAGTAAATGAATACATACAAAAACATTATGACAGATGTAGAAATTTTGTGTAGTTGACATAATGAGTTAATGAGTTAATGGTAAATACAATCTTGGAAATGTAGAACATGTATTTTCTTTCCCAATCATGACATTCCTCTCTTACACCACTTCCACTAATTTATACTAGGCCTTCACTATGTGCAAAATGATAAAATTTCAGACATGTCCAAATAAAAAGTATACATGTAGTACACAAGTTAAATGTGTCCAAAATGATGGGATTTGTCTCTTAAGTCCTTTACCACACAATCCTGAGTTTTAATGAGCCTTGGAAAGAAAGATTTTCAAAACATTGTGAAAAAAGGAGCAAAAGCAGCATTTTCTCCTTTTCCCTCAATTTTTTCTAGCTACCCAAGGGAACATACCTTCATTTGGAAAACACATGAACTGTCACCTGTAAATTCCTTCAGTATTGACAAGTCTGAAGTTTTGCCGTGTGGTAAAGGATTATAGATCAGAAAACATAGTGGGAAATGGAGAAAATCCTGAAACTTGGGAGAATCTTCTTCTTTTCCCATGATATTTTCCGAAGTCTTTTTATCAGGATGGCTAAAATACAGAATGGTAAGGTGAAGTGTCAAATTGGACTATACAATAAGTCCACCCACTGTCAAACTTTACAGGAAGTGCTGCCCATAATTTTTCTTTTTTGTAGAACTCTATACATGCACTTACCTCTGGCCAGAATTCTGAGGCTTGGAACATATCTTTCAGTGGACTGGAAGGATCCATTTCTTGTTTTAAGTCTGACAGGAAAGCTTCCCACATCTGGTATTCCTTGTAGGCTTCAAAATAGGACTTCCCTTTGGAGGTTGTCTAGGAGAGATAATGATCATTAATTTGCATGTTTGTTTGTTTCCAGGTTTTGTAACTAACAAAAATATATACAAAATAACACATCTGTTATTTTACTGCTTACCACACCAAACCTGCGGTTTTTTAGATCTTCAGACAGAACATTTTTTAACCCTTTACCACACAATCCCGAGTATTAACTACCCCCAGGAAAAGGGCCGTTTGAAAACACTGTTGGAAAAGGAGAAAATGCTAGTAACCAGCATTTTCTCCTTTTCCAGCAATGTTTTCTACCCTATCAAAGACAGAAACCATCATTTGGGCAATATTTAATTTGTTTGAATTTGGCCCAGTCCAAAATTTTGTCATGTGGTAAAGGGTTAAGGTTTTGTAATGAATGAAAATATACAGTACAACACAATCTGTTCCGTGACTGCTTACCTCACAATCCAGTGTATTTTTTTTTAGATCCTCAGACAGAACGTTTTTGAGAAAAGGGAGAATGCTGGTGACCATCAGTTTCTTCTTTTATCTAAAGTATACTCTCAGCCATATTTAACACTTTACCACACAATCACAAGTTGTAACATCCCTGATATTTAATTACCCTGAGAAAAAAAGCCTTTTGAAAACATTGTAGAAAAGAAGAAAATGCTTCTCCTTTTTCCACAATGTTTTCTACCCTATCTAGCCAAATTCCTTTGTTTGATGTTGATGAATTTGTCATTTGCAAATGCCTTCAAACTGAGCAAGTCTAAAATTGGTTGGTTGATTGACTGTATGGTGTTTAACACCGTTTTCAATGTTATTAGCATGTTGCAGCAGCCACTGCACCTATCCATGCTTTCCTGGAGTCTCTTTTACCAGTACTCCGCACAATTTTCTTTCCAAGCCACTGGCTGCTTTCCCACAATGGTCAGCGGTGGGAGAGGAATGAATCCTGTCACAATGACTATCATCAATCCTCGGAAAGAAATTGGCCGAGGCACAACCTCCTGTTCTCAAATCCTGCACGCTACCGGGGCTCAGCTAAAAATTGGTGGTCTGATAAAGACCTAATTTGTTAGATGTCAGTTTAGACACATCTAAAATTTTGTATCTGTTAAAGAGCCAATAAGGATTAGCTGATATGAAGAACTTAAGTCTGCTCTTTCTCAATATCCACAGACACATTTGTTCACTTGAGTAAGGTACCTACAAAATGAGTTTTACCAGACAACAAAATTTTTGACACACAGAAATTAAAAGCATTTACAGACAACAAATCAAATATGGCTAAAAATGACGTGGTTTGCTTTTGAAAGGCTGAAAAACATTATGGGAAAAGGGAGAAAATGCTGGTTACCAGCATTTTCTCCTTTTCCAACAATGTTTTCAAAAAAGCCTTCTGTCTAAGGGTTGTTACAACTTGTATTAACAGACCACCCAACGAAGTAAGAAACATGGTCTCTTACTGGAGGTGTTTTTTTAGCATATTTGATTATGGGGTAATTAAACTATATGAAAGAAGACAAAATTTTTAATTGTCCATAACAAATGGACTTGCAGACAACAAATTAATTGTGCGTCAAATGATGATTTTTGTCTATGACAGGGTAGGAAACATGATCAGAAAAAGAGAAAATGCTGGTTTCTAGCATTTCTCTCTTCCAATCTTGTTTCCCTAAGCCTTTTCTCTTGCAGTCGTAAAAATTTGCGATTGTTTGCTAAAGGATTAAGAAGGGGTGAAAAATCAATAATGATTGATTGATTGATTTTACAGTGTTTAAAGCTGTTTTCAACAATATTTCAGATATACTGCAGTGGCCAGTGCATCTATCCATGCTTTCCTGGAGTTTCTTTTACAAGTACTACACACAATATTCTTTCCAAGCCACTGGCTGCTTTCTTACATAACCACCATCGAGACAATGGTCAGCTGAGAGAGAGGAAAGAATTCTGTTGCAATGACTATCATCAATCCTCAGAAAGAAATTGGCCAAGCCAGGGATCGAACCAGTGACCCCCTGTTCTCAAGTCCTGTACACTACCAACTGAGCTTCCAGGGCTTGGCATAAAATCAATACAGTGTGAGTTACTTGGCAGATGGTCTTTGAGAAAGGCTTCCACTGTTCTATTAAAAACAGAAAAAGAGAAACTTACTGATTCAAATGCAAAACCAAGCCAGAGGACTGCCGTGGCATCTTCTGTGAGACTACCAAGAGAATGGGCCGGTTGCTCACTTCCATAGATGTAAGTGACCTTGGGCAAATTACGGCATTCCTTCACAGAGGTCAGTAAGATTTTTTGGATATATGTAGGAATGGAATCTGTTTTGGGAAAAAATTTAACCCTTTACCATGCAATCCTGAGTTTTAACAAACTTGAGGAAGAAGCCTTTTGAAAACATTCTGGGAAAAGGAGAAAATGCTGGTAACCAGCATTTTCTCCTTTTCTCAGAATGTTTGCTACTCTTTCAAAGACAAATTCCACAATCTGAGCCTCATATAATGTTGTCTGCATAAGCTTTTAATTTCAATGAATCTAAAATTTTGCCATTTGGTAAAGAGTTAAGTCACATGAGTGAACTGTAGTTTTTTCATCATTTTTATACCATTTAGAATATTTTTCATCCTTTACCAAAACAGTCTTATTTTAAAATAATTGTTACAGGAGATCACCCCTTCCTTACTGCGTAACTGCTTCCAGTATAAAATCAATATCTAACAA
Source organism: Hippopus hippopus (assembly GCA_946811185.2). NCBI lineage: Eukaryota > Metazoa > Mollusca > Bivalvia > Cardiida > Cardiidae > Hippopus > Hippopus hippopus. Next base: position 10,932,301 of record OX328111.1, read on the forward strand.
CTGCGTTGGGGAGAATTCTCTTTAGCTCAGTGGTTAAGGTGTTGGTCTTTTAAACTTAAAAAAACGAGGATCTCTTCCGCACAGGTTTGAATCCCGCCAGGTGCAGTTTGTATTTCAGCTATGCATTTGTTGCAAACTTTCATGTTCATAAGATAATACATCAAAGAAAACCAATGCTTTAATCTACTATGAAAAAGTTACTATCTATGTCAACAATACTTTTCACTACCTGCGATAGTTGACACAAATATTTTTTCCTTTTGCAACATTGTTTTCAAAATTAATCCATCTTACCTGTAGGTAAACACTGGGCACTTCCATTCCTAACTAGTTGTGTGTCATTCGCTTACATAATTTACACAGGTCTCTCATCCCTTCAAGAATCTTTGGACTGCTACATACAAACACGTTTTTTCCTTTTATAACATTGTTTTTAAAAATCAATCCATCTTACCTGTAGGTAAACACTGGGCACTTCCATTCCTGACTAGTTTTGTATTGTCAGCTATTCTCTTACATAGTTTACACAAGTCTCTCATCCCTTCCAGAATCTTTGGACTGCTAAAGTTGAAAAGGTCAGAAAACCCACTGTCAAACTCAATTGTGCCCTAAAAAGGAATTGATTGATTGAATTGGAGTTTAATGCAGTTTTAACTGCTTAGGTCAATTCACAGCAGTCAGTGCACCTACTCATGTTTTTTCTGGCTTTCTGACACCAGTACTGACACAACTTTCTTTCCAAGTCACTTACTTTCTCAGATGCATCAGAGGTGGGAGGCGATTTTGCCTCAACTGGGTATAAAACTCACAACCACCAGGTCAAGTCCGATACACTAACCACTGAGCTACCGAGCGCGCGCCCTAAAAAGGAAACATATCCAGGTAATATAATGAAGTGAGACACTGGCCCCTTTCAAAAATATTTCTTTTTATCCTTAACTCTTTACCAAACTATAAAATTTTAAACTTGCCCAAACTGAAAGCATTTGCAGATGACAAATTAAATGTGGCTGACATGATGGTAATTGTCTGTAAAAGTATGGTTGATTGATTGATTGTATGGTGTTTAACGCCGTTTTCAACATTATTTCAGTCATATCGCAGCGGCCAGTGCACCTATCCATGCTTTCCTGGAGTCTTTTTTACCAGTACTCTTCACAATTTTCTTTCCAAGCCACTGGCTGCTTTCCCACATAGCCATCATCGAGTAAAAGTATGGAAAACTTGTGGAAAAAGATATTTCTGCAGGGTTGTTAAAACTAGGGATTGTGAGGTAAACAGTTAAAGAATCAATCATCTGTAAAAGTATGGAAAACTTGTGGGAAAACCAGCATTTTCTTCTTTTCCCACAAGGTTTTCAAAAGGCTATTTAAGCAGGGTCATTAAAACTAGGGGTTGTTTGGTAAACAGTTAAAGAATCGTATCCTTGACATTACATCTAAGTCTTTGAAAGCTATCCCCAAGTAATGGTTGCCTGAAAAGCATTATCAACACATATTGAACAGGTTGTATGTGAAGACAGCTGTAGAAGGAAGAGCATCAGCCTCTTAATGGTGTGTGTATTACTTAGATTTCCAAGCACATTCATTTTGAGCGTTAACCCTTTACATAACAATCCTGAGCTTTAACAACCCTTGGAAAGAAAGCTTTTGAAAAAAATTGTGAGAAAAGGAGCAAATGCTGGTGATCATCATTTTCTCCTTTTCCCACAATGTTTTCTACACTTCTAAAAATGAATTTCAATTTTTGAGTCATATTTATTTTGTTGTCTGCAATTGCTTTGGAAAAGAGCATTTTCTCCTTTCCCCACAATGTTTTATACCCTTCCAGAGACAAATTGCACAATTTGAATTACACACTTTTTTTTTTGTCAACAAATGCTTTCAATTTGGACATTTTTTTGTTTGGTAAAGAGCTAAGAAAGGCCAATCAATTTAAAAATAAACTGTATACCATGTCATCTGACATCACATGACCAACATCCTGCTGTGTCCAATGAAATTTCTTCACTCCAAACATAACATAGACTGTGGCCCCTGATTCCAACAATGGCCTCTCCTTTAAGTGTGTGCAATCACGATTCTTACACACATCATAATTTTCTGGAACACTTTGAGGTTTTTGTGAAGAGGTAACCAACGGCAAAGGCCGTGGAGTAACATGGGGTTGTGTAGATGGATGGACTGGCTTTGGAATACTTGAAGTTACAATATGGTTGATGTTTGTTGTTTGTTTTTGAGGCAATGAAGTTGTAAGATGACTGGTGGAAGTATTCAACAAAACTGGTTTTGCAGTGAATGAAATATTAGCGGTGGATTTGGTTTGGTGGGTCAGGTAGGTGCTGGATTCATTACATCTCCCTGTAAAAATGACAAGAATTTTTACAATGAAGTGGGATCCAAAATTTCTATTCAATTACCAGGAAATTACTTAGATACTATGATGAAAACATTGTGAAAAAGGCCTATTCTGGTCCTTTACTATAATCAGCAATCCTTGACAATGGTTAAGCCAGGGATTTAAACTCACAATCCTTGTTAGACTCTTTACTATACAATCCAATGCTTTTACAATCCTGAAGAAGACAGCTATTGAAATTATCCTGGTAAAAGGAGAAAATGCTGGTAACAAGCATTTTCTGCATTTTCCAGAATGGTTTCTAGCCTTTTAGACACAAACCCTTATTTTTGACCCATGTTTGACATGCTGTCTGCATATCATTTCATTACAGACTAATCTAAAATTTTGCAGTCTCTTCACCCTATGGTTTCTAGCCTTTTAGACACAAACCCTTATTTTTGACCCATGTTTGACATGCTGTCTGCATATCATTTCATTACAGACTAATCTAAAATTTTGCAGTCTCTTCACCCTATACCACACAATCCTGTTTATTCACAACCTTTAGGAAGAAAGATTTTGGAAACATTGTGGGAAAAGGAGAAAATGATGGTCATCAGCATTTTCTCCGTCTCCCACAATGTTTTCAACCCTGTCAAACACAACATCCAAATTTAATCTGAGCCACATTTATTTTGATGTCTGCAAATGCTTTGAATGTGGACAGGTCCTCAATTTTGTTGTCTAGTTAAGAAATAATCTTCTTTCTATCGTGGTTTATCATTCAGTAAACCACAGTTGTGAGTTATGAGGCACAACAAATAATCCATGAGGGCGATAGCCTGAGTGGTTTATTCATTGCTCCTCATAACTCACAACGTGGTTTATTGAACGATAAACCACGATAAAAAGAAGATTATTTCGATTCTAACATGACCAACTCTTAATGAAAGGAAAAAACTTCATACCTAGACTAAAAACGCGGATGCGGACTATATTCCATTGAATAATTTACTTACATACTTTATACAGAATGACGTCACTCTATATAGAATGACAGATTTTACCAAGCTTTCGTTGCACTGTGTTTATAGAGCCGAATTCATACGTCATGTTAGAATAAAGATTTAAAGCAGTAACAAGCCCTGCACACTACCACTGAGCTATATGGTCACAGCTTAAATACATGTTCTTTTTAAACTATTTACCACACGATCCCGACTTTTAGCAACCCTGAGGAAACAGCCTTTTGAATACCTAGAGGGAAAAGGAGAAAATGCTGGTAACCAGCATTTTCTCCTTTTCCCACAAGGTTTTCCAAACTTTCACCTACAATTACCATCATCTTAGTTAGTTTAAACACGTCGTCTGCAAATGCTTTCAATTGGGATCAGTCTAACCTTTTGTCGTTTGGTAAAGAGTTAAGGAAAATAAAAACTTACTGCCTGTAAGGTTTCCGTGTTTGGGTCTACAATACCAGGGTTCATCAGTTTGGTGCAAACAGTCTTTTATTCCGTCACAAAATTTATCATTGGAAACACAACAGTCTTCCATTTCACATTGAAAGTGATCATACGGGCATACAACCTTTTTTTCCTTTGGGGTTGTTTTTTTGACTGTAAGGAAAGATAAAGAAACAAATATTTTCTTCCTGTGATGTTGTTTGTTAAACTGTTAAGAGAGATATGAGCCATGCTCTGGCAAAAGGGGGCTTATTGCATCTCTGTAATCCTTCATACCAAGCAAACCACCACATACTTATGAATCCATAACAGCCACTTTTTCTAAAAAAAACTGGTTTAATCATAAGGTTGACTGGTCCTTGGACATACAGAAAATTGACCAATAGCAAAAAGTTTCGGCCCAGGTCAGCCCGAGCGAATTGCACAGGCTGACCTCAGTTGATACTTTTCGCAGATGCATGAATTTCTCTTTTCACAGAGCATGGCTCATATAGATTGAAAGGGTCTTCATTGTATGATTGTAGCAATTGTACAGTGTTCAATGTTGATTTCCACATTATTTCAGTTCTGGAATATTGCGGCAGCCAGTGCACCTATCTATGTTTTCCCTGAGTTTCTTTCACCAGTACTTTGCACAATATTCTTCCCAAGCCACTGGCTGCTTCGAAAAAAAAAAAAAAAAAATGAAAACAATGGAGTCTGAGAGAGGAATGAATCCTGTTCCACTGACTATCATCAATCCTTGGAAAGAAATTAGCCGAGCGGCAATATGAACCAGCAACCCCCTGTTCTCAAGTTCTGTACACTACCGACTGCACTATCTGGGCTCGGCAAAGGGTCTCTAGTGAGTTGAACATAGAAAAAAAAAATTATAAGCACTGAGCCAGAACCAACATGATTTTTTTTTTTCTTTGTTCAATACAATTTTTCACCTTTTATAGTGAATCTGCTTTTTAAAAATGCTCGAATTATTTTTCTCTTCTATACCATACAAGCTGAGAGAACAGCATAGATCCAGGATCAGAATGCACATGTATTTCAGTCCGACTATGATCTACACTGTCTGTAAAGGTAAACATAGCTATGCCAAGTGCCCTAGGGTCTAAAACAAATCAAACGGTAAAAAATGTGAAATAATTTATCCTACACTAGACTCTGATTCAGGTTTTAAAAAATTGCCATCCATGACAAAGAAAAACAACTACTGTACAAATACTGTATCAGTCAAAATTTTTGCGATGTGAAAATTTCTGCGATTTCGAGAATATGAAAAATTTTCGAACTTTTCTGTTCATGTGTTTTACTACAAGTATACAAACAAATAACAAGTGTCTTGAATTCGCAAACATTTCCATGCGCAAAATGTCCATAATCCGAAATTCTCAAATTTTTTGACACTCATATATATCCACATATACAGTAATTCAATCTTGCTAGTATCCGAAAGTACCAGCATTTTATAGTGATTCCAAAAGGTTTCTTTGTTCTATAACATATGAGCCATGCTACAGCAAAAGTGGGTTTAATGCACCTCCATGATGCATTATACCAAGCAAGTAATCATATATTTATGGATCCATAATATACATTTTGTCTAACAACAGACTGAATCCCGAAGTAGAATGGTCCTTTGATGTGCAGAAAATATACCAAAAGCAGTATGTTTTGACCCCAGTTAGCCTGCACAGACTGCACAGGCTAACCTGGGTCAATACTTTTTGTAAATGCATTAAACCCCTTTTTCACCAAGTATGGCTCATAATTTATAATACGGGTTCATTGTAGAAAATTGCCAGAGTATGTAACAACTGATTTCTAACAAACATCTGTTGAATTTCACAACAGACAATACAAAAACAATGGCTGATCACACTTACCTGTAAGTGCTTCAGTTACTTGAGGTGGTGGGCTAGGTGTCACCTTTAAAAAGCATAATTAAGTATTTTAGTTAGAATTCACACGAACATGGAGAAAAGTCAGAGACATTTAAAACACTTATGCTTCTAAATTGGAGCAATCTAAAATTCTGTTTTCTGGTAAGTAAACTTGATTGATTGACTGATTGATTGTATAATATTTTCAATATTATTTCAGTTATATCGCGGCAGCCAGTGCACCTATCCATGCTCTCCTGGAGTTTCTTTTACCATTACTTCACACAATATTCTTTCCAAGCCACTGGCTGCTTTCACACATACATCGTTGAAACAATTGTCAGCGGCGAGAGAGCAATGAATCCTGTCGCAATGACTATCATTAATCCTCGAAAAGAAATTGCCCAAGCCGGGAACCAAACTAGCGGCTCCTGTACTCAAGTCCTGTAGCTACCAACTGAGCTACTGGGGCTCGGCCTATAGCAAACTTGGAATAGTTAAAATTCTGCACATAAACTAATGGCATAAAATTGAAAATCGACAGAGTAAGACAATTGAAAGTGAAAAAAAAGTTCTTTATCATTCTCTCAACTCACCTTGCCAAGGTTGTAAATGGCTGAACAATCAAAACAATGGATATTATCTATAGCACTAAATTTGGCTTTCAGGTCCAGTAATCTTTGGATATTGGTGTATTCTTTGAAAAATCTTGGAGGTTTGGTGGAGGTATGTAGCTGTGTCATGAACCCAACAGAAACACAGAGTAATATACTGGAAATAGCTGAAACGGAATGATGAAATTAGGAGGTTTTTTTTTTTAAAGTCTTTATCAAAAACAATCCCAAGTTTTAAAGACAAGGCTTTAGAAAACATTGTGGAAAAAGGAGAAAATGCTGGTAACCAGCATTTTCTCCTTTTTCCACAATGTTTTCTGTCTTATCAAAGACAGAAGTCATCATTTGAGCTACATATAATTTGTCGTCTACAGATGCTTTTAATTTGGCCAAGTCCAAAGTTTTGTCATTTTTCCAAGCAACAAAATTTTAGACCCATCCATACTGAAAGCTTTTTCATGCAACATATTGATTATGGCTTGAAGGACAGGCTTATCATGTTTGATATAGTAGAAATCATTCTGGGACAAAAACTTTAACGGATCTGAGCCACATCAAATTTGTCGTCTACAGATGCTTTTAATTTGGCCAGTTCCATAATTTTGTCATTTTTCCAAGCAACAAAGTTTTAGACCCATTGACACTGAAAGCTTTTTCATGCCACATATTGATTATGGCTTGAAGGATAGGCTTATTATGTTTGATATGGTACATGTAGAAATTACTGTGGGTCAAAAACACCGATGGGCAATTATATGACGTTGGAAAAGCCTAGGCAAAACACTGATTTAATCCTATCCCACACAGGTTTTGGACCCACCAAAATTAAAAGAATCTGTCAATGACAAATCTGAAATTAATACAAAAAAGCTAAAGTTCTCTGATAGGATAGAAAACATTTTGGGAAAAAGGAGAAACTGCTTGGAATAATCAATTTCTCTTTTTTTCAAAATGATTTCTAAGGCTCTCTTCTTCAGGTTGAATAAAACAAAGGATTGTGTGGTATATAGAACTCACTCATTTAACCCTTTACCATACAATCCCGAGTTTTAACGACCATATAAGAAAACACTTTTGAAAACATTGTGGGAAAAAGAGAAAATGCTGGTAACCAGCATTTTCTCCTTTTCCCACAATGCTTTCTTACCTTTTAGAAACAAATTCCATTATTTGAGCCATATTGAATTTACCATCTGCAAATCCTTTCAATTTGGACCAGTCTAAAATTTTGTCATTTGGTAAAGGGTTAATCTTCAAGACATAACTTTTTTTTCTTTCAATTGGCCACTTATAAAACCAGTTTTTTAGAAAGAGAAATGACTCACAAGGAAACATTTCTCATTTGCTACAATGGTTTCATACTGTATTCAGGTATTGGCTTTTAACTGGTGTGTGAAAAAAAAATGATTTTTTTCTTTTTAATTACATCACTACATGGACTTAAAAATCCAGGTAATCCGCATAGAGCGTGTCCAGATAGAGTCCTTGATCACACTAAATACAACCAAAAATTATCATTACCAATTATGACCCAACGACCTTTAATAAAAGGTATAACCATCACACGGTAGATAAGGGCCTGTAACTGAGCACCAAAGTAACTCTGTGGTTTGTCATCTGGTTCTTCATCATTATCAGGAATAAAAAGTGGGTCAGGGTCAATCCGTAGCAACTCATCATCACATTCATCACTGTCACCTGTAGTAAAGATGAATACTAGTAGTTGATTTTCTGCAGAGTACTGTCAGCGTTTTGTTACAGACCAAAGTTGAAAGAATTGTGGAAAAAGGAGAAAGTGCAGTCAACCCTTAACCCTTTACCAAACAATCCCTGGTTTTCACGACTCTGGGAAGGAAGGCTTTTGAAAACATTGTGGGAAAAGGAGAAAATGCTGGTCACCAGCATTTTCTCCTTTTCCCACAATGTTTTCTACCCTCCCAGAACAAATTTCAATTTTTGAGTCATGTTAATTTTGTTGTCTGCAAATGCTTTCAATTTGGACCAGTCTAAAATTTTGTCATTTGGTAAAGAGTTAACCAAACAATCCCCACTTTTAATGGCCCTGAGAAAGAAACCTTTTAAAAACTTTGTGGAAAAAGAAAACAAGACGGCCATTGGTCCTTAAGCGCTCACCTGAATACAGTCATCTATGGACTGATAAAGCTGAAGCAATCCTGGTTGTAATGATGTAAAACACATGAGCGTTAGTAACCTACTTTTAGACAGAATGGACATATTTGTGACCTTGTCTGTGTTGTGAAAGAGTATACATAGATAACATAGCTTGCATGTAAATATGACTTGCTCTACAAATGGATGTATAGTAACATTCAATCAAAATGTCACCATTGTTATCTTCTAATCAAAGACACAACTGATGTACTTTGTTTCAAAGAATGCAACATTTGACGCAAAAATGAATTTAACACATACCAATATACTGTGTGCCAGGTGTGTCCATGGACAACATTGGAACATCTGCATCTTCATCAGTTACCTCCCTTGTTAGAGTCACATGACTTACACTCTGTCTGTCAGTGTCCATAAAATGTGCAATGTCTTCTGGAACACTGAGACATCCTGCTGGTTTACATGATGGTGTACATCTACATCTGAACATGAAAAACACAGCAGCTTTCTTGCATATATATAGTAGTATCGTATATTCAAATAAAATCAACGATTTAGGGGTGGCAAATTTCAGTTCGAAGTGGCTTTTCTATCAATAGAAAAAAAAAATATGGTTTTCTTATCAGTAAAGTGATAACAGATCAGGGCCAATATTCACCAACCATTCTTAATCAAACTCTTAGTCTTATTCTAGAGTTAGAAAGTATGTCAATATTTGATTGCCTGTACCAAATAGTTTAGCCAGAGCCAATCAGTAAGTGCCTTATTTTGATGGCTATATTTTTTTTAAGAATAAGCCTAAGAATGTCCTTTAACCCTTTACCACACAATGACGCCTTTTGACGCCCCTGAAGAAGAGGCCTTTTGAAAACATTGTGGGAAAAGGAGAAAATGCTGGTAACCAGCATTTTCTCCTTTTCCCACAAAGTTTTCTACCCTATCAAAGAAAAGTTACGTCATTTGAGCCACTATGAAATTGTCTTCTGCAAATGCTTTATATTTGGATAGGTCTTAAATTTTGCCGTGTGGTAAAGGGTTAAAAAATGGTTAGTAAATACAGGTCCAGATGTCTGAAAAGAATATGAGTGTGCACTTTCTGAAGGACTATAGAGACAAGAAAGATGGTTAATCTTGCCACCTGTGCCATTTTATCCTACACAAACAAATAACAAGGATTTTTTTTCTTTTTTGAGGTATGTAAAATAAGTAATAAATTTATTTTCTGTAAAACTATACATACACCCCTCATATCAGAATATATATCATATGCATCTTCCAGTTTGTACACTAATATATGAAATATGGTAAATTGTTTCACAAAGTACAATGTACATGTATTTTGATTATATATTCAAACAGGAATGAAATACACAGACATTTTATTGACCCTTAACACCAAATTCCATGTTTTAACATTGACCCTGTAGCAAAAAATCCTATGTTTTAATGACCATGAAGGAGAAAGGTTTGGTGTAAGGAGAAAATGCTGATAAAAAGCTCCTTTTCTCACAATTTATGCATCCGTTTCAAACACTAATTCTACACTTTGAGCCTCATACAACTTGGGTTTTTTTTTTCAAATGCTTTCAATACAGGAAAGTCTAAAATTCTGTCATCTGGTAGGGGGTTAAGGTCTTTTATTGACGACCAAATTCTTCTCATTTGTGTTTGTCATATTTTTAAATCTGATAATATTCAAAACAGACATTATATACTCAACTTACACCAGCTGTCCAACTTTGGCCTCACAATTAGCAAAGGTGATATACCAGATATATAAAACAGGTGGCATGATCAACATCACTGTTATCCAACAGTTAGCTACAATTAAGGACATGAATAGTCCAAAGTCATGTACAGCTGGTATCTGAAGTAGAAAACAGACTGATTGTTAGCAGACATTAAAAACATTGCATCTTACACAATAATGGCATCATGAAGTTTTTACAATGATAGCAAACTAAATAGGAAAATTTTGCCACACATGAATATCTATATGCATGCCACAAAATGAAAGGTTGTGTGGCGTTCGTAGTCATGAGGTAGAGCGTTGGTCTTGCAACTACAAGGTCCTGAGTTTGGTTCACGGGAGCAGATGTTCATTGGTTAACAAATTTCGCCTGAGTACTGGTGCACTTTCTAGGAAGCAGAATCCGGAGAGATTAGTATAAGCTGCAAGAACTTGTTTCTCAATCAACGTAAATTAAATATGTTTAGACTAAAATCAAAGGCTGTACTATACCCATAATAAAAATTATGTCTTGCAGCGCATAATAAGGAAGTTATACTTACTATTACCCTAGTAATAAGATTTGTTACTGAATTGGTAGAAAACATTGTGGGAAAAAGAGAAAATACTGGTTACCAGCATTTTCTCCTTTTCCCACAGCATTGTCAGAGGCTGTCTTTGTCCACATTTGTTGTCGAGCAAATCATTCTATAAGTGCAAAGACTAAATGATTATTTGAGAAATCTGATTTAAAGTCATTCTGCAATCCTGAATCAAATTTCAAGAGTAGGCTTCTGATTGGCCAAACCAAAAATTTCAACCAATCAGGAGACTCCTAGTTTCATCTTGAAATATTAGCTTTGGAAAGAATTCGATAATTGCTGATGAATACTAGTTGCAAGGCTTACCATAGAGGCTATGTTTGCAGCGAAAGCAGCAGCTGTAGTAAAGGATGTGAAGAAAGTAGCTTTGCCGGCAGTTTTCACGGTATACAGAGTTCTGGCCCTTGCATCTTTGAGATGATTAGCTTGGCGAAATACATTTATAAATACAAATACATCATCTACACCTGAAATAAAACACAGATTTATAAAAACAGGTACATTATCCAGCCCTGGAAATAAAACAGATTAATCCTTTACTACACAATGCCAAGTTTTAACGACCCCAAGATAGAGGCCTCTTGAAAACATTGTGGAAAAAAAGAGAAAATGCTGGGTCCCACAATGTTTTTACACCGTATTAGAGAACTTAAGCTTATACACATCAATTTCAAAATTGGCATCTGCAGTTACTTTCAGCTTGGAAGAGCCAATAATTTGGGGTGAGGTAACGGGTTAAGTTAAACACTACTGTACCAACTATTTGCAAACACTTTACCAACCAGTTCAAAAATTAGTGAATATCACAAAGAAATTTAAATAACTGACTTAATCATGAGGTAGATCGGTCCTTTGACATACAGAAAATTTACCAATAGCAAAAAGTTTCGACCCAGGTCGCAGACTGCGCAGGCTGACCTGGGTCGATACTTTTCGCAGATGCATTAAGCCCCCTTTTCACAGAGCACGGCTCAAATGTTTATCACACTATGCTGTGTTTTTACTACCCTGAGGTAGACGGCTTATGAAAACATCATCTGTTTCCCAGTACATTTTCCATTTTCCGACAATATTTTCTACCCTTTCAAAGACAAATCCAACTGTTCAAGCCAAATTCATATTTATCTGCAAATCCTTAGAAAACGAACAAGTCTACAATTTTTGTCTTTTCATAAGACTTGATAAATGTTAACAGACCTATTCCTATGATGACAAATGCTGCAGCACCGTTCAATATTCCCAATGCCCGTACATTGAACACAATTCTGTAGAAAAATATGGCAAGAGGAGCACTGAGTAGTATACTGGTCAGTCCCCAAATGGTCAACCAGAGTGACCAAGAAGACAGTATAAGCATCAGGATGAAGATGACCATCACAGCGTACACAGCCAGTTTGATGTCGTTCCAAAATGTAGATTCCACTTCGTAATCAAATATTTCTCGACCTCCATATAACACGGAAATATCTCTGAAAAATATGGAGAAGAAAAATAATGCGTACCAATTTTCGCTGTGGAAGACAAAGCGGGAATAGGGGCACTGGCTTGTAATATTCACTTCAATTTCATAATAATGTCCATGTAAGAGGATATTTGTTTTTTCGGTGAAAGATTGAAATTTATTTTATCAAGTGAACATCATTGGTAATACATGTATTTTTACAAGTGGCACAGCCACAGGTGAAATTATTACCAATGATATCATGAGATGAAATAAATTTCGATCTTTTGCTGGAAAAAAAAAGTAGCCTATTTATTTCATGCTTCTAACCCTTTTTTGTTGGAATTTCATCAGTTGTTTTCAGTAATTCCCTGTGGTGTACCTCTCTCCACATAAGAAGGCATTACAATACATCCTAAAGCATGAGAAATGTAGGGTAAATGCACATAAATTATGTCATATTTCCATCTAGTTGAATGACACACACTGTTTATCTAGGCAACTAGTGCACCCCAACTTCTGTTTCCATCTTCAATTGAAGAGTTTTGGAAATAATTAGGAAATGATTCACTAGTCGTAACCATGAATGATCAAACCTTTTAGTCCACCATTATTTCCCGATAAATTACCAAAGAGCATGAATTGATTGATTGATTGTATGGTGTTTAACGCCGTTTTAAACATTATTTCAGTTATATCGAGGCGGCCAGTACACCTATCCATGCTTTCCTGTAGTCTCTTTTACCAGTACTCCGCACAATTTTCTTTCCAAGCCACTGGCTGCTTTCCCACATAACCATCGTTGTCAAAAAACATGAAATATATGTGACAAGAGGACCATGATGGTCCTATATCGCTCACCTGAGTACTAAGCAGTAAAGGTCTACAATGAAGATAAATACCAAATATTGAGGTTCAAGGCCAAATGATAATGAAACAAGAGCGGCAAATTGTCGCAAGATATACCCGTCCCACAGCCAGTTGTCAAGGAGGTATAATAATTGCAAAGGGCAGGTAATGCAACAAACATGTTTACCAAGTCTCAAGTCAATTTGACTTGAGAATTCAAAGTTCCATTCCTGACAAGCAAGAAATATTGTAAAAATGATCAAAGTGGAATTACTCAAAATCCGCGCTAGGTAGAGCTATTGTTCTTGCGCACAATACTCGGTAATATTGCAACAAACATGCATACCAATTTTGAAGTCGTTCTGACTTGAGATGACAAAGTTATATTCCGGACAAGCACTAAATGCTGTAAAAATGACGATCAAAGGGAAATAACTCAAAGACAGCTCGAGGTAGAGTTACAATTCTTGTGCACTGCACTTCCAAATATTGCAACAAATAAGCATACCATATTTCAAGTCATTCCTACTTAAGATGACAAAGTTTTGCTCCGGACAAGCAAGAAATGCTATAAAAATGAAGGTCAAAGGGGAAATAACTCAAAATTCATGCTAGGAAGAGTTATGGTTCTTGTGCACTGCACTCCGTTATTTTTCAACAATCATGCATACCAAATTTGAAGATGTTCAGGCCAGAGATGACAAAGTTATATTCCGGACAAGCAGAAAATGCTGTAAAAATGACGATCAAAGGGAAAAAACTCATAGACAGTACCAGGTAGAGTTATGGTTCTTTCACACTGCACTCTGTGTTATTTCTACAAACACAAATGTCAAGTTTCAAGTCAATCGGACTGAAGATGACAAAATTATGGTCCGGACAAAGAACTATTCTATAGAACTTTCTAATTCAAGGGCAAATAACTCCGATTAGACCCATTATCGAACTCATCCGAGATCTTATGGTCATATATATTTTGACCAAGTTTGGTGCTGATTGGTTAATAATTATAGATGCTAGAGTGTAAACAAAGTCAAATATAGCAATTTTTCTAATTCAAGGGCAAATAACTCCAGTTGTTCTGGTCCAATTAGACCCATTATCAAACTCATCTGAGATCTTATGGTCATATATATTTTGACCAAGTTTGGTGCTGATTGGTTAAAAATTGTAGATGCTAGAGTGTAAACAAAGTCAAATATAGCAATTTTTCTAATTCAAGGGCAAATAACTCCAGCCGTTCTGGTCCGATTAGACCCATAATAGAACTCATCCGAGATCTTATGGTCATATATATTTTGACCAAGTTTGGTGCTGATTGGTTGATATTTGTAGATGCTAGAGTGTAAACAAAGTCAAATATAGCAATTTTTCTAATTCAAGGACAAATAACTCCAGCTTTCTGGTCCGATTAGACCGATAATCGAACTCATCCGAGATCTTATGGTCATATATATTTTGACCAAGTTTGGTGCTGATTGGTTAATATTTGTAGATGCTAGAGTGTAAACAAAAAAATGTGAACAGACGGACGGATGACGGATGGACGACGGACGTCGACGGACGGTGAGTGATCACAATAGCTCATCCTGAGCACTTCGTGCTCAGCTGAGCTAAAAATATCTAAATATAATGTGATAACAATATTTGCGTGGCAAAGACAGAAAATATTCTATAACTATTTTTGCATGGGATTGTGTTAAAACATTCTCACCCATTATCACAACAGAATGACTATTTAGATGCAGAAGACAACTTCTGGAAGAAAATGGCTTTGGAAAACATTGTAGGAAAAGAAAAAAAATTGGTAAACGGCTTTTTCTCCTTTTCCCATGAATATTTTCTTACCGTTTCAAAGACAAATACATGTATTGCCATCTGATCCCCAGACATTTTGTAGTCTATAAAGCTTTCAATTTGGACAAGTCTAAAATTTTTTGGTTAACTCTTTATGTGACAGCAAATTGAACTAGAGCTGTCACTGAATGTGACTTAATACCCCCGCCAGCGCTTTGACAGAAAAAAGTATCAAGTTCAAGGAGAGATAATTCCTCAACCAGGAAGAGTTGACACTTGAAAATTGCGTCTTGCAAATCTTCAATATATGATCAATATATGTGCAAAATTTCAATACAATAGAAGGAAAACTGTAGGAGGAGTTCGCGACACAAAATTACTAGTATTTTGTACACAGACGGACACACGGACGTACACATGGATGGACGGACGGACACACGGACTGACAGGCTGATTCCAGTATACCCCCGAAAACATTCGTTTTGCGGAGGTATAAAAACACAGTTGATGAATTAAAAGCAGCTCAAATGATGAGATTTGTAAAATGAAAGGGTAGAAAACATCATGGAAAAAGGAGAAAATGCTGATACAGTCAGGGTGGTTAAAACACAGAATTATGCGACAAAAATTTGGAAAAGTCCAAATTGAAAGCATTTGCAGACGACAAATTAAAGATGGCTAAAATGATGAAAGTAGTCCTTGATAGGGTAGAAAACATTGTTGGTAAAGGAGAAAATGCTGGTAACCAGCATTTTCTCCTTTTCCAACAATGTTTTCAAAAGCCATCTTCCTCAGGGTCGTTAAAAGTCGTGATTGTTTGGTATGCGGCTAATGGAGACATAACAAGCAAAACAGTATCTCACCTTGTAGAGGACTTTGAAAGTAGATCTATGTAAGTTATAACAAAATCTTTGAACTTTTTGGCCTGCTCATCCCTGTTGTTGTTCAATGTATAGCCTGTAATCATACAAGGAAACAATTGTAAGAAGGGCTTGTTTACTTTTTATATTTTCAAACTATTATTCAGTGACAAATTCTTTCTGCACTTCTGAAAATAACGTTAAAATCACATAAACAATAAGGACATACTGTATACGTGGATATATATGCGTGTCGAAAAATTTGCAAATTATCAATTACGGACATTTTGTGTTTGGAAATGTTTGCAAATTCAAGACACCGGTCATTTGTTGGTATACTTGTGTTTGGTAATTTTTTTTGAATTCGCAAAATTGCAAGAATTTCCACGTAGCAAAAATTTCCACTTATTGAGTACTCATATTTGAGAGGTTAAAAAAAAAATTAATTCATTTTTATGTACCAATACTGCTGCAGCAGTTCCTTTTCATGGAAATTCCCACATGTCTATTTGTGGTTTCGCATATACTGACCTATATTTGATGCGATACAGTTATGTGATACTAATACTTGCTGCCTTTTAACCCTTTACCATACAAAAAAATTTTGGACTTGTCCAAATTGAAAGCTTTGCAGGTGAAAAATTAAATGTTGCTCAAAAGAGAAAAGTTGTCTGAGAAAGGGTAGAAAACATCGTAGGAAAAAAAGAAAATGCTGGTTGCCAGCATTTTCTCCTTTTTCCATGAAGTTTTCAAAGGCCTTCTTCAGTTTGGTTTGTATTGGAGTTTAACGCCATTTTAACAGCTTTGGTCATATCATGGCAGTCAGTGACACACCCATGTGTTTCCTGGCTTTCTCACTCCAGTACTGATGCAACTTTCTTTCCAAAGCCACTGACTACTTTTCTCTCATACATCAGAAGTGAGAGGGGAAAAATCGCCGGAAAGAAAGTTCGCCACAACCGGGTATCGAACCCATAACCTCCAGGTCATGAGTCAGATACGCTTACCACTGAGCTACCCAGCCGGGCAGCCCTTCTTCTTCAGGGTCGTTAAAACTCAGGATTGAGTGGAAAAGTGTCATTAAGCATGCCATAGGCCATAGGCTCACTTACTAACATTCTACTAGACTTGTTTAATGAATTTTATCTCAAACGCCAACATATGTCAGATCCTATACAATTAATAAAGAGTTATCTTATTATCTTCCACAACAAAAGGGCAGTATGAGGCAGCCCACATCTTTATGAACATCCTTGCAAAATATGGATAATCATCATGAAAAAAATTTAAACAAGAGGGCCAAGATGGCCCTGGATCGCTCACCTGAAGTTTTGAAAGGACCATAGCCAATTTTTTTTTGAAGTATTGAAATTTTGGAAACAAAATCATTATTTTGCCAAGCAATTTTGAAAAGGTCGCCTGTAAAAATCATTTCAAAATCTGTCACCACCCCTACAATCATCACCATAGCCATGTTTTTGACAAATCAGAATTCCGCAAATAAATTTTGGGATAGGTCACCCAATCACCATTTCTTGAACAAGAGCAGACGCCCGATAGTGGCTAAAAATATTAAGTCGCACAAGAGCACCGCATGCGGGTGCCAACAATTGGCTGTTGGGCGCTGGATAGTAAGTTAAAATTTTAAGTCGAAAAAGCAGCATAATTTCGACAAAATGATTTTAGAGTTATCTGCCCTTGTTGTATGGGTTGCTCTTTTACTAGTGAACAATTATTCCAAGTTTCAAGTACATGTGTTGAGTGGAAGCCGAGACATAACAAAAGGTCAAAGTTTTTGCACAACGACAACAACAACAACGCAGACGACAACAACAGGGCTATGACAATACTTCAATATTTTCTTCAAAAACAGCCAAGCTAAAAAAAAGGGCATAATACAAGGATCATTTCTGTGAAATTATTTCAAAATCTGACCAGTGGTTTCAAAGAAGAAGAATTTTTAAGAACTTCTACATGTCCGTATAGTGCAAATAGCCCCCCACCACCATAGCCATGTTTCTTGATGGATCAAAATTTCACGAACAATTTTTCAAAAGGGGCACCCAAGGAACATTTCTGTGAAATAATTTAAAAATCTGACGAGTGGTTTAAGAGAAGAAGAATTTCAAAGAATTTCTTTAAGTCCATACAGTGCAAAGAGCTCCCCCCCCCGCCATGTTTTTCGACGGATCAAAATTTCGCAAACAGTATTTGAAAAGGGTCACCCAAGGAACATTTCTGTGAAATTATTTCGAAATCTGACCAGCAGTTTCAGAGGAGAAGATTTTTGAAGAATTTCTTAGAAAATTCCATTTGGTTGCCATGGCAACCAGAGTTTTTGATGGAATCAAATTCCGTGAACAATTTTTAAACAGGAACTCCCAAGGAACATTCCAGCCAAGTTTGGTGCAAAAATTGGCCCAGCGGTTTAGGAGGAGAAAATGTTTAAAGAATTGTTGACACCGCATGACGCAAAGAGCCCCCCCCCCCCCCCACCACCACCACCACGGCCATATTTTTCAATTGGTTGTATTGGGGTTTAACGCCACTTTGACAACTAAGGTCATATCATGGCGGTCGGTGACGCACATGTGTTTCCTGGCTTTCTCACACCAGTACTAACACAACTTTCTTTCCAAAGCCATCGACTACTTTTCTCACATGCTTCAGCAGAGGTGAGAGGTGAAAATACGCCGGAAAGAAAGTTCGCCTCAACCGGGTATCGAACTCACAACCACCAGGTCATGAGTCCGACACGCTCATCACTGAGCCACCCGGGCGGGGCTATATTTTTCGATGGATCAAAATTTTGCAAACAGTTTAACAGTTTTTGAAAAGGGTCACCCAAGGAACATTTCTGTGAATTTTTTT
Organism: Hippopus hippopus; assembly: GCA_946811185.2. Lineage (NCBI taxonomy): Eukaryota > Metazoa > Mollusca > Bivalvia > Cardiida > Cardiidae > Hippopus > Hippopus hippopus. Next base: position 10,950,871 of record OX328111.1, read on the forward strand.
CAAAATCTGACCAGCGGTTTCAGAGAAGATTTTTAAAGAATTTCTTAGAAAATTTCATTTGCTTGCAATGGCAACCAGAGTTTTTGATGGAATCAAATTCAGTGAACACTTTTTAAAGAGGACCTCCAAAGGAACATTCCAGCCAAGTTTGGTCCAAATTGGCCAAGCGGTGTAGGAAGAGAAGATGTTTAAAGAATTGTTGATGCCGCACGACGGACGACGGATGACGCATGACGGACACAACATGAATCTAAAAGCTCCCCTTGAGCATGTTGTGCTCAGGTGAGCTAAAAATGGACAAACTATTCTTTGTCAGTAATTCCTTCCCTTGCCAAAAGTTTCCAAAAGTGCTGAAAGCCGCAAACAGTAGCCCACAGGAAACTAGAGGCGCTTGAGCGCCTGTATCGCTCCACAGGCCTGATATTTCTATAATGGCGAAAGGAAGTTTTTAACAATTATCATTCAATCCTGCATTTTAGCTCACTGAAGAAACAATTTGGTAGACAACCACCATAGGAACTTACCTGCAAAACAACAATGAAATCCAATGAATAGTTTTAGAGAAGAAATTTTTCAAAGATTTTACTTTATACCATAAAAGGAAAATGAGTCTCCCATAAAAGCCATGTTTTTTGACAGATCATTTTTTTTTTTTAAGGAATTCTGTAAACCTGTATCTAAGGAACATTCCTGCAAAATAATAATGCTATCCAAATAGCGGTTTGGGAGGAGAAGATTTTTAAAGGTTTTTTACTTTGGTTGCCATGGCAACCAGAATTCTTCATGGAACACAATTATTTGAAGGAATTTGAAAGAAGACCACCAAAGGAACATTCCTGTGAAATTTGGTAAAAATCCAGTCAATAGTTTCTGAGGAGAAGTTTTTTAAAGAAAAAGTTTACGGACGCACTCACGGACGAACGGACTGACGAACGAACGGACGGACGGACGCACGACGGACACAACGCCATGACAATAGCTCGGTGGCCTTCGGCCAGTGGAGCTAAAAATGAGTTCAGGCTACCTGATATTTTTCTTTTACCTATAAAGCGCCTTTCACAATCATAGTTAACCTTTGCAGCTAGTGCAGATCAACATCAGACTGCACAAAATGTGCAGTCTGACCTTTGATCTTCACTGTTGTGTATGCTAAAACACTACTAACACAAGAGGGCCAAGATGGCCCTGGATCGCTCACCTGAATTTTTGAGAGGACCATAACCAACTTTTTTTAAAGTATTGAAATTTTGGAAACAAAATCAGTATTTTGCCAAGCAATTATAAAAAGGTCACCTGTAAAAATCATTTCAAAATCTGTCACCACCCCTACAATCATCACCACAGCCATGTTTCTGACGAATCAGAATTCTGCGAATAAATTTTAGGATAGGTCACCCAAAGACCTTATCTTGAACAAGAGCACATGCCCGATAGTGGCTAAAAATACTAAGTTGAACAAGAGCACCTCATGAGAGTGCCAATGATTGGCTGTTGGAACCTTGCTGGATAGTAAAATAAAATTCCAAGTCGCAAAATGGGCATAATTTGGACAAAACAATTTTGGAGTTAACTGCCCTTGTTGTATGGGTTGCTTTTTACTAGTGAACAATTATTCCAAGTTTTAAGTACATGTGTTGAGTGGAAGCTGAGATATAACAAAATGTCAAAGTTTTTGCACACCAACAACAATGCACATGACGCCAACAGGGCTATGTCAATACCTCGATGTTTTCTTTGAAAACAGCTAAGCTAAATAAGGGTTATAATATAAGGATCATTTCTGTGAAATAACTTCAAAATCTGAATAGTGGTTTCAGAGAAGACAAAATTTTTAAGAATTTCTTCATGTCCTCATAGAGCAAATAGCTTCAATCCACCACAGCCATGTTTCTTGACAGATCAAAATTTCGCGAAAAAATTTCAAAAGGGGGCACTTAAGGGACATTTCTGTGAAATTATTTCAAAATCTGACAAGTGGTTTAGGAGAAGAAGAATTTCAAAAAATTTCTTTAAGTCCATACAGTGCAAAGATGCCCATCCCCACAGGCCACGTTTTTTGACGGATCAAAATTACACAAACAAACTTTAAAAAGGGTTACCCAAGGAACATATCCGTGAAATTATTTCAAAATCTGACCAGTGGTTTCAGAGGAGAAGATTATCAAAGAATTTCTTGGAAAATTCCATTTGGTTGCCATGGCAACCAGAGTTTCTGATGAATCAAATTCTGTGAATAATTTTCAAAGGGGACCTCCCAAGGAACATTCCAGCCAAGTCTGGTCCAAATCGGCCAAGCGGTATAGCAGGAGAAGATGTTTAAAGAATTGTTGACACCGCTGGACGCCAAGAGCCCCCCCCTCCACAACGGCCATGTTTTTAAACGGATCAAAATTTCGCGAACAATTTTTAAAAAGGGTCACCCAAGGAACATATCTGAAATTATTTCAAAATCTGACAAGTGGTTTCAGAGGAGAAGATTATCAAAGAATTTCTTGGAAAATTCCATTTCGTTGCCATGGCAACCAGAGTTTTCGATGAAATCAAATTCTGTGAACAATTTTTAAAAGGGGCCTCCCAAGGAACATTCCAGCCAAGTTTGGTCCAAATCGGCCAAGCGGTGTAGGAGGAGAAGATGTTTAAAGAATTGTTGACACCGCTGGACGCCAAGAGCCCTCCCCTCCACCACGGCCATGTTTTTAGACTGATCAAAATTTCACGAACAGTTTTTGAAAAGGGTCACTCAAGGAACATATCCGTGAAATTATTTCAAAATCTGACTAGCGATTTCAGAGGAGAAAATTTTTATAGAATTGTTGACACCGCTGGACGCCAAGAGCCCCCCTCCTCCACCATGGCCATGTTTTTTGACGGATCAAAATTTCGCGTATAGTTTTTAAAAAGGGTCACCCAAGGAACATATCTGTCAAATTATATCAAAATCTGACCAGCAGTTTCAGAGGTGAAGATTTTTTAAAGAATTTCTTGGTAAATTCCATTTGGTTGCCATGGCAAACAGAGTTTTTGATGAAATCAAATTCTGTGAACAATTTTTAAAGAGTACCTCCCAAGGAACATTTCAGCCAAGTTTGGTCCAAATCGGCCAAGAAGGGTAGGAGGAGAAGATGTTTAAAGAATTGTTGACACCGCTGGACGCCAAGAGCCCCCCCCCTCCACCACAGCCATTGATTTTGGACGGATCAAAATTTCACAAACACTTTTTGAAAAGGGTCACCCAAGGAACATATGTATGAAATTATTACAAAATCTGACCAGCGGTTTCAGAGGAGAAGATTTTTATAGAATTGTTGACACCTCTGGACGCCAAGAGCCCACCCCCCCTCCATCACGGCCATGTTTTTAGACGGATCAAAATTTCGCGAACAGTTTTTGAAAAGGGTCACTCAAGGAACATATCTGTGAAATTCTTTCAAAATCTGACCAGCGGTTTCAGAGGAGAAGATTTTTATAGAATTGTTGACACTGCTGGACGCCAAGAGCCCCCCTCCTCCACCATGGCCATGTTTTCCTACGGATCAAAATTTCGCATACACTTATTGAAAAGGGTCACCCAAGGAACATATCTGTGAAATTATTTCAAAATCTGACCAGTGGTTTCAGAGAAGAAGATTTTTATAGAATTGTTGACACCGCTGGACGCCAAGAGCCCCACCCCTCCACCACGGCTATGATTTTCGATGGATCAAAATTTCGCAAACAATTTTTGAAAAGGGTCACCCAAGGAACATATCCGTGAAATTATTTCAAAATCTGACCAGTGGTTTCAGAGGAGAAGATTTTTATAGAATTGTTGACACTGCTGGACGCCAAGAGCCCCCCCCCTCCACAACGGCCATGTTTTTCGACGGATCAAAATGTCGCGAACAATTTTCGAAAAGGATCACCCAAGGAACATATCTGTGTAATTATTTCAAAATCTGACCAGTGGTTTCAAAGGAGAAGATTTTTAAAGAATTTCTTGGTAAATTCCATTTGGTTACGAAAGCAACCAGTTTTTGATGAAATCAAATTCTGTGAACAATTTTTAAAAAGAGGACCTCCAAAGGAACATTCCAGCCAAGTTTGGTCCAAATCGGCCAAGAAGTGTAGGATGAGAAGATGTTTAAAGAATTGTTGACACTGCTAGACGCCAAGAGCCCCCCCCCCTCCACCAGGGCCATGTTTTTCGATGGATCAAAATTTCACGAACAGTTTTTGAAAAGGGTCACCCAAGGAAGATATTTGTGAAATTATTACAAAATCTGATCAGCGGTTTCAGAGAAGAAGATTTTTATAGAATTGTTGACACTGCTGGACGCCAAGAGCCCCCCCCCTCCACAACGGCCATGTTTTTCGACGGATCAAAATTTGGCGAACAATTTTTGAAAAGGGTCACCCAAGGAACATAACTGTGAAATTATTTCAAAATCTGACCAGCGATTTCAGAGGAGATCATTTTTAAAGAATTTCTTGGTAAATTCCATTTGGTTGCCATGGCAACCAGAGTTTTTGATGAAATCAAATTCTGTGAAGACTTTTTGAAGAGGACCTCCCAAGGAACATTCCAGCCAAGTTTGGTCCAAATCCGCCATGCAGTGTAGGAGGAGGAGATGTTTAAAGAATTGTTGACACCGCTGGACGCCAAGAGCCCCCGCCCTCCACCATGGCCATGTTTTTCGACAGATCAAAATTTTACGAACAATTTTTGAAAAGGGTCACCCAAGGAACATATCTGTGAAATTATTACAAAATCCAACCAGTGGTTTCAGAGAAGAACAATTTTATAGAATTGTTGACACCGCAGGACGCCAAGAGCCCCCACCTTCCACAGCGGCCATGTTTGTTGACGGATCAAAATTTCGCAAACACTTTTTGAAAAGGGTCACCCAAGTAACATATCTGTGAAATTATTTCAAAATCTGACCAGTGGTTTCAGAGGAGAAGATTTTTATAGAATTGTTGACACCGCTGGACGCCAAGAGCCCCCCCCTCCACAACTGCCATGTTTTTCGACAGATCAAAATTTAGCTAACAATTTTTGAAAAGGGTCAACCAAGGAACATATCTGTGAAATTATTTCAAAATCTGACCAGCGGTTTCAGAGGAGAAGATTTTTAAAGAATTTCTTGGTAAATTCCATTTGGTTTCCATTACAACCAGAGTTTTTGATGAAATCAAATTCTGTGAACACTTTTTAAAGAGAACTCACAAGGAACATTCCATTCAAGTTTGGTCCAAATCGGCCAAGCGGTGTAGGAGGAGAAGATTTTTAATGAATTGTTGACACTGCTGGACGCCAAGAGCCCCCCCCTTCCATCAGGGCCATGTTTTTAGATGGATCAAAATTTCGCGAACAGTTTTTGAAAAGGGTTACTCAAGGAACATATCTGTGAAATTATTTCAAAATCTGACCAGCAGTTTCAGAGGAGAAGATTTTTATAGAATTGCTGACACCACTGGACGCCAAGAGCCCCCCTCCTCCACCATGGCCATGTTTTTCGACGGATCAAAATTTCGCATGCAATTTTTGAAAAGGGTCACCCAAGGAACATATCTGTGAAATTATTTCAAAACCTGACCAGCGATTTCAGAGAAGATTTTTAAAGAATTTCTTGGTAAATTCCATTTGGTTGCCATAGCAACCAGAGTTTTTGATGAAATCAAATTATGTGAAAAATTTTTAAAGAGGACCTCCCAAGGAACATTCCAGCCAAGTTTGGTCCAAATCAGCCAAGAAGTGTAGGAGGACAAGATGTTTAAAGAATTGTTCACACCGCTGGACGCCAAGAGCCCCCCTCCCCCCCCTCCACCAGGGCCATGTTTTTGGACGGATCAAAATTTCACAAACACTTTTTGAAAAGGGTCACCCAAGGAACATATCTGTGAAATTATTTCAAAATCTGACAAGTGGTTTCAGAGTAGAAGATTTTTATAGAATTGTTGACACCGCTGGACGCCAAGAGCCCCCCTCCTCCACCATGGCCATGTATTTTCACAGATCAAAATTTCGCGTACAATTATTGAAAACGGTCACCCAAGGAACATATCTGTGAAACTATTTTAAAATATGACCAGCGGTTTCAGAGGAGAACATTTTTAAAGAATTTCTTGGTAAATTCCATTTGGTTGCCATGGCAACCAGAGTTTTTGATGAAATCAAATTCTGTGAACAATTTTTAGAGAGGACCTCCCAAGGAACATTCCAGCCAAGTTTGGTCCAAATCCGCCTAGCAGTGTAGGAGAAGATGTTTAAAGAATTATTGACACCGTTGGACGCCAAGAGCCCCCCCCCTCCACCACAGCCATGTTTTTTTGACGGATCAAAATTTCATGAACAATTTTTGAAAAGGTCACCCAAGGAACATGTCTATGAAATTATTACAAAATCTGACCAGTGGTTTCAGAGAAGAAGATTTTTATAGAATTGTTGACACAGCTGGACACCAAGAGCCCCCCCCCCTCCATCACGGCCATGTTTTTAGAAGGATCAAAATTTCGCGAACAATTTTTGAAAAGGGTCACTCAAGGAATATATCTGTGAAATTATTACAAAATTTGACCAGCAGTTTCAGAGGAGAAGACTTTTAAAGAATTTCTTGGTAAATTCCATTTGGTTACCATGGCGACCAGAGTTTTTGATGAAATCAAATTCTGTGAACAATTTTTAAAGAGAACCTCCCAAGGAACATTCCAGCCAAGTTTGGTCCAAATCCACCAATCAGTGTAGGAGGAGAAGATGTTTAAAGAATTGTTGACACTGCTGTACGCCAAGAGCCCACCCCCCCTCCATCACGGCCATGTTTTTCGACGGATCAACATTTCACGAACAGTTTTTGAAAAGGGTCACCCAAGGAACATATCTGTGAAATTATTTCAAAATCTGACCAGCGGTTTCAGAGGAGAACATTTTTAAAGAATTTCTTGGTAAATATTATTTGGTTGCCATGGCAACCAGAGTTTTTGATGAAATAGAATTCTGTGAACACTTTTTGAAGAGGACCTCCCAAGGAACATTCCAGCCAAGTTTGGTCCAAATCCGCTAAACAGTGTAGGAGGAGAAGATGTCTAAGGAATTGTTGACACCGCTGGACACCAAGAGCCCATCCCACTCCACCACGGCCATGTTTTTCGACAGATCAAAATTTCACAAACAAGTTTTGAAAAGGGTCACCCAAGGAACATATCTGTGAAATTATTTCAAAATCTGACCAGTGGTTTCAGAGGAGAAGATTTTTATAGAATTGTTGACACCGCTGGACGCCAAGGACCCCCCCCCCCCAACGGCCATGTTTTTCGACGAATCAAAATTTTGCTAACAATTTTTTAAAAAGGTCATCCAAGGGACATATCTGTGAAGTTATTTCAAAATCTGACCGGCGGTTTCAGAGAACATTTTTAAAGAATTTCTTGGTAAATTCCATTTGGTTTCCATGGCAACCAGAGTTTTTGATGAAATCAAATTCTGTGAACAGATTTTAAAAAGGACCTCACAAGGAACATTCCAGCCAAGTTTGGTCCAAATCGGCCAAGCAGTGTAGGAGGAGAAGATTTTTAAAGAATTGTTGACACTGCTGGACGCCAAGAGTCCCCCCTCCACCATGGCCATGTTTTTCGACGGATCAAAATTTCACGAACAATTTTTGAAAAGGGTCACCCAAGGAACATATCTTTGAAATTATTTCAAAATCTGACCAGCGGTTTCAGAGGAGGAGATTTTTATAGAATTGTTGACACTGCTGGACGCCAAGAGCCCCCCCCCCCCCCCTCCTCCATCACGGCCATGTTTTTAGATGGATCAAAATTTAGCGAACAGTTTTTGAAAAGGGTCACTCAAGGAACATACCTGTGAAATTATTTCAAAATCTGACCAGCAGTTTCAGAGGAGAACATTTTTAAAGAATTTCTTGGTAAATTCCATTTGGTTGCCATGGCAACAAGTTTTTGATGAAATCAAATTATATGAACAATTTTTAAAGAGGACGTCCCAAGGAACATTCCAGCCAAGTTTGGTCCAAATTGGCCAAGTAGTGTAGGAGGACAAGATGTTTAAAGAATTGTTCACACCACTGGACGCCAAGATCCCCCCCCCCCCCCATCCACCACGGCCATGTTTTTCGACGGATCAAAATTTCACGAACAATTTTTGGAAATATCTGTGAAATTATTACAAAATTTGACCAGCGGTTTCAGAGGAGAAGAATTTTATAGAATTGTTGACACCGCTGGACGCCAAGAGCCCCCCTCCTCCACCATGGTCATGTTTTTCGACGGATCAAAATTTCGCGTACAATTATTGAAAATGGTCACCCAAGAAACATATCTGTGAAATTCTTTCAAAATATGACCAGTGGTTTCAGAGGAGAACATTTTTAAAGAATTTCTTGGTAAATTCCATTTGGTTACCATGGCAACCAGAGTTTTTGATGAAATCAAATTCTGTGACAAGTTTTTAAAGAGGACCTCCCAAGGAACATTCCAGCCAAGTTTGGTCCAAATCGGCCAAGTAGTGTAGGAGGAGAAGATGTTTAAAGAATTGTTCACACCACTGGACGCCAAGAGCTCACCTCCTCCACCATGGCCATGTTTTTCGACGGATCAAAATTTCGCATACAATTTTTGAAAAGGGTCACCCAAGGAACATATCTGTGAAATTATTTCAAAATCTGACCAGCGGTTTCAGAGAACATTTCAAAAGAATTTCTTGGTAAATTCTATTTGGTTGCCATGGCAACCAGAGTTTTTGATGAAATCAAATTCTGTGAACACTTTTTAAAGAGGACCTCCCAAGGAACATTCCAGCCAAGTTTGGTCCAAATTGGCCAAGCAGTGTAGGAGGAGAAGATGTTTACAGAATTGTTGACACCGCTGGACGCCAAGAGCCCCCCCCCCTCAACCAGGGCCATGTTTTTCGACGAATCAAAATTTCACGAACAGTTTTTGAAAAGGGTCACCCAAGGAACATATCTGTGAAATTATTACAAAATCTGACCAGTGGTTTCAGAGGAGAAGATTTTTATAGAATTGTTGACACAGCTGGACACCAAGAGCCCTCCCCCTCCACAACGGCCATGGTTTTTGACGGATCAAAATTTCGCGAACAATTTTTGAAAAGGGTCACCCAAGGAACATATCTGTGAAACTATTTCAAAATCTGACCACCAGTTTCAGAGGAGAAGATTTTTATAGAATTGTTGACACCGATGGACGCCAAGAGCCCCCCCCCCCCCCCTCAACCAGGGCCATGTTTTTCGACGAATCAAAATTTAACAAACAGTTTTTGAAAAGGGTCACCCAAGGAACATATCTGTGAAATTATTACAAAAGCTGACCAGTGGTTTCAGAGGAGAAGATTTTTATAGAATTGTTGACACAGCTGGACACCAAGAGCCCTCCCCCTCCACAACGGCCATGGTTTTTGACGGATCAAAATTTCACGAACAGTTTTTTAAAAGGGTCACCCAAGGATCATATCTGTGAAATTATTTCGAAATCTGACCAGCGGTTTCAGAGGAGAACATTTTTAAAGAATTTCTTGGTAAATTCCATTTGGTTGCCATGGCAACCAGAGTTTTTGATGAAATCAAATTCTGTGAACAGTATTTAAAGAGGACCTCCCAAGGAACATTCCAGCCAAGTTTGGTCCAAATAGGCCAAGCGCTGTAGGAGGAGAAGATTTTTAAAGAATTGTAGACACCGCTGGACGCCAAGAGCACCCCCCCCCCCGCGGCCATGTTTTCTACGGATCAAAATTTCACGAACAGTTTTTGAAAAGGGTCACCCAAGGAACATATCTGTGAAATTATTACAAAATCTGACCAGTGGTTTCAGAGGAGAAGATTTTTATAGAATTGTTGACACAGCTGGACACCAAGAGCCCTCCCCCTCCACAACGGCCATGGTTTTTGACGGATCAAAATTTCGCGAACAATTTTTGAAAAGGGTCACCCAAGGAACATATCTGTGAAATTATTTCAAAATCTGACCACCAGTTTCAGAGGAGAAGATTTTTATAGAATTGTTGACACCGATGGACGCCAAGAGCCCCCCCCCCCCCCCGCCCCCCCCCCCTCAACCAGGGCCATGTTTTTCGACGAATCAAAATTTAACAAACAGTTTTTGAAAAGGGTCACCCAAGGAACATATCTGTGAAATTATTACAAAATCTGACCAGTGGTTTCAGAGGAGAAGATTTTTATAGAATTGTTGACACAGCTGGACACCAAGAGCCCTCCCCCTCCACAACGGCCATGGTTTTTGACGGATCAAAATTTCACGAACAGTTTTTTAAAAGGGTCACCCAAGGATCATATCTGTGAAATTATTTCGAAATCTGACCAGCGGTTTCAGAGGAGAACATTTTTAAAGAATTTCTTGGTAAATTCCATTTGGTTTCCATGGCAACCAGAGTTTTTGATGAAATCAAATTCTGTGAACAGTATTTAAAGAGGACCTCCCAAGGAACATTCCAGCCAAGTTTGGTCCAAATAGGCCAAGCGCTGTAGGAGGAGAAGATTTTTAAAGAATTGTAGACACCGCTGGACGCCAAGAGCACCCCCCCCCCCCACCGCGGCCATGTTTTCTACGGATCAAAATTTCACGAACAGTTTTTGAAAAGGGTCACCCAAGGAACATATCTGTGAAATTATTACAAAATCTGACCAGTGGTTTCAGAGGAGAAGATTTTTATAGAATTGTTGACACAGCTGGACACCAAGAGCCCTCCCCCTCCACAACGGCCATGGTTTTTGACGGATCAAAATTTCACGAACAGTTTTTTAAAAGGGTCACCCAAGGATCATATCTGTGAAATTATTTCGAAATCTGACCAGCGGTTTCAGAGGAGAACATTTTTAAAGAATTTCTTGGTAAATTCCATTTGGTTGCCATGGCAACCAGAGTTTTTGATGAAATCAAATTCTGTGAACAGTATTTAAAGAGGACCTCCCAAGGAACATTCCAGCCAAGTTTGGTCCAAATAGGCCAAGCGCTGTAGGAGGAGAAGATTTTTAAAGAATTGTAGACACCGCTGGACGCCAAGAGCGCCCCCACCCCCCCCCCACCGCGGCCATGTTTTCTACGGATCAAAATTTCGCGAACAATTTTTGAAAAGGGTCACCCAAGGAACATATCTGTGAAATTATTTCAAAATCTGACCACCAGTTTCAGAGGAGAAGATTTTTATAGAATTGTTGACACCGATGGACACCAAGAGCCCTCCCCCTCCACAACGGCCATGGTTTTTGACGGATCAAAATTTCACGAACAGTTTTTTAAAAGGGTCACCCAAGGATCATATCTGTGAAATTATTTCGAAATCTGACCAGCGGTTTCAGAGGAGAACATTCCCCCCCCCCCCCCCGGCCATGTTTTTCGACGAATCAAAATTTCACGAACAATTTTTAAAAAGGGTCACCCAAGGAACATATCTGTGAAATTATTTCAAAATCTGACCAGCGGTTTCAGAGGAGAACATTTTTAAAGAATTTCTTGGTAAATTCCATTTGGTTGCTATGGCAACCAGAGTTTTTGATGGAATCAAATTTTGTGAACAAGTTTTATAGAGGACCTCCCAAGGAACATTCCAGCCAAGTTTGGTCCAAATCGGCCAAGCGGTTTAGGACGAGAAGATGTTTAAAGAATTGTTGACGCCTGACGACGGATAACGCACGACGGACACAGCGTGACCCTAAAAGCTCCCCTTGAGCACGTTTTGCTCAGGTGAGCTAAAAAGCAACAATGAAATTACAATACTTTGAGTCTAATTTCTAGACTGAAAATGTCTTTTGGGTTTTTTCAGCACTTTAATAGTTGAAAAAACAGTAGGTTAGAACCTCAGGCCTTTGAAGCTCTACTAGTTTATCACGGACCGCTAAGATTTTCCTTGGTCGATCATCAAACACTTACAGCACATTGGTGCATCGCATGTATATTACAGAATATACTCAAATTTTCATTAACACTTTCTATAAATAGTACATTGGCTACTCCCTCTATATCCTATCTTACTATATACGATAAACAGGGAATCGCCAATGTGCTAATTATAGTAACGGTGTCTGATAATGAAAATTTTGTTATCCCTTGATAGACCAATGGAGTTTCAGAGGCCTATGGTTAAAACATACCAGTATTACCTTTTAAAGGAGCACCAAACAACACTTCTGTACGTATAAGTCGACTCTGTAAATTTGAGCTGTTAATCTTATCGTCGACGTAATAATAAAAATGGGTGGACGTCATTGCTAGTTTAAGGGCACTTTCAACCTTATCCATATTATCGCCTAGACCATCGTAAAACACATTTCCTTTACTGTCAGTTGATGGGAAAAAGTATGTGAGCAGGGAATTCAAAGGGGCACAACCATTTATGGCTTTAACTGCGGGGTCCTCTAGAACACTGGGATGTATGTCTTTGTAGCAAAACTCTGGAAATTTTTCATGTTGCATGATTTTCTTTTCGATGAAATGTATCTCTTGAAGCCTTTCTTTGGTCAAAATATTTTCGTTTTCATCCACCAGAAATACAACCTGACGACAAGACAGGAAAAAAAAGTATGAAATATGAGCTCTGACAAATCAGAATTACGCTGCGAAAGAATAACCTGGTTTGAACTCTGTACTGGTATGAAAACATTTTCGCTACTTTAACAAACAATCCAGGCTTTTAATGACCCTAAGGAAGAAGCCTTTTGAAAACATGGTGGGAAAAGGAGAAAATGCTGGTAACCAGCATTTTCTCCTTTTCCAACAATGTTTTCTACCTTTCCATTGGCATCATTCTTTTATTTATTAAGATTTTTTAATGATTTTTTTCGGTAGTAATAGCTACAACCGTATTCTATAGGTTAATTGAAATAAATAAGTGAAGATATACGCCACACATGATGAATGGTCACTATAGCAACGTCAAGTCGACGTGAGCGGGGCACCTTGACATCACTTCACAAAATAACTTCTTTTTAATGGCAAGTATCGATAACAATAAGCACTCCAGTATGTTTTTGAATTGTGTATGACAAAAGTATTTGCCTGCAGGGTGCCCCGTCTACTACCTGCCATCAAAAGCTACAGTGAGTCGCCGACAGTAAGGCTTTCCTGAAACAGTACAGAGAACGTGGTGACAGGTTCTTGGTATTATTACAGCCGATGTAACTTGGATTTGTTTGTATGATCCAGAGACCAAGCAAGACAGTTCTGTGTGGAAAAACCCCTAATTCACCCTCGCCTACAAAAGCAATGGTGAAACGTTTTATTTTATTGAAATGAACAGAGTTATTCTTTGCCACACACTGCCGATTGGGAAGACAGTCACAGCACAGTATTACTCGAACGTACGGTCTTTTGATTTTTTAACTACATTGTACATAAAATGATATTATTTTATTTGATGACAGAATTGGTTGGTGAAATCAGTGATTCATAAACATAATTTCGTTGTTGCATGTATATAGATGCATAGGTTCAACCATAAGCTCGTTTCAGGTGCACCGACATGAGTTGATCAGGGCTGTATAGGAGAAACGACCAAAAGAACCCGGCACATTCTACTTATATCACAACAACACCACACCTTATACTTCATCAACTACCAAGAAAGTACCTGCTGATAGTCAGAGTAACACTATTGCGCACCCATCATACTCCCCTGACTTGGACGGTGTAATTTTTGGTTATTCCCCACTATCAAGTGTTACTTACGCGGTCACTGTTTCGACGACATTGATGACCTTCCCGTCGTGGTCAGGGAATGTATAAGGAACATTCCATCATCAGACTTCAAAAACTGTTTTAATTTGTGCGTACATCGGCATCAGAGGCCCATTGAGCATACCGTGGAGTATTTTGAATAACCATGACTATTTCAGACATTTGTAAAGACAAACTTTTTATTCGGTGCATCAAGGTGCCCCGCTCACGTCGACTTGACATTGCTATGGTGACAATACATCACTCGTTTCGTGTATCTTCGTTTATTTGTTTCAACCAACCTATAGAATATCGTTGTAGCTACCATTACCGAAAAACTCATTAAAAAATATCAAAATATAAAAGAATGGCGGCACTTGTCCCGAAACTTTTCCAACACCCCTCATACGAGTCATATCTTATTTTGTCTGCTGATGTTTTCAATTTAGACAAGACTACAGTTTTTTTGCTTTGTAAAGAGTTAAAGGGTAGAAAACATTATGGGAAAAGGCATTACCAGTATGTATTGTCACCTTTTTCAACAATGTTTTCTATCCTCTCAAAGACAAATCCCATCATTTGAGCCACATTTGTCCTCTGCAAATGCATTAAAGTTGGACAAGTCTAAAATTTTGTCGTCTGTAGAGCAAAGGCGTGTGATTTCATTTAACATCAATAAACATGTACAATTATAATTCTCCGTCTTTCTAGTACTTCTGTATGAAGACTGTAATTCAAAAAAGTAAAAATGCAGTGCTGGACAAGAGAACTGAACGTTAACCAAGAAGTCTAAAACTCCAAGAAGTCCCATCTCACACAATCAGATGGTGAGTCTTAAAAAATTAGAAAATGAAATAAACTTGAAACAGTTGGTGAAATGTAAAAACCTTTAACAGACAATTCCGAGTTTTAATGACTTTGATGAAGAAAGTTTTTGAAAACACTGGGGGAAAAGGAGAAAATGCTAGTAACCAGCATTTTCCCCTTTTCCAACAATGTTTTCTCACCTAACAAAGGCAAATCCCTTGATATGTCTCTCATTTGATATGTCGTCTGTAAGTGCTTTCATTTTAGATATGTCTTAAATCTTATCGTTTGCTAAGGAGGTAACGCTGCTGTAGCTAAACTATGTCATTTATCTGACAGTCTAGATTAGTCGACTATGGACTCCACTGAATAATCTAGAATCAAATTGTACCTGCATTTTCCACAATGGATAATACTGTGTGGGGACTTCCACTAAACGATTACTTCTTTTCAATCTCTTCCAGCCTCTATGCCAGTTTTTTCCACCTATAAATAAAGATAGAGATTTTGGTCTAGTACCTGCTTTATAAAATGCTATTATCATACTTTATATTTTCATTATGATAAAAATGGATCTATGTACTGCAAATTTCAACTCCCTTTCGTTGAAAATTTAAGAAAATATTACAGGAAAATGAGTTTTTTTTGTAACAAGCAATTTCACTTTTTTCAAAAACACGATTTTTATCCATGTCATGAGGAGAAAAAAAAAACAAATTTTCCTTTCTTGTAAAATGTTTGTCCCATGAATAATTTCTGGTAGTCTTTTGGTAGATCTAACATTAGCCTGCAAAAATAATCAGTTAACCCTTTACCAAATAATCCAGAGTTTAAACGGAGAAAGGCTTTTGAAAACATTGTGAGAAAAGGAGAAAATGCTGGTAACCAACATTTTCTACTTTTCCCACAATGTTTTCTACCTTATCAGACAACTACAGCTGATTTTGTATCAAGCTTAATCTCTGGATTCATAATCTTCAACAAACCACTCCTTTTTCCTGGCAGCATATCACTTATGACAATACTGTGGCAAAGGAAGAAATTGTTGGTTACTAGCTTTTGAAAAAATTGTGGACCAAGAACATTGCTTGCAGGTGCCAACGCTCAGCTCCAGCTGCTAATAGAAATAGATTGATTTTCTGTGAAATTTCTAAGTCAAGGAAGAGTCATAACTGTGTCAAAAATATTTTTATGGTTACGGTTACCTCCCTTTTGATAGCTAACAACTAGTCAGAGTTTGAAGTAAATAATCTTCATTAATGACAGAAATATTATAAACTGTCAAAGATTTTGCACAACTACAATGAAAATGACAACAAAAATGACAATAGGGCTATGACAATACCTCTAGTGTTTTTTCAAAAACAATCAAGCTAACAAGCAGAACTGCAGGTGACCAACATGATCTCATTTTCCCATAAAGTTTTTGATCCTTTCAAATATAAATTGCATCATTTGAGTCATATGTACATGTAATCTATTGGCTGAAATGGCTTAACCCTTTACCACACAGCAAAACTTTAGACTCATCACATCTGAAGGAACTCATATGTGACAATTCAAATGGGTTTCAACTGATAGTATTTGTACTTGAAAAGGTAGAAAACATTGTGGGAAAAGGAGACAATGCTGGTTCCCAGCATTTTCTCCTTTCCTCATAATGTTTTCAAAAGCCTTTTTTCTCAGGGTCGTTACAACTCGGGATTGTATGGTAAAGGGTTAAGATAAGGACATGTCTAATAATGGTTAACTCTTGACCACACAAGTAAATCATAGACCTGTCCAAACTGAAAGCATTTGCAGACAACAACTCTTATGTAGGTCAAATGATGTAACTTGTCCTTGATGGGGTAGAAAACATTGTGGGAAAAGGAGAAAATGCTGATTACCAGCATTTTCTCCTTTTCCCACAATGTTTTCAAAGGATTTTTTTCTTAAGGGTCATTAAAACTCTGGATTATGTGGTAAAGAGTTAAGAGCAAAAATACAAAGAGACTACAACTGCAGGCAAACTTTACCAATTATGCGAGCAGACTCTGAGCTGTTCTTGTTATTGAAGCCAAAGTCCTTCACATTCCCACTTTCTGTAAAAGCCCACCTTGCCAGTAATTCATACTTCATTTTTCTGAATGGTGTGTAATGTGTCTTGGCATTCTGTAATGCTCCAAAGTTGAGAGAAGCTTTGTGATTTGGAATTCTGAAGGCTTGATAGGATTTGTCGATCACAAGCTCTGGTTTACGAACCAAAACGGCATAGTATCCCAGTGATAGACATGTCGCAGTGACAGCTAAAAGGCAGAATACTGATAAAACAATGTCAATAATCCTGTGCTTCTTTGGAGAGACCCTGCGAGGGCTCCCTAAACAGCAACAGTTACACGTCCTTAAAACCTTTGGAATCCATCGAGTTAAAACACCGGTTTCATTTTGACTATGACAGCTATCATTGTCATGTTCATTCGTATCTTCCGGGACATCACTGACGTCATTTAACATGACATCGTCCGTGTCATCCAGGAGATGATAGTTATTCCGTGAGCTAAAAAATAACCTTGACATTGTGCTGGCTCTGTCTGAATGAATGTTAAATGTCTGTTTGTCCCACCATCACACAGGTCCATAGAAACATCTGTCAAGCATCTAGAATGGTAAAAAGAGGAAAATAAGTAAAGTCAAAGAATATCAGACCAGCTCTCACTATTCTAGAAAGTTAACTCTTTACCAAACGACAACATTTTAGACTTGTCCAAACTGAAAGCATTAGCAGACAACAACATAAACATGATTCAAAAACTGAAATCTGTTTTAGAAAGGGTGGAAAAAATGTGGGAAAAGGAGAAAATGCTGGTTATCAGCATTTTCTCCTTTTCACACAGTGTTTTCAAACATCCTCTTTCTCAGGGTCATTAACTCGTAACCCTTTACCATACTGTTACAATCCTGACTTTTAACACCCCCTCCAAGTAAGAAGGCATTTGAAAACATGGGAAAAAGAGAAAATGCTGGTAACCAACATTTTCTCTTTTTCTAATAATGTTTTCAACCCCATCAAGTACAAATTTTGTCATTTGGGCAATGTTTTATCTGCTGACCTCAAACGCTTACAGTTTGGACCAGTCTAAATTTTTGCCATCCAGTAAAGAAGTCGGCCTTTACCTTACTACAAATCTTAGATCTGATTGTATTGAAAGCATTTACAGATGGCAACTTAATTCTTGTTCAAATAGATAGAAAACATTGTGGAAAAGGAGAAAATGCTGGTTACCAGCATTTTCTCCTTTTCCCACAATGTTTTCAAATGGCTTCTTCCTCAAGACTGCTAAACATGTGATTGTTTTGTAAAAGATTAACATGAAAATTATTTATTATGTGTAAATAAAGCCTTTACTAAAGGTTTATGTCGAGTTATTTTAAGGAAAATGTTTGATAAAAAAGAAACACTACCTGAATTCAAACTACTGGGATTAGAATTATTTCGCAAGCAACCATTGAGTTGCTAGGGTGAACCCATTTTAGGGATGGACAATATGTGGTGAAGGATGAAGTGTGCTGTTTCAGAAAGTCATAACATTTGGGCATGGCGTACCACACACTGGAAAATACAGGGGTCAGACCCACCCATGCTGTGCTATTTTAAAGGATAAAAAAAAAAAAAAGGAATTTTCGTATTATTGTGTGTCAAAACCCAAAGACCCAGGTCAATCAAATACATACTTTTTCAAAAAGGTTTTGTCTTTGCATAATTTTGTTTTTCAGTTCTTAAATAATAGCTACATATACATTGTTACAGGAGACCACTCCTTCATGCATGGCTTCATCCCGATTTAAATACAATACCTGACAACTGCGTTAGGGAGATATCTCTTTAGCTCAGTGGTTAAGGTATTGGTCTTTTAATCCTCGAAGAATGAGGATCTTGTCCACCATGGGTTCGAATCCCGCCAGATGCGGTTTGTATATCAGCTATGCATTTGTTCATTTGTTTATTTGTTGCGAACTTTCAATTTCGTAAGATGGGGGCTCGTCCGGATATGGCCATTGAGCCATTAGTCCCATTTATTGTCTAAATAATTGACTTACTGCCTAATAAGGCTTTGAGTCATCAATAAATGATGACTTTAAGAGGGGGTGTGTTACGGGAGACCACTCCTTCATGCATGGCTTCGTCCCGATTTAAATACAATACCTAACAGCTGCGTTAGGGAGATACCTCTTTAGCTCGGTGGTTAAGGTATTGGTCTTTTAAACCTCGGAAAATGAGGATCTTGTCCGCCGTGGGTTCGAATCCCGCCAGATGTGGTTTGTATTTCAGCCATGCATTTGTTCATTTGTTTTTTTGTTACGGACTTTGTTCGTAAGATGGGGGCTCGTCCGGGATTGGCCATTGAGCCATTAATCCCATTTGTTGTCCAAAAACGGACATTTGTTGTCTAAATAATAGACTTACTGCCTAATAAGGCTCTGAGTCATCAATAAATGATGACTTTAAGAGGGGGTGTGTTATGGGAGACCATTCCTTCATGCATGGCTTTGTCCCGATCTAAATACAATACCTAACAACTGCATTAAGGAGATATCTCTTTGGCTCAGTGGTTATGGTAATGGTCTTTTAAACCTCGAAAAACGAGGATCTTGTCCGCCCTGGGATCAAATCCCGCCAGATGCGGTTTGTATTTCAGCCATGCATTTGTTCATTTGTTTCTTTATTACGGACTTTGTTTGTAAGATGGGGACTTGTCCGGGATTAGCCATTGAGCCATTAATCCCATTTGTTGTAAAAAAACAGACGTTTGTTGTCTAAATAATAGACTTACTGCCTAAAAGGCTTTGAGTCATCAATAAATGATGACTTTAAGAGGGGGTGTGTTACGGGAGACCACTCCTTCATGCATGGCTTCGTCCTGATTTAAATACAATACCTGACAACTGCATTAGTGAGATATCTCTTTAGCTCAGTGGTTAAGGTATTGGACTTTTAATCCTTGAAGAACGAGGATCTTGTCTGTCATGGGTTTGAATCCCGCCAGATACAGTTTGTATATCAGCTACGCATTTGTTCATTTGTTTCTTTGTTACGGACTTTGTTCGTAAGAACATGTATATATCTTATATGTGGTATGCTGGATTTGTGATGTGGTAGGCTTCACCCAAGTGCAAAAGCAATGAAATGCTTAGCCCCACATTCCACAATACATAGAATTCATGATGCCTGCTACAAGCTTGTTTCAGTTGTCTCAAGTCTTTTAAGGTATGAATTGTCATTTAGGCATAAATTGTTAAGTCCTCCTCTCATTGCAATAAAAAAAACCTAAAATAACCCATCCTCAATTGTTAAATTGATCCAACCCACAAAATTTGGCCGATACGACTAGAAGTTGGAGTCAAAATGACCCAGATTTGTTTCAGAGTGAAATCTCTTCAGGACCTTATGCCAGTGTCATAGACATTATGAACTTGGGTAGCACAGTATAACTAATCATAATGAAACCCAAGCATGTATTCAGTCAGAAGATTCCTTCATTTGAAAGTGAAAGTAGGAAGATCGGGTGAAAAAAAAAAATAAAAGAGGAGACATAAAGTTCAAACTTGGCAAGATTAGAAGGACAAAGGTATAGTCTTCCCATCAATATATTAATTTATCTGTATCATTCATTTATTTACGCACCATTAATAAAAAGACAGCATAACCCAAACTAACCATTAACGGATCAACCATGCGCATCATATATAGGCCATCTCAAAATGGCCTGCAACATGCGAAAAGGGGCATTTGGACATTTGGGTAAAGCATTGTCTCGGATCAGCCTGTACAGTCCTCGCAGGCTAATCCGAAACGACACTTCGTTTTTATGTAATTTTCTGTTTTGTGTAAGTCTACTGTAGCACAAAATCTAATGTAGTCGTAAAGTGCTGTCTCTGATTAGCCTGCGCGGACTGTGCAGGCTGATCCTAGATGACACTTTACGCAAATATCCGAATGCCCCTTTTCGCGTGTTGCAGGCCAAATTATATACTCAATGAAAAGCTTAATAACCCTTTCCTTGATACCTAATTTGACCTGGATTTAGCTTAAACCGTATCATAGAAATGTAATACTATATGAAAACCAATTGTTGACTGGTGTTTAGCCATGAAAACATTGTGAACAAAGCAGAACATACTCATTCTTCTTTTGTCACAATGTTTTCAATTGTTCTATCATGTTGATGCATCTAGATATGTTTTACAGAGCATGAGCGAACAAAACATTTATTTGTTATCGTCTTTTTTTATTCATTTATAACCCACAACACTTTCAGTACTTTATCTATTATTCATATGGCAAAAATGCCATATAGCTGTTTGTTGAAATCCATATTGAGAACAATGAAATTTCTGTATGAACAAGGAGTGAATACTCAGACTCAAACACAACAGAATATGCCATTTGATCTCTGACTTCATTGTTTGTATAACCCTTTCCTGATAAACAATTTTCAGAATCTTCCACTAAAAAAGTAAATAAGAAACAGAAGTAAGAATTTGGATGAATATGAGAAGACTTTTCTGACAGAGTAGAAAACGTTGTGAGAAAAGGAGAAATTGCCCATTCTGAGCAATTTTCCCTTTTAACACAGTGTTTTCAAAAGGTTCTTGATGCTGGCACTTCATGAGGTAAAGGGATAAAAAATTCTGTATATTACATAATTATGACCTGCAACACGCAAAATCAGGCCTACAGACATCTGCACAAAGTGTTGTCTCAGATCAGCCTAAGCAGTCTGTGCAAACTAATCCGGGATGGTGCTCTACGCCTTCATTAATTTTTTTTTCTGGATAAGACTTTCATGAAAAAGAAAATCACAGAAGAGCGGAAAGTGTGTCTAGGATTGGCCTGCACAAACTGCGCAGGCAGACCCAGCCCAACACATTACGCAAATTTCTGTGGGCCAAAATTCGCATGTCACAGGCCATTATTATAAAATGGAAAAAAAAAAGGGTGTATCATATTAACTTTTATAGAACGGACCCAGGACCAACTAATATCTTTCCATGCTGACTTATTGGAGTCTACACAGTCACAAAGACCACAATCAGTTCTGTAACAGATATCAAATAGTTGCTCTTATTTACTTTTAGGAGCATGAAGGTGGCATTATTATACTGCAAAGAAATTTCTCGTGATCTGATTGGATAATATGCCCCGAACATATATCTCATGTACACTGGCAAAACAAACGTAAAAGCAGTTTCCCTTTCGGGCGCCCCATAGACATGACTACACTATCAACACAACATCCAAAATGGCGGCGTCGATCAAGATTAACATCAAGATTATGCGCCAAGCTGCACGTTTTAGCACGTATTACCAAGGGTTCATTGACGTCAGTTCCCAGTGACGTCAGTTTTCATTAAATTGGGGCACTCAGAAGGGAAATTCTACTTCGTCAGCGTACTCAATTTTTTAAACCAAAAAACAGGTAAAATTCGCTTAACAAACGTTGGAATGGTAAAACTTTGCAGTATAATAAAATCGTTGTACAGTCAGGTGGCAGGGGACTTGGAAACTTGTTCACGGCTGCGGTGAATCATGTCGCCACCTCGCCTTCAGCTCGGGGCGACATGATTCACCACAGCCGTGAACAAGTTTCCAAGTCCCCTGCCACCTGACCGTACAACTAATACTGTCTCAGTAGAGGTCTCAAACACACTGAGTGAAAATGCCTTGACTTTAAGAAACTCTGTCATAAAGGGATATCATGCATTTCAAATTAGACCACCCTTTACTACACCCCCTTACCCGTTCACATGTTGAACCTGAATACACTAATATCCATAACATTAATTTTGTGCTTGTTTGGTGTGGTTACCACCACTAGATTCCTTTCCCGATAACATACATCGTTCAATTACTGATGAGAAGCACAGGTTAAAACTTGAAGCTGTTGCTGGTTTGCCTATAGGCCATGTTCTATAGGGTATTTCAGATGGAGGATGGTAAGGTTTTTGCTGAGGTCAATGGAGATCCTATTCCAACCTCTCCCCTTGGCCAGAAAAAGATGAAGAAGGCAGGGATATTGTTTTACCATGTAATTATATAATTACTCATCCTGATATTCAAACACAGTATAACAAATTATCAGAACCAATGTCAAAAATACCAGAAGGATCTGCAATGGAGCTTCTAATGGTCACTGTATAGAATTACATGTATAGTATTGTGTATGGAACGTAATGAATTCGGCTTTGTGGGTAATTTAGACCCTGGATAAGGGTCATTGTATTCAAGTGAAAAAGTTCTAGTCATTTAGTCCTTTCCCTGTTGCGCCATTTTAGATTCGACCAACTTTAAAAGTATCTGAATAGAAGAACTGAATATGTAGGCAAATTAATGTATTGTACTGAGGCAGAGTATAAAACATGGTAAAAGAGGAAGTTGCTATTCACGAGTGATTTCTTCTTTTGTCACAATCTTTTCCAAAGTTCTTTGCAACACTGGCTTCAAATGTCACTTGGATGAGGGAAAGGGTTAAATTTTCAAATCTTGGAGATTTTTGTCAACAACCTATTTTATTTTACTAGACTAATACTGTATTGTTAAGTTTGTGTATGTGCAGTCATTGCACGTGAATATTATACTGAAGTATTTTTTTTACAATATAATCTGTATTGCAGCAAAATGCAATTAACTTTTAGTAACAAACATGACCAAAGACAAATTATTAAACCCTTCATTACATAGAGAGCTTGTAGAAGTTGTTTATAATATGTAAATCTCGGAAAAGTTACAGACGAAATTTACCGTGCTAGCGACCATTTTGTGTGTTTTTGGGAATGTAAACAACTTGAGTAACAGATGAAATGCACGGTTTTCTCTTAAGTTCAGCGTTTAAATTGAAAACATTTGTATTTCAAACAAAGGGTTATTAAATACGCAAGCAACAAGTATGTTTAAATCCTAGTTTTGTGCTCTATTTGCGAAAGTATAAGAGTTCAAACTTGCGCACAAAATCTGTACAGAGCTTTCAACTGATTTTGTCTTGATTGTCTCTGTACACAGAGGCGACCAGTCAAAAAGTAACATCGCCTTTGGGTACAGTTATCTGAAGTACCCCAGACTCGTGATATCATGTGGTCCACTATTGGTCAAGTTGATCTGGTAATGGTACATATACAGGCATTAAATATACAACGTTGATAATCGACGCATATCTTGACAGACCCAGAAAGCAACATGGATCTGAAAGTGCGAAGAAATTCCTGTCCAGTGATACCATTTTCAACCTTCAGCCGTTAATGGCCGTTTAACTAACTCAAGTCTTTTCGATAGTGATCTATAGTGATCCGCTATTGGCCAGTTCTCTGTAGTACAGTATAACTAATCATTCATAGTTCTCATTCATATGTTGAACACCTTTCATGCGGTCACACTAAAGTACACCACAGCTGAATTATACGCCACAGATACGCCACAGGAGAAATCTATACACCACAGCAAATACATAGCTATCAAGGCGTCATTTTTATGTTTGATCTTGTAGAGTATGTTATTATCTATCATATGTGCAAAAATAACTTACATTTTATATTGTCCCGTCTTATTCACCATACAGAAAAAAAATCATCACATTTTTTTCCATAGGAACACACTTTGTGAGAAAATATGAAATCATCATGTCTACATTACAGCCCAACTCATTTTTAAATGCCATCATTTCTATATCGACTCTACGATTTGTGACAAATGTCAACAGGGAAATGATGGTAAATTTTCGGGCATGTGCGTGAAAATAGGTCAACAATAAATACCAAAACAACAGTAAATATATGGACAAAACTAAGTTATCCTTAACATGCCAACTATGAAAAAAGCTGAGTTAAAATTGCCTGTTTTCTGTGGAATAGTCTTTGTCTTCTTGTTTTTGTTATGATTTTCTGATAAAACCAAAGGTGTTCCGAGTGTTCCGCATTTCCGATCCATGGTCTAAGGGAGAAAACTCGTACAGGACAAAAGCGTAATCTTATACGAGTTATTGCTCTTCCTATGACGGGAAATACTCACGACCTCTATTCTATTCAATTTTGAAGTAAATTTGCAGCACATTACTGCAGATTATCCTTTTAAATATTGGTTAAAAAAATATATTTACTTTTTATTAATGCATTAACCCTTTGCCAAACAATCCCTGGTTTTTACAACCCAGAGGAAGAAACCTTCTGAAAACATTGAGGGAAAAGGAGAAAATGCTGGTAACCAGCATTTTCTCCTTTTCCCACAATGTTTTCTACTCTTCTGAAGTCAAGTTTCAATTTTTGAGTCACGTCGATTTTGTCATCTGCAAATGCTTTCAATTTGGACCAGTCTAAAATTTTGTCGTTTGGTAAAGAGTTAAAAGAGGTTGTTGAATAAAGTGAATTTGCACATGAAAATTTAACAAGTTTAATGTTTACCCCTCTACTTTTCTAAGTAGATGTATCTTATTTGTCGTCTGCAAGTGTTCTCAATTTGAAAATGTCTGACATTTTGTTGTCTGGTAGAGGGTAAATGGTCACAGTCTTCTCTCACAGTAAATAATAAATATACAGAGGAAAAATTGTAGCAAAAAGAAATGACATCAAGTGTTACAAGACTTCTTGACAACATCGAATAGACTCAAAGGCCTTTAAGAAAAACATTGTGGGATATGGAGAAAATGCAGGAAACCAGCATTTTCTTCTTTTCCCACAATGTTTTTTACACTTCCAAAGGTGAATTTCCATGTTTCGTAGCAATAATTTTGTTGTCTGGAAAAGTTTTCAATTTGGGCAGGTTTAAAAATTATTTTGGTTTGGTATACTTGAATCTGCTCGGTTCATAATTAACTCCTTCCATACCATAGACGACACCAAAAGCATTTGTGGACAGTGTAGATCAAGATCAGACTGCACAGAACGTGCAGTCTGATCTCTGATCTACACTGTCCACTGCTTTATTCTACATGTAGATTATTAACGAATCATCTCTTGATCTTGCAGGTGAACTGTATTTGTAGCCATTGAGAAAGTGTAATTCATTCATTCAGTAGTGAAAGAGTTAATATGTAAAGGGTATAATTCTGCAGTTATTCATTCCAAAGTAACATACTGATCTTTGGGTGTACAAGATATCTTATTTCAGACTCCTGTAAAAATTCATTCACTCGTTACCCCATGACAAAATTTTAGACTTAGACAAATTAAAAGCATTTGTGAACTACAAATTAGTGGTGGCTCAAATGGTGAAATTTGTTCTGGATAGTGTAGAAAACTTTGTGGAAAAAGGAGAAAATGCTGGTTACCAGCATTTTCTCCTTTTCCCACAATGTTTTCAAAAGCCTTCTCTTTCAGGGTCGTTAAAAGTCAGGATTGTGTGGAATTAATCCTTTACCACACAATTCTGAGTTTTAACGTCCCTTGGGGAGATAGGCTTTTAAAAACATTGTGGGAAAAGGAGAAAATGCTGGTGATGAGCATTTCCTCCTTTTCTCACAATGTTTTCCACTACAACAAATAACAGTTTCAATATTTATGTCACATTTGTTATTTGCAACCATCATCAAATTGGACCAGTCCAAAATTTTGTTTTTTTGTTTGTACTGGAGTTTAATGCCGTTTTAACAGCTTAGGTCATATCATGGCGGTCAGTGCACCTATGCATGTGTTTTCTGGCTTTCCCACACCAATTATGACTCAACTTTCTTTCCAAGTCACTGACTACTTTTCCTACATGCATCAGAGGTAAAAGGCAAAAAATTGCCAGAAAGAAAGTTTGCCTCAACCTTGTATCAAACCTGCCACCACCAGGTCATGAGTCAGATAAGCTAACCACTGAGCTACCAAAATTTTACTATGTGGTGAAGAGTTAAATGGAGCACACATGTTTAACTCCCTTATCCAACGATAAAATTTTTGACTTGTCAAAATTAAAGGCATTTGTAGACAAGAAAATGAACTATAACTGAAAAATTTAATTTTTCTTGGGAAGGCAAGAAAACATTGTGGGAAAAGGAGAAAATGCTGGTTACCAGCATTTTCTCCTTCTTCCACAATGTTTTTACAAGCGTTTTATCTCAGGGTCGATAAAAGTTGGGATTGTGTGGTAAAGGGTTAAAGATGGAATTTTCTTGATACAAAGAATTCAAAATTCTACAAGAATTCAAAGAGACTTGCTGATGGTGGAAACAAGTAACTACAAGTCATATCCTGTGAAATTTCATCCAAATCGGTGATTGATTGACTGAATGGTGTTTTATGTCACTTTCAACATTATTTCAGTCATATTGTGGCAACAGGTCATATATTCATGTATGTTCTGGGTTTCAGTACTTGGCTGGGGCTCTGAAGTTCCTTGCCCAAGGACACTCCCACTCTTACTGTTTTCACATTCGTTTGAAGAGTTACAGAAAATTTTTCTTATGCAACTTCACAAAGTTACGAGTGCTTAGTAAAACATATTTATGAAATTCATAAATCCGAACGTAGCCGTAAAGTTACCAAAATTCTTATGCAAGAATTTACAAATTGTTAGTTAAACGGTACTCAGGTGCTTTAGAGAACAGCTGAAAAGTTTAAGGGTATGCAGCCTTGGGTACAGTTGGGGGTGTACAAAAATGGTAGAATATGGGGAAAAGGGAAGATCAGCCTTTGCCACCCCATGAACTGCTAACCCCTTTCAAGCTGGAACAGTTAATAAGAATACTCCAACATTCTGAACTTGTAAATCTCTAAATGCGTTGTAAAAAACTATGCATACATGTATAAACTTGGTTGTAGCATGAACCATGAAAATTTATAGATAACAAGCAGTTTTGTTGAAATGATATCCCTCGCCGAAAATTTTACTTGACCGCATAACTTAAAATCGCTCCCAGTCAGCCACTTTTCATCAAATCAAAAAAAAAGGTGTATCGGCAGAATGGGTTATTGTACACATGTATAAAGTTTCACAAAATTCGGTCCAATGGTATTGGAGATATTCTCCCAGACGGACACATGGATGTACAGACAGACGGACAACGCTAAAACTATATCCCTATGCCTTCGGCGGGGGATAATAATTTTATGGTTATAACTAAGGTGACACAGTTTCGTGAGAAAAGAATGTTTAATGTCATAATGACTGTTTCAGTTAAAGAAATACATATATACATTGTATAAACATTACATAAAATTAACCCTTTACTAAACAATAAAATTTTAGACCTGTCCAACTTGAAATCATTTGCAGACGACAGATTACATATAGCTCAAATGATGGATTTGTATCTGAAAGTTAGAAAGCTTTTGAAAAAATTGTGGAAAAAAAGGAGAAAATGCTAGTAAGCAGTATTTTCTCCTTTTTCCACTATGTTTTCTTCCCCATCAGAGAACTTCTGTTCAATTAAACCAAAGTTGTATTTTTCATAAGCAGTTGAATTCAATTCTGAATGGCCTAAATTTTGTTGTTGGGAAAGGGTCAAACTTATTCAAACCCTTTACAAAAAGGCAAAATTTTAGGCTGGTTCAAACTGAAAGGTGAAAAATTGCAGGTGTAAAATAAGTTTTGACTTGAATAATAGGACTAATCTTTGAAAGTGTAGAAAACATTGCAGGAAAGGGCAAAAATACTGGTTACCAGCATTTCCTCCTTTACCCATTGTTTTTTTTTTCCCAAGCCTTTTTCTTCAAGGCCATTTAATAACAGGATTGTGTGATATAGGATCAACAGTACATTAAAAAATTCTGATTGTTTAACCCTTTACCAAACAGTCCCTGGTTTTTACGACCCAGAGGAAGAAGCCTTCTGAAAACATTGTGGGAAAAGAAGAAAATGCTGGTAACCAGCATTTTCTCCTTTTCCCACAATGTTTTCTACTCTTCTAAAGTCAAGTTGCAATTTTTGAGTCACGTTTATTTTGTCGTCTGCAATAACTTTCAATTTGGACAAGTCTAAAATTTTTTTGTTTGGTAAAGAGTTAAAACATGTCTCTAAATGAAAAATAAAATAAGTACATGTACATGAATTGTGGTCTTAAGCCTTTCCAAAACAACAAATTATCAACTCTACCAAAATTCAAAATAACTGCAGACAACGAATTTGAATCTGGTACAAACAAGCTGTAGTTCTCTGATAGGGTAGAGAACATTGATGGAAAAGGAGAAAATGCTGGTTACCAGCATTTTCATCTTTTCCCACAATGTTTTCAAAAGCCTTTATCCTCAGGTTTGGCAAATCTCTGGGCTATATACATTGTGATGTGTAAACTTATGATACGAATTTAAATCTATAATTACCGTACTAAAGAAAAATATGAAAATTAGTATATATATAACAGATAAAAAAAACAACAGATTTTTATTGATAGAGAGTATAATAATGTCATTCGCTCTCTAAATAAGACATTAGCCACTTCTGTGCCAAGCAGCTTTCCATAAAACTTTTGGGAAAGGAGCAATTAACCCATTACCACACAATCCTGACTTTTAACGACCCTGAAAAAGAAGCCTTTTGAAAACATTGTGGGAAAAGGAGAAAATGCTGGTAACCAGCATTTTCTCCTTTACCCACAATGTTTTCTATCCTTCCAAAAACAAATTTCAACTCTTCAGTCACATTAATTTTGACGTCTGCAAATGCTTTCAATTTGGACCATTCTAAAATCTTGTCGTTTGGTAAAGGGTTAATATGTGAAACAAGTAATGAATCCTTGGAAAACCCTTTACCAAACGAGAAAATTTTAGACTCCTCCAAATTGAAAGCATTGGCAGATGACAAATTAAATGTGGCTAGAAGTATGGAATTTCTCGTGGAAAGGGAAGAAAATATTGTGGGAAAAAAGAGAAAAAGCTGGTTATCAGCATTTTCTCCTTTTCCCATAATGTTTTCAAAAAGCGTTCTCACACACGCTCATTCAAACTTGCGGTTTGTACTTTAAGGTGATAAAGGATAGCTCATTTCCCTTCTGTGTTTTCCTTGACACATAAGCAAGAGTCCTTTCCTTAGAACTTTCTATGAGCGTATCACTCCTAGTAATGATACATTAAGACCTAGTTTGTATGCCGATGGTTTAACTCTTTACCACACAATCCCAAGTTTGAACAACCCTTAGGGGAAGGCTTTTTTCCAAAAAACATTCTGGGAAAAGGAGAAAATGCATTTTCTCCCTTTCCCACACTGTATTCTTCCATGTCAAAGAACTACAGTTCATTTGTCCAGAGGTCGAATACGTCATCTGCGGATGCTTTCAATTTGAAAGAGCTAACGATAATTTTATTTGTTGTTTAGGAAAGGGTTAGTCATACAAACAACACTGAAATAAATATGAATGTATTTTTCTAAACTCCTGCCAGAACAATTGCACTTAAAAATATTCTTCTTTCACAGTCTTCTTAATTAATGGCTCTCTTTTCTCATGAAATACAGTCTTTTGCAAATACTTTCTTTTTTGCATGAATAACATATCTATTTAAATTATGGCATTGTTTGACAACTAACTACATGTACATGTGAAATACACAAGCATTATAATTAAATATACAAAATATCATTAACTTGATCAATAATTATTATTAATACAATAATAAAATTTATATGTATACATCATACAAACACACCATACCTTCTCTTTCCATTTCTCTTGTGTCCTTGGGCAAGACACTTATGAGCCCTATCCTAGTACTGGTGAAACCCAGTAAATACATGAATTATGTGAGCTGTTGCCGTGGTATGACTGAAATAATGTTGAAAGTGGCATAAAACACCATTCAATAAATCAATCTCTCTCTCACTCTCTCTCTGTATTACTATAGTTATTTTGCAACCAATAGAAAAAAACTCGTGTATAGGCACATGAAGTCTATACATGGTCATTCATTAAACACACAAAAGGAAATGGCCTTTGAAATACCTGTACTGTACATCAACCCTGTCCCAAATGACAAGTTTGATACCCTTCTGAATTAAAGGCATCTGCAGACAACAATGTAAAGTTTGATGCAAATGAGCTTAAGTTCTGTGACGGGACAGAAAACATAGTGGGAAAATGAGAAAATGCTGGTTACCAGCATTTTTTCCTTTACCAACAATGTTTTCAAAAGCCTTCTTCTTTGGGGCTGTTAAAACATGAGATTGTAAAAAAAGTCTGTATTTGACCTGATGATCAGCCATGGTATGACAGTGCAATCAGAAGACTTTCCTGTAAAAGAGACAGAATGAAACATACTGCCAAAGCATCGGGGAAATCTACTGATTGGTCAAAATATAAGAACATAAGAAATACTGTTAATAATATGAAAAAAAACATGCAAAGGAAAATTTCTTTAAGCATTTAGAAACAAACCTGAGGGAGTTGGTAAGGGGTTGGGGTGCTAACTGTGTTTTTCATAACATAAAACAATTTTTCCACCATGCCTCTTCTTCAATCTTTACACTGATATAACAGGGAACTTTAAAAGAACTGGCTTTCTTTGTGCAAGTTCATTACAAAATAAAAGTCTAAGCAATTAGTAACAGATATGAAACTAAAATTCTTTCTAAAAACTTACACATGATCAAACTTCTTTTCAGTATAACAACAAGAAAACAAGAGGGCCATGATGGCCCTGTATCGCTCCACTGGCTAATACGTAAAATCACTACATGCCAAACATTACAATACTTGGCCAATTGGTTTTGAACATAAGACCCCTGAAACAGGACTAAAATTGGTAGCCCTAGTTCATATGGTTAGTAACAAGAAGATTTCTAAAGATTTCACTATATAAGCCCATGTAAAACTTCTGACCCCTCGGGGTGAATCAAATTCCCCCCTAGGGCTATAATTTACGCACTCTTGGTGAAGGGCCTTTAGATATAGCTACATGCGAAATTTGGTAGCCCTACGCTTTATGAATAAGTACAGGGAGATTTCTTAAGTTTTCTCTACATAAGCCCATGTAAAACTTGTGACCCCCGGGGCAGGGCCAATTTTGACCCCAGGGCTATAATTTAAGCACTCTTGGTAGAGACCCACTAGATAAAGCCACATGCAAAATTTGGTAGCCCTAGGCCTTACGGCTAGGTACAGGGAGATTTCTAAAGTTTTCCCTAAATAAGCCCATGTAAAACTTATGACCCCCGGGGTGGGGTCAAATTTGACCCAAGGGCTATAATTTGGGCACTCTTGGTAGAGGCCCACTAGATAAAGCCACATGCAAAATTTGGTAGCCCTAGGCCCCATGGCTAGGTCAAAGAAGAATTTTAAAGTTCTCCCTATATAAGCCCATGTAAAACTTGTTATATAAGCCCATGTAAAACTTGTTACCCCCGGGCAGGGCCTAATTTGACCCCAGGGCTATAATTTGAACAATCTTGGCAGAGGTCCACTAGATAAAGCTACATGCCAAATTTGGTAGCTCTAGGCCCTATGGCTAGGTAGAAGAGGAATTTTAAAGTTCTCCCTAAATAAGCCCATGTAAAACTTGTGACCCCCGGGGCGGGGCCAATTTTGACCCAAGGGCTATAAATTGAAGAAACTTGGTAGAGGTCCACTAGATAAAGCTACATGCCAAATTTGGTAGCCCTTGGCCTTACGGTTTCAGACAAGAAGATTTTCAAAGATTTTCAAAATTTTTCAGTTTTGTTGCCATGGCAACCAGAGTTTTTGAAGGAATTAAATTCTTTCAAGAATTCTGAAGAGGACCATGGCAGGATCATTTCTGTGAAGTTTCATCAAAATTGGATGGGTAGTTTCAGAGAAGAAGACGTTTTAAAAAAAAGTTAACACACGGACGGACGGACGGACGCACGGACGGACGCACGACGGACAACAGGCCATGACATAAGCCCGCTGGCCTTCGGCCAGTGGAGCTAATTATTAAAACGCAACGTGACCTGGCATATCAAGTCTATACCAGATGAGAAAATTTGAGACACCATCAAACTAACAGTGTTTACAGATGCCAAATAAAATGTGTGTCAAATAACGGGATTTGTTTGTAAAAGGCTTGAAAATATTATGGGAAAAGGAGAAAATGCTGGTAACCAGCATTTCCACCTTTTCCCACAATGTTTTTAAAAGCCTCCTTCCAGCTGGGTTTATTGATAAGCCTTAAAAAATTCTTGTATAAAATTTGAGATATAAAAGCATAGAAAATTCCATTAAATTTAACTGATGTGGATAAAAATCATATCAATAGAATTCTTATTTTGAGAATTAAAAAACACGTATAAATAACCCTTTACCAGTCAACACAACGTTTTTATGAACCTGTAGAGAAGGCTCTTGAAAACATCATGGTAAAGGGAGAAAATGCCAGTAAACAGCATTAAGGATAGGGCACCTTACTGGGATTTGTGTAACATTGCTTTTCATCGTACGGATTCAGCTAACACTCGGGTAATCCGTAAGCAATGCAGGGAACCAGCATTTATTGGCCGATCAATTACGGATTACCTGAGTCTTCGCCGAATCTGTACGTTTTTCGGCGATGAAAGGCGATGTTATAGGAATCCGCATTAGGGTGCCCTATCCTTAAGTTTTTCTTCTTTTCTTACAATGTTTTATAACTCTTTCAGAAACAAGTTCCATAATTTTAGCTACATTTCAGTTGTTGTCTACAAATGCTGTCAAAATAGCCAAGGTTAGAATTGTATTTTATCACGTAACTCCGCTTGTTTTAAATGTAATACAGCCATTACAAATTTTCTTGTCTCACACACGTGTGAGATAAGAAAATAGTGCTGTATTTGGTTAACCTTCTCTAATATACACCTCATTTCTAAAACATTGCTTACCTAGGTTTCTGAGTGAAATTAACGGTCAAAATTTGTAATCATGATAAAGGTGTTAATTTAATCACTTTTAGATTCAAAACAAAATCAATATATGCAAGTTTCTTTGGAACTACTTTTCATTCGTAATGTACAGGTCTGTCAAGGTAGCAACTAGACTTCATGTAAATTTCATCACACATTATACATGTATGCCTGTGTTTAAACACATTATACACTATAATTCTTGTAATACAGTTATGTGAAGAATCTGACATTCGTTGGCTGTTGAGGTAAAAAATTATTAAACTCATCCACAAAAAATGTTATTAAGCTCGCCAAAGGCTTACTTAATAACATTTTTGTAAAGTTGTTTCATAAAATTTTATCTAAAACACCAACTCATGTCAGATCCTATATGTCTGGTAATGAGAACAAATTGTTAAGATTTTTTAAAAATCACCAACAAGTTAAAATATCAAAACCTTTCTTCCTAACAACAGTAAATACAGACACACTTATATAAAAGCCATGCTCTGTGAAAAGGGGCTTAATGTATTTGCAAAAAGTATTGACCCAGGTCAGCCTGCACAGACTGCGGTTGGATGGGATTCGATTCACATGCTAAGAAAAAAAAAAAAAATGAGCCGTTTACCCATGTGTCTTCACAGCCACTATTGTTTTAAGTTGTCAAATTTCTCAAGAAAATACTAGTAGTAGCTAATACTAATCATGTACATGAACCTACAGGAGCTATGGGGAACCTGGAGGGTACAACTGAGTCTTGGAGGTAATCTGGTATCAAGCTGTAAAATTTCTCATAGAAATGCCGATACCATGTAAATGATCCAAAAAGTATCATTGGAGGGTAGAGCCTGAATGGAATATTTACAATTAAGATGGGCACGTAACATACTATATTCATAGATTATTTGTAAAAATTACATATTTCTTTACAGAGTTTAACAGACCATATTCATAGGTCCAATGTGTACATATTTAAATAAGCCACGCTCTGTGAAAAGGGGCTTAATGCATTTGCAAAAAGTATCGACTCAGGTCAGCCTGCGCAGGCTGACCTGGGCCAAAACTTTTTGCCATTGGTCAATTTTCTGTATATCCAAGGACCAGTCTACTGGACCAGTCTACCTTATGATTAAGTCAGTTGTTAGAAAAAGTTGCTACTATGGATCCATTATTATTTTATGGCTTGATTGGTACATGTATAATGCATCACGGAGATACATTAAGACCCTTTTTGCCAGAGCAAGGCTCATTTATTACTGAATATCTATACAGTATGTACAGGGTGTTTCACAATATATGTGTACATGTATCCTACATTTCAACACATAATCCTTTACAAAACAATGAATCCATTACTATAGCTACCCCATTGAGAAAGGCTTTCGAAAACTTTGTGGGAAAAGGATCTAATGCTGGTAACCATTTTTCTGTTTTGTTGATTGGATCAAATTTTCATAATGTAGAATAAAATTCTACAAAATATTTGAACTGTTTGCAGAACAACAAAATTTCAAACTTTTCTATGTACATTAACCCTTTACCAGACAACAAAATTTTAGACTTGTCCAAATTGAAAGCATTTGCAGACAACAATTTCAGTGTGGCTCAAATGGTACAATTTTTCTTTGATGCAGTAGAAAACATTGTGGGAAAAGGAGAAATTGCTGGTTACCCACATTTTCTCCTTTTCCCAAAATGTTTTTAAAAGGCTTTTTTCCAAGGGTCGTTGAAGTCTGCATTGTGCAGTAAAGGGTTAAAAGCAATGCTAGATGACAAATTAAACATGCCTCAACTGATGGGATTTACCTTTGGAAGGGTAGAAAACATCTGCAGAAATAGAGAAAATGCTGATTACCCACATTTTCTCCTTTTCCAACATTGTTTTCAAAAGCCTATCTATCCTCAGGGAAGTAAAAAGAGAACTGTTTGGTAAATGGTTTGTTGAAGGAAAAGTTTATTTAAAAGTACTGTAATCATCTTAACTATATATTCCTAACAACAGTCTTGCTTCAAAACTACATATAATGTACATGTACATAAAGCCATGCTCTGGCAAAAGGCCCTGGGGGCTTAATGCATGTCCGTAATGCATTATACCAAGCAAGTCATCACATAATTTGGAATCTCTAAAATCCACTTTGTCTAACAACAAACTGAATCATGCGGTAGACCAGTCCTTTGTCAGGCCATAAATTGACAAATAACAAAATGTTTTGGCCCAGGTCAGCCTGCGCGGACTGCGCAGGCTGACCTGGGTCAATACTTTTTGCAGTTGCAATAAGCCCCCTTTTCACAGAACATGGCTCATGTATGTATGCCATTAAAAATCTTGTGCAGGATACTCCCAGCCATCAAGAAAAGGTAATATTGCACTACTTTTTCAGTAAGCATAATACTACAAAAATCTTGTAACTACCGTAAATCAGATGCAGCAATCATTCATTTTTGCATTACTGGTAAGTCCATGTATTCATCTCTCATCTTACACACTAGATCTTAAAAATAACTAAAATAGCTTAGCCAGAAAATATGAAACTAACAAAGAAACAAATGCGAAACTAAAGCTTTGAATCTTAACTGCAGAGGAGATTTCTGCTGAGCATAAATCTGTGTTGCAGACACACTGGTTTCCATAGAAACGAGTAACTTCCAGGTCTCCAGACAGGAAAGATAGCCTGTCTTGGAAAAAGTTTTTGATGTCATTGTATCCGAGGTTTGTATCCCTGATGTAACATCTGTTTTCAAGGGACGGTGTGCTCATACAGTTTCTTACATGCATGTTCAACCTCACTGGAAAAACAAAATCAGAAAAATTTACATGTTTTACAAACATACTGCACAGAGGACAATTACATGGTTCTCGTTTTGATACAATGCATGGAAAAATGGTTGTACTTTGACCGAATGCAGAGATTCTTAAGAACAGGAAAGTTTGCAACAAATGCACAACTGAAATACAAACCGCCCTGGCTGGGATTTGAACCTATGCGTTAAAGATCCTCATTTTTTTTAAAGATTAACTCTTAACCAAACGACAAAATTTTGACCCAACCAAATTGAAAGCATTTGAAGTCAGCAATTTAAACGTAGCTCAAAATGATGATTTCTGTTTTTGATATGGTAGAAAACATTGTGGGAAAAGGAGAAAATGCTGGTTACCAACATTTTCTCCTTTTCCCACAATATTTTCAAAAGCCTTCCTTCGCAGAGTCATGAAAACAAGGGATTGTTTGGTAACAGGTTAAAAGACCAATACACTTACCACTAAAGCTAAGGAAAATTCTCAGTAACACAGTTGTCAAGAATTAATTTTACATCTGAAGAAACTATGCGGTAACACACTTGCTCTTAACCCTTTACCACACAATCCCAACTTTTAACAACCCTATAGAAGAGGCCTTCTGAAAACATTGTGAGAAAAGGAGAAAATGCTGGTAACCAGCATTTTCTCCTTTTTCCACAATGTTTTCAACCTTATCAAAGACTAATATTCCAAAAGAAGTCAGGTTTAAATTGTCATCTGAAAATGCTTTCAATTTGGACAAGTCTATATTTTTCTTGTGTAGTAAAGAGTTAAGGTCATTATTTTTGATGACAAAAAGCCTTATTAGGCAGTAAGTCTTTCTATTAGACAACAAATGGCTCCATGCCCAATCCTGGACAAGCCCCCATCTTACAAACATGGCAGTTTGCAATAAATGCATAGCTCAAACAGCTTCGGCTGGGATTCAAACCTGTTCGAAAAAGATCCTAATTTTTCGAGGCACAAAAGACAAATACACTATCCACAAAGCTAATGGGAATTTTCTGTAATAAAGTTGCTAGGTACTGATTTTAAACCGGAAGAAGCCATGCTGTAAGGAATGTGTGATCACCCATAACAAAATAAATTGCAATTTTTGTCTTTTGTGCCAAATTTTATTAATTGATCAACACATCACATTTCAGCAAACTTATGTCTAAATTCAATTCTAACATGACACGTGAATTCGGCTCTATAAACACAGTGCAACGAAAGCGTGTAAAATCTACGCTATTCTATGTAGAGTGACGTCATTCTATCTAAAGTAAGTTATTCAATGGAATATAATCTTCATCCACGTTTTTACTCTAAGTATGAACTTGTTTTCCTTTGATTAAGAGTTGGTCATGTTAGAATTGAAAAAAATCTTCTTTCTATCGTGGTTTATCGTTCAATAAACCACGTTGTGAGTTATGAGGTGCAATGAATAAACCTCATAACTCACAACTGTGGTTTATTTAAGAAATAATCTTCTATCATGGTTTATCATTCAATAAACCACAGTTGTGAGTTATGAGGCACAATAAATAATCCACGAGGGCGATAGAATTAGAAAATTCTGGCGAATATGACAAAGAATGTTCTTAAGAAAGGATGGTGAATATTAGTTGTGAAACTGAGTGATTATGCATGCCAAGCCATGCATTATTCATAGCATTCGTACTCTGTTTCTAAATTTAGAAAGTAGCACAATTTCTGATTAGCTACACTATTTGTTTCAGCCAACCAGGAGTGCAATTTGGAATTGTCCGCAAATCCTGGCCCAGGTTCTGGCATGAAGATTTTTACAGGTGTTTGTCCATATAAAGAGACAATTTTCATCACGTGGTCTAAGTTACTGAATGCTGAAGTTTTTTCACCTGATCCTCAAGAGTCTATATATCCCCTTACCACACAATCTTGAGCTTTAACAACTCTCAATGAAAACATTGTGGCAGAAGGAGAAAATATTGGTAACCAGCATTTTCTCCTTTTCCCACACTGTTTTCTAGGTCCCATTCAAAGGCAAATCTCATTATTTTAGCCCCAGTTACTACATGTATGTCCTCCACTAAAACTCAAAAAGATATTTATCTTAAGGGCTTAACTAAACAAGCGGACAGTATGGTTCCAAAATCAGATTGCATGTTAAGTCTGATCTTTATCTATTCCCTCCTCTAAAGACCCTGATATTTAAATCTGATCCTTATCTATTCCCTCCACTAAAGACCCTGATCTTGCCTATGACACTGAAAGGGCTAAGGGACACACAGAAATACAGCGAGATAGATTAACTCTTTACCTCACAATAAAATTTTAGACTAGTCCAAAATTGAAAGTAATTACAGGTGACAAATCAGAGGTACATGTAGCTCAAACAATAGAATTTGTCTTTGATATGACAGAAAACATCGTGGATAAAGGAGAAAATGCTGGTTACGAACATTTTCTCCTTTTCCCACAATGTTTTCAAAAACTGTCTCTGTCCAGGTCATTAAGACTTGGTATTGTATGGAAAAGGATTAATGGTGACTGATCACAATAATTAATTACCAGCCTTCTATGCTCAGGTGACCAAAAAAAGCCAACATTATGGGATAACATCGTACTTACATGTTGCGTCATAATTTCTCAAGTACACTTCGACATCACCAAAGACGTAGTTACATCTGTTAGTATCAGTGATTGCTGGACAAATGGTCTCACCGACAGCATAGTTGTTGGGAAGGAAAATCTGTGATTGCTGTTGGTTCACCTGCTGTTGTTGTTCATATAAACGTCTGTAATAATGAACCAAACTAGAGTTAATCTTGTCTGAGCTCTTTATCCACTGACAAAGTTTTAATTTGCCCAGACTAGAAATGACCTCTTTACCAAACAACAAAATTTAGGACATGACCTAATTCAAAGCATTTTGCAGATGACAAATTCATTGTAGTGCTAATAGTGATTTCCGTCTTCAATAGGGTAGAAAACATTGTGGGAAAAGAGGAAAATGCTGGTTACCAGCATTTTCTCCTTTTCCCGCAATGTTTTCAGAAGCTTTCTACTTCAGGGCCATGAAAAGTCAGAAAGTTTGGTAAGGGGTAAAATGTGGCTAAAATGGTAAAAATTGTCTTTTAAATGAGAGAAACATTGTAAAAAAAGGAGAAAACGCTGGTTCCCAACATTTTCTCTTCTGTGTTTTTTTCTTCTCCCTCAAGATCATTAAAACTGGAGATTATGTGGTAAAAGGTTAACTGATACAGCTCTAAATACAGCAAGAGAGAATAAAGATCCAAGTACATGTAGTTCAATTTCAAGACAGTCTTTCTCTCACAGTACATGTATTGCACAAAATAATAGACATAGCCATGATAAGACTACAAGTTTTGAACAATCTAATCTTGGACTACACTGTTGGCAAAAACAAGTCTGATCTCAACTCTTAACCAAACCACAAAATTTTAGACTCTTCCATATTAGAAGTATTTGCAGACTACATACTAAATGTGATGGTAGGTTTTGTCTCAAATAGGTTTGAAAACATTGTAAGAAAAGGAGAAAATGATGAGAATCAGCATTTTCTCCTTGTCCTGCAATATTTTTTAAAAAAAAATTCTTATTCCGGATTGTTCAAAGATGGGAATGTTTGGCAAAGAGTTAAACTACACTATAATCCAAAACAACTTCATTTGTGCTTAGCTCTTTCAGATTTATCTATAAGCAGCAATACCAGAATGAATTAGGAACTTGGAGTAGTGGTTGTTCAATACGGTTGGCTGCTAGACATAAGTGCGGGCCTAATCAGGTTTGTCTGTATATGCGTCATGCTCTGTGAAAAGTAGGCTTAATGCATCTGCAAAAAGTATCAAACAAGGTCAGCCTGCAAAATCTGCGCAGGCTGACCTGGGCCGAAACTTTTTGCTATGGGCCGATTCTCTGCATGACAAAGGACCAGTCTACCTAATGATTCAGTTGGTTGTTAGACAAAGTAGATTTCATGGATTCAAACTATGTAATGTCTTGCTTGGTACAATGCATTACAGAGATGGATTACGCCCCCTTTTGCAAGAGCATTGCTCATTTCTGTTTTTGTTTAGTTTTCTCAGATATTGCTCCAGAAGCCATAATCACCCCTGTCTAAAGTCATCTCTACTTTTCATTTCTAGGACTAGCCACCTGATACAGAAGGTCCTAGCCAATCAGATTGCTAGTCTTGCATATTAAGAATTAAAATAATACATGTACTGTATTTACAATCGTTGATGAATACAGCCCAGGGCCATAATTATGTGCACTTTCATTTATATAATACCGACAAATTCATGCATCGCATTTGACTCTTTATAAATCCTTTACCACACAATCCTGCGTTTTAACGACGCTGTAAAGGAAGACTTTTGAAAACATTGTAGGTAAAGGAGAAAAAGCTGGTAACCAGCATTTTCTCCTTTCCCCGCAATATTTTTTTTTACCCTATCAAAGACAGAAATCATCATTATGAACCACAGTTCATTTTGTCATCTGCAAATCATTTAAGTTTAGTCTAGTCCAAAAATTTTCGTGTGGGGAAGAGTTAAACAATTCAGCGTTTTAACAGTCCTATAGATAAAGGCTTTTGAAAACAATGTGGAAAAAGGAAAAAAATGCTGAGAACCATTAACCTCCTTTTCCAAAAATTTTCTCCACTCTGTCACAGACAAATCTCATCGCTTGATCCAAATTTAATTTGTTGTCTGCAAATGCTTTCATTTTGGACAAGTCTAAAATATTGTTGTCTGCAATAGAGTTGATAACAAAATCTGACCAGTTTATTGAGAAAGTGCCTGTCCCATCTTTCACTTAACCCTCTACCACACAATCCCTAGTTTGAATGACCTTGAGGAAGAAAGCGTCTGAAAACACTGTGGGCAAAGGAGAAAATGCTAGTGACCAACATTTCCTCCTTTTTCCATGTTTTCAACCCTTGCAAGTTTTCAAGGACATAATTTGATCCAAATTTTGATGAGTTGTCTATAAATACTTTGGATTTGGACAAGTTCAAAATTGTTTTGTGAGGTAAAGAGTTCAGTGAGCCTGGGTTGTACAACTGACAACAAACAGGACTTGTAATCAAGCATGTATGGTTCAATCTTTTATCAAATGACAAAATTTTAGATGGGTCCAAATTGAAAACATTTGCAGACGACAAAGTAAAAGTGACTGAAAATTTGAAATTTGTTTTGGGAAGGGAAGAAAACATTGTGGGAAAAGGAGAAAATGCTGGTTACCAGCATTTTCTCCTTTTCCCACAATGTTTTCAGAAGGCTTCTTTCTCAGGGTCGTTAAAAGTCGGGACTGGTAAAGAGTTAATCTTTTACCAAACTACAGAATTGTAGACTTGTTGAAATTGAAAGCATTTGCAGACAACATATTAATGAACTTGACTAAAAACCTGAACATCGTTTTCGAAAGGGTACAAATTATAGTGAGAAAAGGAGAAAATGCTGGTTACCAGCATTTTCTCCTTTTCCCACAATGTTTCCAAAAGCTTTCTTCTCTAGGGTTCTTAAAGTACCAGATTGTTTGGTAACAAGTTAAATCTTGGCCATGCCAAATTATTCCAGTAGCCTGATGAATCTGTAACACCAGTCATTCCTTCCTTAAGTCTGAACCTTGTGGATAAATTTATCTATGCATAAAATATTAATTCTATTTTCAGTAACAGAGATCTTGACCCATACTTCAGTCTAGACAGAAAAAAAACAGCAATATGCATAATCTGCAAATTGTTATAATGCACCTATGAGAAAAGTGTCTTAAAGCTAGCTCCCATATTTTACCAGTTATTACATATTCCAATTTTCTTTTCTATAGCATTAGAGCTCTTGGGACTGTAGCATATGGGTATGATTGATGGTCTCTCACATCAAAGGTTTTCAGTTAGAATCCCTTGATAAGAGCATTCAAACATTGGATCTACCCAAATCATGCTGCAAGAACTATTTAGGTTTCCAAGTTATTTCAGTCGTATCACAGTTACCACTGCACCTGACCATGAATTCTTGGACAGATCATGCAGGCTGATTTTGATCTACTGATACATTGATACATTGTCCAGTATAGTATGAAAATGACATTTTTCTATAAAAAGACAAAAGAATATTTTGCCTATTCCAGTTTTCCTACATAATACATGTACATGTGTTTGCGCAATTAGGGGTGTTACGGCACTTGAAATGCTTTCATTTCCTACAGGTAACTACAAGCTCCTTCATATGGGCTCATAAAAGAGGCATTCATGCAAAAATACCTGTCTAAAGGATACTGCATAGCACATGCTGGGTTGTATCGTTGACGTAGTATATCATAGATTTGTTGACTGCCTGTGAATGTGTAGGACGGATCCCAGGATATGTGGGTGCATTCTATACATCTTAAATATGCGGACACTGCAAAGAAAAATGGTACAACTTCAAAAATCAAAGATCACAGTTTCTACAACAATAGTTCCATACAATGATT
Organism: Hippopus hippopus; assembly: GCA_946811185.2. Lineage (NCBI taxonomy): Eukaryota > Metazoa > Mollusca > Bivalvia > Cardiida > Cardiidae > Hippopus > Hippopus hippopus. The sequence goes on from OX328111.1 coordinate 10,993,383, forward strand.
GAGAGCAAGACATGCAGTTAAAAAGACAAATAAAGAATACTTCATTTTAGAAACCAGCATTTTCTCCTTTTCCGCCAATATATTCCATCCTTTTTGGTACAAAATCCATTATTTGTGCAATATGTGAAGTCTGCAAAATGCTTTCAAATGCTTTTTTAGACCACTCTAGAATTTTGTCATTTGGTAAGTGTTATAGTACTTTTCATGCCTATAGTTGCCTTTGCTGCAAGAGTAGATCAAGATCAGACAACACTTAGTATACAGTCTGATCTTTGATCTATACTGTCCTCTTTGCTGAGACATTCTGGTCAAGGGTAGCCTTAGTTCTTAGAATGTAAGTTAATGTGTACTATAGGTTTATTCAACATTTTAACACTTACCAGGCGACAAAAATTTAGACTTGCAGGCAAAAATTTAAATGTGGTTCAAATGGTGGAATTCATCTTTGACAGGGTAGAAAACATTTTGGGAAAAGGAGAAAATGCTGGTCACCAATGTTTTCAAAAGCCTTCTTTCTAAAGGTTATTAAAACTCGGGATTGTGTGGTAAAGGGTTAAAATTAGCCATTTACATGAAATGCTGTCTCTTTCTTCATATGAAAGAAAACACTTTGGCTGTAAAAAAGGGAAAATAGGAAGTAGGAATGACTGAGAAAACTGAAAAATTGCCTGAGCAAAACACCCAAAGCTTGCCTTGAGAAGTCTTCATGCTACACAGAAATAGAGAATCATTTACTATACACTAGTTCAACAATGTCTTTTTGAATTCTTTTACTTATGGAACCAATGTGAGAAAAGGAGCACTTGATCAGTACAGACAAATATGAGTATATGGTTTGGACAAGCTCAATATATCAGAATTTTATCATTTGACCTCCCAAGTGTGACCTGGTCCTTCAATCCACATGAGCAAAATGTTCATGTAACTCCTTTACTCACCAAGGAGAGCAGTCCTGCCAATGAAATGTATTTGGAATTCTGTTTGGGTACATAGAAGTTATTCAAAGTAGTGTAAGACAGACAGATGCACTCAGTCACTAATCAACACATACTTTTAAAGTCCAACAGGATGTGACGACAGTATCTTACAAACTTCAAGCAGGCTTGACAAAACCGTTGTCCATTATGGCAAAGACTATACATTAGCCAAAATATTCCAAAGATGTACACTGCAGAGTTGTCAAGTGATACTTTATGACAAGCTACACTGGTGATCTCTTTACCAAACGACAAAATCCTTGACCAATCAAAATTGAAAGCATTTGTAGACGACAAAAATAAAAGTGACCCAAAAATTAAAATTTGTTTTGGGAAGGGTACAAAACATTGTAGGAAAAGGAGAAAATGCTAGTAACCAGCATTTTCTCCTTTTCCAACAATGTTTTCAGGAAGGTTTTTTTTTTTTCTTAGGGTTGTAAAAAGTTGGTTATGTGTGATAAAGAGTTAAATATTGAATATGGCTAAATACTTTGACTCCTACAGGTTTTTGGATAACTTAACCTTTAGAGCACCAAGGAAACCTATCTGACATTTTCATCCTAAAAATAAGACATAGATAATTGCAATTTTATGGTTGCTTTTGTGTACAGTTTCAGCAAAGCGAACAGAATAGATCAAAGATTGGGCTGCACATTTTGTGCAGCCTGATGTTGATCTAAACTGGCCACATAGGCAACTATAGTCATGAAAGGCCCTTTAGGGGTTAAGACACTTTTTGCTGAAGATGTGGGTCAAGATGAGATATATCAAATATGTATAAGATATGCACCCTGAAACAATCCCGAATCTTGACACTCCCCAGGATGGATTGATCGATTGTTTGTATGGTGTTTAAGGCCGTTTTCAACATTATTTCAGTTATATTGTGGCCGCCAGTGCACCTATCCATGCTTTCCTGGACTTTGTTACCAGTACTCTGCACAATATTCTTTCTAAGCCACTGGCTGCTTTCCCACATTGTCAAAAGAATGGTCAGGGGTGTGAGAGGAATGAATCCTGTTGCAATGACTATCATCAATCCTCTGAAAGAAATTGGCCAAGCCAGGGATCGAACCCACGACCCCCTGTTCTCAAGTCCAGCATGTTACCAACTGAGCTACCGGGGCTCAGCTGCCCAGGGTGGAAGACTTTTGAAACTGTTGCAGAAAAGGATGAAATGCTGGTAACCAGCATTCTCTCCTCCCAATCATGTTTTCACCCATTCAAGGCCAAACTTAATAATTTGAGCCAATATTTGTCATCTGCCCATGCTTTCAATTTAGACAAGTTGAAGAGTCTACACATGTGAACTAATTTACTGGCAAAATAACACACTTAGAAAAAGTTAATATCTCCCACTTTTTCGATATTTTTTTGGTGAAATTTCCTTAATCCCAAGACCCGTTAAATTTTTGTCACAATGGAGGCAAATGCGCAAGAGATCAGAATATGACTGTGTTCATAAAATTATATAAACAAAAATTTGCAGTTTTTAGTCACGCAACTGCCACTTTTTGTGTATCACAGGGAAGCTGTTATTGCGTAACTGGATATATATATACTTTCAACACCTGTGGTAACTTTGGTTATGCTGATCACTCTGTCTCATGAGTTGCTAGATTAATTGTTTAAGAAGGTTGCAGGTTCAAATCACCACAAAGGCAGTGGGTTTTACAAAAGTTGAATCACGGAATACAGACTGTGTATCTAACAGGAATATCCTTGGGCAAGGTTATGCAGAAGTTCAGCCTACAGACTGCTATGGTACTAGTAAAACTCAGGAAAGACATGCATAAAAAAAGCTGCCGCCACAACATGACAAAATACTATCCGAAGGAGTGGAATAGCACTTGGAAAAATACTGTATAAGTGGAAATGTTTGGGACATGGACATTTTTGCGATTTTGCGAATTTGAAAAATTGGCAAACTTTTCTGTTTCTCTTGTACCTACATGTACGAGTCTCTGTTGCTAATTCCAGTATTAACCCTTTACCAGACAACAAAATTTCGGACTGTTCAAAACTGGAATCATTTGCAGACGACAACTTAAAGGTAGCCAAAAATGAAAATCACAAAATTTGTCCTAGAGTAAAATACATTGTGGGAAAAGGAGAAAATCCTGGTTACCAGCATTTACTCCTTTTTCAACAATGTTTTCAAAAGCCGTCCTCTTCAGGGTCGGAATCATATGGTAAAGGGTAAATTGGTGTGTATCTACTGAACCGTTTTGTAAGACTGTCCATGTTCAGTTAGAATAAACATTTTAATATGACCTCTAGAGTAATTTGGGTAACTGACCTCTGTTTCATGTACCCTTAAAAAGCTGTTTAAAAAATATACATCTATTTCATTCCCCTGTCTCTCTTTTATGGAAATTTGATATTTGGTCAGATGAAATCATTAGTTTTGTATGTGACGGTGTACTCTTAGTGGGTGAAAAATAACATGCTGACACAAAGAATTGAGTCCACTGGCGTCCTGCTTAACTCTTTCTATACCAAAGACGACACTAGAAGCTCTTGTGGACAGTGTAGATCAAGATCAGACTGCACACAATATGCAGTCTGATCTCTGATCTACACTGTCCACTGCTATATTCTAGATTATGACTGAACTGACTCTTGATCTTGCAGAGGAATGTATTTCTGGCCTTTGAGAAAATGCAATTTATTTATTCCATAGTGTAAAAGGTAAACTTGGCACTCTTAACCCTTTACCAAACAATCCCTGGTTTTTACGACCCTGCGGAAGACGCCTTCTGAAAACACTGTGGGAAAAGGAGAAAATGCTGGTAACCAGCATTTTCTCCTTTTCCCACAGTGTTTTCTACTCTTCCAAAGTCAAGTTTTCATTTTTGGGTCATGTTTATTTTGTTGTCTGCAAATGCTTTCAATTTGGACCAGTCTAAAATTTTGTCGTTTGGTAAAGAGTTAAAATGAAAGCCCAGCATCTTAATATCATGGATGTGGCAGAAGCATCCTAACAATACAATCATCTTTATCAAGCTGGTAACTAGTATTTTCTCCTTTTCCCACAATGTTTCCTACCCTTTGTAAGACAAGTCCCATCCTTTGATGCACATTTGTTTTGTCTTCCGCACATTAATACTTTCAAATTGGACATGTGTAAAATTTTGTTGTCTGGTAAAGATTTAAGGTATGAAGGTTGAATACAATTCTAAGGGTCAATCGATCATGACCAGGCAATCATGAATACTTAAGACTTTCACACTGAGCTAGCTTTCACGCAAGTAGGTATTTTAAAAATACAAGATCACTCTCACATGCAGCAAGTTTTTATTTGTAATGCAGTATCATACTTTTCATATTTTTTTTCTTCTTTCTCACAGTGTAGGCAGCTGAATTTTTGTATACAGGCAGCTAAGGCTGTTACATCTGTAGATGACAAACATGGCTCAAAAGATGGAAATATTTAATGCAGAGATAGCAAATATTGTGGAAAAAAGTGAAAATGCTACTTTACAAGCATTTTCACCTTTTCCCATGATGTTTTCATAAGATTTCTTTTACACTGGATAGTTATACTCAAAGTTGTTTAACTCTTTACCAAACAAGCCCTGGTTTTCACGACCCTGGGAAGGAAAGCTTTTGAAAACCTTGTGGAAAAAGGAGAAAATGCTGGTAACCATCATTTTCTCCTTTTCCAACAAGGTTTTCTACCCTTTCAGAGACGAATTTCAAAAATCAAGACACTTTTAATTTGTCGTCTGCATATGCTTTCAATATGGACCAGTCTAACATTTTGTCGTTTGGTAAAGAGTTAAAAAAAGAGTTATCAAGCTCAAAAAAGAAACATTTGAGAAAAATGAAAATATCTTTTTTTTTATGACATAGAAAGTATTGTGGGTCAAGGAGCAAATTAGCTAATTTTAAATGCAATTTATCTTTTTACCCACAATGTTTTCCAATGATGGTCTATGACAATGGTGTGAAAAGTCAGTATCTGTGCAGTAAAAAGTTACCACAAAATTTTAAGTATTCTTTACATGACATCACTCCTGCACTTTATCTTTTTTATCAAGTCTGTACCAGACCACTAAATTTTACACAGTTTAGGCCTGTTCACATTGAATACAAATGATAACTTAAATGTTACTAAAGACAAGAAATTTCCCTTTCACAGGCTAGCAAACATATTGGGAAATGGAGGAAATGCTGGTTACCAGCATTTTCTCCTTTTCCCACGATGTTTTCAAAATCCTTCTTCCTCAGAAAAGTTAAAAACTTGGGATTTTCAGGTTAAGGGTTATAAAGATCCTGTTCTGATTTAAGCTATTTTTGTCACTGTTATAAAATGGAGGGAAGAGGAGTGGTTTGAACCCATAACCACACAATACAGAAAGACGTACGCTTTGGCAGCGGTGCACTTTGTCTAGTGACCTTCTTAATTTTTTACAGCCAAGCCCAGATAGCTCAGCCCATAGTGTGCAGGACTTGAGACCAGGGGGTCGTGGGTTCGATCCCTGTCTCAGCCGATTTCTTTCAGAGGATTGATGGTAGTCATTGCAACAGGATTCATTCCCTTCCTCTGCTGACCATTGTCTTGATGATGGTTATGTAGGAAAGCAGCCAGTGGCTTGGAAAGAATATTGTGCGGAGCACTGGTAAAAGAGACTCCAGGAAAGCATGGATAGGTGCACTGGCCGCAGCGATATAACTGAAATAATGTTGAGAACGGTGCTAAACACCAAACAATCATTCAATCAATCAATAATTCTTTACAAATCTGTAATTTTGACTTGTCCAAAACCTTTCCTAGTGAAAATATGAAATTGTAATGCAGGTCAAGTGATTGGATTTTCCTTAACCCTTTACCACACAATCCCGACTTTTAATGACCCTGAAAGATAAAGCTTTTGAAAACATTGTTCGAAAAGGAGAAAATGCTGGAGACCAGCATTTTCTCCTTTTCGAACAATGTTTTCTACCCTTCCCAAAATAAATTGTTATTTTTGAGTCATGTTTAGTTTTTCATCTGCAAATGCTTTGAATTTGGAATAGTCTGAAACTCTGTTGATTGGTTAAGAGTTAAGAGGGCTAAAAAACAGGAGACAAATAGTTACCAACATTTTCTCCATTTTCCACATTGTGTATAAAAGCCTTCCTTATAAGGATGTTTAAAACACAGGATTGCTTGGTAAAAGGGTAAAAACAGTTGAAGCAGTGCCAAACCCCAGACTCTTTACAACACAATCCCAAGTTTTGATAACCCTGAGAAAGAAGCCTTTTGAAAACATTTTGGGAAAATGAGAAAATACTTAACCCGTAATATAATTAAACTATCCCTTGTTTATACCACCCTCTGGAAGATGGTTATTGAAAACTGGGTTCTCCCTAACTGTTACATTGAATTTGGACCCCCTAATTTCCTGAGTGTCCCCTAACAATTTATGTTTGCCTTCTTAAATCAATTTGAATGGGGATCAGATGACCCCCATTTGATAAAATCAAAGGAAAACCCTGATTAAACATTACTGGAAGAGGAGAAAATCCCAATAATATCAGCACCTTCTCCCTTTTTTAACCCAGTACCACACAATGCTGACTTTGAACGACCCTAGGAAAAAAGCTTTTTGAAAACATTGTGGGAAAAGGAGAAAATGATGCATGCATTTTCTCCTTTTCCCACAATGTTTTATGCTCTATCAAGGAAAAATTACACCATTTGAGACACAATGAAATTGTCGTCTGTGAATGCCTTGAATTTGGGCACGACTAAAATTTTGTCGTCCGTTTAAGGCTTAAAGATGTTTATCTAGACTAAGCTTTCATGGGCAAATTCCCTCATCACAGCAACTTTTAATTAGTCAGTTACATAATTATTACGTTTTCAATATGAATGGGACTATAATTTTGTGTCCCAGATCAAATGTTTTTTTCATTTTGATTTTAAGGTACATACACTTAATTTTGATCTTATTCAAGTCATCTTTACATAAACATTCTTAGTGTCTCAAAATATTCTTCAAGTGGTTTTAGACAAAAAATAAAAAAAAAGAAGGGGAAATTAGTGTAAATCATAAAATACCTTTCACTTGAAAAGTATTCGAAGTTCAGGAAATGTCACAAATATGGGCGAAGATTATTTGAACCGATTAGCTCGAAAATACAATGATATCTTCGTTTGTTTACTTTCAGGTCTTTTGGTAACTTTATTTATATAAGTTTACCTTTAGGGGTTTATATAAACTTGATAACTTATATAAATGAAAAATAATCGATCTGTTTCTTTCAAAATCGATCTCTTCGTGTTATACATGTACTGTTAAACATTCATCAATACAGGAAATATATTTATAAACATACAGGTGTGAATGAAACCAACACACTCAGGCACATGCCTACAAAATCTGAAATACTGTATAATTAGATCTAAAATAAATACCTGTATTAAGACACAGGATTGCAATTATCACAGATAAAATACAGTTTATTTCCATCTTTGGTACAGATCTATGTCAATCTTACACAATGTAGTAAAATATTTCTCGTTGCGTACTCTACTATTTCCACAGGTAAATATAATGATTATATACGCTTGCAAGACGACACTTCCGTGACTTCGATGAGTCAACATACCGATTTCGCAATGTTCAAATCTTACAAAGTGCATGCATGCTTTTATGCGTTAAATTATAACTTGCTTAAATATTCGTCGCATTATGCACGTTTTCGAATTCTTCAAGCTTTGTTCAAAATCAAGTAACTTAATTTTAGCAATAGAAAGGCGGAAAAGAATGTCACGTCGCGGGGGGGGGGGGGGGGGGGGAAGAGAGAAAATGAACACTTTGCAGCTCGTTGACAAAATCCGATTATACAGCTTTTTTATGTTGTTTGGACCAGTATTTGATCTTCATCTACACTTTCTGTATAGGCGTTAAATAGAGTGATATGAACCAACTCCAAGAGCTCCAAAAAACCTAAGAGACGTTTTCACACAAGAAATGGGATCTGAATAATTTTTCATTAAAACGTTGCTAATTGTCTGTTTAGAATCCAAGCAAAGCAGACAGCGAGAAAGAGTCTACCACGGCTGTTTTTTTTTTTAAGTTCCTTGGGCATTTGTTAGATTTTCTTTTTGTATACCATTAACGTGTATTTTTAATAGAAATAATATATACCCCAAATGAATTAAATGTTGCTTATTCCATCATAGATTCAAACAGTCCCATTCATTTTTATGCACATTACATAAAACATCTAGTAAAATCATCCAGCTTCTACAATACTCGGGGAAAAAAGGGGCAATGTACATGTATCTGTTTAAAGGATCATATATTTGACGACCCCTGCTGTTTCCTTCTTACATTTATATAAGCGAAAGATTGAGAGGAAAAAAAAAGAAACCGCAAATATTTTGACTTAACACGATTTATGTTCCTAAAAATTGTATCTTTAAATAGCTTGCACACTCATGGCTTACTCAGAAACTGGATTATCGTCGTCCAAATACAATTTCGTTAAAGCACTGATTTACTTTCTATTTTTCGCGTGATCTAGCCTTGGTTCCAGTCTTATCACTTTTACCTTATATACATTTGGATATTACTTTGTCAAAACTGACAAAGTAAAGTCCGAATATATAAAAGGAAAAAATGATCGGACAGGAACTCAGGCTACGCGTGAACAGACGATCAGGTGCTTGTATCTGTGGTGGTGATTGTTACGTACGGGATACAGAGGAGTGACGTATAGGGTATATATGGTTACCTTATACAAGTAACGCGTCCTCAAATAGGTCACGCGAGACCATTCATCGGATAAATAACTTACTATCATGAACCTATGACCTCATGCCAGTACAAATTGACATATCAGTTTTCTGCAAGCAGAGGGCCGTGCCTGGCAGGCTGTGATAGTCACAACATTGCGAAAAAACGTTAACACTCAATCTATGCTTTGGGACGTACCTGTTTTTTCACGGATGACAAATTTTGCCAATAATTAGTCTTTCTCTTTTTTGGGGGGGCAAAGCAAAAATGCCTGTTCAAAAATCAGATTCTGAAAGCATAATGTTAGCTATTTTTAGCTGGTAGGTGCAAATGCACCTAAGTCTGTTAAAGCTGTCCATGTATTCTTTACCGGTTTAAAGTTTAAGACCCGCCCATTTTGAAAGCATTTGCAGACGACAATTTCAACGTGTCTAGTTTAATCTATTGGAATTTGCATTTTGAGTCTAGAAAACGTGTGCAAAGGATAGAATTCTGGTTGCCATTATTTTCTTCCTTTCCCATAATGTAACTTAAGAGCTTGGTCAAGAAAATACAGAAGTGTTTGGTGTGGGAACAAGCCATTGGTTCGGACGGAAAAGTCACCGGACAAATGAATTTGTAAGCGCAAACGAGTGATGCTTAAAAGGTCAGAAAATGCCTGTACTGAGTAAGACAACACCGTGGTAAAACAAGCAAATTGCTGGTAAGGACAATCTCCTTTTTCCACAATGTTTTCTATCCTTTGAATTACGTATTTCATGTTACAAGTAACATTTAATTTGTCGTCTGCAAATGCTTTCAATTTGAAAAAGGCTAAAATTTTGTCGTCTGGTAAATGGTTAAAATGCTATCTGTTTCAAGGGTATGAAAATTTCATATTTTTAAATTTTGTATATTTGTTGAAATCAATGGTATTTCAGTCGGATCTTCCCAAAAGCACACTTTTTGGCAAAGCAGCGGCCAAAAGGAAACAATGCGACTGATAAAATGCAATTGAATTTAGATAATACCATTCAACAGAGAGGAAATGTGTGAATGTGACAATCTGTTATTGTGTCGTCGGTTCAAGTGTTAGTCACTGGGAGAAAAATGATTTTTAAAACATGACAAAGGTTATCAAGTCGCTCTATCTTTTGTTTATTTTTTTTACGTGTTTTAAAGATAGTTTTTCTGCCAGAGACTAACACTTGGAACAACTTTACAATTAAAGATTGTCATCTTCACAATAATTTCCATACTTTTACATGGTATTTTTGACCACTACTGGTCTTTACTTTGTTTCATCTATATTAGGCATGGCTAGGCAGTATCTTGCTCAAGGACAATGCTGTGTGATCTGTGCCAACAAGAGAAACTAACCCAGGATTTCAAGATTACAAATCAGATGGCGCCTGTGTGCATAAGCCCCTGCCACTGACTTCAACATTCTAAAGGTAACATGTGAAATTGATGGTTGAAGGCACTGTGCCATAGAAACTTATGGAAAACACAGAAAAAGCCCTGAACACCTGACTTAAAAGCACATTTCGATTTCAGCAATTATTTCATTTATTTAACATCAATAGTTCACTGTTCATCTATTCCTTTTAGCAAGATACATGTAATTCAAACAAGTATAAGAGTCACATTATCTGGTCACTGACTGAGCAGAAATAATACAGTATCCCCTGCTGTGGTCCTCCATGGCTCAGTGATAAAGTGCCATTCAATCAATCAGTCAATCAATCAATTAGTATCCCCTTCTATCTAGAATATCTAGGGAAAGCCATCACTGCCTTTATTGTAATACATGTATAACAAATTATTTATTGGGAGGACTGTAGTGAGCAAAGTAGATCTTCAGCCCCTTAACACAAAGCTTCTGCATTTGAATCTTGCAATCGGCCAGGTCAACCGATAGAACCCACTTGTCACCTGTAGTGGGTAGATTTCGCTGTAGCAATTATTGTTTGGAACTTGTAGCTAGTACTTTCTCCCTTTTCCACTATGATTTCTACCCTTTCAAAGATAAATACCACCATTTGTGCCACATTTGTTTTCTGCAAATGCTTTCAGTTTGGACAAGTCTAAAATTTTGCTTTTTGGTAAAGGATTAATACTCCTTTGAAGTGCTTTACACACAAAAATAACCCATGCTCAAGGAAAGAATAGTACATCATTAGTAAGAGGCATATCTTTGAAATATTGTGTCTGCGCATCTTTAGATTCTGGTAAATGTTTTGATAAGATTTCAAACATAACAACAACAAAGTTGAGGATGAACGTTGCAACTCAAAGGAGCCATGCTAATGTAAAAGGGGGTTTAACTCTTTAGCAAACAACAATAGTTCGGACTGGACCAAATTGAGAGAATTTACTGACGACACATTTAATGTTGCTAAAATGATTTGTCTTTTATAGTGTGGAAAACATTGTGGGAAAAGGAGAAAATGCTGGTTACCAACATTTTCTCCTTTTCTCACAATGTTTTCAAAAGGCTTTATCCTCAAGGTCGTTAAATCTCAGGATTGTGTGGTAAAGGGTTAATGCACTGTATCAAGCACGTCATTACACAATTATGGATCCATGAAATCCTTTTGGTATTGCAACTAATTGAATCATGAGTTGGAAGGGTCCTTGGACATGCAGAAAATTTACCGTAAGCAAAAAGTTTTGACTCATGTCAGCCTGACCTGGGTTGTTGCTTTTTTCAGATGCATTAAACACCATTTTCATAGAGCATGGCTCAAGCCTATATGCATGTAGACAGACAGATGGAGGGGCTGATTCCACAATATATTCAACAAGAGGGCCATGATGGCCCTGAAATCGCTCACCTGAGTCATTTGACCAAACATGACCCATTTTCAATCTCTTTTGAGATATTATGACAAACATTCTACCAAGATTTTCATGAGTTATTGACCCGAAATGACCCACTTGCAAACTGGTGCAAGACCAATATTCTGACAAGTTTCATGAGTATTCATTAAAAATGAGGCCTCTAGAAAGTAAACAAGGTTTTCGAAGATCTGACCTGGTGACCTAGTTTTTGATCCAACATGACCCATTTTCGAACTCTTTCAAGATATTATCAAGACAAAAATTCTGAACTTTTAAGAGTTTCGGACTAAAAATGTGGCCTCTACAGCATACACAAGGTTTTTCTAAGATTTGGCCTAGTGACCTAGTTTTTGATCAGACATTACCCATTATCAAACACTTTTGAGATATCACTAAGACAAACATTCTGACCAACTTTTGTGTGTATTGGACTGAAAATGTGGCCTCTAGAGCGTACAATAGGTTTTTCTAAGATTTGACCAAGTGACCTAGTTTTGACGCAACATTACCCATTATCAAACTCTTTTGAGATATCACCAAAACAAACATTCTGACCAAGTTTAAAGAGTATCAGACTGAAAATGTGGCCTCTAGAGCTACACAAGGTTTTTCCAATTTTTGACCCAGTGACCTAGTTTTTGAACCCACATGATCCAAATTGAAACTCATTCAAGGTCTCATCAAGACAAACATTCTGATCGAGTTTCAGGAGTATCGGACTGAAAATGTGTCCTCCAGAGCGTACACAAGGTTTTTCTAAGATTTGACCTAGTGACCTAGTTTTTGACCCCACATGATCCATTATCAAACTCGCCTGAGCTATTATCAGGACAAACAGTCTGACCGAGTTTCAAGAGTTTTTGACAGAAAATGTGGTTTCTAGAGCTTACACAAGGTTTTTCTAAGATTTGACCTAGTGACCTAGTTTTTGACCTGACATGACCCATTATCAAACTCGTCTGAGATATATCATCAAGACAAACATTCTGACCAACTTTCAGGATTGTTGGACAGAAAATGTGGCCTCCAGAGCATACACAAGGTTTTCCTAAGATTTGACCTACTGACCTAGTTTTTAACCCCACATGACCCATTTTCGAACTCATCCGAGATATCATCAAGACAAACATTCTGACTAACTTTCAAGAGTTTTGGACTGAAAATGTGGCCTCCAGAGCGTACACAAGGTTTTCCTAAGATTTGACCTACTGACCTAGTTTTTGACCCCACATGACCCATTTTCAAACTCCTCTGAGATATCATCAAGACAAACATTCTGACCAACTTTCAAGAGTTTTGGACTGAAAATGTGGCCTCTAGAGCATACACAAGGTTTTCCTAAGATTTGACCTGGTGACCTAGTTTTTGACCCGACATGACCCATTTTTGAACTCATCCGAGATATCATCAAGACAAACATTCTGACCATCTTCCAAGAGTGTTGGACTGAAAATGTGGCCTCTAGAGGGTACACAAGGTTTTTCTAAGATTTGACCTGGTGACCTAGTTTTTGACCCGACATGACCCATTTTCGAACTTGTCCAAGATATCATCAAGACAAACATTCTGACCATCTTCCAAGAGTGTTGGACTGAAAATGTGGCCTCTAGAGGGTACACAAGGTTTTTCTAAGATTTGACCTGGTGACCTAGTTTTTGACCCGACATGACCCATTTTCGAACTCGTCCCAGATTTTATTGAGACAAACATTCTGATAAAGTTTCATGAGTATCGGACTGAAAATGTGGCCTCTAGAGCATACACAAGGTGAAAAAGTTGACGACGCACGCTGCACAACGGACGCCCGACACAGCACGATCACAATAGCTCCCCATGAGCACTTTGTGCTCAGGTGAGCTAAAAAAATTCACAACATTTTCTACTTTTCCCTACCACCACTATCAAGGACAAATCCCATCACTTTAGCCTGAACAAGTTTCTTGTCTGCTTATGCTTTCAATATGGACAAGGCTAAAATTTTGTCCTCTGGTAAAGAGTTAAACCTAACTAAACTGTAACAATAGGGATATGGATTGATGACTGGACTGAAGAAATAATCCTCAATTGATTATAACATGCTTTTATTCATACCAATTATCATGTTTTTTTGTTTGTTTTATCTCATTACCTTCTGATACAGATTTGCAGCGGACATTAACCCTTATCCTGCTAAATTAGTGAAATAAAACTTTCAAGACAACAGTCAAAGCCCAAATTCTGCTAATTTAAAGGTTTTGGGGTAAAGATGTCTCCTTATTGGACAGTGGAGATCCAAGATCAGACTGCATGTTCTGTGCAGTCTGATCTTTATCAACATTGTCTGCTAAAGGTCCTTTAGTCACACTTAGCAGCCTAAGGGTTAAGGGATCCTTGTAAAATATTGCTGATCAGCAGGGACTCAGGATAATTAGCAGAGGCAAAAGCATTACTAATTTTCTGCTTTTGTCACATTGTTTTCAAAACCGGTCTGCTATGTGATGCAGTAAGTTTTCTGTATAAGGTAATGAGTTTAAAAGTGTATATGTAAATGTCTAGTTGAGAAAAGTTAACAGATTTATTATAACATGTTTTCAATAGTATTCTCTGTATTTAAAATTCATCGGCACTAATTGTAACAGTGTGATCAGGACAGTATTTTGTAACTTGAACAAATTCCAAAATTATTGTGGTTTCAAGCCTGTTTTGGCCAAAAGTCAAGAAAAAAGAACAGGGTAGATCCGAAAATCAGACTGCACTGGATAAGCAGACTGATCTTGATCTAAACTGCAGCAGTAGCAACACTAGTTGTGCTTAGCACTCATAGAGAAAACTTTATTTCTGTTTTTCTAATTGTAGGTCATGTATCTTGGAGTTGAGCTAAATTTAGCGTAGGCTTTGATAACTTTGTTAACAGCTTCTAAAAAGTCTTTTTCTGTCGCCATCTTTCTTCGAGCTCTGATGGCAAACATTCCTGCCTCCGTGCACACACTTCGAATCTCTGCACCTGAAATTTATGAAAGAATGAATCCATTGACTTTTATTTCAACACTGACTCACTCATTACCGTTTCTAGTTTTATGTTTCTCTTAACCCTATACTTGACAACAAAATTAAACTTTTCCAATTTGACAGCATTTAAAGACAACAAATTTTAATTAAATAGGTCTTAAATGTGGCAATTTGTCTTTGACAGGGTAGAAAACATTGTGGGAAAAGGAAGAAATGCTTGTTACCAGCATTTTCTCCTTTTTCAAAATGTTTTTAAAAGTCCTTTTCCTTGGGAGGGGGGGGATGTCATTACAACTCGCGATTGTGTAGTAAAGGGTCAAAGACATATACACTTTCATTGTGGGAAAGGTAAAAAATGCTGGTAGTCAGCATTTTATATTAATCCACGACTGTTTCTACCTTTCCATAGACAAACCCCATCACATATGCCACAACTATTCTGTTGTCTGCAAATGCTTTAAATGTGAACACACATAAAATTAGTCTGCTTGTGACTAAAATTATGTGGATAACAATAGCAGACAATAAATTGAAAATAGATAAAATAATGGTGTTTGTATATGGAAGAGTAGAAAACCTTGTGGGGTAAACAGAAAGTGCTGGTTACCAGCATTTTCTCTTCTCCCACAATATTTTCAAAATGTTTCTTCATCTGGGTCTTAAAACATGAGATTTTTCTGGTAAGTGTAAAGACCACAATTATTAGTTGAGAAATCGTACCTGTACTGTTAGGACACAATCTGGCAAGTAACTCATATCTGATATCTTTTTCCACACTCATAGATCTAGCATGAATCTTGAATATATGTGCTCTGCCCTGAAAACAAAAAGGAATCATGATGTAACTAAGAAAAATATGATAATAAAACCTTTTAACTCTTTACCACACGACACAATTTCAAACTTTTCCAAAATCAAAGCATTTGCAGACCACAAATCAAAGGTGGCTCAAACAGTGGAACTTGCCTTTAATTAAGAAAACATTGTGGGTAAAGGCGAAAATGCTGGTTACCAGCTTTCTTTCTCAGTGTTGTCAAAACTTGGGATTGTGTATAGGGTTTTATCAACCAACATGTATGTTATGATTTTATAACCCTGAAAAAGGCTTTCAAAACTGTTCAGGAAAAAGCAAAAATGCAGAAAATCAGCATTTTATCCTTTTCTCACAGTATTTTCTACCCTAGAAAGGACATTTCCCATCATTTGAGCTTTATTTCATCTTGTTATCTGCAAAATATTTTAAACATGGATGAGTTTGAAACTTGGTAATTTGGTAAGGAGATAGGATGTAATACAGTACCCAATGTTGTTAAAAACAGCAATATACTGAAAAACATTTCTCTCCCATATCAGTTTCTTCAGAAAGCATATTCAAGGGTACAGAAACTTCACTAAGAGCGAGACACCATACATTTTGGCTTGCCCATATCAAAGCATTAACAGATGACAAATCAAACATGTTTCTGAAGATTTGTCTTTTAGACAAGGAGAAACTGTTCTTCCTTTGGGTCCAAAAATCATAAAGTATTTAATTCTGGATTAAAACTGTTAAGCCAAATGAAATAACAGCTATCTTGGTTTGGCATCGACCATTTTCAACATTATTTCAGTCATATATCAGACAGACAAACACAGGATGATTCAAGTTCAGTTTTCTATTTAAACCATTTTTTACGGGGATATAAAAACATCTGTAAGTTACCTCTAAGTCAGGTAGACCAAATTCAATCTTTCTATCTAATCTGCCTGGTCTCATCAAGGCTGGATCTAGGGTGTCAGGTCTATTTGTTGCCATGAGAACCTTGATGTTACCACGGGGATCAAACCCGTCTAACTGGTTGATCAATTCTAACATTGTTCTCTGTACTTCATTGTCACCACCTGCCCCATCGTCGAATCTAGCTCCTATATTGTCATAAACACAGTGGAATTTACATAAGAGGAAAACTTTGGCATTCAAACAGGAGTACTGCCTTTGTTCTTCAGTAAAACCTTTTAAAAGTATGTAAACTATGTGAAGATGACAATCTGTTATGCAGTCAGTTAAAGTGTAAGTTGTTGGCAGAAAAATTAATTTTAAAATCAGTAAAAAATTAAAGAAAAGATAGAGCGACCTGTTACCTTTTGACCTACTTTTAAGATTAATTTTTCTGGCAGCCACCACCACTTCAGACTTGGACTGACCGTTCAATAACAATTTGTCATCTCACATTAATTTCAATACTTCTTAATGGTGTGATTTAAAGTTTAATGAATTTTAACTTTGGATTTGTTCATTCTTGGGATATACAGGATCTTTAAAGGTAATGCTTTGAGGTTAAAATATTAACTTCATCTAAAACTTAGGTTGTGGACCCTCCACAGAATTGTCTCAAGAGCTGTAAGACATAGGTTCCTTGAATATGACCATGTTTCTTGATCTCTGTATCATACTTAACATTTCTATTATCTACAAACAAAGTCACCATTAAATATGCACACTACTATTCAAACAGATGTATATCACTTAATTTTAAGTGCTCAAAAGCCCAAGTATTTGCCTGGGAACCTCCTGCTTGAGTTAAAAGGTAAACCAACAGACGCTGTTTTCACCAATCATTCTAAACTGCAATCTTTGTCTAAATAAACACCAGCCATGCTCTGTGGAAAGTAGGTTTAATGGATCTGCAAAAAATATCAACCCATGTTAGCCTGCACAGTCCACTCAGGCCAAAAATGGTTGAAACTTTTTGCCATTGGCAAGTTTTCTGCATATACCAAGGATCAGTCTACCTCATAATTCAGTTGGTTCTCAGGATAAATGGATGTTATGGATCCATAGTTATGTGATGACTTGTTTGGTATAATTCATCCAGTAGATGCATTAGATTCCCTTTTCCTAAAGCATGGCTCATATAGATATAGAAAGTTGCACAATTTCTGATTGGCTATGGTATTTAGTTCAGCTATCAAAACTTATGTTTGTCGAAATACATGTATAGAAAATTCTTCAGAATTAGACTAGGAATTAAATTTAGAATAGTTGATGAATACAGTCCCATTTCTGACGGCTGATTTCAAATAACATTTCTAATTATTTTTCTGTCTACCCTTTCTTGTGCAGGATATTTTAGACCTTCAAACAAATTATTACAAATTACACTTGTACATGACAAACCTTTCAAGGAAATGAAAATGTTGTTTTCCATTACTACTGAAAACACTGAGGAAAAAGAAGATCTGCATGTTACAAGCATCTGCCTCAATGCTTCAAAGCTACAGGAAAGTAAAATTTGTAGTTGTAAGTTAAGAAATAACCATGCTTACCTCCAACAGCATCTATTTCATCAAAGAATATTATACAAGCTTTTTTGTTTCGTGCCATCTCAAATAATTCTCTGACCATTCTAGCACCCTATAAAAATATGACAGAATAAAATTGTAAATTCATGGCCCAAAGAGTATTTCTACAATGTTTTATATTTTGGATTAATTTCAGTGCAAATTTCAGAAGAATGACTAAATAGGTAAATGATCCCTATGATTTTGATGAAAAATCAAAATACTTTGAACACATTTCCTCAGCAAGCTTCAATGTATACACCATTTTTAGACCACCAAAAACTACAACAAACAAGATGTCTGTTTGTAAAACAGTCATGCCCCCCTACTGCCACATTGATACAGGAAGTGACACAGTTCATAAACTGATATCAAAAGAATTGATTGGGAAATATCGATGTCTTCTTTTTCATTTATAGCCCACTTCAATTGTTAAACGTGATAATCTGTCAACAGTTTGCACAATTATACACACCGCAGTGTGTATACATACAAGATTGTAAAGTCGCCGATACACAGACTGGGTTATCGACTTTCTTTTTGGCACGCACATTCAACTTCTGCTTTTTCCCAGTCGACTTCGATGCTTACTACGTCCCTGATAATACGCGAATAAAATGTTGGAGCCACAAGTTGAGCCACGTATGATGATTTTTGAGACACTTTAATTTTTTTTGAGCAAATGGCTCAAATGGCGAATGGTAGCGCAGGCCCTGAATCATCTGGTGGTCACTGTGACCTTGACCTTTCACGGATTAACCTTAAAATCAATAGGGATCATTTACACTCCAAGATGAATATCTGTACAGAATTTGAAGGACCTAGGTCAATTCTGTATGTAGTTATCATCTGGACAAGGTTTGGTCTATATATCATTAAGATGAAGGCCACTGTGACCTTGACCTTTGATGGATTAATCTCAAAATCGATAGGGATCATTTACACTCCGAGATGAATATCTGTACAGAATTTGAAGAACCTATGTCAATTCTGTGTCTAGTTATCATCTGGACAAGGTTTGGTCTATATATCATTAAGTTGAAGGCCACTGTGACCTTGACCTTTGATGGATTAATCTCAAAATCGATAGGGATCATCTGCACTCCAAGACCAATGTCTGTGCCAAATTTGACGAACCTAGGTCAATTCTGTGTCTAGTTATCATCCGGACAAGGTTTGGTCTATATATCAAGATGTTGACAGTCACTGTGACCTTGACCTTTGACCAATTGACCTCAAAATCAATAGGGATCATCTACCCTCCGAGACCCATGTCTGTGCCAAATTTGACGAACCTAGGTCAATTCTGTGTCTAGTTATCATCCGGACAAGTTTTGGTCTATATATCAACATGTTGACGGTCACTGTGACCTTGACCTTTGACCCATTGCCCTCAAAATCAATAGGGATCATCTACACTCCGAGACGCATGTCTGTGCCAAATTTGACGAACCTAGGTCAATTCTGTGTCTAGTTATCATCCGGACAAGGTTTGGTCTTTCTATATCAACATGTTGACGGTCACTGTGACCTAGACCTTTGACTGATTGACCTCAAAATCCATAGGGATCATCTACACTCTGAGACCCATGTCTGTGCCAAATTTGACGAACCAAAGTCAATTGTGTGTCTAGTTATCATCAGGACAAGGTTTGGTCTATATATCAACATGTTGACGGTCACTGTGACCTTGACCTTTGACCGATTGACCTCAAAATCAATAGGGATCATCTACACTCCGAGACGCATGTCTGTGCCAAATTTGACGAACCTATGTCAATTCTGTGTCTAGTTATCATCTGGATAAGGTAAGGTCTACCGACTGACCGATGGACAGACCGACCGACATTAGCAAAGCAATATACCCCCACTTCGTTTAAGGGGGGCATAATTAATATTGAAAACATCACCATCTTAAGACAACAGACCACCTTGTAGAACATTGTGACATATAAGATCTGACACAAGTTGGCATTTGAGAAAAAATCTTATTAAACGAGTCTAGGGAAAATGCTATCAAGAGAGCCTTTGGCTGGCTTAATAACATTTTTTTCTTGACGAGTTCCATAAAATGATATCTCAAATGCCAACCAATGTCAGATTTTCACATAATGAAATTTCACAAATTATAGATCAGAAGATGCAGAACCATCTATAGATGCACCCACAGTAATATCCATAAAACCCATTCACTTCCATGAAATACATACAAAATGACATCAAAAAATGACGTCACAAAATTGTGATATCAAACATGTATAAGGTAAGAAAATTTGTAATGGGTATATTACACTGAAAACAAGGGACGTTATGTGATAAAAATTTCTCTTTCTCTTTCATGAAACTCATCTATCTTTAAAGGATGGTTTTAAAGACTCTCAAATTTGTTTCAAAACTTCATGAGCAAAATATCACACAGCCATAATTACTCACCTCTCCAACATATTTCTGCACCAGTTCAGATCCAATCACTCTGATAAAACAGGCATCTGTTCTGTTAGCTACAGCTCTGGCACACAATGTTTTACCAGTTCCAGGCGGACCGAAGCATAAAACACCTTTTGGAGGTTCAATACCAAGGTTTACAAATTTTTCTGGCTGTAATACAAACACAGGGAAATCTTTAACTCTTTACCAAATGAAAAAAATTTAGACCAGTCCAAATTCAAAGAATTTTCAGATAAGTAATAAAATGTGGCTCAAATGATGAAGTTTGTCTTGGAAAGGGGTAGAAAACTTTGTGGGGAAATAAGAAAATGCTACTTACCAACATATTAACCTTTTCCCATAATGTTCTCCAATGCCTTCTACTTCAGGGTCGTTTAAAAGGTTAAAAGGTTAAAAAACCTGCAAACTTTGGTAATAATCAATGATTTCAATAGTTCAAGCTCATATCTAGTCCCTTAATTAACTTTTGTACAGGCTATTTAAAAGGTCTATCAAAGCCATGATAAATATCTATTATTTGAACCATGCCCTGTGAAAAGAGAGCTTAATGCATTAACGAATAGTGTCAACCTAGGTCAGCCTGGGCAGTCTGTGCTACAAATTCAGTATGACTCAAATTATTGGATTTTTCTTTGAAAGGTTAGACAACATTGTGAGAATAGGAGAAAATTCTGGTTACCAGCATTTTTTCCCACAAAATTTTTTTTAAACCTTTACCAAACAACCCCAGGTTTTAACACCCTTGGAGAGAAGCCTTTAGAAAACACTGTGGGAAAAGGAGAAAATGCTGGTAACCAGCATTTTCACCTTTTCTCACAATGTTTTCTATCCTGTCATAGTAAATTCAATAATTTGAGCTACTTAATTTGTTGTCTACAAATGCTTTTAATTTGGACTTGTCCAAAAGTCCAAAATTTTGTCATTTGGTAAAGGGTTAAGGTTTTTTTTTCAGGGTCATTTAAACTCAGTTGTGTTTGTTAAAGGATTAAGCGATGGGATTAGACTGTTGAAAGGCTTGATATAATTGTCGGAAAAGAAGACAAACTAGTATGCTGTTTACCAGCATTTTTCTCCCTTTCCAAAATGTATAAATTTAAAAAATCAGGGTCACTGAAATAGAGGATTATTTGGAAACAAGATTTAACTTACATGTAATAATGGAGTTTCTACGACTTCTCTCAGTTTATCAATCTGTTCCTTACACCCTCCCACATCACTGTAGGTGACATCTGGCTTCTCCTCCACCTGCATCATTGTGACAGAGGGGTCTATCTTTGGTGGAAGGGGAATGTGGATCTGATACTTATTTCTGTCAACCCTGATAATAGAGTGAAATGAAATTCCATTTTAGTCAGTATTTGTTATTTTACAACATCTGATGTTGAGGCCAAATGTGTCTGTCGACCAAATGGCTAGTGGCTAAGCCACTCATGAAAATATTACCGACGATGTTCACTTGATGTATTAAATTTCAATCTTTCACCAAAAAAAACAAATATCCTCTATGTAAACTACTTTTAAACCAAACTGAACTAGCTCATAACTTCAAATGAACCCTTTATCAGATGCCAAATTTTCTTGACTTGTCCAAATTGAAGCTATTGAAGAAAATAAATTGACTGTAGCTCAAGTTAAGGGAATTTGTCTTTGGAAGGGTAGAAAACACTGGTGGGGGGGGGGGGGAAGGAGAAAAACATATTTTCTCTTTTTCCCAAACTGTTTTAAAAAGCCTTCTCTATTCGGGTCTTAAATACAGTATCAGTTGGTAAAATGTTTATATTTAGCTTCAACAGGCAGCTCTTTTATCTTGCCACAAATCCTTTCAGTAAAACTACATGGCAAAACAATCACGACAAGTCAATCAGAAGTGACTGATGCCCCCAAAGTTAATACTGTATTACCCTTGTCTTTGAGTGGTGAAAATGAATGTAGACTATGGACAAGTCTTGCAAAAACTTTTGACCTTGCAGTGACCTTGACAATTGACCTATGGACATAATCCTTGCACATATCATCTTTATGTGGCAGACATTTCTGCTTTTAAAAAAAAAACTTGGGGAGCATTAATTGGAGGGGAAGCATCAATAATGGACATTACTGTACCCTCGGATTTTCCCTTTTGCAACATATTTGACTCTACCATTACCTTGACCTTTGACCTATGGTCATGGTTCTTTCACACAGCTCATTGTCTATATTAAGGTGACAATTTTTTTTGCTGCTGTGACCTTGACCTTTGATTTATGAACATGACACTTGCTCATCACACATCATTTCCATCTGGTTGGTATTTATGCAAATTTTTTTTTTAAATTAAGTAATTGGGAAAAAAGTTATGGCCCAGACACAAAAACATCACTAATAGAAGAAGACCAAACAAAAACTATATAAATAATTTCTCCACTTGTAACAATGTTTGCACAATGTGTATTTCTGTATTGAATTCAATTCATAAAGATTGTCTCCATTTCAGAAGGACATAGTCAGAGCCTACTACTGCAAAGAAGTTAAAGTTATAAAACTCAAACCAAATCTCAAAAAGAAAATTTTTTGACTGTCAGAAAGAAATAAAAAGGTCTGAATCACATACCCAACTCTCATCCCTTCTTCTATATCTGTTGGAGCTACTTGGTCACCCAGATCTACCACAAATTTAGCAAACTGCTTCACATTGATGATATATTTTGGGTCATCAGAGTCAGCATTGATAATTTTTGTGCATCGAGCAACCTGCAGCGGCTGTTCACCTGAATAAAATAAAGATAAAAAATGACCTGTTTAAGATAAAGATACAAACTTGTAACATAAAGTAATTCGTACTGTTTACCTGTTTTAGACAGAGATACAAAATTGCAACAAAGACAGGTTTGTAATTTTCAGTGTGCTCCACAGACTAAAGGAAAAAAAAAAGGCTGCACAACATCTTCAACTCATACAACATACAACATCATACAACAAAATGAGCATGGCATGCAGGTGCCAACACTCAGTTGCAGTTGCATTTAGTGAAAATGCCAAGTCGAAAAAGGGGCATAACTGAGTCAAAATCTTTTTGATGGTTACCTACTTCTGTTGTACGAGTTTCCCTTTTTATAATTATTACTAGTCCGAGTCTGAAGTAAATATCTTCAGTAATGATGAAGATATTATGAAATGTCAAAGTTTTTGTACGATGACATACATGACGCCAGGGCTATGACAAAACCTTGACGTTTTCTTCAAAACAGCTGAGCTAAAAATAAGGCTTGTCCATACTGATAACATGAAATTTTTGCCAGAGCCAAAGAAAACGTAGCTAAAATGATAACTTTCTTTTTAAGAAGGGTAGCATAAATTGTACAACAGGAGAAAATTCTGATTACCAACATTTCTACTTTTCCCACAATATTTTTAAAAAAAACTTTCCTTCAAGGTAGTTAAACATGGGATTGTGCAGTAAAGTCTTAAGTACAGACTTCATTATAAAAGGTATTATGCAGAATAAAAGCATGTAATTGAGTGACAAGGAACAACTCCCCCCTCCTCTCCCCCCCGACTCTTGACAAAACTCCTTTGATCCTACCGCTTGACAAAACGTTACTCTGGTCCATAATGCAAGTTTTGCAGTTGACATTATAAATGCAGGTCAAAAGATGCAATTTATCTTTAAATTGCACAGATTTCTGTGGGAAAAGGGGAAAATGTGATACCAGTGCTCATTTTTTTCTTTGCAACAATCTATTTCCACACTAAGGTTGTTTGGTACATTGTTAATCCAATTTACTGTAACAGTTTTGCTTTTCCTGACTCTACCATAAAATACTCCTTGAGAAAGGAAGTAGCTGTCTATAACAAGTGATTCTTAATTTTGCTCATGTCATAAAAAATTTTCTTTCAAAATAAAAGTGACACAAAAATTTTGGATGCTGACTGATAAGTCTTAACACAACATGAAAATGCTTTTAACCAGCTACCACACAATCACAAGTTCTTATGACCCTGAGGAAGAAGGCTTCTAAAAACATTGTGGGGAAACGAGAAAATGCTGGTAACCAGCATTATCTCCTTTTCCAACAATGCTTTGTACCCTTTCAAAGACAAATCTCATCATCTTAACCACATCAAAATTGTCTTTCATCACTTTAGCCACATCAAATTTTTTATCCACAAAAGATTTCTTTGTTGACAAGTCTAAAACTTGGTTGTGTGGTAGAGTTCAAAGGTAATTTCAAGGCAGGGTATGAAAGGTTGTTTTAATACAGTAAAGGATTAACAGAATATTAGAGCATTAATAATGGGACACAATACTTTCAGCATTACAGGTAACTTACTTTGCAATGTCTGTTTGTCTGCAGCTAGATCCCACAAAGCTGGTGGTCCAAGACCTGTGTCAGATTCCTTGATGCCTATAAGAAAAAGTCAAATACAATATTACATACTTACAAGTCAGAGTCATGTTCTGTGAAAAAGGTGGTTTACCTCTTTTACCCAACGACAAAATTCTAGCCTATTCCAAACTAAAACGATTTGCAAACGACAAAATAAATGTGACCCCAAAAATTGAAATTTGTTTTGACAAGGGTAGAAAACATTGTGGGAAAAGGAGAAAATGCTGGTTACCTGCAATTTCTCCTTTTCCCACAATGTTTTCAAAAGCCTTCAATGTCAGGGTCATTAAAACTCGGAATTGTGTGGTAAAGAGTTGATGCATCTGCAGCTGTATAGACCTATGTCAGCCTGTCTAATGTGCGCAGGCTGACATGGGTTGCAACTTTTTGGAATATGTAAATTCAAATTCTCTGCATGTTCAAGGACGATTCTGCGTCATGATTCTGGAGATTTTTAGACAAAAAAGATATTCATAATTATGTGACACCTTGGTTTGTGCAATGCATCAAAAAAGATGCATTTAAACACTTTATGCCACATTTCCACCACAGATAGTTTTTGAAATCATTGTGAGAAATGAAGCATTTGTAATTTACAAGAAATTGCTCCATATTTTTTAACATTCTTTTTTTCTCTGTATCATTAAAAAGCCAAAGTTCTATTTTGTACTATAACAGCTGTTTTCGCTTGGTCTGAAGTCAGCATGTACAATTATTAGTTATGAACTCTTTAACAAATCTCAGACATTTATGAAACAACGACTGTTGCAGGCCAATGAAGAATACCATCAACACCCATCCTGTAGTACCTTGTAACTGGATCAGGAAAGAAATCCAAAGGGCAATAAGCCAATAACTCCATCATAATCTGCCAATCATAACGGAAATTGAAGGCGCCCAGGCTTTTGAGGTCAAGGTTGAGAGGCTTCCACTAAATTTTCTGCTTAACTCTTTACCAAACAAGAAAATTTTAGCCCTGTCTAAATTGAAAACATTTGCAGACATCAAATTGAATGTCACTCAAAACATGACATTTGCCTTGCATAGATTAGAAAACATTGTTGAAAAGGGAGAAAATGCTGGTTACCAGCATTTTCTCCTTATCCCACAATTTTTTCAAAGCCTGCTTCCTCAGGGTTGTTAACAGTTGTGATTGTGTGGTAAAGGGTTAAAAACTGTAGAAAGAAAAAAAAGGACACACAGTTGTGTCAATGGACAGACAGACAAATCCACTGTCCCACCCCAACCAGAACTTGGCAGTGGCAGGGTTTAAAAAATTCTTGTTTAACTCTTTACCACACAATCCAAAGTTTACACTACAACAACAAAGACGGCTTTTGAAAACATTATGGGAAAAGTAGAAAATGCTGGTAACCAGCATTTTCTCCTTTTCCCACAATGTTTTCTACCTAACCAAGGATGAATACTATCATTTGAAAAACACCTGAATTGTTGTCTGTAAATTCTTTCATAATGGACGAGTCTTAATTAAATTTTTTTCATATGGTAAAGATGGTAAAGGGTTAACAAGGAACATTACCATAATTTGCTTCTTTCACCCTTTACCGCACAGCAAAATTTTTGACTCATCTACACTGAAAATATTTTTAAAGGAGAAACTAAACATGGTTCAAATGATGAAATTTGTTTCTAAAAAGGTATAAAACATTTTGGGAAAAGGACAAAATGTTGGTAACCAGCATTTTCTTCTTTCCCCTCAATGTTTTCAAAAGCCTCCTTCCTCAGGGTTGTTAACTCTTTACCACACAATCCCGACTTTTAACAACCCTGAGGAAGAAGCCTTTTGAAAGTATTGTGGGAAAAGGAGAAAATGCTGGTAACCAGCATTTTCTCCTTTTACCACAATGTTTTCTACCCTTCCCAAACCAAATTTCAATTTTTCAGTCACACTTATTTTGTCGTCTGCAAATGCTTTCAATTTGGACCAGTCTATAATTTCGTCATTTGGTAAAGAGTTAAAAGTCAGGATTGTGTGGTAAAGGGTTAAGTGGTCTTAAGCAATAGGATAAAAAATGGGGCAGTGGATTATTTTTTTAGCATTATATTTTCTAAAATCATACCTGACAACTCATTGACTTTCTTCAGACAGTTTTGTATGTCTTCTTCAACTTGTTTTATAGATCTGCTGTACTGACCCACTCCCTGTTACACAAAAGAATAAAAAAAAAGCACATAATCATTTAACCTCTAACAAAGAATCCCATGTTTAACCCTTTACCACACAATGACGCTTTTTAACGCCCCTGAAGAAGAGGTCTTTTGAAAAAATTGTGGGAAAAGGAGAAAATGCTGGTAACCAGCATTTTCTCCTTTTCCCACAAAGTTTTCTACCCTATCAAACAAAAATTGCGTCATTTAAGCCACTATGAAATTGTCGTCTGCAAATACTTTCAATTTGGATAGGTCTTAAATTTTGCCGTGTGGTAAAGGGTTAATATCTCTACAGACGACGTCTTTTGAAAACAACTTGGGAAAAAGGAGAAATTGCTTGAAGCAAGTAAATTTCTCCTTTTCCCAAATTATTTTCAGCTCTACTTAAAATCTTTGGCTGATATGTGTCAATTTCACCTTTTCCCCTGTAGTTGATTTCAATTTGAAACAGTCTAAAACTTGTTATGGGAGAGACGGTTAACTAACCTCTTACCATACAGGTTTTTTGTAACACCTCGCCAGCTAGTAGACAAGTGAAAGAGTGAAATCTAAACAAGGCCTTTTTCTACATTCGGAAAACATTGTGGAAAAAGCAGTTAACCCTTTACAACACAATCCTGAGTTTAACGACCCTGACCAAGAAGCCTTTTGAAAACATTGCGGGAAAAGAAGAAAATGCTGGTAACCTGCATTTTCTCCGTTTTCCACTATATTCTCTTCTCTTTCAGACACAAGTACCATCATTTGAGCCATATTTAATATGTTACCTGCAAATGCTTTCAATATGGACCAGCCTAAAAAATTTTGATGTGTGCAAAACCCCAAAACTATTTTCAAACTCAGACTTTCAACAGAAAAAGGTTGCAGTTCTACTTAACCTCCTTCCTTTTTTTAAAATTATTTTTAGCATTGAAGCCAGTTCTCCTGTCTGTATGTTCCTGCAATTTCTTTACCAGCAGGACCCATATTAGCCAACCGTTCTTAACAACATTCTTGATCTATTTCACAAGAATTTTCTCAGTATGAAAGTAACACAATTTTTGATGTGATAAATAGTTTAGCCAACCAGAATGTGTTACTTTCAAAATTTTGAAAAAACATTTTTATAAATGCAGTTTAGAATGGTTGGTGAATTTGACCTCCATACTTTGTACAAACTTTCTGCAAGCCAGTAGCTGCAATCAACTAAACCTTATTTAAACTAGGTTAAAACAGCATTAAGCTGCAAGAGAGGAATAAATCATGTTGTAATAATTTTCATCAATCCCTAAGAAAATAAAACAAGGTTGTCAAGCCAAGGTTTTGATCTCACAATCCCAATATACAGCCTCACACAATATACCTATGCTCCAAACTTTTAATTGTAGAGGACTTGTATCAAGCCAAGATTAACAAGAGCACCACATGCGGCTACCAACTCAAAGACTGCAGTTGCTTGATTTGTAGTGAAAGTTCAAAGTCAATAAATGGACATAACTCTATCAAAAATACTTTGCTTAATTGCCATTGTTGTGTCCAAGGTTGAAGTAAATATCTTCAGTAATTACAGAGATATTATAAAGTGTCAAAGCTTTGGAAAATGTTGAAGTTTTTGCACCATGATGATAACAACACAAACAATGCCAGGACTATGGCATTAGTTTGATGTTTTACTATAAGTTTAAATACTGGAAGCCCTTGAAATGACAGCTATTGGCCTGTGATTCCCAAGTTATATTTCTAAGATAAGAAAACATGAAAAAAAGTATACTTCTATACTTACATATGTTTTTAAAAGGGCAATATCACCTTCATCGAGAGCTGCAATGGGAAAAAAATACATGTAGATCATTAAATCCTTGTAGAACATCCACCTTAGCATAGGATGAATTGGTATAGGGTTTTTCAAGTTCACAATTATTTTCTAGCAAACAGTAAGTGAATAAAAGAGCACTAGCCACTCTTCATTGTTAACTGAAAGAGTGTGGCAGGTACAGAATTCAAACCCTAGACCCTTGCTCACAACTTCCATGTTATCACTAAAGCCTTATCCTATATCTCCATTCAATTCCCTGTCCGCATTGTAAAAGCGCTTGATATAGAGCATGTGCAACAGGGTGACGTCATCGCATAAAGTCGGCACTAGATGATCACAAGTCTGTGATAGAAATGCAGCCAAGGAAATGAGGTGAAAGCAGGCAATTTGAATGATGTAAAATGCAATCATTCTTACAAAGCTGGCTTACTTTTCTCATAGGTATGTTTGAAAAAGATGCAGACTGACACAGGGCTTTTTTTCCAAAAATTGGGAAGGGGCCTTAGCCTTTCATTTTGGGAAATTCAAGCGCAATTTTGGCCAACTTGGGAAAAAGCAGACTGACTTTCAAGGTACATCAATAAAAAACTAGAGGCGCTTGAGCGCCTGTATCGCTCAACAGGCCTGATATGGCAAAAGGAAGTTTTTAACAATTATCATTCAATCCTGCATTTTAGCTCACTGAAGAAACAATTTGGTAGACAACCACCATAGGAACTTACCTGCAAAACAACAATGAAATCCAATGAATAGTTTTAGAGAAGAAATTTTTCAAAGATTTTACTTTATACCATAAAAGGAAAATGAGTCTCCCATAAAAGCCATGTTTTTTGACAGATCTTTTTTTTTTTTAAGGACTTCTGTAAACCTGTATCTAAGGAACATTCCTGCAAAATAATAATGCTATCCAAATAGCGGTTTGGGAGGAGAAGATTTTTAAAGGTTTTTTACTTTGGTTGCCATGGCAACCAGAATTCTTCATGGAACACAATTATTTGAAGGAATTCGAAAGAGGACCACCAAAGGAACATTCCTGTGAAATTTGGTAAAAATCCAGTCAATAGTTTCTGAGGTGAAGTTTTTTAAAGAAAAAGTTTACGGACGCACGCACGGACGGACAGATGGACGGACGGACGCACGACGGACACAACGCCATGACAATAGCTCGCTGGCCTTCGGCCAGTGGAGCTAAAAATTAATGGCAGTGTACATACATACAGTAAATAGAAAGTTGCAACAATTTAATAATAATTGAAACAAATTCAACAGTTAAACTCTACATGTAACTGCTTAAACCATGGCCAAATATCTCACAGTATTTACACATAAAGGCATAAAGCCCTTTTTAACACTACTGTGGTACACCCATGGGTGCTGGAGTTAGTACTTCAGCAGAACTGCTTTCCAGCCATCATATGATACAAGGGGATTACTATATGTGGAAGTTACAAGGCTAGGCTTGGATATTATGTCTGGAGATGTAGAGTTTGCATCATGTGCAATGATAATAATTGTCTAGTCTTCAGACAACGGGAGATCGGCGATGTCCAACGGACCCAGCACTTCAGATTGAGACTCGGTATGCGGAGATTTGATTACCTGCAGATCAATCTGCAAAGAATTTGAACGTTTTACACTGAAAGTAAAAAGGCTGCGCTGGCCTTTATTGTCTGCAGTCCTTTTAACAAACTTTTTGTAATGTTTCCCGGTTCTTGACACGCTTTAATTGGATACAGCGTGTTTGGTTTTCTTTCAAATATGCTTACTGCAACCGAGTAAAAATGTGTTTCACAGTGTTAAATTAAGACAACTTCTTTTGTCAGCTGTAAGTTTTTACGAAAGACAAAAAAGGATTTAATATTGAATGGTAGGGAAATGACAACTGCGTCAAGTCTACGTCCGGTGTTATAATGCGCAAAAAATAACTCGGTTCAGTTAAGGTTGCCTCCATAAAACGAACCAAATGGTGCCAAGAAACCACAACATTTCGGCCGTATTGCAGAGCAGTCAGCTGAGTCATTTCCGTACAAATCAATAAAAAGCCTGCTTTCGGTTTCAATCGCTGCTAAATAACGAAAGTTTTATGTCTGATCATGTGAAATAGCTTGTAAGATACTGGCATTTTAACTTATTGGGAATTTCAGCATCGTATTATGAGAAATTCTTTTAGCAAAATTGGGAAATTCTTTCACCAATATTGGGAAAAAAAGATGCTTTTTGCAATTGGCAAGTCACCGAATATCGGCCTCAATTATAGAAGAAAAAAAGCCCCGTGACAAAAATGCTCGATAATTTTAGTATTTAACGTCTTGGAGGGAACAAGACAGTTCCCAGACAAGACAGTTCCCGACACATGTTTTGGAGACAGTTCCCCGACAGATTTGGAGACAGTTCCCCGACTCTTTTTGTCTATGTCAAATGACAATTATCATGATTAAAAATCGCTGATGAAGGATTTTACGGATAAATTATCTTTGGTAACTGATTGAACCTGTTTGTACCTGCAATTGACGAGTAATTTTGGTCACCGTAACAAGTATTTAATTTTCTATGATAGCCTCATGAAATGTTTAAAATTTTCTACAACTCAGCTTTGTTTCACGAAACAGTCTGACGGCCTTTGGTCTCAAAATACCAAACGATATCGAAATATGCTACATTTTTCCAAATGGTACCTGCAATTGACGAGTAATTTTGGTCACCTTAACAAGTATTTAATTTTCTATGATAGCCTCATGAAATGTTTATAATTTTCTACAACTCAGCTTTGTTTGACGAAACAGTCTGACGGCCTTTGGTCTCAAAATACCAAATGATATTGAAATATGCTACATTTTTCCAAATGGTACCTACGATATACATGTATAGAAAATATTAGGATTATGGACCAAGTGTACTAGGTAAACAGATAAAGTATTTCACTCAGGTAAATCTTTTCCCCCTCTCTCTCTAAAGTATTTCTATAAAATGTGATAGAATACACAAGTAAAATACAAATCAACAAAACAGTATAAAGAATTAACTCCAAACATATCTTTGATCAACTTTTATACTTGCTAAAAGCATCTTCAAAATTGTCTTATTTGCATGACAATCGTGAATTTACACATTAGAGAATAAGTAGATCTACCCGTCAATGTATATAAAGAATTCTTCGTCGTAAGGTACGAATAACCCGATCACAACATCAATTATCTAAGAATATTTCTAATACCTCCTGATTATCAATCATAATTGTTGATAAAAGGTTATTTGACACAAAACAAAAGTGTCTGGGAACTGTCTTCAAAAGTGTCGGGAACTGTCTTCAAATCTGTCAGGGTACTGTCTCGAAAACTTGTGTCGGGGACCTGTCTTGTTGGAGAACTGTTTCGATACCGTCTTGGAAATGCCCAATGCTTAATCATTTTCGTGCAGTTTATATTTCACCCAATTATGTACATACATCTTTCTACAATGATCGATGACGGCACAGAGAACAGAGTAACAGGAATATGGCGGCAGTGAAATTGCAGCACTGGGATGCTCTGGAAACAAGTTGTTCCCTTCTTTAATTTGGTTTCTTTCATTTCTTTTAATGCTATGTTTAGGTAGAAAAATCATTGTTCTACACACCTGTCTACACGAAAACAGAAGTGCGATCAATGGTTAGTTTAGGCGAACGGAGATAGAAGAGAAGTGGATACATAAAGACCAATAACCCCACCCACCACTGCATATCACCCATGACTTTTTTGAGAAAACAGCAAAAAAAACCTTGTATTGGCTTGTCCTCTCCCTTATCTTCCTTCACCTTTCTTTGGTCTGAACCCAGATGATCCGGCATTTCTTGGGAACTTTACTGCAGAAGGATAAGTTATTTATATGTATGTTTTTGCTGAATCGCTATCAACCGGAAACACAATTATATTTCTCGGTACCTATATTTCTTATCGGAATTAAAGTCTAGCCCATTGTTATTGTCGTCCCATAAATAGCAATTTGTAACCATTTAATACTTTACATAAGTTGTTCCCATCAAAAATGATTAAAAAATTATTTTACGGTTTTTAGACTGACCGGAATTGTTTTAGATAATTGCGTTGTACTTCTAATCCTTTTTTTTTTTAAAAAAATCCCCTTTAATATGGAACGGTTGTTTATTCTTAACCACCAACGGAAGTGACGTAGATTGGCGTCCATTGTAACCATGAAGGAGAATTGAAATCGGATTACGATGATAATTTACGTCGAAAGCAAGGCGTTTCCCGTTAGTAATCAGTATTGAAATATTTTCCTCTAAAGCTATAAAATGGGTTTTCTCATTCTATGGATCGTACACCTATCGTAATTTTCTGAGATAATCGAGTTTTAATAATTTAGTGAAGCAGTTTATCTTGAACCTGCAAGTGCCAAATGGAAACTGGTAGGTGAAAAGGAAATGGAAACTGGTAGGCTAAAATCGTGTACAGACTGTATCGATAAACAGTATCATATCTATCTCGATAATTTGATATTAAGATAATGGAATTTAAATAACGTTTCGTGCTATTTTAGTCATTTGTTGTTGAACCCAAAGTTATATCTATTATTAGAAAATTTTATGAAACTAATTTTATGATCCAAATGACGGTAAAGAGCTTCAATGGTTTTACTTAATGACAAAAAATGCCGTTTTGGTAATGGGCCATCTGGGCACTGGGCCGTTTTAGTTATAGGCCATTGTGGAAGTGGGCCTTTTTGACCCTCATCCATTATATTACCAGTGAAAATGGATTTTTTCACCGGTAATATTTTAAATTTTCAATTTTTTTTTAGGGGGAGGGGAAGGGGGCAGAAGTGGAAAACAAAAGGAAACTTTATAAAATGACTCAAAAAATTAGTGTTTTTGCACTTTGCATTCTCATTTTTTACATAATCTTAGATCACTATCTAAGGTAGTCGATATTTCTATTTCGTATATCCTAGTCCCTTTTCCATTTTGCTCAGGAAGGGAAGTAACATGGTAGTGTCCATACTATTTTGATTTATTGCTTAAAAGCACATTATTCTTTTTAAACTCCACAAATAATTTAAGAAATATCTGTTCACTTTCGTTTGCAATGGAACTTTACTTTTCACTCATATTCATACCCGTATGATTTCCATTTTGTCAAACGATTTCCATTTTGTCCCTTTCATCGAAAATTTTCCAATGCATATTTCAGGCCTACTGTTTGTCAGGTATGTCAATGACTGTTTATGGTAACTTTTGGTCGTTCTCTGCTTCCACAGGCAAGATTTCAGTATCAAAAGTAGTTGCTAAGATAGTTAGTTTAAAACTTTTACAGTGTTATCTGTTTTTGGCTGAACAAATTAGTGTTTGAATTACAATAGCCAATTTTTATATGGGCATCTAAGTAAAATATGATTAACCCAACGGCTTTTGAGGGATGTAATTAGCATTCGTAGCAATGCATATTTAAATCAAGTACTGATTACCAAAATCATTTTAGGTCCAAAAAAATTAATTTTGCATTCCTCTATATTTAACCATAAAGTTTGCGTTAATCATACACATCAGTGGGACCGGC
Source organism: Hippopus hippopus (assembly GCA_946811185.2). Classification (NCBI taxonomy): domain Eukaryota; kingdom Metazoa; phylum Mollusca; class Bivalvia; order Cardiida; family Cardiidae; genus Hippopus; species Hippopus hippopus. The sequence continues at coordinate 11,027,559 of OX328111.1, forward strand.
ATATTTCATTTCCAATTTTGTGGTGGAAACTGTGGTGGCATATGGAAAAACCTGACATATTTCATGGCTTTCAATACCAGCAATCATGGCTTAAAGGCAGATAGTGGAACTTTTATATAACAAAAATAATTCATGACTGCATGTAAATAATTGTGAAAATTATTTTTGTTATATACATTGCATTGGCTCCCACATTTTTGGAAAATTCCCCACATTTTTTCAAAGCATGTGGGTAAATTGCTACTTATTTCAAATACTGGATCAAACACTGATATCATCAGTTAGATTTTCTTGGTCTTTACATTATATAATTGTTTTCCTCACAGTTTTGTGTTTCTGATACTTTGTGCAATTATTTGGATAGGAAAAAAAAATTTTTTTCTGCAGTCTTAACTCAATCTGTATATTTTCAGTGGTCTTAGATTTGAGCCATGGTCTATGAAGAGAGGGTTTAATGCATCTGCAAAAAGTCTCAACCAATGTCAGCCTGCACAGTGCGTGCAGGCTGACATGGGTTGAAACTTTTTTATTTTCCTGAATTTTCTGCATGTCCAAGGACCACTCTATCTCATGAATTGGTCCATTATTAGACAAAATGGATTTTATGGATCCATAATTATATAATGACTAGCCTGATGTCATGCATCACAGAGATGCATTAAATCTTTTGTGTAGTCACAGCTCTTTTACATGCATTTATTAAGTCCACAATTTCGATATTCACAAAAGTAAAAGATTTTAGAACATGAGGGGTTGAGAACAAGTTAAAGGGAACATATTTATCAAGTGATAATTGAAGTCTAATTCTAAATTACAAAACTTGTTATCTGATCAGCTCTATACTAGACAAAGTTTTAGACTCATCCATGTTGAAAATCAGTCACAGAGGACAAATTAAACCAGTCACATGTGATCAAATTTGTCTGAAAAAAGGTAAGAAAATCAGCATATTCTCATTTTTCCACCATGCTTCTACCCTTTCAAAGACAAAGTTCAATACTACTGGGGGGGGGGGGGGGGAGTGGGGGGGGGGGGGGGTCCTGCAAATGCTAATTATCTGATTATCTGGCTTGGTATAAAATTTTATCGTCAGGTAACAAGTCAATGAAATATGCATATTTTATTTTACTTTTCAGTACAAGTCCTTTGTGACTGTAGTGAAACCCGGGGACCGTATTGCAAGGATCAGGGCTCAAATGTTACACATTCTATTTGAAATTGGACGTGAAGAGCATCTTTTTAGGTTAAGGTAAAGCTTTTTTTTTTTTATCATATTTAATTACTTTTTTTCTCATTTACTTTCTTGTACATGTATATCTAATCACATTTTCCAATTTCTGGTTGATACAGATGGAAAACTAACAAATTTTCATGCTTTTATGAATAGAATAGATTAATTTACTGTGATGAAAAGAAAGTTCAAGTTTTAAAGGTCATTTTCAGACAAAATGTAATGTATATTTCTTTTGCTCTTGAGCATACAATCAAAGTTGTTCTCTTTATGCCTTTAGATAGCCATCCACAGCTCGAGATGTTGTTGAGAGGGTACACATTTTGATCATGATCAGACTGTAGAAAACGATATATTCTTGGATCTACACTGTTACATATTGTCTAAGAAGTTCTAGCCAAAGCAGCCTTAAAATTTCATTAACTGCACATCTTTACTAACAGAAAATGTCTTTGTCACTCAAATGCCATTCCTAGGATTTACCATTTACAAAATGAAACCTTATCTAAACCCTTTACCACACAATCTCAAGTTTTAACAACCTTGGGAAGTAGTCCTTTTGAAAACATTGAGGGAAAAGGAGAAAATGCTGGTAACCAGCATTTTCTCCTTTTCCCACAATGTTTTCTAGACAATCCGATTCAAATCCCATTATTTGTCCCACAATTTATAAATTTTGTTGTCGGCAAGTGCTTTCAAATTGGACCCTTCTTAATCACTGTAATTTGGTAAAGAATTAACAACCTTGAGGAGGGAGGCTTTTGAGTCACATCTGACTGGTCGCTTTATTTCAATATTGACAAGTCTGAAACTTTGTTGTCAGGTAAGGATATAGCTTTTGCATATAAAAATAATTTTAGGATTAATGAACACTTTCATTTATCATTGTGTATCTGCTTTCAGATACAATGGACAGTTCCTGAGAGATGCATTTCAGCTAGAGGATTATGATATCAAGTCAAATGCAGTCCTTCATATGGTCCCACTAGCTGTGGAATCACAGAAAGATGTAAGTTCTAGGAATATTTTGTTTCTTATTTTGGTGTATTTGACAGAGCAAGAGATAAGGAGAATATTTGGGGGCTCAAAGAGCTATATCACCTTAGTACTTCGCTTAAATAAACCCATGTGTCTCGGTGATACAAGTCATATGAGTATCCACAGTATAGGGTTCAGTGTAGAGATGTACTTTAGGGACTCACCTGGACCTTTGACTTGAGGTCATCTAAATACACCATGTATCACAAACTTTATTATAATCTGACTAACTTTCATACAAAGTAAATAGAATTAACATTACTTTAACACTTAGGCTGCTAAGCACGACTCAAGGACCTTTTGCAGACAGTGTAGATCAAGATCAGAGTGCACTGTCTGATAAGGAGATATCATTCCCCAAAAATACCTTTGAAATGGCAGAATTTGAGGTTTTACTATTGGCTTGAAAGTTTCATTTTCAGTTATTAAGCAGGAGAAGAGTTAATAATAAACAAAGAAACCACATACATAACACATTCTTATTATTTGATCTCATAATCAACTACTCAAAAAAGTATTTTTATCCCAAAAATGCGAGCCACAACTTGAGTTACTTTTGTGGACAAAACATTTCTAAAGGCCTATAGATCAGTTTCAGACTGCACAATCTAGCCAGTTCTTTGAACTATTCAAAGCTATCTGATATTATTTAACATCAATACTTTTTTCATACAGGTGGTCTCAAAGGTTTGAGTTGTATTTTAGTCAATGTTACTTACTAAAATTTGCCTTTTCATTCAGTTTGTGCTCTAAGTGAGACAGATACTAAAACTTAAGAGCTCCTTTTCTCCTCCTTTTCTGTCTCATACATTCACAATGTTTTTCACTTTTATCAGGACTTCTCCGACTTGAGATCAGTGACTAGTAGTTTGACCATGAACTTTGATCCCGAAACAGAAAAAATTCCAACAGTAAGATCTGCTCTGCACTATGAAGTGAAACATTTCAACAGGAGAGAGAGAATGATAAAGGATATGAGGGTAAGATTTGTCAAGTTTTGTCTGGGCCCGTATTCACCAACCATTCTTAACCCTTTACTGCACAATGCTGACATTAAAGACCCTAGGAAAGAAGCCTTTTGAAAACACTGTGGGAAAAGGAGAAAATGCTGGTAACCAGCATTTTCTCCTTTTCCCACAATGTTTTCTACCCTATCAAAGAAAATTGCACCATTTAAGTCACATTGAAATTGTCGTCTGCAAACGCTTTCATTTTGGACAAGGCTAAAAAAATTTTTGTCTGGTAAAGGGTTAAGAATATTTTAAGTCATATTCTTAAGACTTTTCTAAATTTGAAAGTAACAAAGTCTCTGATTGGCAAAACCAAATGGTTTCAAGCAATTAGAAGTTTTGTTACTGTCTGAAATCTACATAAGAAATTAAGAGTGGTTGGTGAATAGGAACTCTGGTTGATTGATATATTGTTAAGACATAAACAGAATGCTTCGACCTTTATCAAACAATCCATGTTTTTACCACCTTGAGGAGGAAGGCTTGTTAAATCATTTTGGGAAAAGGAGAAAATGCTGGTAGCCAGCATTTTCTCCTTTTCCCATAATGCTTTCATTCTTTTCAAAAACAAAGCTCATCACATGAGCTACATTTAATTTGTCATCTGAAAATGCTCTGAATTGCGATAAGCCTAAACATGTAGTATTTGTAAAGAGTTAATCAGCAACAATTCTGAAATTAATTCTAACTATAGAAATGTAAGACTAGTCATCACAGAATGTATCTGCTCATCAGTCATCTAGTCATGGAATTATAGAATAGGATTAGTATTTGATAGTGTTGGTGTATATGACCCAAGGTTTGTATTCAGCAACCATTCTGGATTTTCTTCAAATTCTAAATTCTAATTAGACTAAAATGATTAGTTAATGTGGTCCTTGGATGTTTTCATTGGTTGAATTTATAATGATAGAAATGAGTCATGCTCTGGTAAAAGGGGGCTTAATGCATCTCTGTGATGCATTATACCAAGTAAGTCATCGTATAATTATGGATTGATTAAATCAATTTTGTATAACAACAGACTAAATCATGAGGTATTCTGGTCCTTTGACATGCATGAAATCTACCAGAAGCAAAAGGTTTTGGCCCAGGTCAGACTGGGGGAATGTGCATGCTGACCTGGGTTGATACTTTTTGCAAATGTATTAAGCCTCCCTTTTCAGAGAGCATGGTTAAATAGAGGATAATCAACTGGTTGTGTGTGATATTAAAAATCTGTCACTAGAATGGGGTGTGATGTGGTTGAAAAAAATGAGTACAAAGGACAAGTTTTTTAACCCCACTAAACCCCATTCGAGTGACAGATTTTAAATATCACACACAACCAGGTGATTATTCTATTTATTATATTCCTAATTCACTCTGTCTTATTCTAATAATTATCAAGAATGGTACAATATGAGCAATATAGGAAAAAAGTACTTACAGCAAACATTCTAAAACTATATCGTCACTAGTGATGATACCATGTTCATCATCACTAGTGGCGTTATTCACGGTGAAATCCGCGTAATTCACTGTTAACAATATATTAAGATATAAAAATCAATTACTAGTATGTCTCTTTGATTAAAAATACATTTACATTGATATAAGTAATGTATACAATATCTAGCAGTCTGATATTGGATTCACACACCCCATCATTTTGGTCATGACATTCTGGTCTATACAACAATGGTATTGTAGTAAGGTATTTTGGATCAATTCTATTCACATACCTACCGTAACTGATATAATTAAAATATCTTACTTTTTTTAGTGTTGTTTTTTCAGACACTGATTTATATCAATTTCCTGACAGTGTTTTTGTCCTTCCTGACCTCATACTGGTACTCTGTGATCTGGTTAACTGCCTTTGTGGCCATTGCATGGTACCTGGTGCCAGGCTACACTAGGATTGGTGGCTATGTTGGAACTGCATTTTATCTGTAAGTAGTTTGATTCATGAGTAATAGCAAATACATGTAGTAGGCTTCAATAGAATATTACAGAGAAAAAAAAAACAAAGACAATGTTTTCCATTTTCAGCTCTTTAATTCTTAACACTGCTATATTTTAAAGTGGTGAAGGGCTGGCCTTGGACAGAAAACAAATTTCTTAATAGTTTATTTATTTGAAACAAAAAAAAAATTTATAAATTTATTACTCACAAGATAATATTTCAGCAGATCACTTTGAAAACGGCCTTGTAAGGCACAGTCGACCTGAATTAAACTTAAACATGAATACATATGAAAAAAAAAAAAGTAACAAGGAAAACATGCACGCTAGTATTTCCTCCTTTTACTTCAATGTCCTCAATGGGGCCTGCTACAAAAGGGGAAAATAAATGTCAGCAGAAATGGTGAGTAAAAGGCATTGAGATGCTTAATTGTGCCCTTATATCTTTACAAAAATGGTTTATTTCTGTGGATTAAACTTGTTTCAAATGGTTGAATTCCATAGATATTCATGACTATGCTTAGCCTAGGTCCAGGCGGTAATAATGTTTTAATCATTTCATGGTCTATATAGGTTTATAGCAAAACTGCAAATGCCTTGCTTAATCATTTTTGACAAGGTAATGTCAGAATATATAAAAGGAAAAAAATATCAGACTGGAATTCGGGCTAGATTATGCTTCCTCTACCCAAATGTTTCCAAATGTATTAACTCTTTACCAAACAATTTCAAGTTTTAGAGACCCACAGGAAAATCCTTTTTACAAGATTGTGGTAACCTGCATGTTCTCCTCCCAAAATCTTTTTCTACACTTTCAGAAACTAACATTTCACCCACATTAATATTAGATCTGCAAGTTCTTTCATTTTTGACTGGTCTAAAAGTTTGTCATCTGGTAAAGAGTTGAAAAACTTCAAGTCATTTTAATTATGCTATCCATTTTTAGCATGAATGATTTCAAAGTCTTAAAATTTGTGTTTGGGACTAATTATTAACCCTTTACCAAAAGATCCAGAGTTTTAAAGACCCAAAGGATAAATCTAAAATTATGTCCTTTGTGAAGGAGTTAACAAGATAATCTGTTGTTCCAGGCGCTTCTGGTTCTGTGGAATCATTGGGGTTCTGTCGTTGGTGTTGTTTACAGTGGATATGATCTTTGGTGTCACTTTGTGGACAGGCATTGAAGTAAGTGCTGTGACACAAAAATAGTTTGCTATGACAGTTTTTAAAAAAGCTTTTTTTCCCTTCCATGACTAATGTTTTTCATTTTTCATGAAAATGTATTGAACTTATCTGATGATCAGCACTGTTTTAAGTACCTGTAGCTGGTATTTAAGAAGCTGAATGTTAAGTTTAATTGACCAATTAGATTTGTGCATTATATTTACCATATTATTAGAATTTCCATTTTATGGTGGGACAAGAAATATTTATTTGCCTCCCAAAGTTTAGACCTTTATGATTCTCTTAAAAGTAATCCATTTATACTGTTTTGTGAACTAGAATGAAGATGACTTGCTACAGATGATGATAAAAGCAGAATGCTTTTCCATTCCAGTTTACAAATATGTTAAAGATACTGAAAATTGACTTGAGTATTGTTCAGGAGTACAACATCTGGACATATTGTCTTGTATATTACATTATAGAAGGCAAAGTTTATATCATAAATAAAGGAGAACACAAGCACTTGTGAGTAAAGGAAAATCTTGTTGTTGCCCTAAATAATCAATTTATGAGTGCTTACATACAGGTTTCAGGTGTACATGTATATGCATTGATTTTTAGACTCTCACATTGATTATGGATGCAGAATTTAGACTTGCAGCCTTTTTTTTTTTATTTCATTTTTATTTCATTATTATTTTTTTCTAACTACTTGAAATCTTAAATACAAATACAAGTTAATTTGATAGAAATGACTAATTAGTTGCTGAATTGTGATACTGTACCAGTTTCCATGATTTATCTCTTATCGTAAGTTTCTGGTATTCTTTATGTATAATTTTTCAGAATCATGGATGTAAAGATGGAAATTTTGAAGGGGACTGCTCACGGAGGAAAGTTTATTCTGCCTGTTTCTTCACTCTTCATGCTCTGATTGTGCTGCTTACAGCCATTCTCTGTGCAGTACTGTATTACAGTTTCAGGACTGAAGTAAGTGAAACATCTATTCCGGAAGGTGTAACCATTTCCTACATAGTCCTGCTTTTTAATGAACCTTGGGGGGGAAAAAAGGCTTTTGAAAACACTCTAGGAAATGGAGAAAATGTTGATAACCAGCATTTTGTCCTTTTCCCACAATGATTTTTACATTTTCATAGACAAACCTGATAATCTGAGCCTCATTTATCCTGTTATTTGCAAATTGCTTTGACTTGGAAATGTCTAAAATTTTGTTATCTGGTAAAGGATTAAACCAAATAGCTGTAATTTCCGCTAGCATATTGCAGTATCAGGCAGATTGGAATGTAGCAAAAGCCTTTTGCTTACCTTGCATTTTTCCTGCAAAAATGCAGTGCTGGTTTGAAAATGGGTTTGGCCGAGGGAAATACATGTACATTTTTGCCAAAATGTTCTCTACACTTTTCAAGCCAAATCCATCCCTTGAGATTCATTTAATTTGTCTGCAAGTGCTTTCAATTTGGACAAGTCTTAATTTTTTCCTGTGAAGCTGAATTATACTGGCTTTTGACCTACTTTTTGTTACTGATAACAAATGAATAAATAGAAATTAGTGATTGGTCAAAAGTGTAGACATCTTTATTTTAAGGGCCCATGTCTATTCCTTGGCAAGTTTACGCCATCTGTCATTTTTAAAGATATTTCTTGTTTCTTCTTGTACAGAGTTGAGATCATACCAATAAAACCTTTCACTGTTAGAAGATTTTGCCCCTATGTTCAATAAACTGTATTTTACACAGATCGGCGATGTAATAGAGAAGTATTTGGTACAAGAAAAAGACATTGAAGAGGTTATAAAAGCTGCAAGCAGTGGTAAACTGAAGGAAAGAAGAACTGCAGCCTATGAGATGGCCACCATGGCAGCCTCAAGCGATGACAACAAGTTTAGAATTGTTGCAGAAGGAGGGTAAGCCTGTGACTTAACCCTTATCATGCTAAATAAATGAAATGAAACTTTTAGGCCGATAGTACAAACCCTAATTTTGCTATTTCAAAGGTTGATTTTTGTTTTGTAAATACATCCTTATCAGACATTGTAGATTGAAGATCAGACTGCACGTTCTGTGTAGTCTGATCTTGATCAACATTGTCCACAAAAGGTCAGTGGGTTGTGCTTAGCAGCTTAAGGGCAACATGTGATTACTGGAAGAAGACCTTTTTTTGCACAGGCAGAACATTTTTAGCTGGACTGTTTTTATAGACAAGCCTGTCGTTGTCTGTTTGTCATGGTGCAAAAACTTTGGCATTGTCTGATATCTCTGTCATTAGTGAAGATATTCACTTCAAACTGTGGGTAAGTTGTTAATGCTTTACCATATGATTCTGAGTTTTAACGACCCTGAGGTAGAGGCCCTTTGAAAACATTGTGGGAAAAGGAGAAAATGCTTGTAACCAGCATTTTCTCCTTTTCCAACAATGTTTTCTACTCTGTAAAAGAAAAATTTAAGGTTTTGAGTTAATTTTGATTTATCCTCTTTGTATGCTTTCGGACAAGGCTGAAGTTTAGTGATAAGATAAAAACTTGACCATTCAGAAGGGCAGGTAACACACAAAATATTTTTGACACATTTATATTCCTTTTTCAACTAAGAAATTCCCCTGAAAAACCAGCTGCAACTAATCATTAGTACCTGCATGCTATGCAGTTGTTGAAACATTAAGACAAAATGAGAAAATGCTCATTACCTTACATGTACATATACTACATTCATGTGGTGCACCCTGATTCATGTGGATTATCCTTGTTTTTTTATGAATACCTTTACAGTTGCCTATGTAGACAAATGTAGTTGTTTTAAGAGGAAATCAGCATACCATTTAACTCTTTACCATACAATCCTTTTTTTTTTAACAACCATGAGGAAGATTTTGAAACCATTGTAGAAGAAGATTTTAAAAACCATTGTAGAACATGGAGAAAATGGTTGTAACCAACATATTCTAATTTTCCCACAATTCTTCTATTCTTATAAGGTCAAACTTCAATTTTTTAGTCATACTTACTTTATTGTCTGCAAATGCTTCAGATTGGACAAGTCTAAAATTTTGTCGACTGGTTAACCCTCTGCCACACAATCACGAGTTTTAACGATCCTGAGGAAGAAGGCTTTTGAAAACATTGTTGGAAAAGGAGAAAATGCTGGTAACCAGCATTTTCTCCATTTCCAACAATGTTTTCTACCCTATCTCAGACAACTTTTCTCTTTTGAGCTACATTTAATTTGGTGCCTGCAAATGCTTTCAGTTTGGACAATTCAAAATTTATGTTGTTTAGTAAAGGGTTAAGACTAATAAGAATTTCTACCAAGAGTCTTGTAATGCTAACTTACACGTGAATTATCATTTAAGGCTTGATATCTTGATGAAGATGTCTGTGTGTAATGATGAACCTACGCAAGAATATGCCGTGGAGGCCCTGTCAGAGCTGATCACCATTCAGTCTATACAGGTGGGTTATATTCTTCTTTTATGGGTCATTTCATTCCATTCCAGCGAAAAGGAGGTCCACAAAGTGAACCAATATACACCTGAAGAAAGCCATTGAGAGCATGTTACCTTTGACCCTTTGCTGTGTCTTTGACCTTTAGCCAGTTTTTTGAAACCTGTGTTGTGCATGTCATTTTATCCAAGTGCACACATGTGTGAAACATTTTCAAAATCAATCCAGGGATTCAAGTAATACAAAGCAGACCTGATTTAGGGGTATGTGACCTATTAATCCCCCAGCCCCTGCTGTGACCCTGACCTTGGAGCCTGGCCTGTGAAATCTTCACTTTGCACATTATTTGATTAAAGTGCACACATGTGTGAAATATTTTGGAAATCAGACAAGGGGTTCATGGTATATTGAACACAACAGTTTAAGAACTTGGGACCTACTTGTATACCCTTCCACCTTGATCGTGGAGCCTTGCATCTTTAACCTCATTTGCACACCATTTCATAAAGGTTCACACATGTGTGGAATATTTTTTAAGATAAACACAGGGTTCAAGAGATATAGAGCAGACACAAAACTGTTAACAGACAGACAGATTGGTATACAGGCAACCAATGGCATAAGACAAGATGGCCCTCTGGAAGTGAAGCAATATACAGATACATTTATTGTAAAATCTGTCATACTTTTTTTTTGCAAAACAGCAATAAATACAACTTGATATATATCTTTCTGTGTATGGTTAAATTCAGGAAATAAGTGCTATTTTGAGCATTTAAATAAAGGAATGGTGCTTTTGCAATGGATAACTCTATTTTTATTACATCAGATATGAGATCATCAAGCTGATTTGGATACAAATGCTTGTAATTGATGCATGTTATTGATCATGTGAAATTTCTACAGGTCTTTGTGAAACTCTTGAAATCTAAAAATACTTTAAGAGGCTGCATAGCCCATTAGGGAACTACCATTGACAAGTATTTTTTCTTACTTTGATTTTTCTTCTTTGCTGATGATTTGCCAGCTATTGCCTGACTTAATTCAGCAATAAATCATTTTTGAAATTTACTATAAATGCAGAGGAGAGAGTATTTGACTTGTCCACACTGAAAGCATTTGCAGGCAACAACTCAATTATGGCTTAAATGATAGGATATGTCCTTGAAAGGGTGGACAACATTGTGAGATAAGGAGAAAATGCTGGTTACCATCATTTTCTTTTTTTCCAACAATGTTTCACCAAACCGTTCTTTCTCAGGGTTGTTAAATCACAGGATTGTTTGGTAATAGGTTAATTTGGTTAAATTATCATGTCGCATATGTTTTTCAGGACAATTTTGTAGAAATGGGTGGGGTGAGAAACTTGACAGCACTTTTAAAAACCAACAATGCACATGTGATGCAAGAGGCCTCTAGAGCCCTGTATACAATCTGTCAGAGTGATGAAAACAGGCATGCAGTTGCTGAAGACCATGGGTATATAGTTTTGTTCTAACTCTTTACCACACAATCCAGAATTTTAACATTCTCGAAAAAGAAAGCCTTTAAAGACAATGTCGGAAAAGGAGAGAAAATACTGATGACCAGCATTTTTTTTTTTTACAATGATTTTTTGTTTTAACCTTTCAAAAACAAGTCCAATCATTTGAACCACATTTAATTTGTTGTTTGCAAGTGCTTCAATTTGGACAAGTTTAAAATTTTATTGTCTTGTAAAGCATAGCCTACCGGTGGGTGTAGGACAATTGCCCACCCTTACATTTGCCCACCTGGCCATTTGCCACCTAGGACTAAAGCCCATTAGGACATAAGTCCTCCTATACTATGTTGAGGGTAAACTCATTGATTGACTGTCTCAACCATCTACCAGATGAAGCCTTGCTTTTACAACGTGTGGAAGAAGACCCATGTTTTTAGTGGCTGCAGTTGAAGACTAATGAAAACATTATTGGAAAAGAATAAATGGCTCATAACTAGCAATTTTTCCATCTCTCACAATGTTTTATCCTATCATTAAGTTAATTCATATGTGCAGCCTATTGAATGCAATGCAAAGTGTATATTTGGGGTAAAGTGGTAAAAAATTATTTAATTTAAAACCACATGAAAATAGATAAAAATATGTGAAAACAAATGGAAAAAGCCGGGTGGGCAAATATCCGGGTTGCTACTACTGTGGGTGGACTTTTGTCCACTTGGCATTTGTCCAGGTGGTAATTGTCCTAGTGGGCAAATGTCCATACCCTGCTACCAGTAGTTTAGTTTAAGGCTAGATATTTTACATCAATTGTGAACAAGTTGTACAGCTTAAATCAATCACTTTTTATTATTGTTTCCTAGAAAACTTCACCAGTACTTGCACTGTGAAAGTTTCAAAGGTTGACCCCACTCATCAAAGGGTTCGTATTTGGAACCTCTTATGTAGGAGGCTAAGGCTCTACCCCCTACTCCATTTTCTCAAAAAGAATTTATGTTTTGAATCTTGATCTTTCTGATCAAGTCCACAAATAGTACAAACCATGACTATGTCTTCATTAACCCTTAGGCTGCTGAGCGCAACTCACTGACCTTTTGCAGACAGTGTAGATCAAGATCAGACTGCACAGAACATGCAGTCTGATCTTTGATTGATTGATTGTATGATGATTAACGCCGTTTTCAACATTATTTCAGTTATATCATGGCGGCCAGTGCACCTATCGATGCTTTCCTGGGGTCTCTTTCTCCAGTACTCTGCACAATTTTCTTTCCAAGCCACTGGCTGCTTTCCCACATAATCATCATCAAAACAATGGTCAGTGATGGGAGAGGAATGAATCCTGTCACAGTGACTATCATCAGTCCTCGGAAAGAAATTGGCCGAGCCAGGGGTCGTAGCCAGGGATCGAACCCATGACCTCCTGCTCTCAAGTCATGCACACTACCCACTGAGCTACTGGGGCTCAGCATCTGATCTTTAATATACACTGTCCGATAAGGACATATTTTACCCCCAAAAATACCTTTGAAATAACAAAATTTGGGTTTTTAGTATAGGCTTAAAAGTATGACTTCTTTTTTATTTAGCAGGATAAGGGTTAATCTCTTTATTTCTGAAAAGAATAAATCAGAGAGCTATTACAAAATGAAATTTCAAATATGTTGCAAAATTTTTTATTGGCCATCAATACCATCCTAACTTGGATAAGAAGAATATGTATGCTTTGGTATTAGCACTTGCTTTTTGTTTTTAGTTCACCAAAGCTGCCTTATTTTATTCATTTCAGACTGTCAGATCTTGCATACGCAGCAAAGTTTGGTTCTTTGGAAACTCAGAAAATGATAGCCAGTATCTTCCTTGAACTGACCTTTAATAGTGAGATACGCACCCAACTATCTACAAGGAACATCCCTGGTAACTAAACTTTGTTCTTTGTCTGTTTTCTTGCATGAATTCTCTGAGTGCCTTTCAAAACAATAGTTTATTTAGCAGTCATTTTAGGTTAAGATCAGACTGCACAAAGTATGTAGTCCCATCTTGATCTCCAGTATTCTCTGTGTTGAAATCTTTTGGCAAAAAATTACCAAAGTTTAAATTCATATTTCACATGAAATTTTAGTTTAAACTAGATTCAAGACTTATTTGGTAGGTCAAGATTAGATTGGACAAAACATGCAGTCTGATCTTAGATCTGTACACTGTCTTCTTCCGCGTAAAATGTTTGGATAAAAAGCCCTAAACTAGGTTTTATTGCAGACTGCAAATATCTATTTCATTACTCCACCACTTTAACCTTTTACTGCACAATGCCGACTTTTAATGACACTGAAAAAAAAACAGCTTTTGAAAACATTGTGGGAAAAGGAGAAAATGCTGGTAACCAGCATTTTCTCCTTTTCCCACAATGTTTACTACCCTATTAAAGACAAATGCTATGTTTTTGGGAACATTTAATTTGTCGTCTGTAAATGCTTTCAATTTGGACTGGGATGAAATTTTTTCATCTGGTAAGGAGTTAAGGGTTAACAGAAAATGTGAAAAAAAATAACTTACAGTAAATGCTGAAATATTTTTTTTTTACCCTGATATTGAATAACTCATAAGTCAGTTACAATTTTTTATTCATTTTGTCTTCATACATTGGTTGTGGATAAGTTATGGCAAACTTTGACCCTCTGTGTGTTCAGTTAAATCTTGATCTACCATTAAGAATTGAATTAATTGGGTATATGTTGGAAATTGTATATTACAGCTCAAGCCTTGGTTCATCTATGCAGGGGCTATGACAAAGAAACACTGAGGTTTGCACTGTTAACTTTGGAACTTCTGGCTATTGAAAGTCCTGATGTTGTCTGTGCTCAAGTGAGTCTGGTTCATATACTGACTTTCTGTATCTATTACTGCTACATTTTTTTAAGAGCTTATTAAAAAATTGTTACCAATCCTTTACCAAACTATCCCTAGTTTTAACGACCCTGAGACAGAAAGCTTTTGAAAACACTGTGGGAAAAGGAGAAAATGCTGGTAACCAGTATTTTCTCCTTTTCCCAGAATACTTTTTTTCAACCCTGTCAGACAAGTGAAGCTCATTTATACCAATTTTGAATGTCATCTGCAGAAGTTTTACATTTGGAAGATTCTAAAATTTGCCCTTTAGGAAAGAGTTAATTTCTGTCAATGTTTGCCAAGTCTAATTTGAAAAATAAAAGTATTAAAAGTTCTTTGTGCTCAATATGAATGTCGTTTATTGCTTAGAGCAGCAAATATTTCACATCAGTTTTGCACATCATTAGAATCCTCAGAGCATCATTGTTAGAAGTTACTTTTGTTCATGTATACACACTGTTTATATTAAGCTCATCTCAGTTATTCTCTCTTGATGGTGAAATGTAATTATAATGAAGTATTTATTAAACCCTTTTCAACTCTATACCAAACAATTTCATTTTTTTTTTTTAAAGAAGGCTTTTGAAAACATTGTGGGAAAAAAAGAAAATGATGTATAACATTATTTTCTCTATTTCCCACAAAGTTTTCTACCTTTTGAAAGACAAATGTTATCATGTTGTTTGCAAATTCTTTTAGTTTGGAAAAGTCTAAACTTTTGACGACATTAGTCATATGGGAGTGTCCTTGAGTAAGGTACTGCAGTGCCCCAGCCCAGCACTAATGAAATCCAGGAAATCATGATCAAATGAGCAATCACTGTGATATGACTACAGTACTGTTAAAAGCTGTGATGATTACCATTCAAACAAGCAGAAACTAAGTGAAGCTTATCCTCTTTTTATACCCCCACTTACAAAGGAGAGGGGGATATACTGGTTTCACCATGTCTGTCTCTCTGTCCATTAGTCCCTCTTGTTTTCGTTTCTGTGCTTTAACTCAAAAGCCATTAGGCCTAGGACCCTGAAACTTTATACAAGTCTTGCACATGACCCAAGGAGGTGTCCTACTGTTTTGGGGTCATGGGTCAAAGGTCAAGGTCACTGATGAACTTTGTTTGAAAATTGTTTCCGTGCTTGAACTCAAAAGTTTTTTGACCTTGGACACTGAAACTTTATACAAGTGTTGCACGTGACCCAAGGAGGTGTCCTATTGTTTTTGGGTTACATTGGTCAAAGGTCAAGGTCACTGGTGATCTTTGTTTTGAAAATCATTTCCATTCTCCGATTGTGCTGCTTCAGTGACAAGGTGCTTGGGGGGGAGGTTATTTGTCTGCTTCCTGAAAGTTCTAGTTGGCTATCTATTTTACAGGAAGAACTTCTGGAGATACTGCTAGATCTACCCATCAGGATAATGGACACAAAGCTGAACCTGCTGGCAGGAAAGATTCTTCTGTATTTTGCTGAAAACCCACAGGTATGTATTATCTTACTTTAACCCTTTATCAAACAATCATGTGTTATTTTAGTATCATATTCTATCCCACAGATAGATATAAATGAGCCATGCTCTGTGAAAAGGGGGCTTAATGCATCTGCGAAAAGTATCGACCCAGGTCAGCCTGCGCAGTCCGCGAAGGCTGACCTGGGCCGAAACTTTTCGCTATTGGTCAATTTTCTGTATGCCCAAGCACCAGTCTATCTCATGATTTAGTTGGTTGTTAAAAAAAAGTGGATATTATGAATCCATAAGTAAGTGATGGCTTGCTTGGTACCATGGATCACGGAGATGCACTAAGCCCCCTTTTGTCAGAGCATGGGTCAAATGTATTTGTCTTGATTTTTAGCCATATTATGACACTTATGAGAAGGTTTTTTGAAAATATTGCGGGAAAGAGAGAGAAAGTGCTGGTAGACAGCAGTTTTTCTTTTGCCCAAAGTATTACAAATCTTTTGAAAAATAAGTTTCATCACTTTAGACACGTTGTCAGATGTTAACCCATTAAGCACCTTTCACTCATATAGTTGCCTTTGAGGCCAAAGTAGATCAATATCAGACTGCACTAAACATGCAGTCTGACCTTTGATCTACACAGTCCGCTTTGCTGAAACAGTGCAGACAAAGGAAGCCATGAATTTGCAATCATCTTGGTCTTATTCTGGAATGAAAGTGTCAGTTGGGTTTTTTTGCTGATTTACGGGTTAATTCTTTTCATGGGGTGCATGTGAAATTTGGTAAAAGCCGCTAAATAAAATAAGTTAGAAATAACAATTTTTATGGCAGGTGTTGTAGAAAAACCAGAAGAAATATCAAGGTTCATTTCTAGTTTTTGTCTAAAGTAGGCCTTTTGCAAGCTCATACTTCTTTTTTGAAGCAGTTTTAATGAGTTTTAAGCATTTTGTAGACTTGTAAAATTTTAAAACATTTTATGCTGTCTTTATAATAGACAAAGGAAGCCATGATGAATTTGGGAGACCTGAAAGATGCCTTGATGCAGTTTGCCTACAGCAGTGATCCAATACTACAGAAAGTTGTTGTGAAGATCATTTTTTGTATGATGGATACAAAAGAACTCAAGTAAGGCTTCTTGGAATTCATTTGAATAAGATTTTGAACATCATATCTGACAGTTGTAATTTTTCTATATGTGTAAGCATGCAGGTATTGTGCCTATCAATGAAAATTAACCCTTACACTGCCATTCACAACCATATGCAGTCTGATCTTGATCTATACTGGCTGCAAAGGAAATGATAGTTGCAGTATGCATGCAGTCTGATTTTTTATCTTCTGTGTCTACTTTTCTGGAACGCTTCAGACAAAAGCAACTATGAAATTACAATAAGTGGAATCTTATTCACAAACTTAAAAACGTATGTTGGGTTTATTTGGCCCTGTAAAGACACAGTCCTTGCCTCAACAGACCACTCCTTACTTCCTTGTGAAGAATACTTTAGAAAACCTGGCAAAAAGAAAAATGCACATATTTGGCAAATTCTTTTATCACAGTGTCACCATATTTACTAATGAATTAATCCTATACTACAACAATCTTGTGTTTTAACCACCCTGAAGAAGAAGCCTTTTGAAAACAATGTGGGGTAAAAAGAGAAAGTGCCTGTAGCCAGTATTTTCTCCTCCGCCTTTTCATTTGGAAATCCCATCATTGGCGACATGTTTCATTTGTCTTCTAAAAATAGCTTTCAAAATGACTAAAACTTTATGCGAGCCTTCTCACTGAAGTTACTGAATGATACCATACTTATATTCTTTAACAGGATGAAAGCTCGTAATCTGAGAATGGACAAAGTGCTAAGCCAGTGTTTAGACAAGGCTGCAGACAGGGATGTTTGGGAGATGGCAGATCAAGGTATAAGTGATTTTCATTTTGTCAGTTTATCTTGAATGTCTTGTTTGTTTGAACTGGGGCTTTTTTTTGCTCAGCTTTAAAGAGTGTTTCAGTCATATCACAGCAACAGCTCACATATTAATCCTAAGGCTACCAAGCATGAGGCAAGGACCTTTTGCAGTCTGTGTAGATCAAGATCAGACTGCACAGAATGTGCAGTCTGATCTTGGATCTACACTGTCCAATAAGGAAATATATTTTCCTCCCAAAGTAAGTGTGATATAGCAAACTTGGGTATTTTCTATGTGCTTGAAAGTATCATTCAAATTATCTAGCAGGTTAAGAGTTGCTGGATTCCACCAGTACTATGCTGAGGACTTGTAATACCTTGCATAAGGACACTCCCTTGTGACTAGCACCACATGCAGGGATCATACCAAAAATCTCTGGACCACAAATCCAACAACTGGGCCATAGAGGGCTCCTCTAAGATGTTGTGACAATAAAACATGATA
Source organism: Hippopus hippopus (assembly GCA_946811185.2). Lineage (NCBI taxonomy): Eukaryota > Metazoa > Mollusca > Bivalvia > Cardiida > Cardiidae > Hippopus > Hippopus hippopus. The sequence continues at coordinate 11,045,642 of OX328111.1, forward strand.
TTACACCCTTAGCACATAAATGAATTTAGACTCCTTTTTCACAGGTATGTTCATCACACAATGTTTGATTTTGTAACATTTTAAGGCACTCACCCCAAAGACGGTTTAATTCTTTCTACTAATTTGTCATGTATTTTTACAACACTAAATTGTTAGAAAATGAAAAAAAAAAAGTGCTTTCAGTATGGACAAGTTTCAAACTATGTGGTCTGGTAAAGACTTTTAACAATTTTAATCTTGAAAGTGTCGTTCACAACTATATTTCCTTATGCAGTGAGTATAGGTAGATCACGATCAGTCTTCACAAAACTTGCAGTCTGATCTTTGATCCAGTTTGTCTGCTTTGCCAAGACATTCTAGGAAAAATCCACCTTGATTGTGCATTTGTTTGAATCTTATTTTTAGATTTAAGGTGAGCTTATTCCGTACTCTAAGGGTTAATAAGGAAAATAAAGAAAAAGTGCCTTTCCAATGGCATAAAAATCCTGAAATCAGGAATAGTCCAGAAAAAGAAGGCTTTTGAAAACATTATGGGAAAAGGAGAAAATACTGGATACCAGCATTCTCTCCTTTTCCCACAATGTTTTTTTCTACTTCAAAGACAAATCCAGTCATTTTGAGCTACACTGAATATGTCATCTGCAAATGCTTTCAATTTGGATAGGTCTAGATTTTATATTAGCTAAAGAATTAATTTTATGTGTACAGATATACACTGAACTCTTTCCAGGTTTACAAGTGATAAACTCACAGGAGGATGACTTCCCTGCCTTACCAGTTCTCAGCACTATTGAAAAGTTGAGTATGGGACAAGGAAACAGCACATTTGGTTCGCGCACATCTCTGAGATCTGACAGCAACGGATCTTTTGAAAATGCTCGAGCCTAATCAACATATACAAAGACATGTTGTTTTATCACATATAAATTAAAGCACTCTATTTCAGGATTTCTACACACAGCCCATGAAAAGTTTTTTTTCCCTCGATAAACGCTGTCATACAAAACATCGAAAAGACTTCTTTAATCTATACGAGATACTTACTCTCAAATTGCCTGTGGAAATATTTTTCATAGTGACATGCTGTTTTACTTTAATGAAAAGGCTTTTTTTACGAAGAAAATTAGAGAATTCCATCACTTAACTACATACCATGGTCAAGGGGAATACATTTTCGTTTACGGTAACTCTTTCCCAAATAACAATTTTTGGACTCTTCCAAATAGGAAGCTTTTGCAGGTAACAAATTACAACATAGTTCAAATGAATGAATGTTCGTTGACAAGGTAGAAAACAAATGGAAAACGAGAGAAAATGCTGGTTACCAGCATTTTCTCCTTTTCCGATTTGTTTTCAGAAGGCTTCTACCTAGGGTCATAAAAACTTGGGATTGTTTGGTAAAGGATTATTTAGAAGCTCACAAAGGCACCGTTATATTTTGTTAGTGAATTACTAGACTTTTTTCCCCATCTGTTTTTATCTTTGTAAGCCTTGAATCTTCTGTATGAGATACCATTAACTGTTTACTAACATTTTAGCAAAAGTATATGATTAACTAATACAACTTGACAAAGTTTCTGATAAGAAACCAATTCTATCCTTATTTGCATAAATTTTTATCTTTATTGTATTGTTTCTTCACATTATTGTCTTGATTGACCCTTTACCACTCAATCCAGAATTTCAACGACCTTGGGCTAGAAAGCTTTTGAAAACATAGTGGGAAAAGGAGAAATTTGCTAGTTACTAGCATTTTCTCCTTTTTCCACAATGCTTTCTCTACTTCCCAAAACAAATTTCAATGTTTGAGTCACATTTATTTTGTCATCTCAAATGCTTTCAATTTAGACTAGTTTGAAACTCTGTCTTTTGGTAAAGAGTATACTCTTTAACAGACCACAATGGACACAAGACAAAAAATGTAGTGTTGTCAGATGTTGGGACTTGTCCTTAAAGGGGTTGAAAATGTTATTTGAGAAGGAGAAAGTGCTTGTTACCAGCATTTTCCTTGTTGTTCAAGGTTTTCAAATGGCTCTTTTCCTCAGAGACATACTATACAGGATTATTTAGTAAAGGGTTAAATGCACTACTTTAGAAGACATATCACCTCTTTGAATGTATGAGTCCTTATATTCAAAATTACAGGTAATCCAATTTACCATCACAATAGATAAAATTTCCAATGATCAGAATTTCTTACAAAAACATTACATTGAACTTATCTTATCTCTTAGAAAGCTCAGTGTAACAATGGTTACTTTCGCAGACAATCTTGATCAAGATCAGCCTGCATAGATGTGCAGCCTGATTACATTTTTTCTGAAATATTTGGATTTATTTCATGCTTTTGGGTAATTAATTGGGAAATAATGGTAGATTATAAGATTTTTTAATTCATGGTTATCACCAGTGAAAATAAATATACATATTTCCTTAACTCTTCAAGTGAAGGTGGAAACAGTGGTTCCTGTGCACTAGTTACCTAGGTTAACAGTGCAATCCATTCAATCAGACGGAAATATGACATAGTATTGCTTTATGCAACATTGTAATGTATTGTTATGTGGGGGGAGGTACTACATGGGGAATTACCGCAAACAACTGTACTGGATGTGGATGAAAGATACCAACAAAAAAGGGGTTAGAAGCATGAAATAAATAGTACCAGTAGTTGTTTTTTCAGTAAAAGATCAAAATTTATGTCATCTCATGAACATAATTGGAAATATTTTCACTCGTGGCTGCAATGATATACTTTTTCTTTGTGAAATACTGTATACGTGGATATATACATGTATCGAAAAGTTTGCGAATTACCGATTACAGACATTTTGCGAACAGAAATGTTTGCGAATTCAAGACACTCATTATTTGTTAGTATACTTGTGGTAAACTACATGAACAGAAAAGTTTGCAATTTTTTCAAATTCGCGAAATCGCAAAAATTTCCATGTTGCAAAAATTTCCACTTATACAGTTATCTTGAAATTGCAATATCATGTTTGTGATTTTTTGCTTTTGCCATTTTATGAGATATCCTGACTACAACAAGAAAAGCTTTGCAACATCTGGGCTGTTTAACCTTCTAGCCTGAATTATTGAAATGAGTCTCTGAATTCTACCACTCAAAGAAATTCTAGCGTTGTCTGCATGGAAAGCACTTGCAGACAACAAATAAGATGTGGCTCAAATTACGACATTTGTCTGTGATAGGTTAGAAAACATTGTGGGAAAAGGAGAAAATGCTGGTTACCAGCATTTTCTTCTTTTCCAACAATGTTTTCAAAAGTCTATTTTATAAGGGTTGTTAAAACTCAGGATTGTGTGGTAAAGAGTTAGATGAGGAAAAACAATAAATATATATTATTGCTTTTTCAAGATTGTTTTCACCAGAAGATGTACCAAAATGGTGGACAGTGTAGGTCCAAAATAAGACAATATATTCTGTGTAGTCTGATCTTGATCTACACTCTCAGCAAAATTACTCGAACCCAAGTTCTGCAATTTATGGGTAAAGGTATAGTAAAAAAGTCCACATAAATGGACAATAATTCGGTCATATATTTGTAAATAAACCTGGAATGGTTTTACTGTAGTTTTTACTAATTTTTTTTTCTTTCAGACTTCTTTAATATGTTCATACTTCTGACTTCTTTAATATGTTCATATGATCAGCTCATCACCTTCCAGTTTATTTGATTCCGTCCTTCAAGTGGTACAAATAATTCTTATCTATATATGGTCTTTCTTATTTTATGCAGAAAGTGAAATACAATGTTAAGTGATTCACACAAAATTATATTTTTGGTTTGCATTGTGCTGTTAAAAAATAGACTGGTTCTATTTAGGTGTACCTTTATACAGCATTGTTTTAAGACAGACTGGATCTGTGTACAGTTGTTTATATTTGTTTCACAATACACATATTTAGTTTACAGAATAGTGAAATAGAGCCAGAGTTAAGATTACTCATTCAAATTATCTGAGACATTGCAGCAATTGTCTTCATCAAACACAGCAGCTCTAGCCTATAAATCAACCTTATGTCTTTGCCATACAACAAAATTTTAGACTTGTCCAAAGCCTTGGTTCTCAGGCTGGTAAAAATAAGTGACTAACCCTCTACCACATAGCCATGCCCTGGTAGCTCAGTTGGTAGCTTACAGGACTTGAGAACAGGAGGTCGCTGGTTGATCCCCAGCTCGGTACTTACAGATGATAATGTAAATGTTTTTAAAAAGATAGTATTTATCCTTGAATAGGTAGAAAACATTGTAGGAAAAGGAGAAAATGCTGGTTACCAGCATTTTCTCCTTTTCCCACAATGTTTTCAAAAGGCTTCTTTCTCGGGGTCTTTTAAACTCGGGATTGTGTGGTAAAGGGTGAGTGGTAAAGATTGAAAAAAAATGCTGAGATATGTTTGAAGAATCCATCATCATTATTCTTATGTCAAGTGTACAGAAGATAAACAGAAATCTAATTACAAAGATTAATGCACTTACTATTTTCTGCAGGAAAAAAATCTTGTCATACCATATGTGCTTTGGAATGAAGTCTCTATTTTCTGGCACTTTTTATTGCTCAATGTAAACTAGTTGTACTATTGTGATCATTTCATTTGTAAAGTATTTATTTTTCTTATTAAAAGTAGTTAATTCCATCTTTTCTGTTTCTGTTTGGTTTTTAGCACCACTGGCCAAAGGCCAGCAAGCTTGTGTCTTAGTCATGTGTCTGTCATGCGTCCGTCCATGTGTTAACTTTTATTTCAAACATCATCTCTGAAACTACCCATCCAATTTTGACTAGAATTCATAGAAATGATCCTGCCATGATCTTCAGAATTTAAAGAGTTTGATTCCAATGAAAACTGGTTGCCATGGAAACAAAACTGAAAAAATAGTTGAAAAACTTCAAAAATCTTCTTGTCGGAAAGTATAAGGCCTAGGGCTACCAAAATTTAATTAGTAAAAGTTTTTTACAAAATTCCTTCAAATTGTAGCCCTTTGGTCAAATTTGGTCTAACTACATGTATGTGTATTCACATTTAGCCATGCCAAAACAGAGACCAGCGTCATCTACATGAAAAACCTGGGATTTCTCTGGCCACTTCTGTGTTTTTTAAATTATGTCTCATAGAGTCAGGTTATTTTTAAACCAGGCCATTTGCAATTAGTATTGCAATAGGGACAGATTTCCCTAATCTTTTTTTCGGCATAGCTGAATATGCTGGCTTTTGACCTACTTTCTGGTACTGATAACAAATGAACAAATAGAAGTTTGTGATTAGTAAAAAATATAGACATGCTTATTTTACTGGCCCCTGCCAATTTGCTGGCAAATTTACACCGTCTATCTTTTTTGAGGATATTGTTTGTTCAATAATCAGCTTGTTCAATAGGAGCTTGATTATATTTTCTTTTGCAAATAAAACACAATTCGACCTCTTCACGAGTCTGAACAGGCAGCGGCCTTATTGAGTAGTCACCATAAATTGCAAAGACAGTCTTTGCCACTGTGAGTTTATTTTTGCTCTGCTGGCCAAAAGCCAGTGAGCTTATGTTGTGACCCTTTGTCCATCATACATGTTAACGAGCATCCTTAAAGTTTTATGTAAATCTATTTTCTTCTCTAAGACTACTGAAATTTGACAAATGATATATGATCCTACAGTAGTCTTCCTAAGAATCAGTTTGAAGAATTTGACTCTCATCAAGAAGCCTAAGCTTACAGTAATTACAAGGAAATAACCCATTTTATTTTCAACACACTCATCAAATAATAAAGATCTAAAATGGCCAAACCTTTTGTTGGGGTTGGTATCAAGCACCTTGTAATCTTTTGATCTGAACTGTTTGACTATCTCCCAAAAATGAGCAGAATTTCCCCTTGAGTCAATCAGTTGTTTCTTCTTGGCTTGCTGAAGCTCAAATTGCTTCTCTCTACACATACATGTACATGAACTTTTAAAGAAGTCAATGCTTTGAAAAGCCAAAGTGCCAAGCAGACGTTGAACTACATTTGGTCACTTAAAAGAAAAACATTGAGACTTTTTGTCAAAATTTCAATGTTTTCAAGCTGATGAATAGTATTTTGTAGCAACATGACATGTATGTACTTGCAGATGTTTGTATTAGTGTTTATAGGAGAAAACAAATAACTAAATAAAATGCTGATCATTCTTTTAAGCTTCCATGTCCACAATTCCATGTTTAAATTCTTCCTAAGGTAGCATATGTTTTATTTTAATTTGTCAAAACTATTGAGACTCTTTCAGATAGTTTCAGAACAATCCACTAAAGTCTAAATTTTGCTAAGATCTTGTACAATGTTTCATCTTGAATGAACTGTCTTTTCAAATGAATTTTAGTTATAAAATGGTACACCTCCCATGCTTTACTGGTTCTATACAATTACTGGAACTGTGGAACCATGACAAAACATACAGGAAAAATGTGTATAGATGCAAGAATTGTGTTTGTGCAGAAATAGGTTGGGCTAGAAATAAATATTTCCTATTTGTGCATCCTCTTCCATAGTGCAGCCTCATCAAAACCTCTATTTATGACAAAGAGTATTAGAACTTTAAGACAACTATACTTTATTCTTCCGAGTAAAATAGTATAAAAACCAAGACAATTTCAAAATCTTTCAGATTATAATTGTGATAATAGCCATAAATATAACAACAAGAGCATCCCATGCGGGTGCAAATGCTCGGCTGCAGTTGCTTGATTTTCAGGGAAAATTTTATATCGAATAAAAAGGGCATAACTGTGTAAAAAATACTTTGATGGTTACCTGCCCTTGTTTTAAAGGTTCCCATTTTGATAGATAAGAACTTGTCTAAGTTTGAAGCAAATGTCTTCTGGGGTAATAGAGATATTAAAAAATGTCAAAGTTTTCACACAACGACACAGACGATGACAACAGTTGAGTTAAAAACTAAGCTGAAACAATTCCATGAACTTGTTGAGTATAACATCAATTATTTCATACATTAGGTATGTTATTCTTGGCATTCGTATCTTTCTATGGCTGTTAACATGGTAGAAACAGACAACAATATTGTATTTGAAAATGCCTTTTTTCCTGTAGCGATAGAGATTTCAATCTGTTGTGATACCGATTTCAATCTGTAGTAATACTGATTTCAATCTGTGGCGATACTGATTTCAGTCTGTGGCGATACTGATTTCAGTCTGTGGTGATACTGATTTCAATCTGTTGTGATACTGATTTCAATCTGTTGTGATACTGATTTCAATATGTGGTGATACTGATTTCAATCTGTGGTGATACTGATTTCAATCTGTTGTGATACTGATTTCAGTCTGTGGTGATACTGATTTCAATATTTGGTGATACTGATTTCAATCTGTGGTGATACTGATTTCAATCTGTTGTGATACTGATTTCAGTCTGTGGTGATACTGTTTTCATTCTGTTGTAATACCGATTTCAATCTGTGGTGATACCGATTTAAATCTGTGGTGAACCTCTTTTAATAAACTTTCTGCTGCTTAACTTTTTACCAAACGAAAAAATTCTGGACACAACCACATTTAAAGCATTTGCAGACAACCCATTAAATATGGCTTAAATGATGACATCTGTCACTTATAGGGTAACATCCTGAGAAAAGAAGAAAATGCTAGTTACCAGTATTTTCTATTCCCACAATAATTTAAAAGCTTTTTTGTTTAGGATGGCTAAAACTCTGGATTGTGTGAGAAAGGGTTAAATATATGAGAAACTAGAGCAACGTCGGGTATTGTCGACCGTCGGCATTTATCGTCAATTCTTTATTGTGCCCTTTAATTCCATGAAAGATGAACAAATTCCATTTTTATGATGTAATATATGACATCAATATTTCATCTCATCGCCATGCCAGAAGTAAACAGTACTCTGTAAGTCCCAAAGAGTAAGTAAAATTGTACAATATTAAAATTTCCGAACGTTAACGTCTACGATAAGGAGGGTGGTGATTTTTGCCAGCACGTAGCGAAATGTGCTCGATTGCTTGAATCTAAATTTAGATGCCAGTTTAAGATATGGAAAAGTGTTCGCATCACAAAATCGAGCGTGTTTTGCCCGCCATAAAGCAGCTTATTGATGTGTCGATAACTGCCGACGCTAATTTATGCGATCGGCAATTATCGACAGGTTAAGACATGAATAAAAAAAAAATAGTAATTAATATGTATTATATAACCACAATTCCCTTTTTTCTTTCGGGTTACAGCTATGTCCAGACAAATTTTGGATTGAAAATTCCAAAACGAATTCAGTACCCGTCGTCTAAAATGCCAAGGGCCGTAGAAATGGTGCGCAGTGGCGCAATGTCCAAACCTCTTGGTTCATGATATTAACAACATGTACCTGTTCGGCCTTCTTTTGCGGTTGTACTTATGTCATGCGTCAAGTTTTACTTTAATTGCTTTATATTATATCTAACTCAGCAACGAGTATTGGAATAAAACTCGTAATGACGAGTTAAAAAGGGATTTTGATGTTTAATTTATGAAAATTGAATACCATGTCGATAATAGACGCAACCTGTCGATATCACCCTACATACCCTTATGTAATGTCGGCGTTATTTGCTACCATACGCAACTTGGTGCCATTATTTTATACGCATAGATCAGTAGAGTATCCGCAAAATAAACCAGATTACTTCCGTTTGAATTTAAAGCGGCTGTTATCGACACCACACTTTCCGATTTCTTAAAGTGTCGATAATACCCGACGTTGCTCTAGTATAAATGACAACAAGTGCATTGTATGTGGGTGCCAACACTTGGCTGAAGTTGCTTTTAGAAACAGATTGATCTTCATAGAACATTTTAAGTCAGAGATGGGGCATAATTGTGTCAAAAATATTTTGATAGTTACCTGCCCTTGTATGGGTTCCCCTTTAGATAGTTAACAACTAATCCGACTTTGACACAATCTTCTGCAGGGTTCCCGCTGGGTTTCGCATTTGGCGCCATTTGCGATAGATTTTTAAATGTGGCGCCAAAAAATGCCGATTGGCGAAAATGACTGGCGCCGATATTTAATTTTCATATCGGGATGCCGAACATTTTAAAACTGGACCCCTTCACTGCAATGCATGGATGTATGACCGCCAATCCATCGATAAAAGTGAAATAAATCTGCTGGAATAAACAACGGCATCGAAGTAATCAAAATTACTTCACAAATCGATGTCATTTACACCTGTCCATCCGAATATACATACACATTCGATAACATAAACATCCGGCTAGAAAAAAATTGTAAATTTATTTTGGAAAACTGTCCGAAAGTGGAAGTATCGAAGACCAGTGGCCTATATCAATCGTGAATATTAGTAAATGTCCAAATGAATCACGATCGCAGGTAAAATACAGCGGGTTTCCAAAATGGCGACGGTGTCGCCGTCGGCGTTGACTAAAACCCGGACCGTAATGTTATCGTCGTCCTCGGCATTTTCTATGTCGTTCTTCCTCTGTTAATCGCCCACCTTAACGGAAAACTTGTTTGGTTTTTTTAATATTTTAACTTTTTTATACTGTTACAGATAAAAAAAAAAGTCTCTACAGAAGCAATTTCTTCCTAAGGGAGAAATTTCTTCTTTTTTTTTTTAAACAATTTTTTTTATTACATATTGACTTTGTTGTTTGGTTTGTACAATGTAAACTTCTATATGTTTCAAAAAGTCTTTCTTTAAAACTTTGTTACAAAAATAGAAATTGCTCTCAATGACCTATTTCTGCTTTTGTCACAGTGGTTTTACAAACATTAAAGATAGATCTACTTAAACTTAATAGATATTATTTTTTCCATTGTTCACAAAAATAATTTTTTTACTATATTCATGTAAATATTTATGAAATCTGATGAAAACAAATGTTTTCTTGTTTGTTTTTTTTTATTGACACAACCATGTGATGAAAATTTATAGACCAATTCTTGATTATGCCTGACCCCTGGTACTTTCATTTTAAAATTGGCACCAACTGGCTCTAATTATTTCAATTTGGCACAAACTTTTCTCATTTGGCGAAAGTGATGGCGCAAGAAAAAAAGAAGCTAGAGGGAACCCTGCTTCTGTAATGACAGATATACCATAAATGTCAAAGTATTTGCACAAGGAATTATAAGTCAGAAAACGGCATAACGGTCAAAAACATTTTTACCTACCCTTGTGGTATGGGCTCCCCTTTTAATAATTAACAACTATTTTGAGTTTGAAGTAAATATCTTCATTCAGTAATGACAGAGATATCATAAAATGTCAATTTTTGCATGACAACAACAATGATGATAGGGCTATGACAATAACTAAACATATTTTCTCAAAAACAGCCAAGCTAAAAATGTGAAACACTAGAAAGGAAACCAAAACAAATAGTCCGAGTTGTAAGGTAAATACCTTGGGAAAAGGAGCTATTGCTTCGTACAAGCAACTGTTCCTTTTCTAACAATGTTTTGAACAGCCATCTAACAGGGGCAAGAAAAGTTGTATCTGTAGGTAAATTGTCTAAAAAGAGTCACAATTAACACTTCTTGTATCGAGTACTAAACAGTGAAAAGTATAATAAATTTCAAATTTAATAACAAGACTTGAAGGCAGTTATATATTTTAGATATTTACATAATACAACCTTAATAAAGTGTGCCAGATTTAACAGACTTAATCCAATTCACAATTTAAAGTTTCGAGAAACTAGACAGAAAAATGTACTACAAATTTAGAGAAGTAAACATTTGAGCCATGCTCTGTGAAGAGGGGGCTTAATGCATCTGCAAAAAGTCTTGATCCACGTCAGCCTGACCTGGGTCGAAACTTTTTGCTATTGTTCAATTTTCTGCATGTCAAAGAACCAGTGTACCTTGTGATTCAGTCGGTTGTTACACAAAATGGATTTTATGGTTCCATAATTAAATGACTTGCTTAGTATCATGCATCATGGCAATGCATTAAGCCCCCTTTTGACAGAGCATGGCTCATATATCAAAGATATCAAATATGTTCCATCTTTCCAAAAAGGGAAAAAAAATTTGTATAAAACCCATGATTATTCATCATGCATAAACTCTTTACCAAAGAATAAAATGTTACACTTGTATAAATTGAAAGCATGTGCAGACAACAAGTTAAATGTGTTGCAATTGATGATATTTTGGTAAAAAAAGAGGAAAACATTGCGGGGAAAGGAGAAAATGCTGGTTACCAGTATTTTCTCCTTTTCTCATAATGTTTTCAAAAGCCTTCTTCCGCAAGGTTTTTAAAACTCAGAATTGCATGGTAAATGGTTCAGTAATAATAAACATTGGTATCAAATACCATATAACACAAACATAGTTACACAGTCAAAAGATAACAATTTATTGTACAGATATGATATTTCAGGCCTCAATTGTATACTGCTCTTTTAAAAACATTGTGGGGGAAAAAAAGAGTAATGCTTTAATCAAGTACATTTTCCTTTTTCAACAATATTTCAGTATCATTCCAAATGGTTAATTTCATTTATAGCCGATGCTTTTCAATTAAATGTATAATCTGTAAAGAAATGGGTTAATTTTAGTCCAGTATCAAATAACTGACAACACACACACACCCACCCACCCACCCACACACACACACACACACACACACACATATATTATATATGAGTTATGCCCAGTGAAAAGGGAGCTTAATGCATCTCAATGATGCATTAAAGATGCATCTTTACTCGTTTTCATCCAGTTTTGTAACCAATTTTATCTTTATTTTATGAAATTATAATCATTCTTATACCTTCGTGCCAAATGTTGCCCCTGACGGTTGCAAGGTTGCACAGATTACAACGGATAGAAAATGCATTTCATTCTATTGCGGCTAGCCATAGACATACCAATCACAATTTCCGGTTTAAATCGAAGACAAATCCCTGGCGTCTCTTTATCACATACACCTTATATCGATTTCTATACCCCCACAAACGAAGTTTGGGGGGTATACTAGAGTCACCTTGTCCATCTGTCCATCCCTCCATCCATGCGTCACAAAAAGCTTGTCGAGGGCATAACTTCCAAAGTATAAAAGCTAGTGACTTCAAACTTCATATACAGATAGGTCACATTAAGGAGAAGTGCAGTGTACAAGAACCACAACTCTCTCTTCAGTATATTCAGAGTTATTGCCCTTTGTAAATTTTTTAACTTTGGATTTTTGTCCTGGGCATAACTTCGAAAGTATAGAAGCTAGTAACTTTGAACTTCACACAAAGATAGATCACATTAAGGAGAAGTGCAGTGTACAAGAACCATAACTCTATCCAAACTATTTTTAGAGTTATTGCCCTCTGTAAATTTTAACTTTGGATTTTTGTCCGGGGCATAACTTCCAAAGTAAAAAAGCTAATAACTACAAATTTCATACACCCATAGGCCACATTAATGAAAAGTGCAGTGTACAAAAACCATTACTCTATTCCCACTATTTTTAGAGTTATTGCCCTTTGTGAATTTTAACTTACGGATTTTTATCTGGGGCATAACTTGCATAGTACAAAAGCTAGTAACTTCAAACGTCATATATAATTAGATCACATTAAAGCAGAGTGTACTCTGCAAGAACCATAATTCTATTCCCACTATTTTTAGAGTTATTTCCCTTCGTAAATTTTATTTTTGGATTTTTGTCTGGGGCATAACTTCAGAAGTATAGAAGCTAGTAACTTCAAACTTCACACACAGATAGATCACATTAAGGAGAAGTCAAGTGTACAAGAACCATAACTCTATTCCAACTATTTTTTGGGTTATTGCCCTTTGTAAATTTTAACTTTGGATTTTTGTCCAGGGCATAACTTCCAAAGTGAAAAAGCTAGTAACTTCAAACTTCATATACAGATAGGCCACTGTAACAAGAAGTGCAGTGTACAAGAACCATAACTCTATTCCCCCATTTTTATTAGACTTTTTGCCCTTTGTAAATTTTAACTTTGGATTTTTATCTGGGGCATAACTTGCAAAGTACAAAAGCTAGTAAGTTCGAACTTCATATAAAATTAGATCACCATAAAGCAAAGTGCACTGTGCAAGAACCATAACTCTATTTTCACTATTTTTAGAGTTATTTCCCTTTGTTAATTTTAATTTGGATTTTTGTCCGGGACATAACTTCCAAAATAAAATAGCTAGTAACTTCAAACTTCATATACAGATAGGCCACATTAACAAGAAGTACAGTGTACAAGAACCATAACTCTATTCCCACTATTTTTAGACTTTTTGCCCTTTGTAAATTTTAACTTTGGATTTTTGTCCTGGGCATAACTTCCAAAATACAAAAGCTAGTAACTTCAAACTTCATATACAATTAGATCACCATAGAGCAAAGTACATTGTGCAAGAACCATAACTCTATTCCCACTATTTTTAGAGTTATTTCCCTTTGTAAATTTTAATTTTGGATTTTTAACCGGGACATAACTTAGAAAGAGTAGAAGCTAGTAACTTCAAACTTCACACACATATAGATCACAGTAAAGAGAAGTGCAGTGTACAAGAACTATAACTCTATTCCAACTATTTTTGGGGTTATTGCCCTTTGTTAATTTTAACTTTGGATTTTTGTCCAGGGCATAAGTTCCAAAGTATAAAAGCTGGTAACTTCAAACTTCATATACAGATAGACCATATTAACGAAAAGTGCAGTGCACAAAAACTATAAATCTATTCCCACTATATTTAGAGTTATTGCCCTTTGTAAATTTTAACTTTGGATTTTTATCTGGGGCATAACTTGCAAAGTACAAAAGCTAGTAACTTCAAACTTTATTTACAATTACATCACATTAAAGCAAAGTTCACTGTGCAAGAACCATAACTCTATTCCAAATATTTTCAGAGTTTTTGCCCTTTGTAAATTTTAACTTTGGATTTTTGTCTGCGGCATAACTTCCAAAGTATAAAAGCTAGTGACTTCAAACTTCATATACAGACAGACCACATTAACAAGAAGTGCAGTGTACAAGAACCTTAACTCTGTTCCCACTAGTTTTAGAGTTATTGCACTTTGTAAATTTTAATTTTTGTATCTAGCATATCTTTTCAAGTATAAATATGATTGCCTTGAAACTTTTGGTACAATGTAATGATTTTCACCCAGTTAAGGCACTTTGATGATATTTTTTTCTATAAAATGACACCTGTTCTGTGACAAGGCGCTGTGTGGGGGTACGTGGCACTTTTGTGACAGTTCTAGTTTTATCTACGTTTACACGGCTATCTGGATTCTACAAATTGTAAAGTTGTAACAGCGTTTGTTTACTCTCTGGCTGTAAGGATGCATCTTTAAATCTAGCAAGTTATCCCATAATCATGTCTCCAAAAAATCCATTTTGTCCAACAATTGACTGAATCTGGAGAAAGAGTGGTCCTAGGACCTGCAGAAAATTTATCAATGACAAAAAAGAGTTTTGACCCATGTAAGCCTGAGCGGACTGCCCAGGCTGATATGGGTTGTTACTTGTTGCAGATGCATTAAGCCCCCTTTTAACAAAGCATGGTTCATATATATTTACTTTCCATTACCCTTTTGTGAGTATATAAAATTATGCACCAACTATGCCAGCAAGTAAAATAGCACATTAAAAGTTCATACAAATAACAATTTTAATATCTGCAACAAAAGTTCATAAAAAAAAACATGAAATAGGTCAAGTCTTGCAAGACAGAAATTGCAAGATATGACATGGGATCATACAATGGTACCCACTATATTTTGAGCCTCTATATGAAGCAAAGTGTACAAGACTTTATAAAAAAACTCATACCTACCTTTACATAAACCTATTCAAAGTATCAATGGTATGAATCCAACTTGCCATGTAAAAAAATGATGTTAAAACTCTCAAGAAATATAAGAACAGTTAGAAAACTGATATTTAAAAAAAAGAAAGGACAATTAAGTCGATAGTACTGATGTTAGTTGTTCAATTAATTGCCCTGATTTTTGGCCTCCATTTCACAAATATCTCAGAGATTAAAATTATACACTGCTACATATAGAGGGTTTTGTTCACCTTGCAGCATACTAGTACCATGTATCATTTTTGAAAATATTGTGACAAGAAACTGCATTATAACAAGTAGCATCTCATTTCGTCAGTGCTTTAGAGTATATATTACCCATGTATTACACTTGAGCTTATGATAAATCACAAAGATGCTTTAATAGTCATCTGTGCCAATTTTATTTTTGAGGAAGTAATGACTTTACCACACAACAAAATTTCAGACTTGTCTACATTGGATCCGTTTGCAGCCAACAATTTAAATGTGCCTCAAATGATGGGATTCTTCAATTAAAAGTTAGAAAACATTGAGGAAAAGAAGAAAATGCTGGTTAACAGGATTTTTCCCTTCCACCATGTACTCATAAGCTTCTTTCTTTTTGATGGTTAAAACATGGGACTGTTTGTTTAAAGGTTAATATATGACAACATATGAAAAATAATGGCAAAAGGCAATAACAAATAAGTGTATTCTATTTCTTGGGGCTATCTGCTTCAAAACACAGAGAGTTGTCTGCAGGCAAACATGTTGAATTTGGTCCTTTTCAATGTTTGTTTTCTACCTCTGATTATTCAGAACTTGTGCATCAAGTATTTGAAAAACCACTAAAACTTTGAAATTTTTCAAAACACACAGACACTAGTGTTTGAAAGGATTAACAGAGAATAAATAGTCATCAAATAGTGCACCAGCAGAAATAATGTAAAACATAACTTTAAATAACATTAACAAAAAGTTCAAATATCACTTTACTCTCTAACCCTTTGCCACACAATCCCGAGTTTTCATGACCTTGAGGAAAAAGGCTTTTGAAAACACTGTGGAAAAAGGAGAAAATGCTGATGACCAGCATTTTCTCCTTTTCCCAAAATCTCACCTATCCTTTCAAAGATAATTTACCTTGTTTGAGCTATCTTTAACCCATAAAGCGCTTGAACCGAGTTAAGTTGTTTTTGCAGACAGTGTAGATCATGATCAGACTGCACAGAACGTGCAGTCTGATCTTGGATCTACACTGTCCGCTACTTTGTTAGATATTCTGACCATAACAACAATGAAAATTTGGTACTGCGGATTCTTTTCATAATTGAAGCGGTCCATTATATTAATTCAGCACTGTAAGTGTTCAATTGCCATCTGCAAATGCTTCGGATTAGGACAAGTCCAAAATTTTGTTGTTTGGTAAAGAGTTAACTCATAGGATGCAAAACAACTTTATAGTTGCTACGATAACAAAAGTATATCAATATTAGGCTGAACAAAACAGATCTACACCTTCAGCTGTGTAGAAATGCTGTAGATAATAATATCTATGAAATTCAGGTCTTTTTCCTTAAAGCAGTATAATTGCTCAAAATCAATGATATTTTACCCCGTGAGACTGATGTAGTATGACAAAAGCATATACAAAATTAGAGCTCTTAAATTAGTCACTGGTAATTGGAAGATTTATCCCAGGCGAAAATATCATATAATTGTGTCGTGGTTATCTCAAAGTCATTTATTTCTGACATAGCTTTGTTTGTTTTTGTCTGCAGTTATAAATAGTGCATTTCAGAGGTTGCGGTCCAGGTCATCTGAATATGCTAATTTCCCGAAGACTTTTTACAGGCGACAACGAAAATAATTCAGATGCTTTTTCTGGCAATATCCTACATTGCACGAATTTCGTCTTTAGTGAACAGGAATTAAAAGGAATTTTCAATCTAACCCTTACAAAGAAATATTATCTGCTTCATTTAACCTGACCCAGGTCAAAATCATTTACATAAATTAATATTCTATTTTTACCCTCGGTATCGCTCAGTATATGCCCTGAATGGTCTCGGAAATATTTCGTGCGGTTTACGCCAACCAACCCTTAACTTACTAGATAGTTAACTGAAACTTTCCGGTCAATAGTAAAAAAAGCAAATATTGCAATTTCAAAAAAAAAAGTTATTTTTTGGGGAAATAACTCCTCATCTGACAGTGTAGATCCAAGATCAGACTGCACGTTTTGTGCAGTCTGATCTTGATCTACACTGACCGCAAAAGCACCTTGAGTCACGTTTTGTAGGCTAAGGGTTAAATTGCTTACCTGTGTATATAAGTACCGTCCCGTGTACATATAACTTTCCGAATAATAGTCAGAGTTCTATTTATATGCCTACTTATATATTCAGCATAAAGGTCAGGATCAGGTTAAATGAAGTAGGCAATACTAACGCTAAAAAAATTCAGTTCTGAGCAATAACACTGCTCTAACTCTTTACCAGACAATAAACTTTTAGACTTGTCCATATTGGTAGCATTTGCAGACGACAAAATACATGAGGCACAAATAATGTGACTTTTTTAGACTGTATGGTAAAGGGTTGGTTGAAAATGTGTGGGTGCTTTTATTTGCCATTATATGGTATACAAAAAAGGACCTAAAGAAGAAACCACATCAACAATTTTCATTATTTTGTGTCCTCTTGGATGGTGTGAATTTAGCAGGCATGCAGTTCAGTCTCTCAATAGCAGCTCTTTCTAGCATCTCTCTGTGATCTGGGTGAGCAATCTGTATAAGCTCATAAGCTCTCTCTCGTAAACTCTTACCAAACAGGTATGCAATCCCATATTCAGTTACAACGTAGTGTACATGTGCCCTTGTTGTGACAACACCAGATCCTGTCAAAATTAACATAATAAGCGAATAGAAACTTCATAACTTCTAACATTTAGGCATTATCAAAACCATTTGGGTATCATTGTATGCTCTCCAATGCTAGAAATTTCCTATACTATGAAAAGATCAGCACATAAAAGTATATTAAAGAAATAATCTTTTTATCTATCTTGCTCTGTCGTCCAATAAACCATGGTTGTAGGTTATGAGGCACAATTCAATATGTTCTCTTCGAAAACAGCTGAGCTAAAAATGTAGATCAAATGCAAAAGAATTTATCTTTGGTCTGTATTCACCAACCATTCTTAAGAATATACATAATCTTATGCTGAGGAATTTTCTACCTTTGAAAATAACACAACTTCTGATTGGCTAAACCAAATGGTTTAGCCAATCAGAAGTTCCGTTACTTTCAAATCTAGAAAACTCAAGAGGATTAGACATAGAATATTCTTAAGAATGGTTGGTGAATACGGACCTGAGCTATGAGTAGTTTACATTTGCTCAGATCAAGGAAATATGCACAAGCTCAATCATTTCCCAATGAGGGTCATCAGGATAAAGGATAAAAGAGTGGACACATCTTTTTCAAACATTCTCAGAAATGACAATTTTCAAAAGATTTCATGTCTGGGCTTACGGGCTGCAGCCCAAATAAAAGTTTAAATATTTCAGAATTGTGTATAGAGAACACCTTATTTTTCCTACTGCAAGCTACAGGCACCTTCCCCTGCATCAATTCTTTATCAGATGACTATTAAATTATGTACCTGTCAATACTCAAGCTATTTTCAGAAGACAAAAATGCAGCTCAAATTATGTGATTTGCCCTTGTAAGGGCGGAAAAAATGTGGGAAATGAAGAAATGCTGGTTTTCTTCTATTCTGTCAATGTTTTCAGATGTCTTCCGGACCCAAGGTTGTAAAAACACACAGAGGTTGGTAAAGGGTTAATAACGTTAGTTTAGTGACAACAAAAGTGCAAGATTTCATGAGCTGCAGTTACCTTTCTTTAGTGTTGGTACAATTTTGGTCTCCCCTCTCTTGGTGGCAGATGGAAATGCTATGATAGGTTTGCCTTTACCATCCAGGCCCAAGGCTGCTCCTCGTATAAAATCTATCTGTCCACCAAAACCTGTAGCAAATATCTCACAATACTGTTTAGGCTATATCCAGACATATCCAACACTATCAAAATGTACTAAAGAAAGATTATGGGAAGGAGAAAAAATTACAGTTATTTATAAGTATAATAAGAGGGCCATGATGGCCAAAAGTTGCTCACCTGAGCCTTTTTGACCCAAAATGACCTATATATCAAGGTAAGCATTCTAAAAAACTTTCATGAAAACTGGACTGAAAATGTGGCGTCTGGAGTGTACACAGGTTTTTCAAAGATTTGACCTGGTGACCTAGTTTTTGACCTGACATGACCAATTTTCAAACTTGTCCAAGATATCATCAAGACAAGCAGTCTGACCAAGTTTCATAAGTACTGGACTAAAAATCTGACCTCTAGAGCATACACAAAAAGATTTGACCTGGTGACCTAGTTTTAGACCCAACATGACCCATGTTAAAATCTGTCCTAGATATCATCAAGACAAACATTCTTACTTTCATAAGTATTGGATTTGAACATGTGATCTCTTAAGTATACATTAGGTTTTTTAAAGATTTGACCTAGTGACCTAGTTTTTGACCAAATATGGCTCTTATTCAAAGTCCTCCAACAGAAAATGAAGACAAACATTCGGACCAATTTTCATGAGTGTTTCACTGAAAACATGGCCTGTAGAGTGTTACACAAGGTTTTTCTAAAATTTGAGCTAGTAAGGTAGCTTTAGTCCCGATATGATCCAATTTAAACACACCTGAGATATCATGAAGACAAACATTCTGATCAAGTTCTATGACTAACAGTGTGGCCTCTAGAGCACACACCAAGTTTTTCAATGATTTCACCTAGTGACCTAGTTTTCAAACTATTTTTGATGACCCATTTTTGTTACTTGTCTTTGATATCAACAGGACAAATATTCTGACTTACTTCTGTCAGTATTGGATGGAAAATATGGCCTCTACAGCCTATACAAGGTTTTTCAGAGATTTGAACTGTTGACCTAGTTTTTGACCCGAAGTGACCCATTTTCAAAGACATCCGAGATAACATCAAGACAAAAATTCAGACCAACTTTAATGAGAATTGGATATAAAACATGGCCTCTAGATTGTACACAAGGTGTTTCAGTGATGTGACCCAGTGACCTAGTTTTTTGACCTGATGTGACCCATTTTTGAACTTACCATCAAAACAAACATTCTGATCAAGTTTTATAAGTACATGTATTGGAATGAAAATGTGGCCTCCAGAGTTTACACAAGGTTTATCAGTATTTTGACCTGGTGACCTAGTTTTTCACCTGACGTGACCCACTTTCAAATTCGTCCAAGATATCATCAAGATATTCTGACCAACTTGAGTATTGGACTGAAAATGTAGCCTCCTGAGTGCATACAAGGTTTTTCAGTGATAAGACTCAGTGACCTAGTTTTAGTCAGGATGTGACCCATTTTTTAACTCATCTGAGATATCATCAAGACAAACGTTCTTAGCAAGTTTCATGATTATTTGACTGAAAATGTGGCCTCTAGAGCGTACCATAGGTTTTCTAAGATTTGACCTTAAGACCTAGTTTTTATTCAGTGTGACCCATTTTCGAACTTGTCTAATATATCATCAAGACAAACATTCTAACCATGTTTCATTAGTATTTGACTGAAAATGTAGTCTCAAGAGAGTACAAAAGGTAAAGGTTGACAACCCGAAATGAATGTTGCATGACACATGACAGATGACTGACACAGCACGATCACAAAAGTTCACCTTGAGCACTTTATGCTCGGGTGAGTTAAATAGCATAGTGGATATAGAAGTAGCTGTTTGTATCAATCAACCAATCACTCCTTTTCCTACTTTTTACCATGCAGTTGGTTGTAGAGGCACGAAAAGGCAATAATACAGTTATGGGTGAGGGAACAGTGATGTAACACTGAAAAGGCCTTTCTTTAAGACTTAAAATTTGGTCCTATCTTTGTACAATCACTGGTAAAAGCCTGATAATGTGTGGAAAAAGCTGAGATAAGTCACATTTTAGTTCAACTCTTCAGTAATGTGAAGTTTGTAGGTATATAATAAGTAGTAACTTTCATGGTGCTAGTATTTGCATCTAGCTGCCTAACTCTTTATCACACGACAAAATTATAGACTGGTCCAAACTGAAAACATTTGCAGACGACAGGATAGATGAGACTCAAAAAATTGAAATTTGTTTTAAGAAGGGTATAAAACATTGTGGAAAAAGGAGAAAATGCTGGATACCAGCATTTTCTCCTTTTCCCATAATGTTTTCAAAAGGCATCTTCCTCAGGGTCGTTAAAAGTCATGATTGAGTGGTAAATTATTCATTTTCCAATGTTGCTCACAGTGAATAAAAGGAGCAGGAAAAATACTGCAACACAGTACTCCCTATATACCATATTTCTCCTAATAAAAGCGCCCTCCCTAATAGTAACCACCCCCCCCCCCCCCCCCCCAATGAAGAATTTGATGAAAATTTCCTCTAATTTGATTAATATTTCCTCTTAACAATCACTAAAACACAAAGAAGTACAAAATTGGACAGACTTTTTACTTCGCAAATTTGGTACAAAATAAAGGCTCCTTATCTATGTTTTGCATAGCTCCCAGAAGCTTTTATTAGGAGAAATATGGTATCTGCACTTACCAGAGTAAATCCTTGTCCCAATAGAATCAGCACAAATCTGACCTGTGAGATCAACCTCTATACAAGAGTTAATGGCAGTAACTTTTGGGTTCTGGCAAATGATTGCGGTATTGTTGGAAAAGGCCACATCACACATTTCTATGAGAAAAAAAGAAGGAAATATTGTTGAGATGATTAAGATGAACATACAGTATGTATATTGAAATCTGTTCTTACCCTTTACCACACAATCCTGACATTTAACAACCCTGAAAGAGAAAGCTTTTGAAAATACTGTGGGAAGCAGTGTGCTGACATTTTCTCCTTTTTCAACAAAGTTTTCTAACCCTTCAAAAAAAGATTCAACAATTTGAGTCGCATCTAATTTGTCGTCTGCTAAAGCTTTTAGTTAACAAGTCCCATCATTTGTGCTGTTTAATTTATTGTCTGCAAATCCCGTCAATAATGACAAGCACAAAAATTATTGTATGGTAAAGAATTGAACTATCTATACGAGCCGCGCTCTGTGAAAAGGGGGCTTAATGCATCTGCGAAAAGTTTCGACCCAGGTCAGCCTGCGCAGTCCGCGCAGGCTGACCTGGGGCGAAACTTTTTGCTACTGGTCGATTTTCTGCATGTCAAAGGATCAGTCTACCTCATGATTGAGTCGGTTGTTAAAAAAAATGGCTATTATGGATCCATAAGTATGTGATGGCTTTCTTGGTATGATGGATTACGGAGATGCATTAAGCCCCCTTTTGCCAGAGCATGGCTCATATAAAAGTTTACAAAACAAGTAAGGTCAAATAGTAATACAAAATAAAGATAAAGATCATTATCATAGCGACTAGTCAAGTCAAAACACACTGCAAGTTATTCATTTTTGTAGTTGACCTATGCCACACAATCCCAAGTTTTCACGACCATGAGAATAAAATCTTTTGAAAACATTGTGGGAAAAGGAGAAAATACTTTTCTCACTATCGTTTTTAACTTTTCAAAGTTAAATCCCTTCATATGAGCCATATCTATTTGTCACATGTAAATGCTTTCAATTTGGTCAACTTTAAAACTTTGTCGTCCGGTAAGACTTTAAAATTCTGTCTTCAGATACAGAGTTAATAAATAGCATAAATATGTCCTTTTCTCTGGCACAGGAAATGAAGAGCTAATCAGTAAACCTACAAAACAAGATATATCTACCCTTTACCACACCATCCTGAGTTTTAACTACCCTAAGGTTAATGTGTTTTGAAAACATGCTGGGAAAAGGAAAGAGTACTGGTTACCAGCATTTCTTCTTTATGTACAACGTTTTATAACCTTCCAAAGTCAGTTTCTATTTTTTAGTCAATATTCTTCTGTCGTCTGTGAAAGGTTTTAGTTTAGCCAAGCCCAAAACTTTGTCATTTGGTAAAGAGTTAAATAAAGTGTGGGGACATTTATTCAGTACAACCTTGCAAGAAAAAAGTCTGACTTATTCAAATTTCTCACCAACAAATGGGTTATTGTTCATAAAGTCGTATAATTTTTTTGTTCCGACGGCAAAGCTACTGACAATTTTTCCTGTCATAATATTTTTTTGTGAATTTGTCACTGCTCCTTTTTCACATAAATCAACAACCCCATCAGAAAACATTTCAGAGTGTACGCCAAGATCTTTGTGACCCCCTAATTGTGCAAGGACAGCATCTGGTATAGTTCCAATACCTGAAAAAAAAAAGAAAAGATATAAGCCATTCTCTGTGAAAAGGGGGTTTGATGCATTTGCAAAAAGTATTGACCCTTGACCCCGCACAGGCTGACATGGATCAAAACTTTTTGTTGTTTATAAAAATCCTGCATGTCCAAGAACAATGCTACCTCTGATTCCAATTGGCTGTCGGACAAAAATGATTTATAGATCCAAAATTATATGATGGCCTGCTTGGTATAATACATCTCAGAAATGCATGAAGCCCCCTTTTGCCAAGGTTTGGCTCATATGCATTTCGTGTGTTTGCCTGGATAATATATTGTACAGCTTTCAGCAGTCTTTCAACTATACCAAGGCATGAGCAAAGTGTTCTATGTTATTGAAGTTTCACACATGGAAGTCTTCTTACATGTTTGTTAACACTTTACAACACTATCCCGACTTTTAATGACCCTGGGGAGGGAAGCTTTTGGTAACCAGCATTTTCTCCTTTTCCTACAATGTTTTCTACCCTATCAAAGACAGAAATCACCATTGAACTTTCTTTAATTTGTTGTCTGCATTTTAAAAGCACTTGGAAAGAAAGCTTTTAAAAAGTGTCAGGGAAAATGACAAATGCTGGTGACCACTATTTTATACTTTTCCTGCAATATTTTTAACCCTCCAAAATATAAACACCATTATCTTAGCCATGTTTTACCTCTTGCCTGCAACTATCTTCAATATTTAAACTTTTCTAACCCTTTGTTTACTAATAAAGAGTTTATTCTAACAAATCTATTCATGAGAGAGACACTCTGACATCCAATTCCAAACAACATATCAAAAAATTTTGATGAACGCTATTATTACCTCATGGAAATGTGAGTACATTCTGGTAACATACATACATATTGTAAGACACATCTACTTCACAATTATCTGGATCATTTACCCATTTGTAAAGTTGCTCCATCTTCGACCAAATTATCTGCGACGAGTTGACCTATTTTTTCCTCCTCTTTGGAGAGTTTCCCTATGGCCATTTCATGTAGAGGAATGTCCATACTAACCATTGCATCTATGTGAGACTGATGGATAATTCCATCTCCAAATGTACGTGGTAAGTACGCATTTACTTGAGCTGCAAAATATAATTATGATTCAAAGATAAATCGATACTCATTTTCAGCCAGTTTTAACCCATTTCAGCTTTATCAAACTACAAGATATGTGTATAATCATTCTTGTATCTTCATGCCAAATGTTGCCCCTCCCTCACTGTTGCAAGGTTGCATAGATTATGACGGACAGAAAATGCATTTCATTTTCAAGAGGCCATCAAAGAACTCACTGTTGTCATTTCCAGTTTGAAATTGAAAATTTCCAATATGTGCTTACCAGCATTTTCTCCTTTTTGTTTTCTATCTTATCAAAGACAAATCATATCATTTCAAACACACTTGATTTGCCATCTGCAAGTGATTTCAAATTTGACAGGTCTGAAATGTTGCCATTTGGTAAAGAGTTAACAGCCTTTGAACATAATAAATAAGTCATGCCCTGTGAAAAGGGAGCTTAATGCATCTGCAAAAAGTATTGATCTAGGTCACCCTACGCAGTCCGTGCAGGCTGACCAGGGCCAAAACATTTTCCTATCTATCATTTTCCTGCATGTCAATGGACCAATGTACTTCATGACTCATTCATTTGTTACACAAACTGATTTTTATAGATCCATACTAATGTGATGACTTGCTTGGGATAATGTATCATGGAGATTCATTAAACCCCCTTTTGCCAGAGCATGGCTCATATGTATAGAGAAACTCACAATCTGAGATGATATGCAATTCTTGGTTACAAGCTTTGTTTCTATTTACCAGCATTTTCTCCTTTTCCCACAACATGTTCAGGGCTTTTCCATCAGGGTTTATATTGGTTTGTTTGTATTAAAGTTTTATATCGTTTTACCAGTTAAGGTCATATCACCACAGTCAAGGCTACTTAGGCACCTACCCGTATGTTTCCTGGCTGTCTCACACCAGTGCTGACACAACTTTCTTTCTAAGCCACTAACTACTTTTCTCACATGCATCAGAGGTGAGAGGCTAAAAATCGCCGGAAAAAAAGTCTGCCTCAACCGGGTATTGAACCCGCAACCTCCAGGTCACAAGTCAGATACACTAACCACTGAGCTACCCGGCCAGGCCATCAGGGTGGATAAAACACAGGGATGTTTGGTAAAGACAATACCTATGATGTATTTAGCATTCTGTATTGCTGATCTTGTACAGTCAACACTGGTGCCAAGAGAACAGAATCCATGCTTGTCAGGTGGGCTGACAGTCACAAGCGCTACATCAAGGTTTAGAAGTTTTCTTCTGAACAGTCTCGGAATCTCACTCAAAAATATTGGTATGGCATCAGCTCTTCCTTCTTGAATAGCTTTCCGTGAGTTTCCACCAACAAACAAGGAATTGGACCTAAAAATTCCTGTAAACAGTGTAAAAATCTATTTTGATAGACAGTCCTTGGTATACATCAAAAGACAAACACATGACATTGTATGTTTATTTTCTAGATTTATTTTAAACTTTGATTTTGTCCCTATCTATTTGCATTGGACGAAGGTGTCCAGTATTTTTCCACATTGGACACTTTGATAATGGGCTGAGACTGCTTTTATGTCCAGCTAAGGATGCAGCTACTTAAATGACAAATCAACAATTATTGTACATTCTCTTTTTTTTTTTTTTTCATGCATACATTAGCTGTTAAGGGCAGTAATTTAACTGAATTCTGGCTATGTATTGATATAAGAAAAGCCTGGATTTCAGAATATTCAGTTTCTTTATGCACACCCACTTTTCAGAGCACAATCAATATTTCATTTCAATCCGTTACCAGTTGAAATTTAGCATATTGATTTCATGTTTGGAAGACAAAAAAGTAAAATTTATTATGTTACCACAGTGAAACCTGCATTTATAGACCCTGTTAACTCCTAACCAGACAAAAAAAATTAAACTTGTTCAAATTGAAAGCAGTTGCAGACGACAATGTAAAATATTCTCAAATGTTGGAATTTATCTATGAAAGGGCAGAAAACATTTTTGGCAAAGGACAAAGTACTGTATACCAGTATTTTCACCTTTTCCCATGTTTTCAAAAGAACTGTTCCTAAATGTCATTAAAACTTGGGACTGTTTGGTAAAAGGTTAAAGGGAACTTTTAAAAAATGGTCTTTTATAGCAGGTGGTCCTTAAATGCAAGTCTCAAAAACTTGGGTCGGAAAGCAGTATTGAATTAAAACAATAGTCTCTTAACCCTTTACCACACAATCCTGACTTTTAACAAACCCGAAAAAGAAGCCTTTTTAAAAACATTGTGGGAAAAGGAGAAAATGCTGGTAACCAGCATTTTCTCCTTTTCCCACAATGTTTTCAACCCTATCAAAGACAACTTCCACTATTTGAGCCACATTTCAATCGTGGTCTGCAAATAATTTCAATTATTTGGACAAGTCTACATTTTTGTTGTTTGGTAAAGAGTTAAAGCAAGGAGTTGTTTATAAAGGTGATCTACAGACTAAGTTTCAGTTTGAACTTAGTAAAGCAATTTTTGCTTTTCGTTTCCTTTAAAGTTGTGCATTCAGTCTTCACACAAGTATACTATGATGTCACATTCCCAACATTTTAAATATTTGGTTCAGAAAAAACACAATTTTTCAACAATGTGCAAAACATGACAAAAATGTGTGTGGTGTCCATGGTTTTGAGGTAGAGCGTCGGTCTCGTAACCATAAAGTTCTGAGTTCGATACCGGGAAAGGGTGTCAACTTTGGGGTTGTTCATAGGCTGACACATTCAGGGTGTAGTTCACTGGAAGCAGAATTGAGAGAGATTAGTTTAAGTTGTAAGAATTTGTTTCTCAATTGATGTAAAATAAATATGTTTAAATTAAATTAAACTAAACAAAAAATGTCCTCTTTTCCAATCATGCTTTCCAAAGCTATAAACTGTATGAGCATATAAAATCATATTTTTTCTGTAATGTACATGTATTGTTTCTTTCAAACATATCAACCTTCAAATTCTGCATCATTAACTCTTTACCAAACAACAAAATTTCAGACTTGTCCAAATTGAAAACAGCTGCAGATGACAAAATAACTGACTCAAAAAAAGAAACTTGTTTTGGGCAAGGTAGAAAACATAATGGGAAATGAGAACCAGCCTTATTTTTTTCAACAATGTTTCCATCTGCTTTATTTCTCTGGGTTGTGAAAAGTCTGGATTGTGTGTTAAAATGCAAAACATATCAACCTTCGAATTCTGGATCATTATACATTCCAGGCCCCTCTGTATGGATATGAATAATCTCAACATCTCTGATCCCTGCTTTCGTCCCATGGTCACACATGGCCTGTATCAGGTGTAGAGGAGTGGCCGCAGCACCATGAATGAAAACTCTTTGACCTAAACATGGACATCAAAAGTACTGTATATACAACTATATATAAAAGTGGTTTTATCGACTCTTTACCAAGTGAAAAGTTATAGACTTGTCCAAATTAAAAGAACTTGCAAACAAAAAGTTAGATGTGGCCCAAATTATGAAATTTGCCTTTAGAAGGATTGAATACATGGTAGGAATTTGGGAAAAGGAATAAAAATGCTGGTTAACAGCATTTTCTCCTTTTCCTACAATGTTTACAAAAGCCCACTTCCTCATTGTCCCTAGCACATGATATTGCTTATTTCTACCAAAAATATGTTATTAACTCTTTACCACATGATCCCGCATTTAAACAACCCTGAGGGCCAAGCCACAGTAGCATAGTCAGTAGTATACAGGACTTGAGAACAGGAGGTCGCTTGTTCAAATCCCTAGCTCCATCAATTTCTTTCCAAGGATTGATGATAGTCACTGCAACACAATTCATCCTCTCTCACCAATGACCATTGTTTTGACCATGGTTATGTGAGAAAGCAGCCAGAGGCTTGGGAAGAATATAGTGCGAGGTACTAGTTACAGAAACTCCAGGAAAGCATGGATAGGTGCACTGGACACTGCAATATAACTGATTTAATGTTGAAAACACCATACAATTAATCAATCAATCAACGACCCTCAGGATGATATTTAAAAACAATATAGGAAAAGGAGAAAGTGCTGGACACTAGTACTGTCTCCTTTTCCCCACAAACATGAATGTTTTCTACCCTATCAGTGAACTGAAGTTCATTCAGATCAATTTATAATTTTTCGTCTACAATTTCTTTCTTAGAAATTCTGTTTGGAAAACTCAATAATTTGTTGTTTGGGAAAGGGTTAAAGCCATCAACAGACTTTTTAATTTTTTCATCTTGAAGCAAACCATTTTCCGAAAGATTATGGAAAAAGGGTACAGTGATAAAAAAATAACAAGTTTGTCTTCTATCACAATGTTTTTAACTCTATCCCAGAATTAATCTTCAACTCAGATTGATTGGGCATAATTTATACTGATATTTACAAAAATATAATAACATGAAAAAAAGGTTTTAATTAACAATCTGAAAAGATACCTTATAACATATAACAAACTGATTGTCCTTGAATCAAATGAATTCCCAAAATCTACCTTTTACTACGTATTTGAAACTGAAATAGGAAAAGGTGAGAATGCTGATTACCAGTATTTTCTCCTTTTCCCACAATGTTTTTCATCCTATCAATGACCCTTCAGCTCATTTGTATAAATTTCTAAGTTGTCATCTACATATGCCATCAATTTCAAAGGGTCTTAACCCTTTACAAGGTGAAAAAATTTTAGCCTTGTCCAGACTGAAAGCATTTGCAGATGACAATTTAAATGTAGCTCATATGGTGAAATTTTTATTTGATTGGGTAGAAAAACATTGTGGAAAAGGGAGAAAATGCTGGTTACCAGCATTTTCTCCCTTTCCCACAATGTTTTCAAAAGGCTTCTTTTCCTGGGTCGTTAAAAGTAGGCATTGTGTGGTAAATGGTTAAACTTATCACTTGTAAAATGGTTCAAGTTAAATTAAAAGTTATAATCTAGTATAGCATATGCCAGCCTCTAAAAGTAGAAAAGCATACAGGAACTTTTTCTTCACTATCAATGACATATCATCCAATACCTGACTGAATCACTTGCACAGCCTCGTCTGCTGTTTTCCATTCTGGAAATCTATCCGGTAACGGATGGAATGGTTCCGGGCTATACAGATAGTAGGTCCTCTTGAAGAAGGCAGATGTCAACTTTTGTTCTGCAGAAATTAGCACTCTACCAAGTTTGCGAAGGGTCATAGCGATTCTAATATTAGCAGAATTTGTACAAAATTAATCCTACTCAGATAAACTGTGATGACAGTCCAGTTTCTTATGCATACCACACATCTACTCGACCGTAATTTGGTCAGCTTCAATTAAATAACAAATAACAACAACAACAACGACTTGGCCCATCTGGTTCCCGTTTTTGTTAAATTCAGCGTTATCCGGGAGCACCCGGTATATGACTGGTGTAGAGTAACATAGCCCTAAGGGGCTGATTCAAAACAGTTTTTACAAAACACAATTTTCCTTTTTGGACTTAAAATGCTCTAACATTTTTTGTATGTTATCTATAATAAATTTCATAATAAAATATATAAGGATAAAAAGTAACATAGCAATGACTCAAACCAGCACTGAAGAGTGCTACTCCAGTCTAGTGGAGGAATTTATGTAATTAATGAAGTAGAAAGAAGAAGTATATCCCTCCTGAAGGGTGATAACGAACAAGAAGTATCTTTTAAAAAGACAGACGGCGTAAATTTTCCAGCATATGGGCAGGGGCCCTTATAATAAACATGAATACTTTTTTGACCAATCACAAATTTCTATTTATTCATTTGTTATCTGTACCAAAGGGTAGGTCAAAAGCCAGTACATTCAGCTGCGCAGAAAAAGAAAAGATATACCCTGAAACACCTAATTCGGTGAGATAAAGGATACAAATAGACTATCGGTTTTTCCAAACATATGACAATTCATTCTCGGCTATGACTCATTATAGTTCTATGTCAAAGGCTGTTCCAACGTCCATTATTCAAAAACCACACAAGTGCATTTTGCACAAATCGACGGCTGTTTTCGCCAAGATCGAAGATCAAGATTGGCTGGGCAGCAATGAACAGACCCATTGATTTTGGATCTACGCTGTACTATATCTTTCTTGTATTTATGAACAAAACAGAGTTCACATTTGAGTCATACTCTGGCATGATGGGGTTTAAATGCATCTCCGTGAGGCATCTTATTGATCAACCAAGTCATTATATAGTTGTGGATCCATGAGATTTTATCTAATAACAGGCTGAATCCTGGTGTAGAATGGTCCTTGGACATGTAGAAAAATGACCAAAAACAAACATTTTCGCCTAGTGTCAGCCTGCGCATTTAAAATTGTAATTGTTATGGTTTTATGTGTAGACTCAAAATGCCTTTTGGGTTTAAAGTCGGCGCTTTTAGGGTTAACTCTTTACCTAACAACAAAAACTTGGAGCCGTCCAAATTCTAAGCACTTGCAAACGACATTTGAAATGTGACTAGAATTATGACATCTGGCTGTAAAAGAGTAGAAAACATTATGTGAAAAGGAGAAAGTGCTAGTTACCTGTATTTCCCCTTTTCCAATAATGATTTACAAAGTTTTCTTGGTGCTTATCAGCAGTTTTTCTTTTCACACAATGTTGTCAAAAGCCCCTTTATTTGCAGGGTCGTTAACCCTCAACCTGCTAAATAAAGGAAATGGAACTTTCAAGTCGACAGTGAAAACTCAAATGTTGCTATTTCAAAGTTATTTTAGGGGGCAAAATATCTCCCAATCGGACAGTGTTGATCCAAGATCAGACTGCACGTTCTGTGTAGTCTGATCTTCATCTACACTGTCCGCAACAGGTCCTTGAATCGCACTTAGTAGCCTAAGAGTTAAAAGTTGGGGTTTCTTACTAAGGGGATTTTTAGAAGTCCTCCTGTTTCGTGGGAAAGACAGAAAATACTGACAACCAACACATTCTCATTTTCCCACAATATTTTCTACCTTTGAAAAAAGAAAGAAAGAAAAATCTCATTTATAGGGCCACATTTGTCGTCTGCAAATGCTTTCAATATTGACGAGTGTAAAACTTTCTCGTATGGTAAAAAGTTAAACATAGTGAGTATGGGTATCGAGTCATGTATAACATGCTCAAGATCAGACTGCACCAGTGTGCAGGCTTATCTTAGTCTACACCCTTCACAAAAGACATCAGAAGTTTTAACTACCAGGATATGAGTTAAGTTGATTAACCTTTTCTCACACAATCCACTTTTGAAACCACCCGAAGCCTTTTGAAAACATTGTGGGAAAACGAGAAAATGCTGGCAACCAGTATTTTCTCCATTTCCCACAATGTTTTTTACCCCGTCAAAGACAAATTCCATCATTTGAGCCACTTTTAAAAGTGTCTTCTGCAAGTGCTTTCAGTATTGACGGGTTTAAAACCGTTTGTAGTTTGGTAATGTTAAGGAGTATGGCTATCGAGTCAGGTACAACTTAGTAGTAAGGGTTACTACTCAACCTGTTCAAGATCAGACTGCACCAGTGTGCAGACTGATTTTCGTCTACACCCTCCGCGAAAGACATCAGAGGTATTAACCAGCAGGATATGAGTGAAGATGATTAAACCCTTTACGACACAATTCACACTTTTAACGAACCTCAGAAAGAGGCCTTTAGAAAACATTTTGGGAAAACGAGAAAATGCTGGTAACCAGCATTTTCTCCTTTTCCCATAAAATGTTCTACCCGTCTCAGAACGAATTTCAATTTTTGAGCCATTTTTAGATTTTCGTCTGCAGATGCTTTCAATTTGGTCTAATTGTGAATTTCGTTGTGTGGTAATCATTTAAAAACTAAAATAACACTTGCATAGCGTGGTAAAGATAGCGGAAATGACAGAGACGACAAACACGGAAATCAAATCAAATCTGGATAAACACTTCTACATCATACAGGTTACACAGCGTTTTAAACGACAGGGATTGTTATTATTATTATTATTATTAAATTTTCTTAGTTCTTTTTCCATAATTACAACAGTATGAATATCAAAGTTAAATTTGTTGTCGGTCGTATCTCATGGTCGTCAGTTTGAAAATGCCTCATGCTTATGTGATGAAGGTCGTTCTTTCAGCTTCAACAGGTTTGGTTGTTACGTCTCTCTCTCTCTCTCTCTCTCTCTCTCTCTCTCTGCCCCTGGCTTGTACTCTGTGTGTGAAGGACATAGGCGTGAAAAGGTCTGAAATGGTGGGGGGGGGGGGGATGTTAGATATACAGATCTATTTCTACCCGTTAAAAGTGCAATTTTTGTGTGGGGAAAAAAAAGAATAATTCAAGTCGGAGGTAGAGGAAGGGGTAAAAGCAGCCCCTAGCGCCTACCCCGCTCCCGCTGCTCCGCCTATGTTTGACGTTTAAGGCCCGTCTTCACTAGCTAACATTTGTCTACAAAAACCACCAAACATTCTTCTTGTTGTTTGGTCATGTTATTCTGTAAGTTGTCTACGCTACAACAAACAGTCGCATACCATACCATGTTTGGTGGTGTTTGAAGATCATGTGATGCATCCATCACATAATAAGAAGACAGTCAGTATATCTAAAAGACAATACAATACAATACAATTGTGTATTATATACAAATACCACCAAACAGCAGCAAACAAAAATGAACATGTCCAAACACCACCTAACACTTATTTGCCGAAATATCGAACAATAGCATCAATAGCACGAGTGTTGTTTTTCATAGTGTTTATAATAGTAATATTTTCATTTCCCTAGAATGACTGTCCTTTATCTATAAACGAATGATACGTTTTGTTAGGTCTAACATAGCCTGTAAAGTAATGGGTTAAGACTTCTTTTCGCGTGTGAACTTAGAACAGAATAAAGAATACTCCGATTAAAGGGGGGGGGGGGGGGGAAAGACGGTTAATAGCCTTTCTCCACTTCCCAAAATTATAGGGCAGGGGCAGAAATGGCCCCTGTTGGCTCCTTTTGGCCCCACCCGCTGCTCATTACGAAATTTACCCTTAGGCTACTAAGCACAACTTTTGCAGACAGTGTAGATCAAGATCACACAACTTAAGCTGGGTTTGTATTCACCAACCAATCTTAACTCTTTACCAAACGACAAAGTTTTAGACTATTCCAATTTCAAAGCATTTGCAGATGACAAAATAAAAGGTGACTCAAAAACTGAATTTCTTTTTGGAAAGGGTAGAAAACATCGTGGGAAAAGGAGAAAATGCTGGTTACCAGCATTTTCTCCTTTTCCCACTATGTTTTCAGAAGCTTTTTTCGTCAGGGTCGTTGAAATTCGTGATTGTGTGGTAATGGGTTAAGAATGTTCTTGGTCTTATTTTCCAAGATTTGGCTGAGCCACAGAGAGAGAGAGAGAGCTATTAGTACATGTATTAGACTAAGAATACAATTTAGATGGGTTGGTCAATACAGGCCCAGGACTTCAAGAGACCTCTATTTGATGGCTTCATCTGAAGAAATATACATTTACATGGTTGAAAAGACAGTGAAATATTAAGAATCACATCACAATTTTCTGACAATCTACAGTGTCCGCATCTTAAGCATTTGAAATTGGTACTAGCATGCTATATGGTTAAAATAAATAGGGAAAACCTCAATGATCAGTTCAGCGAATAAACGTTTATACGGCTTCTTTACAGGCTTAGCAAAGAATAATAAATGAACTAAAACAGCTATGGCGTCCACTTCAGTAACACCAAATACTGGACAAGCAAATATCACACACGCACAAAAGGAGAGAACTACACTTCGTTCTTACGATGATGTATCATTTGATTCCTCCTCTTTGTTTACAACGACCCCAGAAATACAAACGACAAACAGTATAAATGTATCTGGATACACCACCTCAAACATTGACAATCGAAAATTATCTACTAGATCTACGTATTCCCACGAATCGTCAGAAACACAGCCAAAGACTTCAGGAAAAACTTCAAATACTTATGGAATGAGAACTACACGGACCTTTACAAACAGTACAGCTGTTCTAAAACCAAACAGCGGTTTTACAAGCATTTCTAGTTATACAGACACTTCTACAGCCTCAGTTAGGATGACTTCAACCAGTAAATTTGCAAATTCTTCACCGAGGACTTTATCCACTGACGTAACTAGTGACGTTACCTTTACGTTTTCCAACGTCTCAACCGTCTCAACAGAGGAATCGACAAACCATACTGCATCAGGTAAAATGACGTATTATACTTCCCGTTGTGAAGACACTTTCTTTTTACACGTTTTATATTAGATAGCTTTGGAAACAATGCGACACGAAAAGAAACGTTCCAAATATTGGAGCGGTATTTCCACCAGTTACATGTTTTTTTTTTCACTTTCTGCATTAGACTTAAAACTGTTTGTAAGATTTTTTACTTGATTTTCTTTACAAGCCAAACTGTGAATGGGGACTTTAATACCTTTGGCTGAGGGAATATATCATAATCAAACTGGTCAGAACGCACAGTTTGATCTTGGATCTACACCATCCGCAGCCTGAGCGTAAGTCAAGCAAAGTCGCGCCAAATGGTTATTATAAACTTTCCCATCTATGCAATCCAACAGGCAATTTGTATATGAGTCATGTTCTGTGAAAAGGGGGCTTTTTGCAACTGCAAAAAGTATTGATCAAGGTCTGCGGAGGCTGACCTGGGCCGAAACCTTTTTGCTTTTGGCAAATTTTCTGCATGTCCAAGGACCAGTATACCTCGTGATATAGTTGGATGTTAGATAAAATGGATCGGTAGTAATGTGCTGACTTGCTTGATACCATGCAACACGGAGATGCATTAGCCTCCCTTTTGCCAGAGCATGGCTCACATATTTTCATCTCGTGGGTGACAGATTTAATCCTAAGAGCACTACGCCCGACTTTAGCTGCTTTTTCAGACAGTAGGCAATAGATCAAGACCAGACTTTACGTAAAGCAGATCTACATTAGCCGCTAATTTCTCAGACATTTTGACTAACCATAGTTTAAGAGTCTTAAAATCTCTGCATCTATTGTATAATACAGACGCGATAACTGGTATTTATTTACAAATAAACCATGCGCTGGCAAAAGGGGGCTTAATGCATCTCCGTGATGCATTGTACCAAGCAAGACATCACATAATAAGAGATCCATTAAATCCACTCTGTCTAACAACCGATTGAATTATGAGGTAGACTTGGTCCTTCGGCATACAGAAAATTGACTGATAGCAAAAAGTTTCGGCCCAGGTCAGCCTGCGCGGACTGCGCAGGCTGACCTGAGTCGATACTTTTTACAGATGCATTGAGCCCCCTTTTCACAGAGCATGACTCAAATACATGTTCTGGCTTATTGAAAATATAAACATAGGCCATAAGTTGGGAACATAACCTTTGCTATTTTGCATTGCCAGCAGTGTATCTGCTACCGTTGTTCAATAGTCAGGTCGTACGAAGCGATTCAAGTTTGATTAATTGATCCAGATGGATGGCATATTAGGGCGTTCAGTTTATGCAAAGAATGGGTCCATTTTATTTATTTAGAACTGAAAGGGTTTGATACGTCCTGTCTCTAAACTATCACCTAATTTACAGGCTGAATGGTGTAACTATCGTTTCAGATACTCCTACGATGCAGTTAGGCACCAATGAAATTTCCATCAGCAATGATTGCATGCCCATTTTGGGTAAGCATTGATATCTACTTAAATTTCAGAAGTATATAGTTTAATCCCCATTCTTACTTTAATGTCTAGACTAAATTGAAAAAAAAAAAAAGAACGTACAGCTTGCTTTCGTGGCTGTATCCCTTTGAACATCGTATTAGGCAAAAACAGGAGCTTTTGCGGAAGGCATGGATCAAGATCAGACTGTAGTCCAATCTTGGATTTATACCCTCCGTGCCTGTTTAGTCAAGTCTCTAAGATAGAACAATTCTGAGTTTCAGTGGACTGTATTTTCAGCTGTAGAAGAGGTCGAATTATATAAAAAGGGGCATTCGGACATTTGCGTAAAGTGTTGCCTCGGATAAGCCTGCGCAGTCCGCGCATGCTAATCCGAAACGACACTTTCAGTTTTTATGTAATTTTCTGTTTTGTGGAAGTCTACTGAAGAACAAAATATAATGAAGTCGTAAAGTGTCGTCTCGGATTAGCCTGCGCGGACTGCGCAGCCTGATCCGAGACGACACTTTACGCAAATGTCCGAATGTCCCTTTTCGCGTGTGGCAAGCCAATTATATAATAAAAGGAATATTATGTTGTAGTAACTATCCTGGTGCTTGTATTTTGATTCTCGCTGCTGCAGAAAATTTTAACATTTCGCTCGACCTCGACCTTCCGTCTCGCGCGATATTAAATTTTCTCACACTGCTCAAATCAAATACAAGCATTCTACAAAACAACATAATATTCCGTATTTATATTAAAATTTGTAATTATCGAACTGATGAAATGAATCATCATGAGCTATTTCTAAATTGAAAATCTATAATTTTATCTTGCAGGTATTGTGTCTGCTGTTTCCGCAACTATTGTTGTCACTGTGATCTTGATATCAGTCTTTTGTATGCTAAAAATAAGGAGAAAATGGTAAGATTATATTGGTTTTGTTTTAAACCATACCACCTGAAACTAATTTGCAATAAACGACTTTGAAAGTGTCCTTTTAACTCCCTTTACCAAAAAATGCCGTGTTTTAACGACCCTGAGAGAAAAAGAGTTTTGAAAACATTGTAGGAAAAGGAGAAAATGCGGGTAACCAGCATTTTCTCCTTTTCCAACGATGTTTTCTACTTTTTCACAGACATATCCTAACATTAGAGCCACTTACAATGTGTCGCCTGCAAATGCTTTCACTTTGGATAAGTGAGTCTAAATTTTTGTCATTAATTTTGGTAAAAGAGTTTTCACTACGGATTATCAACACGTATTCAGGTTAAAAAAAAAACACGAGTATAATTATAAGGTCCATCGTTGGAAAAACTGTTCCTCCTTTTTATCGAAAATTTGTGCACTATGGTGGATACAAAAACGCGTATCATTTGCAACAGGCAGTTTATCCGACCGTTTCGTTAACCTAAATTTATCAAACGAGAAAAAAACATGAAAAAACGGTTTATCCCTCGTTTTTTGTATAATACATTCTGGATCCATATGTGTGGAGTACAGTGTAGGCAACGATCAGCCTCCACATACGTGTAGTCTAATATTTGTCTACACCCTCATTTTTGCTTTTAATGGATTCAGTCACATAATCGTCATCAAACGCAAACAGATTAATTTTTACCACACAATAAAGACTCTGCGACATAAAGCTTTTGAAAATATTATGCAAAACATTGAAAACAAACTAAAGCTTTGTTGAAAACATTTGAAAAAAATGTTCAAAAAGAAGAAAGTAATGGTAACCAGCATTTCCTTTTTTTCACACAAGTTTTTCTATCCTTTTAAAAACAAATGCGATTAGTTGTTACAGTATTTCATTTGTCTGCAAATGCTTTTTGAAAGTTGGGAGAATCTAGGCCCATATTCATAAAACTATTCTTAAGAATGTTCTTTATCCCATCCTTAGTCCAGAATTTAGAAAAGTTTTGTTAGTACGGGCCCTAAAGATTTGTAGAATAGTAAGGAATTAATCAAAGAAAAATGTGTTTAGAGCTATATTTTAGTTGACGATACGATTTGACCGGATATGGCTTAATTTCCGATGGTAACCTCATTATTGGACATCATAGTCTGATTTGATATTCATAGGTCAACATCTTATTATAATACCAATAGCAGTGACCAGTCATTTCAAGTATTTGCCATTGATATCGTTTCTCACAGAGGAGAAACACACCAAAGAGATATATTTCACTCGCATATGGCCATACGGGGCTGCAGGGTAATTGCATTAAGCATATATTTTCATAACCACCCGCGGAATAAACTTTTTTTAAACATGTACTGTATCCTGCATTTCATTCACGCGCAAAACCGAGCCGGAAAACTGTAAATACTCTCTACAAAGGAGAATGGCGTTGAAGTATGAAAAAAGAAATCCACTCGGATTTTGACTTGATTGACGCTCGATTTCTTTTTTCCTTGTCAATTATCCTGTATGAACTTTACAGATCTGAAAGAGCGTTTTAATCACCCTACTTACCGATAGAAAATAAATAAAAGGTAGACATGTTAGTATGTGTCAAGTAACTAAAGACCGAAATAGTCCCATGTCAGAAACAATGGTACGACATTCCTACGAAAACCCCATGAACCAACATAATCAAAGTGCTATAAGTGCTCTGGTTTACATTTTGACGCTGACGAAGTCCTGAATTGCTGCTTTTGGTGCCAAGGGCGATTTTTCGATGTATTTGCACATGGTCTGTGATGTACAGGGCTAGTAACCAGTGGTCCTCTGTTCGAATCCCTGCTTGGCCAAGCTCTGTTCGAAGATTTTTGATCTAGTCATCGCACAAAAATCCTTTCTCTCTGAAAGTACTGGTAGGCCTAATATGACTCTAGGGCAGCATGGATAGGAGCACTGGCCACTGCGACTGAAATAATATTAAAAACGGTGTTAAAACAATACCATAGAATCACAGGCCTCTGAAACTATTGGTCTATCAAGGGATAATTAAATTTTCATTATGGGACACCATTGCTATAAATAGCACTGTTAGCACACTGGCGATTCCCTTCTTATCGTATATAGTAAGACTATATATGGTATAGAGGGAGTCACCAATGTGCTATTTATAGAAATGGTGTTAATGAAAATTTGAGTATATTCCGTGATATACAGGCAATGCACCAATGTGCAATAAGTGTTCTATGATTGACCAAGGAAAATTTTAGTGCTTCGTGTTAGACCAATAGAGCTTCAAAGGCCTGTGATAGAATCAATCAATCTGCCAATCAATTTAGAGGTATATCTAATCCATGCGTGCCACTTTCGTATCTGTAAAGTTGTATTTTTTTTTTCTTTCAGGCGTAACAAGCTCAAAGAAGAAAGACTGAAAACAGACATTTGGACTATGTCTACTTTCAACAATACGATTATCAATGAAAACTTTGCAGACTATACTTTGGCACCGACTCCTATGCCTCCGTTGAAAAGAGATAGTGCAAAGTCTAAGAGAAGCCCTCAAAAAACACCTCGTTCTTCAGATGGATCCCGGGATTTGGTTCAGTCCTGGTACAGTGATAGTTCTCATACA
Source organism: Hippopus hippopus (assembly GCA_946811185.2). NCBI lineage: Eukaryota > Metazoa > Mollusca > Bivalvia > Cardiida > Cardiidae > Hippopus > Hippopus hippopus. The sequence goes on from OX328111.1 coordinate 11,085,118, forward strand.
AGTTCCCTCCGTCGGAACACATTTAGTGAGCCATATTCGATTGGAAAAGGCAAAAGCCGTGCTCATAGGCAAATGTCAGATTATGCCCATGACAATCAATTTGTTGACGGACCATATGAAAGAGGACGGACGTCAACATTCAGCGTCGGGTGGAATGTAAAGTCACGTGATCGACGTATTTTGATGCATTACGAAGAACCGATAGATAAGTCATCAGACGATTTCAGGGTTTTGCAGTTTGACACAATGGCCCATGGAAATGACAATATAATTACAGAATTGTGATATGCTTGGATCAATATTCTTTTTCCTTCCTTTCAGCATTTATCCTTCGCCAGATGATACCTCGTTTTAGCAACATGTACATGTATATGGATCCATATAAACTGTCTTTTGGTAAAAATTGGGATTTAAATAGACATGATAAAATTTAAAATTAATGGTGCATTATTATTACTGGTATGTGAAGTGATGTGGATTTTTCGGCATAGCTGAATGTGCTGACTTTTTACCTACTTTTTGGTACCGACAACAAATAAATATACAAAAATTAGTGATTGGTCAAATATGTAGGCATGTTTATTCTAAGGGTCCCTGCCTGTTTGCTTGCAATTTCACGCTGTCCATCTTAAAGATATTTCTTGTTTGTTGTGTAATTGTTTGATCAAGACACACATTAACCATCAACTATGAAATCTTGTGTCCAATAGATTTGACCCATGCTCTGACAAAAGGGGGCTTAATGCATCTACGCGATACATGATACCAAGCAGGTCATCACATAATTATGAATCCATAATCACCACCTTTTCTCAAAAACCAACTTAATCATGAGGTAGATTGTCCTTGAACATACAGAACATTGACTGATAGCATAAGTTTCAGCCCAGGTCAACCTGCAGGCTGACCTGGGCCAATACTTTTTGCAGATGCACTGAGCCCCCTTTTCACAGAGCATGGCTCGTATGTTTGTATGGTGTTCACTACAGTTTCCAATATTGTTTAAGTCATATCGTGACAGCTAGTGCACTTTTCCATGCATTCCTGGGGTTTTATTACCAGTACTTCACACAATATTCTTTCAAAACCACTGGTTGCTTTCTCACATAACCATTGCCAAACAATGTCAGGACTATCATGGAACAACATTCAGCAGCCAAGCAGGAATGAATCCTATTGCAATAAGTATCATCAATTATCTGACAATACATGGTGGAGTTGCAGATTCTAACCGGTAACCTCCTGGTTTCAAACTACTGAATGAGCTACCAGGCTCAACTTTGTCTGGGACAACCCACTGACATGTTCTTATGCTAAGAATCAAAGACAGTGAAGAATTTCAAGATATGACTACCCATAGGAAGACAGACTTTAAAAACATTGTGGAGAAAAAAGGAGAAAAAGCTGGCAACCAGCATTTTCTCTTTTTTCTTCACACTTTCAACATTTGAAAGTAACAAAAAATTCATGTTTTGACTAATATCTAATTTGTGGGCTGCAAGAGAAATCTCAGGAATCAACGGATAGGTGCACTGGCCACCATGGTATAACCAAGATAATGTTGAATGTGACCCTAAAACTTCCATTGCCCATGGCATTTTAGATAGCTTTTGCAGATAGCATGAATCAAGAATATGCAGTCTGATCTTGGATCTACACCATCCTCTACTAGATGCTACAGTATAGCCCAAAACATCTTTAATCACAACTGAAATCTACTTTTTAAACTCGGAAAAAAGTTGAATTTATTTGGTTGGCAACTAATGAGTGTAACAACAATGAAGCAAATAAACATGCAGTATACTCTCTTTACATGAGACAACAGCTGTCTCAATTAACAGGAGATAAAGTTAACACTTAGCCAGGGAAAAAATAACTCAAATCCTTTACCAAACAATAATCAGTTTAAATGACCCAAAGAAAGAAGGCTATTGAAAACATTGTGGGAAAAGCAGAAACAGCTGGTAACCAGCATTTTCTGCTTTTCCAAAAATATTTTCCACCCATTCTGATATAACACCCATCAAAGAGCCTCATTTGTCGTCTGCAATTTGGCTTTCAATTTTAACCAGTCTAAAACTTTGTCATTTAGTAAAGAGTTGACCACAATCTGAAATCAAGTACAAACCAAGGTGTTGTATTTTTTTTCATGAGCTGTAGTAATTGAGCGATTCTCCTCTCCTGTAGCAATTTTCTATAATTGCTTTTCTCTGTTTCTCATTTGACACATTTCTATGCCCGTGAAATACACAGCTTTAGACAACATTGTTAAAAAAGGAGCCTGCAGTTTCTTCTTTTTCAACAATGTTTTTTTTGGGGGTTGTAAAAAGATAGGTTTGTTTGTTAAAGGCTAAACGTTATTTTTTATCCAATTTTTTCCTCCCAGAACAAAATAACAAACGTGTATTTTTAAACCATGTATTTTAAGAATTTTATAACCCTTTTTATAGATAAATACAAAATAAACAAGCGATTTCGTTGAAATGATATCCCCCGCCAAAAAAGACTTTTTCAAAAATTTATGCGACCGCATAACTCAAAATTGCTCCCAGTCGGCCATTTTGCAACGAATGAAAAAAACAAAAAAAAATATATCGGCAGGATAGCTTATTGTACACACGTATAAAGTTTCATGAAATTCCATCCAATGGTATTGGAGATATTGTCCCGGATGGACACACGTACAGAAGGACGGATGGATGGACAATGCTAAAACTATATCCCTCTGCCTTCGATGGGGGATAAAAAGAAAAAACATATAGGTTTGTTTGGTAAAGCGTTAATCCATTTTCTTTTTTTACCCATTTTTCCCCCAGAATAAACTAACAAAAGTGTATTTTTGAACCATGTATTTTAAGAATTTCAATACCCTTTTTATAAATAAATACAAAAAGAAAAAAGAAAAAACATCTATTTCCAACTACATAAACCATATTGAACAAATATAAAAAAAATCCCAAATAGGCAAGAAATACACAGGCGACTAGTTTAAACTCTTTCCATTATAAAAACAGGAATTCTGTCACAATCTAGACTATTATATCTGAAGAAACTGTGAAAACCAAAGAAACTTTTTTTTAACCTTTTACCAAAAGTTCCCATGTTTTTATGAGAGTGCTGAGGACTGCTTTTGAAAAGATACATGGGCAAAAAAGAAAAGATGCTTGTAAACAGCATTTTCTCCTTTTTTCACAATGTCTTATGCCCTTTCAAAGACATATCAAATCATTTAACTCTTTACCAAACGACAAAATTTTAGACTTGTCTAAATTGAAAGCATTTGCAGACGACAAAATACATGTGACTCAAAACTTGAAATTTGTTTTGAGAAGGATCAAAAACATTGTTGGAAAAGGAGAAAATGCTGTTTAACAGCATTTTCTCCTTTTCCCACAATGTTTTCAATTTCAAAGCTTTTTTTCACAGGGTCATCAAAATTCTGGATTGTGTGGTAAAGTGTTAACCCAACATATTTTGTCGTCTGCAAATGCTTTCAATATGGATCAGCACAGAGTATTGTCTTCTGGTAAAGAGTAAATGAAAATTTCCCATTTGCCAAAAACTTAACTCTAAATTCATCACATGACCTTCCTTGTTTTCAGTGTAATATACCCACTACAAATTTTCTTATCTTATATACATTTGATATAAAGATTGTGTGATGTCATCTTATGATGTCATTTTGTACGTATCTCATAGTGGTGAATGGGTTTATGGACATTACCCTGGGTGCATCTGTAGACAGTTCTGCATCTCCTAGGTCTATAATTTGTGGAATATTTGTTATGTGATAAAAAGAATCCGACATTCTTTGGCATTTGAGAAAAATTTTATTAAACTCGTCAAGAAAAAATATTATTAAGCAAGCCTTTGGCTTACTTAATAGAGTAAATTCACCTAATACCGACACCCCCCATATATCGACACCCTCGATGTTTTAGCCTAATACATGCTTGCTTTAACCCTAAGGTATGAAAATATCTTTGTCTGTCATGACATTAACATGTTGTGTAATTTTGGGTGCAAAATTGAGCATCCTTTTTTAAATTTAACTGAATCGATGTTTACAGGGCTCTGGCTAAACCCCTGAGTTAAGGATGGTGGAATATATACATGACCATTAAATTTATTTTTTTGGGTCACAGTAGGAAAATTTGTTAAAATCATGCATTTCAAAGGTTCACTTTAATTGAAAACAATGCTTTAACAAAAGACTTTGATCTATGTAAGCAGAAAAATGCAGTCTCTAAAATGCGCAAGGGTGAAATTTAGGCTCCCTATTACCGACACGTCCCTTTTGATGTTAATTTTCCAACATTCACAAGGGGGAATGCAATGTCATATATATGGTTCTATCAGGCATTTTTATAGCACTAGATATAGAAAGACATAACAAAGACCATCTCAAGTAAAATAAAGAGATTCTTCCGTAGTAAAAATTTGGTGTAAAATGTAGGGTCGGGTAACATCAATGCAAAGTGAAACATGCTGCGGAGCAAATAGCACACTCAAATTCTGCTGTAAGATAGGGATAATTTAGTAAGATGGCAGCTGCAAAGGCATTAGATGTTTCACACACTGGTAGTCAGCAGGTAGAGTGCTTGAACTTGCTTCTACGCCTGGCCCAAAACTTGTTCTTACCTGTGCTGAGGAGGCTACTTCGGTGTGCAAGGCAAAGTTTGTGTATAATTATCTATTGGCTACTCTTTGCTTTTAAAAACATAAAACTGTGACTTAAGTTAAACATGTCCTCCACATCGATGTTAGGGAAACCTCCTTTAAAAACAATTCACCTGTTCATTGTTGGTTTGTTCTGTATATACAACCCTTTAATAACCATGCACACTCATACAGGCGTTAGGAGCAAGCCAGAATAAATGATTTGTATGACTTCTGGTTTGTTCGGTGGAGTTATGAAATATTTTGTAAAAGATGTTCCAGATTTTGATTGTCTGCCAAAGAAACCTCGGCCCACTCAACACAGTTGAGTCTAGTTTTCTGTTGTCTGCAAAGTCTAGTCTTGTATTTATTCAAAAAAAGGAGTTCAAATAACGTCACATGTATACTACGTGGTAACAAACACTAAACTATTTACAACTAACAATGAATGGCACTGCTCAGTGCATTTGGCGATTATTTGTCCCCTTTAATCCTTTTGCAAGGTAAACACCTTGGAGATGTTAGTTTAGTTGGTTTCAAGGAGGCAAGGTACATTATACGCATGTATATAATGAAATCTGGTTGAACAGATGGATTCAGAAACATTTTTTCCCCTGGAAATATTGCATTATATTGTTCAAGGCCAGAAAATCAACTATCATTTTTTGCCTGTGGACTCGCTTTAAGCAATGAATGTATGATTAATGAAATATCTGATAATAGAAATAGATACATATTATTCAATCATTGTTTCTGTAGTTTTTTTCCGTAAAACTAATAGGGGTGTCGATAAATGGGAAGGGGGTGTCGGTATTGGGGTCATTGTATTAAAAACGCCGAATTTGCCTTCTCCTATAAAACGCTTCGTGATTGGTTTAAACATGCTTCTCTGACAGTCTTGTATTGAAAATTAAGCCAATGAAAAGTCGTCTTTCAAAGTGACAAGAAGTAAGGCTAAAATACATGCCTCAGTATCCTTTCAACAGCGGTACATGCTTAAGGTGTCGATATATGGTGAATTTACTCTAACATATTTCCTAGACTCCTTTAATACGATTTTTATCTCAAACGCCAACTCCTGTCAGATCTTATATTGCCCACATAGATCTACCTTATTGGCCATTCTTCTTTTTGCTGTCTATTTATTGGAACAGAAGCTCTAATGTAACAGATGCAGAGCTTACCAATCCAAGCATTTATCACCACTATTTTGTTCCAAGAAAAAACACAACACATGTGTTAACCCTTTACCACACAATCCCAAGTTTTAACGACCTTGAGGAAGAAGGCTTTTGAAAACTTTGCAGGAAACGAAAAAAATGCTGGTAACCAGCATTTTCTCCATTTCCAACAATGTTTTCGTTTTCTACCCTTTCTCAGACAACTTTTCCCTTTTAAGCTACATTTGATTTATTGCATGCAAACACTTTCAATTTGGACAAGTACAAAATTTTGCAATTTGGTAAAGGGTTAACCCTTTACCAGGCTCCAAAATTTTCAACTCGTACGTACTGGAAGCAATGGCAGATGACAAATTGCATGATGTACCCAAAATGACAGGATTCGTTGATGATTAAGAAGAAAACGTGGAAAATGGAAAAAATGCTTACCAGCATTTTCTCCTTCTTCCCCAATGTTTTCAAAATCTTAATACTTGAGGGTCATGAAAACACATGATTGTTTAGAAGAGGGTTAACTGCCATCCTGTAGCAGAAGAATTTTGAAAACATCATGATAAAAGAAGATACTGCTCATAGAAAGAAAATTCTCACTTCGCATAAATGTTCTCAATCATATTAAAACTTTATCTTTATTGATTATTCCTATTCTTAAGGTCTACGGCCCCTAGCTCTCATAATTGAAAGACGGAATATGATTGGCCTAATAGCCTTTACGAAAACGTAGATGTTACATGATATTTACCGATGAGTAAGCGAGTCTACATCCCGTAACTCTCATATTAAAAGAAGAAAGCTGCCAAGATTGGCCGAATAGCCTTTAGGAAAACATCAATGTCTACCGATGAGTTAGGGGCCGTAGACCTTAACCCTCTAACACATAATCCTAATTTCTACCTACCCTGAGGAAGACAGCTTTTAAAAACATTGTGGGAAAAGGAGAAAATTCTGGTAATATCCTTTTCCCACAATGTTTTCCAAAAAAGTCTTCCTCAGGATCAATAAACTACCGGATTGTTTGATAAAAAATTATTCGTAGCACCAAGCAAAAGCAAACAAATATTAATGTGCCATGCTCTGTGAAAAGGGGGTTTAATGCATCTGCAAAAAAGTATTGACCCATGTCAGCCTGCGCAGTCCACGCAGGCTGACAAGAGCTGAAACTTTCTGCTGTCTTTCAATTTTCTGCATGTCCAGGAACTATTCTACCATCAGTTAGTCAGTTGTTAGACTAACTGGATTTATGAATTCATAATTATATTATGACTTGCTTGGTATCATGCATCTGGGAGATGCTTTAAGCCCCCTTTTCACAGAGCATGGCTCAATTATAAACATTATTGTGAAATCATTATGACATTCCCATTGACACATACCCCATATCACCCTTTTAATGCCAACATGGAAGAAAGTTTTCATAAACACTGCGAGGAGATATGAAATTGTTTATATTGAGCAGTAAGCAGTTATTGATATATATTATTTTCCTGCAAGGTTTTCAACATTATCAACAGGCCTGATTATCAATCACTGGATTTTTTTTTCTCTTTACAATTATATAATCGTCTCAATAATTTTGTTGGTCTACCATTTTCATTGTCTGAACATGACCTATGTGGTAGAAGGATTTAAAAGATTCTCAGCCTTAAACTTCAGCTTCATAACCATAGACATGTATATTGTTTTCAAGAATCCTATAAATCTCTACTAAAACTTTTGTAAAACACCATGTTAAAACTCTTTGACAAACAACAAAACTGCAGGCTGGTTCAAACTGAAACCATTGCGCACAATACACAGAAAGTAGTCCAAATGATGGAATTTGTCAGAGAAGAGGTTAGGAAACATTATGGGAAAAGGAAGAAAATGCTGGTCTCCTGCATTTTCTTCTATTCCCACAATCTTTTCAAAGCCTATTTCCCCAAGATCGCTTCAAGATGGCACTGTGTGGTAAAGGGGTAACTCCTCACCAGATGATGAAAATTTAGACCTGTCCATATTGAAAGCATACTCAGATGACAATGAAAAGTGACTCAAGTGGTGCAGTTCCCTGAATACCAGCATTTTCTGCTGTTCCCATTGTTTTTGATGGCTTTTTTTTCTCCAGGTCCAAATAACACAAGATTGTTTGGTAAAGGGTCGGAAAATCCAATTTTCCCTATGTTGCTGCGGACAATGATTATTGCTAAACCTGTTTAGATCATAATTATATTATTGCTCCAACATAACATCTTACCACACTACAAATTATAGACTTCCAGATGTTTAAAGCATTTGCTAATGACAAATCAAACTAGAGCTGTTACTGAATGTGACTTAATACCCCCGCCAGCACTTTGACAGAAACAGGCAATTTATCAAAAAATTTTTCTAAGTTCAAGCGGAGATTACCCTTGAATCATAGGGAGTAGATGATTGAAAACTGCGTCTTGCACAACTTCATTATACGATCAATGTATCAACAAACTTTCAATACAATAGCAGCAAAATTGTAGGAGGAGTTCACGACACAAAATTACTAGTATTTTGTACACAACACGGACGGACGGACAGACAGGCTGATTCCAGTATACCCCCGAAAATATTCGTTTTGCGGGGTATAATGAGACTCTGAATGAAAATATGTCATGAACCCTTAAAGTGCTTAATCAACAAAACAGACATCTTCAAATAGAAAAAACATGGGAAATATTGCTGTACCAAGGTTTGATTGGCCAGAATATGTGACATAATAGTGGACAGTGTAGATCCAAGATCAGACTGTATGTTCTGTGCAGTCTGATCTTGATCTACACTGTCCACAAAAAGAACTTGAGTCAGTTCCAGTTCTTAACGGGTTAAAGGGTAAAAAAAATTGTAGGATAAAGGAGAAAATGCTGATTACTAGTGTTTTCTCCCTTTTCCCACAATGTTTTCTACCCTTCCCAAACCAAATTTCATTTTTTCAGTCACATTTATTTTGTCGTCTGCAAATGCTTTCAATTTGGACCAGTCTATAATTTTGTCATTTGGTAAAGAGTTAAGGGTTAGATGATTATTTATTTGAAGTCTGATCTTTGATCCACAGTCTGCATAGCACCTAATATTACCCATACAATGCAGAAAGGTTGAAAAATAGGAAAAACTACTCTTCATAATCTGTGTTTGAAGCCACTGTAAAATTGTTTGCTGTTTTTTCTACTCCAAATACCTTGTGTTCACAAGCATATGGTGTTTCATCAAACGAAAAAGCCTTACCCAAAATCAAATTGAATGCAGACTGCTCATAGTGGTGGCAGCCAGTGTATAAATACCTAGGTTTTTTGGGAATGCAGTAACCAGTCTGTGACCCTGTTGGTGAAATGCACTCCTCAACCAGGGCACATTTTATCCATGGCAACATTACTTTTGATCGTATAAAGTCTGTGTTAAAAATTATCAAATGTGTTGTTTTGGCTGCTTTATGGAAGTAGTAGTTAAATGGTTTAACATCGAAATAAGTGAACATCTTAGGGTAGGTAATACTAGACGTTGAGTCTTTAATAGTCCATGCAGCAAGGCCATTTTCTTGCGCTGTTACCACACTGCCTGAAATATCTCTCGTAAGAAATTGTTCGCTCGGGTCAGACCAAATTATTGCTCTGTACTCATTTAAACTCTCCTGAAAAAATACAAATACAGTAAATGATTTTTTACACAATATATTTATACTGTGTAGGGAATAAAAAACTCAAGGGATTTGTCTTCTTTTAAAACCAGTAACAACAAAGCCTCCAAAACATGAAATGGATTTTCTATCTGTGATAACGTGTGGAACCCTGCAGAGTATAGATGTACACTGTATCTTTAAGGTCTATGGCCCCTAACTCTCATATCAAAAGATGGAAACTGCCGAGAATGGCTGAATAGCCTTTACAAAAACATCGATGTTACATGATATTTACCGATGAGTTAGTGAGTCTATAGCCCCTAACTCTCATATTAAAACATGGAAGCTGCCAGCATTGGCCAAATAGGCTTTACGAAAACGTGGATGTTTACAGATAAGTTAGGGGTCGTTATCCTTAATGGAAGATAAATGTTTTTTTTTGGTCAAAGTCTCAACTTCCTTGTTTTCAATATTTTTACCATTTTATTGATAAAATACATAATCATATTAAAAACTGAGTTGCAGTACTTATTACCCAGATAATTTACATGATAGTGTTTTGTGTTATAAGGGATTGCGTAATGCATCTCAAAGAGTTAAGGCTATTCTTATACAACTGAACACTGGCATTTAGACAACAAAAACAGAACTTTTAAGTTTTAACTCCATCCCAAAATTGTTGTAAATTCCAAACTGACATTAACTCTAGACTATGAATTTGAAATTGGTACAACTGAGCTGTACTTCTCAGACTGGGTAGAAAACATTGTGAGAAAAGGAGAAAATGCTGGTTACCAGCATTTTCTCCTTTTCCCACAATATTTTCAAAGGTCTTCTTCAGCAAAGGTCTTTCTTAATTAATTAGAATTAATTAATTTAAATTAAACAAATTATAGCCCTAGATTTTGTGGTAAAAGATCAAGTACTTACCTGAATGATAATAGGAACATAGCTTCTGAGGTTTAGAGATTTCACATGGGATGGATAATTATGAAATGCAAACTGCCTAACTTCACAGTTGTTCGTGGATATATTACATGTCTTTTTCAACTGTAATTAAAAGAAAAATGTCAAACATTAGTGTATACATGTATTTAGTTAACCTTTTACCAAACAACAAAAAGTTAGACTAAATGAAATCTAAAGCTTTTTGCAGACGACACATTACATGTAGCTCAAACTGTTGAATATGTCTCTGGGGGCTTAGAAAACATTGTGGGGAAAAAAGAAGAAAATGCTGGTTACAAAGGTATGATTTAAATTTAAATGCATTATAACACCTGCATTGATTTGTTGGCCACTATTGAGCCTTTAATAAAATGATGGAATTTAAACGAGTTGAAAAGGCTTCCGTCAATGTTTTCAAAAGCCTTGTTCAGGGCCATTCAAGCTTGATACTGTATGGGAAAGGGTTATATAAATTAAAAAAATATTTTCAAATACTAAATAGCATAGAATTTGAAATTAACTCTTTACCAAATGATAAAAAATATAGGTTAAATAAGTCCAGTGTAAAAGCATTTGTAGACAACAAATTAAAACTTGGTTCATCTGATTAGTTGCTGATAGGACAGAAAACATTGTGGGGACAGGAGAAAATGCTACCTATAAGCAATATCTCCTTTTTCCATATTTTAAAAGCCTTTTTCCTCAGGGTAGTTTACTTTTTAAGCACCATTCACCTGCCGGCCAGTGTAGATCAAGGTCTGACTGCACCAACACGCAGTCTGAACATTGATCTATGCTATTCGCTTTGCTGAGACATTTTAAACAAAATCTACCTTGATATTTCATTTATTTTAGTCTTATTTCTAGATTTAAAAAGTCTGTCAGGTTTATTTGGGGCTCCTAGGGTTACCACACAAAATTCTGGCTTGGTCCAAACTGAAAGGATTTGAAGAAGAAAAATTAAATGATTCTTAAAACATTAAACTTGTCATTCAACAGGTAGAAAACATTGTGGGAAAAAGAAGAAAATGCTGGTTTCCAGCATTTTCTTCTTTTCCCACAATATTTTCAAAAGGACCTTTCCTCCGGGTCGTTAAAATTTGGGATTGTGTGATAAAGGTTTAAAACAAGGGACTATTCGATGAAGCCATCCTACAGGCTACTGCTTTACAAAAATGATACAAACCAGTGTAGCTTCTTTCCCTCCAAGCCCAAGATCATAAAACACAACAAATTTTTCTGGCAGGTATTTCTGCACAGACGAGAAAAACTTCTTCACTTCTTCATAAGAAGATGGCTTTGCTGGTACCACTACCACTGGGGAAGCTTTTTTGTCTCTCTTCAATTTGTTTCTTAGTTGACCATCTGTCGATAGTTTAAATCCCAAAACATCAAGGTATTTTTGATTGACTGCAAGTCTTTCTGCATCTGTATGGCGAATGTTCGAAGGAATGTTCTTTATATTTGATATCTGTTTGTGAGTTTCGGATACAATGGAATGAATGTTTGGAGACGGATATACCAATAGCCATGTTGAGAGAGCTATCACGGTTAAAAACAAGAGCATGAAATAAAAGTTTTTAGTCTTCATTAGATCCTGAAGTGATTTGCCTTTGATCTTGAAAGCTGGTAAGTATTGGTCTATAGTTTTCATGTAGCCAGCTTGAGAAAATATTTGATTTTGTATACACTTCAGCTTGATCAGTTTGTATGATACATTTGGCAGATGTTTCTGAAAAAGAAAAAAATACACTACTAGTATTAAAAACTCTGTCTCAAACAAATGAAACTGTGGTCTTTCCCATTCACCAGACAACAAAACGTTCACCAGACAACTTCTCCATATAATGAAAGCATTTGGGGAAGATCAGTTAACCCTTTACCACACGGCAAAATTTAAGACCTATTGAAATTGAAAGCATTTGCAGAAGACAATTTCATAGTGGCTCAAATGACGCAACTTTTCTTTGATAGGGTAGAAAACTTTGTTGGAAAAGGAGAAAATGCTGGTTACCAGCATTTTCTCCTTTTTCCACAATGTTTTCAAAAGGCCTCTTCTTCAGGGGCGTCAAAAGGCGTCATTGTGTGGTAAAGGGTTAATCCTTCTCCAAACAGCAAGTTTTATACTCGTTAACCCTCAACCTGCTAAATAAGTTAACTAAAACTTTCAAGTCAATAGTAAAAACTGGAATAATGTTATTTCAAACTTATTTTTTTTGAGAAAAAAGTCTCCTTATCGGGCAGAGTAGATCCCAGATCAGACTGCACATTCTGTACAGTCTGATCTTAATCTTAGTCCGTAATAGGTCAGTGAGTTGCGCTTAGAAGGTTAAGGGTTAAATTCAAAACACCTTCAGACAACAAATTCAATATCAGTACAAATGAGCTGAAGTTGTCTGAGAGGGTAGTAAAGATTCTTGGTTGAGATGAATTTTAAAACCATTCTTTTAAAGCATTCAGGACTGGTTGAAATGAATTTTAAAACCAGGTAAAATGTAAAGAAAAGATACCTGGCAACTTTTGACCTGCTTTTGAAATTCATTTTTCTGCCAGCCACTAACACTTGAAATAACAGTGCAACGACAGATTGTCATCTTCACAATAATTTCCATACTTTAAATTGGTATGATTTCAGTTTAACCCTTTACCAAACAATCCGTGGTTTTAACGACCCTGAGGACGAAGCCTTCCGAAAACATTGTGGGAAAAGGAGAAAATGCTGGTAGCCAGCATTTTCTCCTTTTCCCACAATGTTTTCTACTCCTCCAAAGTCAAGTTTCAGTTTTTGAGTCATGTTTATTTGGTTGTCTGCAAATGCTTTCAATTTGGACAAACCTAAAATTTTGTCGTTTGGTAAAGAGTTAAATGCATTTCAACACCTGCATTGTTTACTTTTAGCTGCTATTGGGGCTTTAATCACATGCCCTTTCCTCTTAATGAATTTATATGTCACTGTGATTGGGCTAATCACACTGACTAATAAATTTATCATGAATAAAGATCTTGTGATTGAGATGTCATTAACATAAATTTGATGTATGAATGAATTTGCATTTATTTATCATTGCCACCGGTTGCCCATGTGAGCAACACCCCCTGAAGACTGTTAGTATTGTTACAGGGGATAGTGCAGATACAGGACAAAACCCTTCCTAAATTAAGCCTGTTTCTTTAACGTGCTCCGTGTAAAGCACCTTCACACGGGACCTCGGTTTAACATCTCGTCTGAAAGACTATTGGTAATTTTAGATGGCCAGCCATGGGAATCAAACCCATACCCAAATTTGACGTATGGACAACCAACCTATTTTCAAGGGGTACCCGTTTTCAAGCCCAACATAATACCTGAGTTTTGTAGTACAGATAACTGTCTCCAAAGGTGATGTTACTTTTTGACTGGTTGCCTCTGGGTACAGAGACGATCAAGACAAAAACAGTTGAAATCTACGCACAGATTTTCTGCGCAAGTTTGAACTCTCATAATTTCACAAATAGAGCACAAAACTAGGATCTGAACATACCTGTTGCTTGCGTATTCAATAATCCTTTGTTTGAAATACAAATAATTTCAATTTAAATGCTGAACATAAGAAAAAAACAGTTCATCTGTTACTCAGAGTAATTTACGCTCCCGAAAACACACAAAATGGCCGCCACGCACGATAGATTTCGTCAGTTTATTTTCCCCGAGATCTAAATGTTGTAAATGACTTCTACAAGCTCTTAAGGTAATGAACGGTTTAATAATTTGTCTTTGGTCACGTCTGTTACTAAAAGTTAAGTGCATTTCGCTGCATTACAGATTAAACCGACGAAACAGAGTCAGTATAGCACTGTATCTTTGCTAACGGGAAATTTACGATGGTCTTGAGACGCTACGGTGCACAATAAATGTCCAAATATGAAAAAAATCACTGTAGCGTCTCATTATTGAGACTACTCCCGATTCGGGGTCTAGCTCCGATGTTATTTTTGTGATTGTTTCTCTGCTAGACTCCCACAGCAGCCTTCTTTAAAAGTATCGGGAATGAAAACGATTTTACCGGCATCTTTTCAAACGGCTCTATGCGACAAAATTTCCAATGACAGCTAATAAAATGGGCATGGATTGTTAGATAAATGATTAATCTTTACAAAAAAACTGATGTTAGTTAATATCTAAATCTTACCTTCATGCAAATCTGTACTTTTCAACGTAAATAACCGTTGACCTACTTCACCAGAAATCAAAACATGTTGATATCATCAATGCGCATGTCTCAGCAGAAATCGCAATATCTCTGACACGCTACAGGACGGTTCATTTGGGAATTCCACTGTCGACAAAGGCACCTTATACGAAAATGGTTGTTAGGGTTAGAGAACCAGACTGTACAAAATTCAAATTCCGTTGAGTGCGCATGTCTGTTTAGCGGAAGTCGCCATGTAAGTTGTTTACAAATGTCACTGGATTTATTTACGTTGGGAAAAAAGGTAAATTTCCATTGATTTAATTGGTATTTTGCAGCACAGCTTGTGTGATGATAATGATTAATCATTTATCTAACAATCCATGCCCATTTTATTAGCTGTCATTGGAAATTTTGTTGCATAGAGCCGTTTGAAAAGATGCCGGTAAAATCATATTCATTCCAGATACTTTTAAAGAAGGCTGCTGCGGGAGACTAGCGGAGAAACAATCACAAAAATAACATCGGAGCTAGACCCCGAATCGGGAGTATATTGAGACTACCGAGTTTTGCAACAAACTATGAAATGAATGATGTCGCTGTTTTGTGTGTCCTGTTTATTTGAATGTAAAAAACAATGTCACTGCTGTAAATTTATGAAATGCAATATAAAGAAGACAGTATGCATGCAAAATCAACTCTACTGTAGTCGAGCAAGTTAGGCGATATTCAATATCTACGAACCGTCGGGAGCATTTCGCTAATGCACGCTCTTTTGTTGGAACACACTAACTTAAACAGTATTGGTTTACAATAATGCCTGTTTTACCTTGCTTTGAATAGATCTATGCTTACTGATGTGGTTTGTTTACGAGATATCGTCGTTCAATCGATCACATTTTAATTTTCCAAGCATTTTGTGGTTGTCATTAGTTGTTGTTGTTGTCGTTGTAAAGAAAGATAACTCTTAGAATAAAAAAAAGGTGTAAACAACGGCTTTAGATGTAATTTTCATGTCTAGAGCAGATATTTTTGCAAAGAAAATCCCTCATTACCAGTCTTCACGTTCTTTTAGCAGAATTATTTTCTTTATACACTGATTAATATCAACAGTTTGAAATAACGTTTAACCAATAATATTACTATAGTCTAAGGGAGGTAACTAATGATTTGGTATCCATGTTTTTTGACTGTAACGTACGAGTTGTTTCCCTTTGACCATGAAAGTGAACGTGTGATTAGCACTGTAAATGTAGAATCCTTTCATCTTTATCACAGTTGCACGATGTTGTTTATTCCTTATATGCTTCGAATTTCTTGTCTGCTGTTGTTTCCGTGTTGGAAGAATCCGGAGTTTTTTTGTTTCTGACAGTATTAAAGACATTTCCAGCAAAGAAATTCGCATGGTACTTATTAAAACATTCTTACAATAAATATGCAGAGTTTAGTAAACATCATGGCAATCTAATAACTTGCCTGTATGAGACAATTTCACTACTTACCACAATACTCTCAAAATACACAACAGGATCTCCTCATAAGAGTGTTGAGCTCTAGTTGGCAGGTAAGAAAGAATAGACTTGGCCATGAGCATCAAATTCTACAACCTTCTCTCTGGGGACATTTTAATTGATCTGTATGGTGTTTAACGCCGCTCTCAAAATTGATTCAGTTATATCTCAGTGGCCAGTGCACCTTTCCATGCTTTCCTGGAGTTTCTTTTGCCAGTACTCCACACAATATTCTTCCCAAGCCTCTGGCTGCTTTCCCACATAACCATGGTCGAAACAATGGTCAGCAGATAGAGGGGAATGAATCCTGTAGCAATGACTATCATCAATCCTTGGAAAGAAATTGGCTGAGCCAGGGATTGAACCAGCGATCTCCTTTTCTCAAGTCCTCTACGCTACCGACTGAGCTACAGGGGCTTGGATAACTATTCTGAACATGACCTTTAACCTAGGTGAACCCAGATTGACAGGCTTTTTATAGAGGGTTGCTCAAAATAAATACTATCATGTGTACAAGTTTTATCAAT
Source organism: Hippopus hippopus (assembly GCA_946811185.2). Lineage (NCBI taxonomy): Eukaryota > Metazoa > Mollusca > Bivalvia > Cardiida > Cardiidae > Hippopus > Hippopus hippopus. Next base: position 11,101,738 of record OX328111.1, read on the forward strand.
TAACTAACATACATTATGTACCAGGGAAAGTTTTGACTGATGATTCCCTGCTTGACTCCTGTATAGTGGCCTTTTTGTTTTGCAACAGTTCCCTTTTGAAATATTGTTACAAAATAAATATTTCCTTTTTGCAACAAGTCTTTTGTTCTTTGCTGCATATTATCTTTTTTATGTGTCTATGCTTCAAGCCTTAAGCCTGTATCATACAATCCCGAGTTTTATCGACCCCAAAAGAGATGGCTTTTAAAAACATTGTAAGAAAAGGAGAAAATGCTGGTAACCAGCATTTTCTCTTTTTCCCACAATGTTTTCTACTCTCTCACAGCCAATTTTCATAACTCCAGCCACATCTAAATTGTCTGCAAATGCTTTCAATTTGGACGACTCAAATTTTTTGTTGTTTGCCTCACAAAAAAATTTCGGACTCATTCCTATTGGATGCACTTGCAGATGACCAGTTAGAGTTTACTCAATACTTTAAGGCCGAGGCTGCTAGTTCAGTCATACAAGACATGAGACCAGAAGATCGCCGGTTCAAATCTTCAACACAGCCAATTTCTTTCAGAGGAAAGACTTTTTGACATCTGTTTTCGGAAACCTTTATTCCTCAAGGATGTTAAAGGAATATTTGGTATTACTCGAATAAATTGACCTGAAATTGACCTTTATGCAAAGAATAATTAAAGAGTGAGTATTTATATCATTGGGTATAATCTGGCGGTACGGAAATTCTGTTAACGGTAAATGTCGGGTTTGACCCTTATTGTGCCAAAGTCAAAATAAGAAGCTTTTGTGGATGACATAGATCAAGATCAGACTGCACAGAAAGTGCATCTTGGATCTATGTCAACCGCCATGTATTACCATTTTAAACCAACAAAATCATGTTTATTTCAGGCATTTTAAGTATTTTTTAAAGACACGGTGAATCTATTATCTGCACAGAGTTGAAAAAATGTTCACATAGCTCCGCATGCAGACGACAATAGCTGAAGATAAGTTTGGACAATAATTCAAGCGTGTAATGTATGGTAATAGAGGTCATCCATTTCATGTCAATTTGTTTGACTAATAAAGGATTAACTCAAAAGATTTTTCTTAACCCTTTACCACACAATCCCGTCTTTTAACGACCCCTGAGAAAAAGGCTATTGAAAATATTGTGGGAAAAGAAGAAAATGCTGGTAACCAGCATTTTCTCCTTTTCCCACAATGTTTTCTACTCTTTCTAAAACAATTCCAATTTTTGAGTCACATTTATTTTGCCGTCTGCACATGCTTTGAATTCGGACAAGTCTAAAATTTTGTTGTTTTGTAAAGAGTTAAAGGCTTGACAAAACAAATAGGGGGTACAAGAATGTGCAGTCTGATCCTGATCTATGCCGTCTGCAAAAAGCCCTGAGGACACTGAAAGGATATACCATTTCATAACCCAGAATCTGAGCAAATAAAGACAAACTGAACCATTCATCCTTCAATCATGGTTTTATTTTCATCCATTGACTGAAGACAACCACATTATAGTACTTACAACCACATTTAAGGTGAAATGTTAAAATGACACAAAATGTATGATATACATTATTTAAAATCTAACCCATTTACCTTAAAGGCTATATTTATTTGTGCTCCAGAATAATAATATAGTATTGCCTAAACCAGAAATATAATAAATCTTTTTTGGTTTTAACACTGCAAAACTATCCAGTTTAAAAAACCCTGGGGAAAAGGACCTTTCAAAAAAAAAATTTGGGACAAGGAGAAAATGCTGGTAACCAGCATTTTCTCCTTTTCCCAAAATGTCTTTTTTACTTCTACAGACAAATGGACTTATTTGAGCCACATGAATGAAATGAACATTTTCAGTTAAAGATATTTTCAGCTATTTACCAATCGAGAAAACTTTAGACATGCCCAAAATGGAAAGTATTTGCAGACAACAAAGTAATTGTGGCAAAATAATGAGATTTGTCTGTGAAAGGTTAGAAATCATTGTGGGAAAAGGAGAAAATGCTGGTTATCAGCATTTTCTCCTTTTCCCACAATTTTTTTAAAAGCCTTCCTCCTAAAAGGCTTGTCTGAGTTAAGAATGTTACAAGTATTTTGGCTGTAACATAGTAAAAACATCTGTCCAAAGTTGATCCTAGATTAGACTTTCCATTTGTTAACATAACCTTCATCTGTTTTCACTTCTATAATAGTTCCTGTTTTGAAAATAAGCATTATTTACTAACTACTTGAAACTTTTACCATAAACTCCTACGCTGACAACAAAATTTTAGACTTAATCATAATCAAAGTATAAGAGAGAACAATTTAAATGGGCTCAAACAAAAGGATTTGTCTTTGAAAGGGTAGAGGACATTGTGGAAAAAGGAGAATGAGCTGGTTGCAAGCATTTTCTCTTTTACCAACATTGTTTTCAATAGCCTTCTTCCTAAGTATATTAAAACATGGGATATTTTGGTAAAGAGTTTTTGGCTTTGTATCTTGATGAAATGACAAGAAACAATATTTATCTAAACATTTAAGTTAGTGTAGATCTTGTTATAGATTGCAAATTTTGTTTCATGCAGTCTGATCTTCATCTACATAATCTACAACAGCACTGAAATTTGTCATTATCATTCTGATGGTTGGTGAAGTTACAGGTTGATAATTGGCAAGAAAGAAAACAGTCCATTCAAAGGACATGCTTTTCGGTACATGAATTTACCGTCGGTGAACACTCCCTCACCTGATCATGTATTTTAAAATCTTCGAAATTTTAGAAGCATATACCAAATATTTTCAATCCTAATTCATTTCTAATTCCTAAGTCTAAGACAAGCCATCTAACTAGCTTAGCTAGCGTGTCTAAGCAAATCAGAGGGGTTGTCTCAGAATTCAAAAATAGGAAATTGAATATGACTTACTGGTGACTTAAAGTCGAAGCTTTAACCGTTTACCACACCATGCTGGTAACCAGCATTTTCTTCTTTTCCCACAATGTTTTCTACCCTTTTAGAGACAAATCTAATCATTTGGTCCACATTTTATATGTCGTCTGCAAACTCTTTGAATTTCAAAAAGTCTGAAATTTTTTTGGCAAAGAATCAAACATGAAAAGTCAGCAAGTGCTCAGTTTTGCCAGCTTTATAAAGAAATGAACAAAGAGAAAATGAGACTATAGATTTACAATACCACATCAAGTAAGCATTTACAAGTCTTGTATTTTATACTAATAAATAAAGTACAGTCTAACTTGCATTAAAAGCCATTTGTATTCAGCGACCCCCTGAATTAACTATCTGTCACATTTTATTTGAATTTCATAGTTTTTAATATTAGTAAATCTCTCTTAACTTTTTCCAAAAGACAAATTTTAGACTTGTCCTAATTGAAAGCTTTTTAGACGACGAATCAAAGGTGCTCCAATGGTGGAAATCGTTCTGGATAGTGTAGAAAACATGGTAGGAAATGGAACAAATGCTGGTTACCAGCATTTTCTTCGTTTCCCACAATATTTTCAAAAGGCTTCTTTCCCAGGGTCGTTAAAACCCTGACTTGCTTGGTACAGGGTAAAATTGCCATCTGTTTTACCAGATGACAATTCTTCAGACTTGTCCAAATTTGAAAGCATTTGTGCACAACAAATAAAATGATGGAATTTATCTTTGAATGGGGGGGGGGGGGAATCATCATAGGAAAAGAAGAAAATACTGGTTCTTTACCCATTACCTTTTCAAAAGCCTTCATCCTCAAGATTGTTGGGCCATTCTGTATAGAGCTTAGAGGTTTACTTAATATGTCTGTTATGTTGGGTGGTGGCTGCTTGAGACAAGTTAAACTGTACTGTAAAATGGGAGCTCTTACAACAATTAATCATTCATACAAACAACTATCTAACCTTTTGACTGCTAAATCATGATTCATTACCTGCTGCTGATTATTTTTTCTACGTTCAGAATACTTTTTTAAAATTGTTGTGAAGACAGAGTAATTGCTTCTTTAGAATGATTTCAGTTTTTGCAACAAATGTTTTCACAAGTAAACCCCAATTCATATTAATTTCTCACATTTAACAATGATGAAATATCTGGCTAGGCATATTTTTCCTTTTCCAGAATATTTTTGACACAAATGTGGCATGTAGTTAACTCTTACCATACCACAGACGACATCAGAAGCTTTTGTGGACAGTGTAGATTAAGATCAGACTGCACAGAATGTGCTGTCTGATCTCTGATCTATACTGTCCACTGCTTAATTCTGAATTGTGACTGTACTCCGTCTTGATCATGCAGTGAAACTGTATTTGTAGCCTTTGAGAAAATGCAATTTATTTATTCCGTAATGAAAGAGTTAACCTGCTTGTATCAAGCAATTTCAGCTTTTTCCAAGATGTGTTTTATATGTTTTCATATAAATAAAACACACTAGTTAAAATTTCCAAGCATTTGCAGATGACAAGTTGAATGCGACTTAAATGATCTTTGAAATGGTTGAATGAATAAGAGAAAAGGAGAAAAATACCAGATACCAGCATTTTCTCCTTTATACAGTTGTCAAAAGGCTTCTTCCTCAAAGGAGTTAAAATATGGGATAGTAAAAACAAGTGTCCTTTCAAAGACATCTGAACTCTTGGGACTGTTCATTGTTGACCAATTATAATGAATACAACACTAATATCTTTTTGCCAATAAGCAAATGAAATGCTTTTCAAACATTGTGACAAGTACTAAAATCACTCAAAACCATTAACTCATTGTGTAACCATTTTAACAAGCAACCCTATTCACAAACCATTATTGACACTTTACCAAACAATCCTATGTTTTAATTACCCCAGAGAAGAAAGCCTTTGAAAACATTTTGGGATACGCAGAAAATGCTGGTACCCATCCTTTGGGCGACACTGAACATATCATCTGCTTTCAATTTGGTCAGGTTTAAATTTTCAGTTTGGTTAAAAATAATTTAATTGAAGAGTAAATATCTGACTTACAGCCATGAATGTACATGTATCAGCCAATCAAACTGCTAGTCTTAGATTTCTTTGTTTCATTTGTTTGCATCATATTTAATGCCCTTTGCAACATTCTTTCAGCTATATCATGGTGGCCAGTGCATCTATGCACGCCTTTTCCAGGGTTTCTTTTACCAGTACTTTGCAGAGTAATCTTCCCAAGGCTCTGGCTACTTTCTAACATAACCATCATTATATCAATGATCAGCAATGAGAGAGGAATGAATCTTGTCACAATGGCTATTATCAACCCTTGGAAAATTTGCCCAAGCTTGGGATTCGAACCAGTGACCCCCCCCCCCCCCCCTCCCGGTCTCAACTCCTGTACATTACAGATTGAGTGCCTGGGCTTGGCACTATTCTTGGAGTTTAGAAATATTACTGATTTTGGTAATTTAATCCAAACTATTATGGATTTTCATTTTCCATGAGAAGTTTTTCAAAGTCACAATATGTGTGCAGTGTAGTGGAAATGAATAAATTATGATCACACAAACTAAAGCATCATTACAAAATCTAGGATATATACATGATACACTATACACAATAATAGTAATTCCCTTATACATCACACTGTCCTACTAATTTCATTAGCAAAACACAGAAAGGAAGAGTTGAAAATAATAGGCCAGCAGTTTTGACATTGGGACCTTTTAGATAAAAATAATTGTGACGAAAATTAGTTTGACATATGAGAGCATTGATTTAATCCTTTACTGCACAATGCCGACTTTTAACGACCCTGGGAAGGAAGCCTTTTGAAAACATTGTGGGAAAAGGAGACAATGCTGGTAACCAACATTTTCTCCTTTTCCCACTATGTTTTCTACCCTATCAAAGAAAAATTGCACCATTTGAGCCACACTAAAATTGTCGTCTGCAAATGCTTTCAATTTGGAAAAGGCTAAAATTTTGTTGTCTGGTAAAGGGTTTAAGATGTTGCCTCCTGCCAGCTCCTTTTGTTTTTTATCTTGCTTCAGATGAACACTGAAGCAAAAGTAGACAATGCTGGTCACAAACAATTTCTCTTTTTGCCACAATGACTTCATGTGTATTCATGCACTAAACTGTATATTGCATTGAATATCTTAAACTTTTCAAAATTGTAAATTATTCTTGAGAGACAAGTAAATACATTCAAAACCCAGTGTAAAAGTTTTGTACATCATCAAAAAAAGTACTAAGTAGTCAAGTAGAAAGTACTCAAAAAGTGGCAAAAAGTTTTGACTCATGTCAGCCTGCACAGAAAAAAAAGGTCCCTACTTAAATTCTTAATCAAACACAGGTACTTATTTAGATTCTTTACCAAACAACAAAATTTTAGACTCATCAAATATTTAAAGCATTCTGCAAATGACAAATTTAATTTGCTAATGTTTGTCTACCACCTGCCAAAATATTACAACAGAGACCAGCATTTTCTGCTGGTAACCAGCATTTTCTCCTTTCCCCGCTATTTTTTCTACTAATGTTTTCTACCCTTTCCAAACCAAATTTCAATTTTTTATTAACATTTTATTTGCAAATGTTGTAAATTTGGACAAGTCCAAAATTTTGTTGCTTGGTAAACAGACTAATCCAATCATTTGTGAGACATCTAATTGGTCATTTGCAAATTCTTTGAATTTGGACCAGTCCAAAATTTTGTCATTCCATAAGGAACTAATTCTTAGTTACCAGCAGAAAGAATATCTAATACACCTTATTCAAACAGGTTCTATGATTCCTTTATACACAAAGCCTTTCAACACACATAAACAGATTTTACACTTCTGCCCACAAACACACATTTCATACACATTTTTTCTACACATACAGTTAACAAGCACAAGATGAAAACAAATCACATAATATATTACATATTTTTTTTCTGTATCATTTAAATATTGCACAAGGACTATCATTGGGTGTTTAGAATCTGAATGATAAGTACAAAGTATTTCAAACGAATATAAAACAAAGAAGCATATAAAAAATACATGTATAAACAGGTGATAGTATGTTAAAAAGTCCAGCCATACCAATGATGTATAACAACAATTAAAATCAGTGTTTCTTATAAAATTCAGTATTTACCCTATACCACACAATCCCGAGTTAAACGACCCAGAAGAGGAGGCTTTTGAAAACATTGTAGGAAAAGGAGCAATTGCTGGTAACCAGGATTTTCTCCTTTTTTCACAATGTTTTCTATCCCTTTAAATACAGAAATTATTATTTCAGCTACTGGTACATTCAATTTTTCATCTACAAATGCTTTCACTTGGCCGAGTCCAAAATTTTATCCTTTGGTAAAGGGTTAATCTGCATGCTTATCCCTTACAGAGCAATAGGCAAAACCACTTGCAATTGGCTTTTACAGACCACATAGTTTAAGATCAAAATGCACAGAACATGCAGTCTGATCTTTGATCTATACCGTCTCCTTGTGTAGTCAAGCCTTAAAGATAAAAGTCTTGCTCAGGATTGTATTTTTAGCCGTCAAAAGATGTCCAGTTTATATACATGTATTTGGCGAAATTTAGGTCTCTTCCAAACTATCCGGAGTTCTAATGACCATTAAGAAGATGACTTTTGTAAACATTGTGAAAAAACGATGATACACAAGCAAAGCTTACTTTCGAATCTTCTTCTTTTAAACAATCTAATTTTCAGTACTTATCCGTAATTGAAAGTGGTTTTGTTACTACAGGCATACTGAAATAAGTCAGTATGCCTCCTTCAGCTGAATGGTGAGCCTAAAATAGCTGTTTAGCTTTTTCAAAGAATATACTCTCTACAATTATAAAGAATCATTAAATGAACTCTTAGATACAGAAAAAAAAAGCATTAACCCAACACATGTTCAGAATTATTTACGGCTCAGATCTCAATTAAATGGGAAAATGAATTTAATGAAGATTGCTATTAAAGTGCATCATAAGCATTCTTGAAATAACATATTAAACCCCCCCCCCCCTTTAATAAGAGCTAGAACTTGACCTTATTCACTGTTATGGTAAATTGTAGTAATAAAATATCCATTCCAAAGTAGGACTGCATCTTTTAAAAAGTAGGGTTGGGTAAAAAATTTTTAAGAAATACACTACGTAGCTTTTCTATGCTTTACAAAAAAAACTTACAAATTCATCAACAGCTTAAAAGATATATATGGCATCAAAAAAGACTTAGTATAGTGTTTTAAAAAGAAATTTACCCATTTAAAATAAAAAGACAATATTTTAGAAAAGGGTTGAATTGGCATTTACTGCTTAACCTTTTACCACACAACCCTGAGTTTTAAAGACCCTGAAGAAGATGGCTTTTGAAAACACTGGGAAAAGGAGAAAATGCTGGTATTTTCCTTTTCCCACAATCTTTTCTACCCTATCAAAGAGGGAATTCATCATTTGAGCTACATTTAATTTGTTGTCTGCAAATGCTTTCAATTTGGACTAGTCTAAAATTTTGTCAAGTAGTAAAGAGTTAAAGCCAATTCTTTACAATAGAACTTAATCAATAGAAGGGTTCTTTTCTATGTTACAGTGTACCAGTATCTAATTGCATCCAAATACATGCACTCTTTGATAAAACCATCTCCTTTCCACAAAGTATTCCACATAAAAATCATCAACTATCCTTAAAGTGCCACTTGACCTTAACAACACCACCTTGTTTTTACTGCTCTGGACAGCCAAGGCTTTGGCAATAATTTGGAACACAAAATAATGGCTAATCGGAAAATGCTGGTAACCTGTAGTTTCTCCATTTCCCACAAAGTTTGCACCCATTCAAGGACAAGTCTTGTCATATGATATACTGAGTGATAGACTGATTAAATTCTGCTTTTTTATTCATGCCCCTTTCAACATATCAGTTAAACCACAGCTGCTGCTCACTTTTCATATGTGTAACCGAAATTTGTTTTTGGAAGTGCAGAAAACATTTTGGGATAAGGAGAAAATGCTTACCAGCATTTTCTCCTTTTCCATAGAGTTTCCAAAGTCTTCTTAGATACAGTCTTTTAAACTTTATTTGGAAAACGGTCATTCAGTCAGACTTTAGTCCACATTTGTTATCCCTAAAAGCGCTCAATACATATAAGCTGATATATTCAGTCCAGAATAAAGCCCAGATAATTGCAATTTCATGGTTGCTTTTGTCTATAGTGTTTCAGCAAAGCGGACAGTGTAGATCAAAGGTCAGACTGCACATTTTGTGGTCTCATCTTGATCTACACTAGCCGCAAAGGCAACTATAGTTGTGAAAAGCATTTTAATGGTTAAGAATCCATGACGGGGTAAACCCTACCAAACTAAACTTATCCAACAAACAGAAAATCGACTTTGTATGGAGTTATCCATGATGATTCTATGATGGATCCAGACTATGCTTCTGTGATTTCCATTCAAACAGTAATCTGCAAAGAGCTACTATAAAGTATACTTCACTCTCTATCTCTGTAATATCATTCAATATCTCTGTGGGATGTTCTTGAAGGATTGTGATGAATGAAAATGATGACACCAGGCAAAAAAATTGAAGATTATTCGACACTAGGACTGATACAGCAAGTAATTCTTTATAGATGTTGGCAGTGGTAAACGGTGAATTTCTTGGAGCCGTGTTTTCCCTAATTGCTGACGTATAATTCTTCGACAAATGTCTGTTAGAGGTAGAGGTTCAGCTGAAAAAGATAAAAAGAGCACTCTTCAGTCACATGTTATATTTTTTCTTTATCTAAGACATGCATCAAACATACTTTGTCATGACACATTTACATACAGCAATGAAAGCAAACCATTCATGAGCAAATAAGTGACAGTACAGGAAAGGAACATCCCAGGATGGTATAGAAATCATCACAGAAAAAAACAGTGATTGCTCATCCTGAGAAACTGCTCCTTTTTCCAAAAATGCTTCAAAAGTCATCTGCAACAAGGCACAAAACCTTGTTTCTTCAAATGTGTTTACTTACTGTTCGATATACCAGTTTGGCATCTTCTCATAAAAAAATCTACAGAATAGAACAAATCATACACAATCTTAAGTTTGATAACAACAAGTCTTTAAAAATTAGTTTCCAAATTTGTATTTATGGTTACTGTATATCAATCGACTCTGTAGCTCTTTACCACACAACAGAATTTTAGACTTGTCCAAACTCAGAACATTTACAGATGGCAAATCAAAGGTGGCTCAAATGATTTAAACTGCCCCTAATTGAGTAGAAAACATTGTGGTAAAAGGAGAAAATGCTGGTAACCAGCATTTTCTCCTTTTCCCACAATGTTTTCAAATGGCTTCTTTGTTAAAAGTTGTCATTGTGTGGTAAAGGGTTAAGCAGACAACAAAATTTAAGATTTGTCCAAACTGAAAGCAATGGCAGACAAGGAATCAACTGTGGGTTGACTAATAGAATCTGTCTCTAAAATTATAGAAACCACTGTAGGAAAAGGAGAAAATGCTGGTTATTTGCATTTTTTTCCTTTTTCCTATAAGTTTTTCCTCAATGTTTTAGTAATGATACTTTACTAGACATAACTTCATTTCTTATCTCACTACTAACTACATCGTAACATGCATGTTGAAACATACTCTGACAAGCAAGAGTAAACTACTCCTGAAACAATGCCTCTGATAGGTAACAATTACAATACTTACGATCCAATCCACCAATATATCTCATAGTGATTTCACAGTGTCCCCAAACTGCACTAACAATTGGATACAGTTTCTTCCCTTTAAGTCCTCTGAATGCTACACCTAAATATTGTCCATCAACAACAAAACTCAGCGTTCCTTCATCCATGTCCAAAACTACTAAGAAGCTATCTGGAACCACAAAATTCTCGTCAGAGTTCAATATAGTAGGGTATGTTTTACCTGGACAGTTTTTCACATCATGATAGAGTTTATTTCTACCTAAATCCCATCCCCATGAATCACTGTTACTACCGACTAGAGATTGATATCCTACACAATGCAGGGGAGCATCCTGCGTAGCCACGCCTACAACGGCATGAGTTCCTCTTTGACGAGTGCTCCAATTTATTTCCCATACATGTAGTCCCCGTGTGTATCCAACCTTTCCACGAATACAGTCTGTACTTTGAGCTACTGGGTGACGGTGAAAAGTCATTTTGTCATCATCTTTTACAAAGATATTCAGAGATCTGTCATCAGCATTCCACCCATGTTCTGACTGCACTTCTTTACTAACTGTTGGCATATCTAATAACATATCTAGTCTAGCTGGTTTCTGAAAATCAGGGTTGTAGGCAATTTCTCTGTTTAAAGCTTTACAGTTTTGCTCACGAGAGGTGACGGTCTTGATTCCACCTGACACTTTCTGACCCATGTTCATTTCTTTAAAGCTGACACACTTAATTAACCTGTACAGCAAAGGAAAAAACATACATTAAGTTAGTGTATATGGTTCAAAGAATTTCTTAAATCTTCAAGTTTGAAAAAATAAAACCAGTTTCACTAAAATGTTACATACATCCTTAACCAAACTCATTTTTTTACTCAATCTAATTGAGCACAGGTGCAGGGGACAACTTCAAAATTGATACAAACCATCCGAGTATCTCTGACAGAATAGAAAAATTGTGGAAAACAGAAAATAATGCTGGTAACCTGCATGCTCTCCTTTTACCCCAATAAAGTTTTTAAAAGGTCCCTCCTTTGGAGTCATGAAAACATGGGATTGTTTGTTGACCCTTTACCAAACGACAGAATTTTAGACTTATCTAAATTAAAATCAAATGCAGATGACAATTTCAAATCCAATCTACCAAGCTTGTCTGCAATAGAAACATCTCTCACCCTGTCCTAAAGAGTAGACACCAATTTTACCAATATCATTTTTGATGCTACAGAATTTGAGAAATTAAATGATGCACAAACTGAAGCTAGGTGTCGCAGTGCAAATGACACTTTTTAATAAAATTTTCCTTTAACTGAAAAACCAGACTGATTTTCAATGTAAGTCCTATTTACAAAACTTAGTCGATTATCACAGTTACCAATAAATCTCAAAAAATTAATGCCAGGTACTATTTTAGTAACTGGCCTTTGTAACATATGCCTGTCCTTATTTTACTTCGTATTGAAGTTTACTGTTGTTTTAACAGCTTAGTTCATATCACGCCGACCAGAACATCTCTGCATGTGTTTCCCGGCTTTCTCACACCAGCACTGATAAACTTTCTTTCCAAGCCACTGACTACTTTCTTATATGCATCAGAGGTGAGAGGCGAAAAAAGCTGTCCTCATGCCTTCCCAGATTCAGAGGCTTGCTCTGATGTTATTTGTTTTATTATGACTCTGCTAGCCCCCATGTCAGCCACTCTTCCAAAGCTTCTGGAATGAATTTGATCTTACCTGCATTTCTACTAACAGCTCTATGCGGTAATATCTTTGCTGACTGCCAATAATACATCTTTTAGAAATGCAATTATCCATTGACTTACTTCAATGAAAATCGAAACTAAGCTTGACATTTACTATCCATATTCCTGCAGTCATTTTATGTACAGTAAAGTTCTTTTTCCATAATTTATCCGCTTTTGTTTTTTTAATCAGCCTTGGCATGGCAAAGGAAACAAAACTGTAATGGATGTGTTTCATTTACAAGGCAAGGAGTCATACTAAGCACTTAAATTGCAGATCATCTGGCGATATTTTTTCATTTGGAATTGAACACACATGCGCACTAACTGAATTTATAACGAGTCTTTGTAAACAAATTAAGCAGACGTGTTTATGTTTGAATAAAGGTAAAATACCAGTGTTCAATCAGGGTTCTCCTTTGACCCGGGACTCCGGGTTTTGACGCATGGAAATCCGAAATGACCCGTTTTTGACGCTAAAAAATATCTGCCTAAGCGTCAATCTGACGCATGAGATTACCAGCCAAAAGGTCATATAAATTATGTCGCATGCATCCGGCAGGAATGTAGCCTATAATAAACACTATCAGTGTCAACTGTGTACAGACACACGCAGCTCTGTTTATCACACGTAATCAAGCTGGCGAGTGGCGAGTCATTTTTGGAAACTTGATAAAGGTGTTAGTCCAATTATCTAGTGTATAATGACAGGTTTTCAAGTTAACTGCTACCCTAATTAACAAATTTATGTCAAATCATGCATTGATACTTGTAAAAATATTAACTGATTTGAAAAAAAGATCGCTGGAAAAAAACGTGAAAACCCATGACACAACAGAAATCAGTTTGACATCGTCCGATCAGAGGCACTTCAAACTATCTTTTCATCTTTGGTGACAAATTTAAACAGTGAATTTATACTTATTTCTTTATGAAACAATAAGTGAAAGCTAAAATTATGAAACAATAAGTGAAAGCTAAAATCTCTGTTTAAAAATTAGGAAAATCTTTTTTAATATGAAAATAAACAACAACCTATAGATGAGATGGGGGGGGGGGGGGGAAACCGGAACAAGTGTGAAAGAAAAAGTAATTGGTCAAGAAAAGAAGACTTAAATCTTAAGAAATAACACTTTAATGGATGTGACCTTTATTTTCTCCCTTTTCCACAATGTTCTAGGGTAAGAAAGACAAACCAAATTGTTCCAGCCACATTTGAATTGTCGTCTGCAAATGTCTAAAATAATTATGATCTAGTCAAAAGTTTTTGTTGTTTGGTAAACAGTTCAAAAGTTGTTTGTGTCCATTTATTCATCAAGATGAATAGCATGCTAGGGCTGCAATTTAAAATTCTTCTCTCCACTTCATTCCAACAAGTCTCTACATAAGATAGGGTATTTTCTTATCTAATTCCTATCCATAAACAAAGAACATAAATGGAAAGTTTTCATTATTTCACCCTTATCTCTCTGTGATAATTTTGACCCTTGGACATTTCTATTAGACTCTTGGAAATTCCATTTTGACTCTTGGAAATTTGGGCCCAAGAGTCAATGACTCTTGGGATTCTGGACCTAGGGAGAACACTGTTCAATCTGAAGCATGCCGGTGCACCATAGGCCCCCTCAAGTCCCAGATGGCACAATTCTAAACCAATCCTGGGCCCTTCAGGCTTGATCTTAAAATAGCCATTTCGCAAATTAGGGTCATTTTGTCTGTTTCTGCTCTTTCTGCTAAATGAACACAATGCTGTCCTTTCCAGTAAGAATTCATCAGTAACCCGACGGATGTTATGGTATGGGATCAAAATGGTATCCTGTTATCGATCTTTGTATCTGATGATTACTGGAGATACACATGTACAACAGGCACCAGTCTGGTTACAAATCTTTCAGCTTCATTGTTCATTCAACATCAAAATGAAGTGAATTTGTGAGTGCTTTGAGCCTGAATGGGGCAAAAAATGCAAAACCCTTTGAAAATACTTCTTTGGAAAGTATACTTGGGCCAGTACCTACCCCTAGTTCAAGCGACCATAGAAAGGCAAGTATCAAACAAAATAAAAAATGACTTTTTATATGTGGCCCCAAGTTTTCCCAAATGACCCTCTATCTTAATGTCTATGGGCCCCCTTACAAGCAAAGCTAGATTGAACACCGAAATACGAAAAGATCTTTGAAAACCATACATGTACTAAATTTGGTGTCAATGTGAAGTTACACCGTTTACCTAACAACCCATGTTCATTTTAATAGCTGACAAGCAAACTGAAGAAACATACGACTGGCTGAAAGATGACAGAATGAATGAATGTTGTTTATGGCGCATCAACAGCTTTGGTCATTTAGCGCACATATCTGTGTTAAAAGATCATAAAAGTGGAATTTTTGATCTGAAAAAGTTTTGAATACATCAATAATAATAAAAAGGCTGAATTAAGAAGGATGAAAGATGACAAGTAACATTTTGAAATTTCCAGAAGCTGTAGAAGAATGGCTGACATGAAGGGGCGCAGAGAAACAAACACATCAGAGCAACCCTTCAGACTGAAAGGTAACTTCCCATTTCGTCTACTCCCATTTCGTCTACTATTTCTGAAATTGTTCCCATTTTGTCTACTCCCAATTTTAGATCCACAGTGTTTCTCCCAGAGCGCGTTTCTTGCGTTTTTGACGCAATGATTTCTTAGCTGACGCACTAAAATTCATCGTGTACATCTTTTCTGATGCACCCAAAAAAATACCAGTTCAACCAAAACAATAGTTTGTAATGTACACCATGACGTCAAGCTGAAATACTAAGGGGCAAAATAAGGTTTGTATGCAGAGACAGATTTTGTACGCCATGATTATTTTATACTGAGAGTTCACATGTATGATACGGCACCTAGTGTCTGAAACTGATTTTATTGATGATTTACTGATAAATATCTGCCAGTACTGCACAAAAAAGAATTAAAGAGCATGAATTGCTACCAACTGGCTTCTCTCTGACACAGTCTCACATTTGAAGCTCTTGTAATTAACTAGGTACAGAATAACTATAGGAAGGTCAATTTGTCTCCGTGCTTAAAACGTGTACGGTCTGTGTTTTCTAGATGCTTTTCAAAACAGAATACACTGAAAAAGAAATACAGAAAGGACTTGCAGACTGTTTCGTTGTCCCTTCCACAAATAAACACCTTGAAAACATGAAAAAAAGTGAAAAATCAACAAGTGCAACAAATATTTGGGTCTGGTCAGACTAACAAAAATAGTTTCAGTTCCAAGTCGGCGGAGTCACAAAGGTCCAAAAACGTGAATTTAAGTAGCTTTAAAAAGGCATTTAAAAAGGTGACCCTCAAGATTTCTGTATGATCCCCAAAAATTAGGAATAGGGGTCACAACTGACCCTCAAAAATTTGAAGCTGGGAGAAACACTGCATCCATTTCTTCTACTTCCCATTTCGTCTACTCCAATTTCAGCTACTACTTATGCTACATTTTATTTTACACCCTTTCCCATTTCTTCACATAAGATAAGATTTTAGGGTAAAATTTAAAATTACTAAATTTACAAAATTTGAAATCATTTATTTATCATAGAATAATACTCCTATATTAACTCTTTACCACACACAGGGTCCAAAGAATCCACTCATTTGCTCGTATTTACGAGTAAGAAATGGACGAGGACGAGTGAAATATCAGTCGTCGTCGTCCGGCAGGACGAGTGGTGAATAGATCTAGGAGATAATAAACGAATAAGTTTTTCAGATGAATATTTAATTTACAGGAGACAAAATGGCCATTCCATTATTTAATAAGCCAATTAAGGGTATTCGGGATCTCAAGTATTGAAACAGAACATAAAACACGCTGGTCCCCGCTCCAAATAAAGACCGGTTTCAAGTCAGCCGAATGATATAACCCGGGACCTTTCATTGCAAACAAAAATGATTTTATATGCTTCGGGTAGATCTAATTCAAACGAGCAACTTTGCTGATAATAAAACAAACGATATTGACGCAAATACTTTCCCGAAACCAGTTCAAAAACTGTGTTGTTTTGGCTTTATTAATTTCTGTAACTTAATCTGATAAATGGTACTGATTATTGAAACCCGGTATTTAGGGTTCGTTGCTACGGGACACAATATAATTAGCGTTTGCGTTTTGTCTGGAAAAAAAAAATGTCCAAGTCCAATATAAGAAGGGTTTTTCTCGTTGGACGAGTGAGGGTCAAAGCAGGGCAAGTGTTTTTTTAAGGTCACTTGCCCTACAGGACGAGTGCCTTTTCTGGAAATTTTTGGACACCGACACAGTCCTGACTTTTAACGACCCTGAGGAAGAAGCCTTTTGAAAACGTTGTGAGAAAAGGAGAAAATGCTGGTAACCAGCATTTTCTCCTTTTCCCACAATGTTTTCTGCTCTATCAATGAAAAATTGTGTCGATTTTGCCACCTTTCATTTGTCGTCTGCAATGGCTTTCAATTTGGACAAGTTTAAAATTTTGTCGTTTGGTAACCAGTTAAGTGGATTTTTGATATTTATGTAAACATTTAAAAGAGAGACATCACATTATTTGGAATTTAAATTAGATTACAAACAGGAAAAGTGAAAAAGATCTATACATTATCTTGATATAAATAGCAATTTTTATTTGTTTTCTTGAAATGAAATGTGTATAACATGGTAAAGGGGAAGGACATAGTCAACCAATTACTTTTTACAAAAGTGTGAAAAACCTGGATACAACTTATTTATTAGGGTCTCCTGTGACTGTGACAATAGGGCTCTTATTTAAAGGATTCAAAAGATAATAGCTTTGATGCAAATTTAATTATAACTGTAGACGAAATGGGAGCTGAGTAAAATTTTGGAGTAGATGAAATGGGAATGAAGTACAGTCAGACGAAATGGGAGTAGACGAGATGGGAATAAACTGACTGAAAGTGTACTCATGCCTTTCTCTTTGATGCTTCAGTAACCATTATAGCAAGGGCTAGTCAGTCATTCCTTAAATGAGAAACGTATCAAATACCAGGGAAAATAAATTCCTTATACCCTTATATACTTTTGACTTGGCACAAACCCGATGTTTAACAATAACGGACGCCATGAATTGTCGATCGATGGAAAGAAATCAAGATCAACTGTAAATATTTCTTTACAAATCTGTATCGAACAGTATTCAGCGGTTTGCCTGTCTTTCTAGTAAACTTCAAGCTCTGAAATTTCCGTGATTTACAAAAGTTTTAGAGGATTTTTTCTTTGTTTTATTTCTCAATGCATGAACTTCCGGTTGACAGCTGCAGCCTCTAGATAATTTTTCTGAATAATGTCCTACATTAAAGTCATATTTCACAGTAAACAGATACCTGAGGTTTAAAATTCCGACATAGATGGCTTAAATGGTAAAAGTTCTTCTTCTCTGCGATTTCTACGAGTTCTCAAATCATTTTGATCGTCTGTGGTGATGCATTGTTTTCGATTAATTTCATTCCCACCACACGCAGACAAAACCAAGATGGCGTCCAAACCTGGAGTAGATCACGTGACTAATAACAAATGACATCATGATATTTGGGTCAATTGGTACTGACAGTGGTACAAGACAACACAATTTTGATTTCGAGCTCACTGCTTTTAAAAAGCTGGCAAATATTCTTTTGAATTTTTTTTTTGTATTTTACAGGTTAATCTTAACATTGATAAAACTAATTAGCACAAATAGTTTAGTTCAGCAAAAGGGTTTTCTCGTCCTTTTCTTTCATGGGGAAAAGTGAAAAGACGTATTATATCAGAAGAAAATATCACGCTCTCAGAAATTCATTAGAGATATAGTAAGACAACCGAGAAAGTAAAATGGATGGTCTGATTTAAAATTTTTGTTATATAGAAAGTGATTGAAAACAGGGACAAGATCGGTCGTGAAATTATACATGCCCTTTTCATTGTCTTAGTGATAGCGAAGTCGGAGAACCCGACTATACGGTAATTGCCTGTGAACCAGCTTATGTTTTTTGGCGGAAAAAATTTAAAGTAGAAAGGGGAAGCTTAGTGTGCATTTTTCCCTCGCCGAAAATAAATGTTTTTCTTAAAGCGTTTTAAATTTACCATTGTAAAGAAATAATTATTGGTATAAATATACAAAACAAAGTATCGCGTTGTCAACTTCCTCGGCATGTGAAACAACTGCGCATGCTTGCTTCCTTAGCAACAACTGCTTCACAAAAGCGCACAGAAAAAAAGGCAGGGTTTGTTTAATCTTTGTTTTTTTTGTTTTCAGATGATATTCATTGACAAAATTATGGTCCAATAAGATATGATTTCACTACCTTTTTTTTTTGTAACAAAAAATTTGTTGTTTAGGGGGGCACTTTTGAATAATTGATGAAAACTGATAATCATCTCTTGGTTGCTGCAATTCAACATTTGCCCAATTTAAGCTAAAAGATCTTTAGAATATTTTAGGAAGCTTTGACAGGTTTGCAGTCTGCATCTTAAGATAAAATGATTTCATTTTGCATAGCAGTAGTGTTAAATTCTGAAAAAAAAGGGAATTTCACGTTTCGTTCATTTAGTCTTGGATGTATTTTTCAGATTTTCAAGCCCCTCTTTTGCAAAGCTCTTACCAGACAGCTTAGCTATTCATTATTATTAATTAAACCATATCATTGGTGCTTGGCTGGATAGAATGCACTTTAGCAGACACACTTTGGCCATTTTGTTATTTGTCAGTATTACTCGAACAAATTGACATGAAATAAATGACTTCTTTTACCATATATTACACGCTTGAATTAGATTCCAAACTTAGCTTTGGCTATTGTCGTCTGAAAGCAGAACTATGTGAACGTTTTTTAACTCTTTTTGAGGCTAATAAATTCATTGTGTCTTTAAAGAATACTTAAAATACCTGAAATAAACATGATTTTGTTTGTTTCAATCGGTAATACGTGGCGGGTGACATAGAACTAAAATGCGCTTTCTGTGCAGTCTGATCTTGATCTATGTCATCTGCAAAAGCTTCTTATTTTGACTATGGCACAATAAGGGTCAAACCGGACATTTACCGTTAACAGAATATCCGTACCGTCCGATTATACCCGATGGTATAAATATTCACTCTTTAATTATTCTTTGCATAATGGTCAATTTCAGGTCAATTTGTTCGAGTAATAACTTCTGCACATTACTTGTTATCAATTCAATTTGACACATGACTTTAAACCTGAAAATAAGCAGGGATGTGGGGTTGGCAGCCCCCTAGTGTAGGAGCGTAATCGAATTTCGCCAACTCTGTTTTCAGCCAATATTTTCGTGTGACATCATCCTTTCACAAAAATGATTGATATCATAGCAGCAAAGGTGTTTTGAACTGTCATTTGAATCTAATGACAGAAAAATGTCTATCAATTGGGAAAAAGTTCGTAAGCGACCTATCACATGCTTTTCCCTGCCATTTTATTACCACTTTTCAGGTGTCTCCTTTATATGCAAATTTTAAAAGATTCTTTTAGCTTAAAACTCATTTGTGTCGTCTATTTTCAATTTGACTAGTCATCTTTTGAACTTTAATAGCTGAAGTTTCGTATGAGACACCAAAAGGGAAATATCCATATGGATTACAGAGGGGTCCTTAAATCGACTTTTTCCTAAGATAATCGATCAATTCAAGTACAAAAATCACTACAAAGACAGGAAGATACCTTTTTCTGTGAGCTACAAAAGGTTATCTTTTTTGGATTTACAGCCTCTTAATAGCCAACACTGTCATCCTGATTTTGATCAGTATCGCAGCAGAAATAATTACACGAAAAATCACTCAACTGTAGATTTTGTTTTCTGAGAGCTGTGTTTTATTTTCTTTGGATTTTCTCTTAGGAAGTAAATGTAGAGTTAACATCCAAGGGAGGAGATGAATATTGCTGAAACGATGCTGTGAATTTTTTATTTCATTTTACCCTCTCTGGAGCCTCTAATTTTTGGAAAACCAGAGTTGTCGAAATTGGCTTACTGTTTTTATAGATGGCAACTTTGTACTGTCTCACTTCTAACAATGTTTTGACAGATAACTTTAGATGTTTAAGTGGTAAAAATTACTTTTACAAAAGTATTTGGATACAAGTGCATAGATATTTAACCAGAAAGAAAATTACTATTGTTTTGTGCAATCTGCAAGAGCAGTTTCCCTTGCGTTGGCAAAATTCGATTACACCAGTATAGTAATCAAGTACTTATTTATAAGTACAGTATTTATGTGTCTTGGTATTTATGTGTCCGTTAAAGTGCAGTTGACCCGCTTGGCTTGCAGATATTGCAAAATGTGCAGTCTATTATTCATTGATCTATCATCTAGAACTACTATACACTGCTCAATGTTCTGTTCTCTCAGTGTAGAAGAAGATGGATACATTTTAATATTTTTGTCAAATTTCACAATTTAAAACAATCAGTACTCTAGTCTGACATAAGACTATACACATCCTGTGCAATCTGATCTTGTTTATACTGTTTGTAAACAAAAGTCAGTGTGATCTTGATCTGCATCATGTGCAATATTGACTGAAATTGTACTCAGCACCCTTCAGTTTTACTTGATTTTCATAATAAGATTTATGAACAAGTATAGAAAAATGGCAGGCAAAATAATTTTTATTTTTCACACTAGTTTAGTAAAGAGTAACTTAAAAAACCAAGGAAAATCAGCTTCCTTGTATCATGTAACTCTATCTCAAGATTTTAATCCATGTAGTGGTAAAAATATGAGATGAAATAGATTTTCATAGTCAATAGATATTGAAATTTTACAGCAATTTTTTTTTTCTCCAGAATAGTTGGCAAAGAAGCAGACAGTGTAGATTCAAGATCAGACTGCACTCTCTTTGCAGTCTTATCTTCACGTGCAATGTCAGTACCAGCAATTACATTGCAGTTCAGCACTACAAGGGTCAAGTTTGTGATACATGAATATTTATATATCTAAAATTCTGAATATAAAGAAAAATGTATTTTAGTAGGTTTCAGAAATAAGGCATGGAAATATATCATCCATTGATCCTTTTATAAGCAATGACTTCTTTTTTGCATAAGGGGAGCTCTCCAAGTTAAAAGCCCGCTAAGACTTGATATCAGGACCATGCGTAAACAAATATCAATGGCATCATGTTTGATATACAATCAGATGCAATCATCTATATAAACCGAGCACATTTCAGTGCAGTATTTTTAGGCTTTCATTTCTCATTTGTTATTCTCATGGGTTAGGAGATAATATTGTGCTATCTTTCAAGACATTTTCATTTTTTTATCAAATGTGCACAAGTGTTCAAAGAGAGATAACTCTGTCAAACTGGCAATAAAGAAACATTTCCTATTTGTGCCACTTGTTCTTATTAAAGGATTAAAGGCCCAATAGCAGCAGATATATGGGTAAATTTCATTAACCCTTAAAGCACCTTTCAAAACTGTAGTTGCCTTTGCGGCCAGTGTAGATCAAGATCAGACTGCACAGAATGTGCAGTCTGATCTTTGATCTTCACTGTCCACTTTACCTAAACACTTTTGTCCGCTTTACCTAAACACTATTATCCGCTTTACCTAAACACTACTGACAGAAAGCAACCTTTAAATTGCACTTTTTTGGGTCTTATTTCTAGACTGAAAATGTCAGTATGGTTTATTTGACGCTTCAAGGTTTAATGTCATTTAAAGTTTTACAATTATTTTGATGTAGATGATCTGTTCGCCCTATGCCTCACAATCCTAAGTTTAAACAACCCTGCCTAGTAAGACTTTTGAAAACATTGTGGGTTTCTCCTTTTCCCATGATGTCTTCTAACCTTTCAAAGACAATTTTCCACATTGGCCATATCTAATTTGTCATGTGCAAATGATATTGGATTTGGACAAGTCTAAAATTTTTGGCTGTTGTAAAGAGTTAAAGTGGGATTGGTAGAACAATGCATATAAAACTGGAATTAATGTCACCAAAATTAATTCTAGTTTTAATATTCATTGTTCTGCCAGTGACTGGAACTTTGACCAATTGTACTTTAACAGATTGTCAGACCTATGATAATGGCCATACTTTTAATTGGTATGAATAAATACACAGAGTTGCTTAAATTTGGCTGCTATTGGGCCTTAAATGGTAAACCTAGAAATTACATGTGCAGTAATCGGTTTAAACAAATTCTTTCTCATTTATAGGCAAAATAAAAAAAAAGGTTTACTTCTGCCATTACTGCACAAGGTATTCTGGATTTATGAGACCTAATCCACCCTCATCTTCCTTACCGGGATACCCTACACCACCAAAGGGTCCAAGACCAGCCAATGGAAATGTGGCCAGTGGATCGCACACCCAGTTGTCTAGACCAGCAGCACCAGTGCCACCCAATGTTCCAGGTCTGAACCGGGCTAAAATGGATCAGAGAAATGTTCCATCACTGGGTATGCATGTTTGAATCTCTTGTTATAGATACATATTTTTATATATTGATACAGCATTACAGTCAAAATTTTGGATCAATTTGCTTTGTACTTTAAACAATCAGTCTTTGGAAGAGTGAAACTCAACATAAAGAAAACACTGTCACCAAAGTGTTGTCATGGGTTTTCCTTCTTGGCCTCATTCTGCATAAAGTTTGAGGTTTTCCCTGTCAATAAATTACAGAACATGTTTTTTCTAAATTTGTTTGAACTTACTTTTTGAAGAAGGAAAGGTGATAATTTTATGAGACATGAAAATATGCATATTCCTAGGTAATTTTAGAAGGTTTTAAAAATAGTCAGATTCTTAGAAACATGATCAAAGCTTTACCAAATGTTATGACATAATGAAACAAAACTAGTTGAAAAACAATGTTTAAAAACAAACTATCCAATGATGCTTTTGTTCTTCTTTTGATCTTTGGACAGATGGCATGAAAATCTTTTGACAGAATGCCAAAGTACAGTAGTTCCATCTTTAGTGGCAAGTGGAAAAGATCTGGGTCCAAAATTAAAGAGCCCATGCAGTACTGAAAAATACTGGACACTTTCATCCTGGGCAAATACATATGTATCAGGCTCAGTAAAAAGGGGGTTTAATGATAGATCTGCAAAAAAGTATTGACCCATGTCAGCCTATGCAGCTTGACATGGGTTGAAACTGTTTGCTATTCGTAAGTTTTCTGCTTGTCCAAGGACCATTCTACCTCATGAGTTGGTTGGTTGTTAGACAAAACAGATTTTAAGGATCCATAAGTATGAGACAACTTGCTTGTTAAAATGCATCACAGGGATGTCAATATCAAAGAATATGATAAATTACACTGCTATCCTTGTAGCTGTGGGCAACAACAACAATCCTACATTCAAGGACCCAGCCCCGCCTGCACAGCCGGCAAATGTTGCAAATAGGTTTGACAGATCTCACCTCTACAAACCAGCAACAAAGCTGCCAGAAATTACTAACGTAAGTTTGATCTTTAATGTGTTAGCACTGAATATATGAAACAGGCATTCTAAACTGGGTAAAAAGTTTCTGGGGCCACATTCACGGACCATTCAGAATTCAGTTATGATTTTAAATTTCAAGACCAGTCATCTCATTGGTTGAGATAGAACATTTCATCCAATCAAATGGCTAGACTTGAAAATCAGAAATAAAACTGAACATAGAATTATTGGTGAATTTAGCTGGATTGTTCTTGCTAGAATGTCAGGGTTGGTATTCACAAACCTTTCTTTAGAACATTCTTAGTCTTATTTTCCAGAATTTTCTAAATTTGAAAGTAACACAACTTCTGATTGGCTAAACCAATTGGTTTAGCCAATCGAAAGTTGCATTACTTTCAAATTTAGAAAATCTCATGTAAAGACTAAAAACGTTCTTTAGAATGGTTGGTGAACATGGCTCCAGGTTAAATCTAATATATCAGGCTTGATCCAACAGAAAAGTTGTGCTTAGTGCTTTGAAGTTGGAAATAAATTTTATGTATATTTAGGTATTTAGGATGATAAATCTTTTTGTATTATGTCAAACCACAAATACTGGTACCCAAACTAATGTAATCAAAATTACCATTTTGTCATCTAGTATAGGTATTCTTAGGTTGTTGATGAACCAGCCAAGTTGCCAAAATTTTCAAATCGATGAAGAAAATATTTTGCACAGTAATCACCCAATCTGATAGTGATACTGCTCCTGCAGTTAAAGTTGCTATCTGTCTCAGACAGTTGTTTAACTCTTTTCCTGCTGTTTGTGGCCATGGGTGTATTATGCGGAGAGTGTAAAGCAAGATCAGCCTGCACATATGTGCAGTCTGATCTTGCTCTACGCTCTCTAGTGCTTGACTGGCATATTTGATCATTTATAAATGAGATACAATACAGGTAAACTTAATAAAATCTATTTTTGTAAAAGTCCATAAATCAAATTCGACAGGATAAGGGTTAAACACTGTGTTGCAAGACTACTTTGTGCTAAATATTTTGCAATTATTCAATCAATTTACACAATAATAATATTTTGACTATTTAGTGAAACTGCAATGACCGGCTTTTGAAAAAAATGGGGACAGGGAGCAATATTATGTAACAACAAGGCAACTGCTCCTTTTCCCAAAATGGTTTTAAAGTTTTAATATAAGAAAATATTGATGCATAACATCAATGGCGCTGCAAATCAGTTGTTTCTTAAATAGGGCACATTACAGCGGGTTAATTTTTTACGCCAAGGGCATCACTTGAACAAACTTCGTAGAGGTCCATGTGGTGATAGTACATGACAAATATTTAAACTCTGGGCTATCTGGGATATGATCTGGTTTTTATCGATCTGGCAATGAAAGTACGGTATTTTACATGTTAAAAAACAAAAAACTAGTCCAAATAGAAAAACTAAGTCGGTACGGGCTCAATCTGGTAATGAAAAAACCGTATTTTTACATGTATGTTAAAAAGAAAACACTGAACCAGTCTATATAGTAAACAATATGGCTACCTCCACAGGCACTTTTCAAAAGCGAATAAAAATATAGTGCCGCCGCTCATGTGGCGCCACAAACAATTTAAGATTTTCTTTTTTTTGTCTTTTGGAAATGTTTTTAGCTTTTTGTGATTTGTACTACTTATAAGCAGGTCTAAGATGCTGACAAATCCTTTACCAACAGACTTTTCCACTCTGAAAGTATTTGCACGCGACTGATTAAAAAGTGGGGTCAAATGATGGGATTTGTCTTTGACAAGGTAGAAAGCATTTTCAGAAAAAGAGAAAATACTGGTTACCAGCATTTTCTCCTTTTCTCAAAATGTTTTCAAAAGCCTACTTTCTCAAGGTTGTAGAATGTTACAGAATTACTTGTTAAAAGTTAATGCACAGCTGACGTTAATTATTGTCATTATCATATGGTCTGCAAAATGCCAAAAGAGGCTTTCGGATATATGCATAAAGTGTCTCGGATCAGCCTGGCCAGGCTGTGCAGGCTAATCCAAGATGGCACTTTACGTAAATATTAGATTTTGTCCTACAATAGACTTGTGTGAAACAGAAAATCACGCTTGATTGGAAAGTGTCGTCTTGGATCAGCCTGCGCGGACTGCGCAGGCTGATCTGAGACGACACTTTACGCAAATGTCTGAATGCCCCTTTTCACCTGTTGCAGGACAATATTATATAAAATCATTAATCACAGCAGTATTACTGATTTTTCTTTCAACATTTTTACAGGGCTGATGTAAGGTAATATGATGTGAAAGTATTTCTGTATACATGTATATGTGTGTGTCTTAGGATTAACACCTTAGTCTGTACTAGACAATAACATTTCAGACTTGTTCCCAATGATAGGCTGAATTGCAGACAAAAAATTAGATGTGGCTTTAGTTAGGGATTTGTGTTTGATAGAGTTGAAAACATAATCCAAATAGGCAAAACTGCTGATTATTCAGTATTTTCTCTGTTCATAGAAACAATGTTTTCAAAAAAGCAGTCAACTTTAGGTTGGTCAAAAATAGGGATTCTTTGGTCAAGCATTAACCCTTTGCCACACAATCCCGAGTTTTAATGACCCTAACAGAGAAGGCTTTGGAAAACAATGTGAGAAAAAGAGAAAATGCTGGTAACCAGCATTTTCTCCTTTTCCCACAATGTTTTCTGTCCTTTCACTTACAAATTCTATCATTTTTGCCACTACTAATTTGTCGTCTGCAAATACATTTTGTGCAGTCTGATCTTGATCTACACTGGCCACAAAAGCAATTGTTGAAATAGACTCTTTAAGCATTAAATGTTTAGAAATGGTGCATAACAGTGAACGATAATTTTTGATGGCATGATGTAGCTTTTATTTGATACAGCACTTGCAGTAGTATTAACCTCTTACACCTGCTGGTCTTTGACCAATCATTTCCTCACAGCTTTGTCCTGAAAACATGCTCGTAGAGTTTGATATAAGATTCCTAATACATTTTCTTGTAACAGTAGTAACATTCATTCCTTCATTCCTTTTATCTTCTTAGCTTGGCTGTTTTCGAAGAAAAATGTCAGGGTATTGTCATAGCTCTGTCATCGTCTGCTTTGTCGTCATGCATAAACTTTGGCATTTTATAATCTATCACATAACCTCCCTTGTTTTCAGTATAATATACCCATTACAAATTTTCTTATCTTATATATACATGTTTGATATCATATTTGTTTGACATCATTTTGTATGTATTTTATTGAAGTGAATGGGTTTTACGGATATTACAGCGGGTGCATGTATAAATGGTTTTGCACATCATCTGATCTATATTTCGTGAAATTTTGTTATATGATAATAAGAATCTGACATTCGTTGGCATTTGAGATAAAATTTTATTAAACTCGTCAAGGAAAAATACCATTAAGCTCGCCAAAGGCTTCCTTAATAACATTGCTTAATAACATTTACCTAGACTCATTTAATGAAATTTTATCTCAAAAGCCAACTCATGTCAGATCCTATATATCTCTGTAATTACTGAAGATATTTACTTCAGAATCTGACTAAGTCTTAACTCTCAAAAGGGGAACCCATACAAAAAGGGCAGGTAACCATTGAAATAATTTTGACACAGTTATGCCCCTTTTTGACTTAAAATTTTCTTTGAAAATCATGCAGCTGCAGCCGAGCTTTGGCACCAGCATGTAGTGCTCTTAATATATTTTGAGACTGCAGTTTTTTAACAAAACTTGTGGTTTTTTCTGGTCATTTGTTTACTAAATAATTTGCCGATAACTATAAAGAACTAGGTAAATGGGACAGACGTTTAAATGTTTACCAAAATTTTAGACTCATCTATGCCGAACGAATTTGCAGATGATGATTAAAATATCCTCTAGATGATGGGATTTATCTTTCAAAGAGCAGAAGATTATTAGAAAAGGAAAAAATGCTGGTTACCAGCATTTTCTCCTTGCCAACAATCTATTCAAAGTCCTTCTTAATCAGTTTCATGGTTTTTTTTGTTGTAAAGGCTTTCTCCAACTCTATTGGATGACAAAATGACAAAATTGCAGACCTTGATAGAGTAGAAAACATTGTGGAAAAAAGAGATATTACTGGTAATCAGCAATTCTCTCCTTTTCTAGAGATGTTTTCAAAAAACCTTCTGCCTCAGGGTCATTAAAACTGAAGATTGTGTGGTAAAGGTTTAACCCTTTACCAAACAATCCCTGGTTTTAACGACCCTGAGGAAGAAGCCTTCTGAAAACATTGTGGGAAAAGGAGAAAATGCTGGTAACCAGCATTTTCTCCTTTTCCCACAATGTTTTCTACTCTTTCAAAGTCAAGTTCAGTTTTTGAGTGACGTTCATTTTGTCGTCTGGAAATGCTTTCAATATGGAAAGGTCTAAAATTTTGTCGTTTGGTAAAGAGTTAAACCTTTAGTAAATGATCACAAGTTTTAACAATCCTAAAGAAAAAGACTTTTGAAAACATTCAAAGACAAAGCCTAGCATTTCCTCCTTTTCCATCAATGTTTTCTACCCTACCAAAGACAAATTCCATCATCTGAGTCTCATTTAAATTGTTGTAAAATGTTATCAATTTATACAAGTCTATGTTTTCACCATTTGGTAAAGAGAGCTCTTTTTTTTTGTTTCTGCTTCCTTTTGTTCTAGTTATACATGTATTGGCTAATCCTGTTCTATAGCTTTCTTTCTACTCTGTCCCTTAAATGCAAATAGGTAATAACCGACATTCTTTATCAGTGAATGTTTAAGACATTATATGGCTTGCAACACGTGAAAAAGGGGCATTCAGACTTTTGCGTAAAGTGTCGTCTCTGATCAGCCTGCGCAATCCGCGCAGGCTAATCCAAGACGGCACTTTACGACTACATTAGATTTTGTTCTTCAGTAGACTTGCGCAAAATCGAAAATTACATAATAACAGAAAGTGTTGTTTCGGATTAGCCATGTGCGGAGTGCGCAGGCTGATCCAAGACGACACTTTATGCAAATGTCCGAATGTTGCAGGCCATATATTCAAGACCTCTTTGGCAGAAATATCTCACAAAGTTGTAAATATATGATCAGGCTGCACAATCTTTGCAGTCTGATCTTACCCTGTCTTTTAAACTGTCTAAATCTCACTACAGCATCCAGAGTTAGATATTAGTGATTTGTCTATTTGCATGCACTTTCCTATACATTTGAGCCATGTTCTGTGAAGAGGGTTTAATGTATCTGCAAAACGTATGAACCCAGGTCAGCACAGGATGACCTGGGTCAGAACCTTTTTGCTATTGGTTAATTTTTTGCATATAAAGGGATTAGTCTAACTAATGATTTAGTTGGATGTTAGGCAAAATGGATTTTGTAGATCTATAATCATGCAATATGACTTACTCAATATAATGCATCACGAGAATGCACTACATCCTATTTTACCAGAGTGCAGCTATTATTATTCAACACCCACATTCATTTTTACTGATTTTCTTTGTGTTTTGTTATATATCATTCCTACCATTGATGAATCAGTTAAAACAATATCAGATCTCAATTGCCAATAAAATTCTAGACTTCTCTTAATTTAAAGTATTTGCAGATAACATATTAAAAGTGTCTGTAACATGATGGGATTTGTCTTTGAAAGGGCAAAAAACATCTGGGGAAAGGAAAGAATTATCAACAAGCAATTTCTCGTGTTCCCACAATGTTTTCAAAAGCCCATTTCCTCAGAGTTGTAAATTCATGGAATCATTTTAATTACTTTCTTTAGGTATACATAACATCATTAGTTTTTCTTGCCTGAATACTAGGATTTAACTCTTTACCACTTAATCCTGAGTTTTAACGACCCTAAGGAAACAGACTTTTGAAAACATTGTGGAAAAAAGAGAAAATGCTGGTAACCATTTTCTCCGTAGTCTACTATGTTTTCTACCTGTTCAAACAAAAATTTTCCTAATTTGTGCATCATTTAGTGTGTCATCTGCAAATGATCTCAATAGATTAAATGAAATGGTTTAACCTATCAGAAATCAGACTAAGAATGCAGTTTGGAATTGTTGGTTAACACAGGGCCCTTATTGAAATTTTCTATTCTGTTGATTTTCAGTTTATCTGTTTACTTGTTTTGAATAGCAGTATCCCATTACCATAAAAATATCTGATTTTGTGCCACTGAAGTAAATATGTCCTGAAAACATTGTGGAAAAATGATCATCATCGTTTTCCATGATTTTTATATATCAAAAGTTTAAAACATTCAAATGCTTTTTCTTTCAGTCATTTGCAAAAGTTATCAAAATGATAAAAAAAGGAATTCTGTATCTTATGTACTAATGTTATATTTTTTACCAAACAACAAAATTTTGGTGTCACCCACATAGAAAGCATTTGCAGACAACATAATAAATGTGCCATGGTTGGAATTGTGGGATTTGTCTATGAAAGGGTTGAAAATTTTGTGGGTTACCAGCATTTTCTTCTTTTTCCAAAATGTTTTCAAGAGCCTTACCTTTTTATTCAAGGTTGTTAAAGATACATCTCTACTCTTTTTCAGCAAGTTTTTTGACCCATTTCAACTTTAGTTAATGAAACTATGATCATTCTTGTATTTTCATGCCAAATGTTGCTGGGATGTAAAGATGTATCTTTAAAACTCAGGATTACTTGATAAAGAGTTTACCTGTTGAATATATGGCTTTCTTTCATAATTGTATTGCAAATTCATATAAAATGTTGTTAGCTTTTAAGCTTTTTGGAATATCATTGCACTTTTAGGTGTTTTTACATCAAGTGCCAGTCAAAAAGTTGAAAAAAAAGTTAATTTTTTACCAGTAGACAAAATTTTAGACCTCTCCATACATATGTTATTTTGAAAGCATTTGTTGACAAAATAAACACGGCTGAAATGATAAGGTTTGTTTCAAATCATTGTAGAAAACATATTGGAATAGCAGAAAGAATGCTGGTTGCCAGCAATTTCTTCTTTCCAGCATTGTTTTCTAGAGCTGTCTTCTTTCTACAAGTTAAAAAAAATTTTACCAAACAACCCCAAGTTTTAAGGAACATGAGAAAGAAAACTTTTCAAACATTGTTTGAAACACTGGTTACCAGCATTTTCTTTTCTTTTTCCACATTGTTTTCTACTTTTTAACAGAAAAATTGCAGCATATGAGCCATGTTTTATCCGTTGTCTGCCAATGCTTTCATTATGGACGAGTCCAACATTTTGTTAACTGGTAAAGGGTTTACCCTTTGCAACACAATCCTTTGCAATACAAGTTTTAAAGACCCTGAAAAAGCTTTTGAAAAAATTGTGGGAAAAGGAGAAAATGCTGGTAACTCTTTACATAACAACAAAATTTCAGACTTGTCTGAGTTCAAAGCATTTGATTATGGTTCAACTGATTGAAAGTGTTCCAGACACTGGTAGAAAACATTGCGAGAAAAGGAGAAAATGCTAGTTACTAGTATTTTCTCCTTTTCCCACAAGGTTTTCAGAATCTTTTTTTTCTCAGGGTGGTTAAAAATGGGGATTGTTAGGTATAGGGTTTTGGGGGATTGTTATTGTTCACTGGATTTTTATGTTCAATAATAGGATGGTTTAGTTGCTATCAAGCCAAAACCCAGAAGACTGATGAGCACTGATGGACCATATGAGCCAACAGGGACAAAGGAGCTGAAGGTAGAAGCTTTTTCTTTCATGCTTTTCAGTAGTTTATAGAAATCTAACAGTAAATCATATCCATAATTCACAGATGAATGTTAAAATTCACAGGTGAATGTTATAACTTTTATTTTTGACATACCACCGATATTCATAAAACATGAATGAATTTTCAACACGTGGACATCACATTTTATGACGTAGACAACATCACTCGTCATTATTACAGCTAGTCCATATCTGACTTGATTGAATAGATCTATTTCGCTTGAAAAACACACTAGTTTTCATGATGAGCAAAAATTAGACCTGAAAAGAAAAGTGAAAATGAAGAGCATAAGAGAAATAGGATAATTGTTTTTTTCAGTGTAAAATTGAAATTTCTTTCATCTTGTGAAAAGCAATGGTCATATTTTCTTATGAAAGAAACTTCGATCATACACCAAAACAGAAAATTATCCTTTATATCTTGCACCTTCAGAATATTTGTAAATTTCCTTCTTGTAATATTCCTGGTTGATCTAACATGGAATCCAGTTTCAATCTGAAAACACTCAGTGTCTGTCTCAACCTTTTGAATAAAATATTCATACATCACAATTTATCCAAGGAAAGTAGAATGTGAATTTCATGCCATTCAGATACAATATTTGAGAACTTGGCAATGTAAAAACTGTAAATGGTACAATGTAAGTAGAAAATTAGAAAGATAAGATTAAAAAAATGTTTTTTTTTTTTTCTATTCAGCTTCCTGCTATTCCTGGGGCTACAGAGGCTGCACATGCACCAGGCTTGCAGCCCATTCCAAGGGTACGCCCATTCTCTCCAAAGGGACACACCTTCCAGCCCCAGCATCTACCTGCTCCACCAGCCAATTCAAAGAAACAGACTCATAGAGTTCGACCATTGCACAGCCAGCTGCAGAGAGTCAGCTCGCTCATGGAAGCAGGCCCACAAAGGGCTCCAACACCGATTGAATCTGCATCTTATGACCCACTGACAGGTCACAATGGATCCAGTATGACCTCTGTATTGAATGGGGTTCGCATGGACTTGCCTTCACCAGTTAGTGGTAGGTGTTTCTGCTGTTTATAAATTTCCTAGTGCTTGAAGTGCCTAACACACCTATGGTTTGCTTTCCTGCCATTGTAAATTAAAATTTGCGGTCTGATCTGAATCTAAAGTATTATACTAAGGCATTCTCAGGAAAAGCACCCTTTAAATTGTAATTATGATGGTCTTTTTACATTTTGATAAGTTGTTTCTGCAAAGGTCAAATAACTGACACTGTTATAACTTCTCATCATAATTGGAGCATTTAAATTTTCCAGTGATGATTGAATGTGGATAATATGGAATTATCTTTGAGAATTTGAAACATTGTGGGAAAAGGAGAAAAAGCTGGTTACCAGCATTTTCTTCTTTTCCAAAACTGTTCAGAATTCAAAAGCCTTCTTTCTCAGGGTCATTAAAACTTGGGATAGTTTGGTAAAGGGTTAAGTAGCTAACCTAGTACCAGGACATACTGTCTACCACTCTTTATTGAAGTATGAAACAAACAAGCCATATGAATGGTTCGAGATTATATAGCCATTTAGATATGGCTTGCAACACGCGAAAAAGGGGCATTCGGACATTTGCGTAAAGTGTCGTCTCGGATCAGCCTGCGCAGTCCGTGCAGGCTAATCCGAGATGGCACTTTACGACTACATTAGATTTTCTGCTACAGTAGACTTGTGCAAAACAGAAAATTATATAAAAATGGAAAGTGTCGTTTCGGATTAGTCTGTGCGGACTGCGCAGGCTGATCCCAGACGACACTTTACGCAAATGTCCGAATGCCCCTTTTAGCGTGTTGCAGGCCATATGAGTAGTACTCAGGGAAAAGGGGGTTTAATGCATTATCCATGATGCATTATACCAAGCAAGTCATCACATAATTATGGATCCGTAAAATCCATTTTGTGTAACAACCAACTGATTTAATTGTCCTTTGACAAGCACAAAATTTACAAAATACGAAAAGTTTCGACCCATGTCAGACTTTTCAAACTACACAGGCTGACATAGGTTGATTTCTTTTTCGCAGATGCATTAACCCGAAATTGTACACACACAACTTTCTAAGCCCCTTGCTGTTGGCAGCTTAGGACAACATTGTGGAAAGAAAAAGTTATCATTAACAAGCACTTGTAATTACTTCTTTCCTAACAATGGTTTTGTTTCCATATTTTGATTTTCGTATGTTTTGCAGTAATTTTTGTAGGCCTGAAAAAAGGCTTTACAATGATTAAAAGTTACAGTTTTTCAAAATTTGTCAGGAAACTATATACATATTTAAAATCTATGACCACTTTACAAAAAAGAAAGAAGCGAATCAATAAATTTGTAAATATCAGCATGATAATTTTCTCTTATCAGTTCCAACTGCTCACAGTCCACCTGCCTGTGTTTTCCAAACAGCTGCTCAAGAGAGAATCATGCTCTCTCCCTCGTGCATTGAAGAACAAGCCTCTGTTGCTTCTGCCAGCAAGTAAGTCAACTATTCTTTTGAAGTCAATCTTCTTTGTTTGGCATAGCTGAATGTGCTTGCTCTTGACCTACTTTTTGGTACTGATAACAAATGAATAAATAGAAATTTGTGATTGGTCAAAAATGTACAGTAGGCATGTTTATTCTAAGGGCCCCTGCCTATTTGCTGACAAATTTAGATAAACATATTTCTTGTTTTTGTTACTCTTAAGCCTTTGCCAAACAACAAAACCTTAGACTGGACCAAACTGAAAGCATATTGAGATGCCAAATTAAATGTTGCTAGTATGATGAATTCTGTCTTTGATGTGGTAGAAAAAATTTTGGGAAAAGGAGAAAATGCTGGTTACCAGCATTTTCTCCTTTTCCTAAATGTTTTCAAAAGCCCTTTTCTTTCAGGGTCATTAAAAGTCAGGATTGTGTGGTAAAGAGTGAACCTAATGGTCCTCTAATTTCATGACTGAGAACAAGAGCTTTGAAAACATAATGTGAAAGGAAAAAGTACTGGTAACTAGCATTTCTCCTTTTCCAAGCATTTTTTCTACCAGTTCATAGACAAATCCAATCATTTGACCCATGTTTAGTTTATTGCCTGCACACACTTTCAATATGGACAGGTCTATTGTGTTGTCTTCTGGTAGAGAGTTAACAGCAATCGCTTTGTTAAAGGCAATTGCTCCTTTTCCAGTAATGTTTGTCATACCCCTAAATATGAGCCATGCTCTGTGAAAAGGGGGCTTAATTGCATTTGCAAACAGTATCACACCATGTCAGCCTGCGCAGTCCATGCAGGCTAACATCGGCCGAAAATTTTTGCTATCTTAAAATTTTCTGCGTGTCAAAGAACAATTCTACCTCATGATTCAGTCGGTTGTTTGACAAAATTGATTTTATGGATATGCAAGTAGGTGATGTCTTACTTGGTATAATGCATCGTTGAGATGAATTAAGCCCCCTTTTGCCAGAGTACTACTTGTATATTCCTTGCCTTTAAATGTATTTATAGGTATGTCTATAGATATTGAGACAATAATGGATTAAAGAGAAATAGTTTGTGGAAAAAGGAATGCTAATGAAAACTTAACTTAATACTATCTTGTCGGTTTTGAACCTGGCTTTAGAAAGTTGAAAAGGGTGACAATGCCTGACACCAGCATGTTCTCATTTTCCAACAATATTTTGTACTCTTTCAAAGCCATACCTCATCACCTGAGTCACATTTATTTTGTTGTCCCAGTATGTTCAACATATCCTCTCAATATGTTCAAGTCTAAAATTTTATCATCTGGCAGACAGACTTACTGGAGTAATCATAAGAGAATCAATTTTCTATATCATCTTTCTCCTTTTGTTGTAGAAGCAACAAGGCCCTGGACATCAATGGAACATGTAAACTTCAGCCCCATCCACCCAAACCCCACCCACCAAAAGACAAGGGTGGAAGCCATGGTGGAGGCGGTGCCGCCAGGCGGCGCCACTATCGTTTTTAAATTATTAGCAGCATGCCGGTCGGGTATGAGATACAAAATTAAATAATGATATATTTTTAGGTTTAATGTTGGTTATGATATTTCCTGGTATTTTTGTGTAACAACAGATAACTAGGGATGGGCATCAACACTTTAAACGTAATAACCATTTAACTCATGGTTGTTTTTTGTCCTTTGGAGAAACATAATATGTATCCGATGTAGAAATTTTGTCTTTCATACTTTTTTGGCATGTACCTCACAAAGGGCAGTTGGTGCCCTTTTCCATAAAGAAATTGATCTGCCCTTTTATTGTTGGGCGTATTTTGGCAGCTTTTTGACCTGTTAGTAAAACCTAGCAGGATAAATCTCATACCTGGCCATATTTTTTTTTTTTAATGAATCAATTTTTGGATGCATGCTGATTTGGATTTGCAACTTTTGCATTCTTTTTGGGTCTAGAAAAGGTCTAGCCTTTTGCATTTTTTGTATGCACTTATACAGATGTTAGTTTTGGTGCAGAGCTTTTTTTTTATATGTTGGAACAGTGTCATATGAGAGTTTATATGGCAAAGTTTATTAGCTCCTATCTGGAGATTACTGCAGTTTTTTTGTTTAAATAGCTTTATAAGCTAGATTTTTGTTGTAAGAGCTTTAAAGCTGCCTGTTGTTTAAAGGCTTTAAAGCTATCCTTTAGGTTTTCTATATCCCTTACTGGTGGTAGACCTCTGAAGTCAGTAGGTTTTTCAAAGTCAAGGCTAGGTACAATGGTCATAAAAGTATCATCCGTTTAAATCATAATGTCTACATGTAATGTGGGTGTTTACAAGAATCAGAAACAAAAGCCCATTTTGCTTAACCTTGAAAGTAAGATGGTGAAACCAAGGCAAAAATGACCATTTGACTGCTAAACCTTCTCCTTCATGGAGGTCAATGGAACCATTCACTTCGAGCAGAAAAATACCAGTAATTCCAACATTGCTGCATACTGTCTGTCTGGGCTTGATGGAAATTCTGTGAGTAAAAGGAAGCTATTGCATGTGAAAAGCAATGTCTTTCTTTTTCACATTTTTTTCAAGTGCATCATTGTAAGGTGCAAAATAATGATTCTAGTACTTCCATGAAGGTTAAGATGGCAGAGTTGAAAGTGCAGTTGTAGTACTGTGACAGAGTTAAGTTACTGCTACTTTTATCAGGAGATAATAAGATACAGTAATGAATTCTTGCTTCTACTGGTGTTACAGGAACTACTTTTGTTCTCTGTATTGAATGCCTTGTTTCAGTGGCTAAAGAAGGTAAGCTCAAGTCATTCTTGCCATGCTGCCCATTGCATCCGCCATGGTGGCTTTCACAAATCCATAAACTGACTTTGTTAGGGTTTCAAAGAGTCATTGGCTATGCCATGTCTAGTGTCCTAATGACAAGTTGTCGATATCCCACAAAAAAATGTAAAAAAATGTGACACCATCGAAAAAAATTTAAGTAAAGAAAAATTCATTAAAAAAGGGATATGTTCTCAACATACTTCTATTTCAGTGTGTTGTCACATCAGACATGGCTAGCTTTATGACAGACATTGAGCCATCTCTCTTGATTTATAACCTCCTGCATGCAACTTTTTTTTTCCCTTTTGTAGCAGACCACTCCTGAAAAGATTGTGGTAAAAAGAAGAAATCGCTTGTGACAAGCAATTTCTCCTTTTACCACAATCTTTTCATCTTTCTTTTACTTTTTACAGCAGACCAGTCCTGAAAAGATTGTGGCAAAAGAAGAAATTGCTTGTGACGAGCAATTTCTCCTTGTGCCACATTCTTTTCAATTTTTTCTTTTTCATTTGGCAGCAGACCACTCCTAAAAAGATTGTAGCAACAGGAGAAATTGCTTGTTGCAAGCAATTTCTCCTTTTGCCACAATTCTTTCAAATCTATTCAGGTATTATACCTAAACTCATGTTGATTGTACATATTTTACAAGGTTTTTTCCAGTTTTCTGCCGCAAATTTGTCTCGGGAGGTAATGAGTCATTTGAGTCGCTAAGGATACTTATCCTTGACCTTTCAAGGTTTAGTTTGTGGCATTAATGACTTAAGCTCCGTAGTATCAGTTTAAAGACAGGGAGGTGAAGGTGGAGAGGTATTTCATTTCTGTATCTTTAAACCAAGCGCCATATAATGTAACTTTCTCTTGGATTTAGTGTAGGTACATCTGATGTTTGAACTGTGATTCGCAGACAAATCCCAACAAAAAAACAATATAATAAAACCTGAGAGTACACAGGGAGAAAAATCTTTAAGTAAAAGAAAAACTGGGAGAAAAAAATTGAAAAATTAAAGAAAAAATTTAAAAAATGGGATTGCAGATCCTGAGTTCCATCGGATGGTGAACCTACAGCATTGGATCTTCCATTTGGTCCAGTCCATTTGACTAGGATGGGTGCAGCTTGATATGTTTTGTTATGATGTGGCCAGTTTGAATAGATTGCATGTGATATGTAACTTTATTTGAGGACAATTCAGATTAGACAAGCACATTACAACTTTTGTAATACACTGTTACAAACTATATCAATACAACATTTCAACACAAACATGCACCTAATACACCAATCCAAACTTGACGCAATACTACCAAAACATGCATCTGATACACTTTCACAGACACCCATGTTGCAACACAAACATACACCAAATAGACTTTCACAAACTTCAACTCTTTACAACACGTCTAATGCACTATCACAAAGAAGCACATTACAATACAAAATACACCTAATACATTGTTACATACTTGCGCATTATAGCACAATTACACACCTAATGCACTGTCACATTACAACTAGCATATTACAACAAGCACATTACAACAGACACTGTCATAGACTAGCTCCTAAACAAGACAAACATGCACCTAATACGATACAGACTAGCAGTTTACCATACAAATATACACCTAATACGCTATCACAAACTTGATATAATACTCCACAGATATGAACCTAATGCACTACCACAAACTTGACACAGACATGCACCTAAAACACTTTCACAAACTTGATAATATACTACACAGCATCCACCTAATTTACTATTACAAACTTGACACAATTCTACACAGATATGCACCTAATATACTTTCACAAACTTGACACAATTCTACACAGACATCCACATACTCTCTCGCAAACTTGACACAATACCATACAGACATGCACCTAATACTCTATCACAAACTTGACACAATTCCACACAGACATGCACCAAATACACTTTCACAAACTAGACACAATTCTACATTGACTTGCACCTAATACACTTTTACAAACTCGACACAATACCACACAGACATGCACCAAATACGCTTTCAGAAACTAGACACAATTCTACATTGACTTGCACCTAATACACTTTTACAAACTTGACACAATACCACACAGACATGCA
This sequence comes from Hippopus hippopus, assembly GCA_946811185.2. Taxonomy (NCBI): domain Eukaryota; kingdom Metazoa; phylum Mollusca; class Bivalvia; order Cardiida; family Cardiidae; genus Hippopus; species Hippopus hippopus. The sequence goes on from OX328111.1 coordinate 11,140,682, forward strand.
CCTAATAAGCTTTCACAAACTTGACATAATTCTACACTGACATGCACCAAATACACTTTTACAAACTTGACATAATTCTACCCAGACAAACTTGACACAATGCTACACAGACATACACCTAATACACTTTCACAAATTTGACACAATTCTACACAGACATGCACCTAATGCACATTCGCAAACTTGACACAATTCCACACAGATTTGCACGTAATACACTTTCACAAACTTGACACAATACCACACAGACATGCACCTAATACACTTTCGCAAACTTGGCATAATTCTACACAGACATGCATCTAATACATTATGGCAAAACTTGACACAATGCTACACAGACACGCACCCAATACATTATGGCAAACTTGACACAATGCCACAAGGACACGCACCGAATACACTTTGGCAAACTTGGCACAATGCCTCACGGACACGCACCCAATACACTATGGCAAACTTGACACAATGCCACACGGACACGCACCCAATACACTATGGCAAACTTGACACAATGCCTCACAGACACGCACCCAATACACTATGGCAAACTTGACACAACGCCTCACGGACACGCACCCAATACACTATGGCAAACTTGACACAACGCCTCACGGACACGCACCCAATACACTATGGCAAACTTGACACAATGCCACACAGACACGCACCCAGTACAAATTCACAAACTTGACACAATGCCACACAGACACGCACCCAATACACTATGGCAAACTTGACACAATGCCACAGAGACACGTACCCAATACACTGGCAAACTTGACACAATGCCACACAGACACGCACCCAATACACATTCGCAAACTTGACACAATGCCACACAGACACGCACCCAATACACATTCGCAAACTTGACACGATGCCACACAGACACGCACCCAATACACTTTCACAAACTTGACACAATTCTACACTGAAACACACCCAATACACATTCACAAACTTGACACAATTCTACACAGACATGCACCTAATATACTTTTACAAACTTAACACAATACAATAGGTCTTTGAGTTGTGCTTAGCAGCCAAAGATTTACATAAAAACTCTGTTCTACTTTCTTTAACAACAGCTTTGTCCCAGAATTTGCATGGGGTACATGAGCAAATAAACCACATCGTTGCAAACATACCAAGTGTAAAATTTAGTCTTTGATATGATATTAGGTAATTTTTCCTGGTAACTGTACAGTTTCATGGGAAATTCTTGATGTTTGATTATAGGAAATTTACTGGATAAAATCCCACCAAAAAAAGAAAAATTCAAAACAAAAAAATTACAAATAAAGAAAAACTTTGTTGGAAAAAAGGGATTATTTTTTAAATTTCTTCCATGCATCAGCTAATGCATCTAACAAACATCAAGCATTTCTTGTGACTTTATTAGCAGTAACTTCATATGTTATAGTATAATAACTCCTTCTTTAGGTCACCTTTGCAATGCTTCCAAAAGAACTTATGCAGTGCAAGTAAACCACTAGCTCATTGTAACATGTAGAGAGAGCTGTAAATACTCTGATGTGTATTATTAGAACTCCTTCTACATTGTTCGATACCATGCCAGTATTTTCTGGCAAGAGAGTGGCCCAGTTTGCCACAGCCTGATCATCTACACTTGTACTATAAGGACGAGTCCTGGTATGGCTATTAGAGAAAGGGTTAGCCTCTGTTCTTTCAGTTTTGCAACTAGAGCTCATTGGCTATATCCAGTCACATGGTCTGCATCAGAACTATCTGAGCTAAACAAGAAACATTGACTTTTGCTGCATTGGTTTATACCACTTCTTTTCTGATTTACCAGTACTCAGGGCCTCATTTGATGCCACATGTTTGAGATGGTTCAGCTGAAAGGATTGTACCCAAGATATTTTGGATACAACCATTTTTGCTTTCAATGCCACCAAAGTGTGGCTAAATCAACCATCTCATTCAGTTACTACTTGCATACCATCCCATTATGTTGTTTAGCAAGCTAGTAGATCAGAAAAAGAGTGACAAGCCTGAGAAACATGGAAACTGTCAAACCAGAAAACAGTTTTAATGCAATGTCAGTTCCATGCTTAGATAGTTCAATGATGTATTTCACTCTGTATATCACTTACTCATCAGTTCGTAGACATTATAAGTATGATGACCAAAGACCATACTAGCTGAGACTCCAAGTCTAAAACTGCACTGGTTAATAAGGATATAGAGTTTAGGCCTCAATCTCTGGGATAGGGAAGATGGTTATCAGACCCCATGAACACCGCTTGTACTCTAGGGTTTAGGTGAACTTGACAAAAGATGATGATTTTTTTTTCTGCCTACCTTTCTTTAATCTCGACTCAAAACACGTTTATACTCCTCCTTTTACGAAACATTTGGACAAGGTACAACTTCGGGGAATGGAAAGGGAATAACTTGGGGGAATGGAAAGCGAATGTAAAGAAACTTACCTCAATTGTTATGTTCCAGTGGGTATCCAACATGAAGGACAGGCACAGATCCCTTTCCATGCTTATTGTACAGACAGGAGTGATACTATCTGGTATAGTTGTCAAATGCAGTGAATTTTTAACGCCACTTACTTGCTTAGTTACCTTTGTGAAGTGTTTATGTTCTTGAGTATGTCCAGTTTGTAAATTGCACCTAGCAGATCTATTGACCCAACATGAATGTCTGTTAATCCAAGTCTCTTTTCTCAGCTGATTTTCCAAATTTCAAAAATATTTTCATCATTTATGCATGCTGCAGTTTTATCTATATTAAATAATATTTTGTACATGTTACTTTGTTCATATTCTATTTACCCCTTGTTTTCATCAAATGAAGCCAAAACTTATGGTAAAGGCATAGAGGATATTTGGTTTTTTTCAGTGAAAGATCAGAATTAATTTCAGCAAGTAAACATCGTCTGTGATGTTTTCACAAATGGCACAGCCACAAGTGAAAATACTACCGGAACTATGATGTTCTGGAGCAAAAAACAAATATTCTTTTTATTTTATGCTTATTACCACTTTTTTTTTGGACTTGCAAAGTACAGGGGAGCTCTTGGTATTTACATACCAGTGAGTTTATAAATCAATAAATTCATGGTTCGAAACGGTGAAATTATCAAACCATAATCAACTATTTCCCAATAAACTACTGAAAAGGATGAAATAATTTGGTTTCATCAAATGAAACCAAAAAAAAAGGTAAAAAACTTTGCCTTTTCCCTTGCCGTCTTGAAGAACAGAACCAGTTCGAACATTGTACAAAGTGAAGTCATTGCTATAAATGAGTGATTTCTTCATTTGTTCCGATGTTTTTTTTCCCTTAGGTAATAGAAATAGCACCATGTGTGTGTACTTCTTATAATTCTGGAGAAATAACAGGCAAAAAGCTAAAAAATTGTAACTCTTATCAAATGACAAGGTTAAAGACTGTTCCAAACAGAACGTATTTGCAGACAAAAAATCATGTCTTAAATGGTGGGATTTCTTTGAAAAGGTAGAACACTATGGGAAAAGGAGAAAATGCTGGTGACCAGCATTTTGTCATTATGTTTCCAAAAGCATTCTTTCCCAGGGTAATCAAATCAGTGGCTTGTTTGGTAAAGAGGTAAACAAGAGGACCTTGGTGGTCCGGTCTTGCTCACCTGAGATTTATCCTGCATCAGTGTGATCCTGGATCTACGCCATCCAGTTTTGTGAAACCAGCTTTTTCTTCTTTCCCATTTTTCTACCCTATCACAGAAAAATCCCATTATTTTAGCCACATATTATTTTTCTACGATAGCTTTTAATTTGGAGGAATCTAAAATGTTGTCATCAGGTAACATGTTAACCAGTAGCAGAGGGAGAGCTGCTGTAACAATGTCTATGTGACTGTAAATAATTTTGAGATATTTTGGTCAGCTTTGGGCCACACATGGCTATCTTGTAGACTTAAACTATGTGTTTCATTTACCTTGGGGTTTATAGCACTGATGAAACATTTTAAGCCAAGAAATAAAATGTAAGTTCAGTACTTCAAGGCTGCTTTTGGTGATAATGTCTCGGCAATGCAGACAGTGTAGATCAAAAGTCAGACTGCATGTTTTGTGCTGTCTGATCTTAATCTACACTGGCTGTAATGGCAACTCTAGTTGTGAAAGTTACTTTAAGGGTTAGAAGTTACCTGTTTACTAAAAGTCTGGATTAGTCCAAATTTGTAAGCATAGTAAACAGTGAGAGAAAAGCAGAAAATGCTAGTTGTAAGCAATTTCTCCTTTCCCCAATTTTTTTTCCCAAAGCCTTTTTCCAAAATGATCATTAAAACTACATAGTGGTGCTATGAATTCCTAACATCTTACAGAATGACTTGTCCCAGCAGAAATCTATGACAATGCCCTTTGCCTTTGGCAATACACAGCAGAGCCAAAGCCAAGTACTGGTAAAATTTAGGAAATAAATGCATGTAAAAGAGCTGTCACAATACGACACAAATATTTTTGACTAGCATCAAACAATTGACGTCTAGTTTTCTTTCATAACAGTAACTGGTATAAATGAAAAAGAACAAAATCTGTATTATACTATTCAGACAATTTTATTGTTTTTTGTTGTAATTGTTTTTCATATTTTTTTAACAAATAATTTGATTTCACAGAAACAATAAACTTTTTTTTTTTAAATGTACAAAATAACGACTAAATGACTGTACAAAAATATTTTAGGACATGAAAATAAAAAGATGAATACAATAGAATATATGCTACAGTTTAATAGAGTATATTTGTTTTTTTACTGTGAAAGATTGAAATTTATTTCATCGAGTGAACATCATCGGTAATATTACCGATGATGTCCTCAATGAAATAAATTTCGATCTTTCACCGAAAAAAACGAATATTCTATTTATTTCATGCTTTTAACCCCGGGGGGGGGGGGGGGGGGGGAACTTAATCAAAATCCAGTGCGGTTCTTTTCGGTTATTCCCCGTGGTGTACCCCCTCCGCATAGCAACGCATTACAACATTATCTCAAGCGCGAGAAATATAAGGTAAATTGCGTCATATTTCTAGCTGGTTGTGAGCCACGCGCATTTTACCTAGGTAACTAGTGCGCAGGAACAACTGTTTCCGCCTTCAATTGAAGAGTTAGAATATAAAAAGCGGTATTTTCACTGGTCGTAACCATGAAACATCGAAAAATATTTCACCGATATTTCTCGATAACCTACCAGAAAGCATGAAATAAAAGGCATTTATTCTTTGGGTAGGTTATTTTCTAGGCAAGAAAATTGTGTAGGAGTAAGAAAACACTCTTTACCACACAATTGAGTGGTAAAATCGCTGATTTGTGGCTTGCAGCTTCTTCACTATGATAATGGTTTGGGAGAGGAGGGGAAAGAAAAGGGAGGAGTGAAATAAAAATTTGAATGTAAAACAGACTTTTCTACTTACAATTTAACTAAAATAGAAGTTCAAATTTCATTCTGTTTTTCACTTCACCCCTCATCAAATACATGTAATCCTGGCTTTTACTGACTCTGTGGAAAAAGGCTTTAGAAAACATTTCGTGCATAAGAGAAAATACTAACAACAGCTTTTTCTCCTTTTCCTACAATGCTTTTTAATCTTCCAAAGACAAATATTATCATAACATTGGTCTTTATATTCTTTCAACTGTGACCTGTCTAAAGGTTCTTGTTTGGAAAAGAGTAAAATCTTTACCAATCAAAAAAAAAAAAAAATTTAGGCGAGTCTCATTTGAAGGCATTTGCAGATGACAAATGTGATTCAAATGATTAGCAGAGTCTTTGAAAGGGCAGAAAATATTGTAGGAGGAGAAGAAAATGCTGGTGACCAGCATTTTCTCCCTTTTCCCACATTTTCTAGTCTTCTTCCTCAGGGCGTCACAACTCTGTACTGCTTGGCAATGGGTTAAATCAAAATTATGATACATGCTTTACATAAATATGTGTTTAACTTTATTTTTATAAACACACCCAGTGGAATGTACCCTGTTCATATAATACCTTGAAACAATTATACCTAGGATGTCCCACAAGTTGGAAGAGACAGGACTTTATACAAGATGTACCAATGTAACATTCGACAAATGCACAATCAATATAACATTCGACAAATGCACAAAGTCAGAGGTGAACAAAAACATAAAGGTTGATACTGAGAAGTGACAAGACAAACACATGCACAAACATAAAACGTCTTAACACATACTGAGCAACCTGAACAAATACATTCTTTACTTTAAACGCTTTAAACACATCAAGTCCAATAAAAAACTTTTTTGAGCATTCTTAGAAATCATTGAGGAAGAAGGATGTAATTTCTCCTTTTTCGACAATCTTTTCCTCTAAATATGTACTAAATCTCAATTCAGTAGATTATCCTTACTTAACAAGATTATTTTCAAAATCTTCAACTTAGTTTCAGGATTGACGAGTTGAATGTAGGACACTGCACAATATACATACATTAAAATCTGTTGCTAATCCCAACGTTATCATAATCTGTTTAACTCTTTACCAATCGACAGAATTTCTGACAAAACAATATTGAAAGCATTTGCAGACGACAAATTAAACGCAGCTCAAATGACGATTTTGTCATTGATAGGGTTGAAAACATGGTTACCAGCATTTTCTTCTTTTCCCACAATGTTTTCATAAGGGTGTCTTTCTTAGGGCCATCAAAATACAGGATTATTTAGCAAAGGGTTAAGAGAATGCTCTATGCAAATAAATTATGGCCAATACTGCTCACTACGGTATTATTTTCAATAGAACTTCATCCACTCACTATCTCAAACAGACTCATCTGAAATGGACATTGGGATCATGTTTGGCAAGTAAAGAAGGTCTTTTCCAAACAGCTCTTTCCCTATTTACTTGGCTTGACCAGAGACTATCTTCACCAACGATTTCAAATCATTTTCTCAGTATTGTTCTAGATTTAGAGAGTAATGCAACTTTGACTGACTGCAACGTTTGGTTTAGCCAATCAGAAATTGCACTACTTTCAAATTTAGCAAATCCTTATGAATAAAACTAAGAATATTAAATTAGAAATGGTTGATGAATACCAGCCAAGGGCTGGAGTCCAACTCTCCAGTTCCCCAAGCCAAGTCCTATCAAGCTACATCTGTCATTTTAAACCCTCTACCAAACAACCCCATATTTTGACAAGGAAGACTTTTGAAAATACTGTGGGAAAACAAGAAATTCCTACAATGTTTCTTTATTTTTAACTTTTCAGAGACACATCTTATACTTTGGGCCACTTTTTAATCTGTTCTCTACAAAAGCTTTTGTCTATTAACTCATTACCAAACGACAAAATTTTAGGTTTGTCCAATTCGAAAGCATTTGCAGACAACAAAATAAAAGTGACTGAAAATCTGAAATTTGTTTTGTGAAGGGTAGAAAACATTGTGGGAAAAGGAGAAAATGCTGGTTACCAGCATTTTCTCCTTTTCCCACAATGTTTTCCAAAGGCTTCTTTCTCAATGTCGTCAAAAGTAGGGATTGTGTGGTAATGGGTTAAATAGCTATTGACTGGTAATAGTTAATAATTATTGACTGGTAAGGAGTTAACCCTTTAACATACAATCCCAAGTTTTAATGACTGAATGGGTCTATTGAAAACATCATTGGAAAAGGAGAAAATGCTGGTCAACAGCATTTTCTCTTTTCTCGCAATGTTTTCTACCATTTCAAAGACAAATTCCATCAGTTGTGTATCACTTGTTTTCTACAAATTCTTTTAATTTCATCAAGTCTAACAATTTGTCATCTGGTAAAGAATCAACTTATATGTGATAATGGGTTAATGTGAATGAAAGATTGCACCACCAAGCCATACATGTAACATGTATATCAAAATAATATATTCAGAACAAAAATGATTTCTGCTTACAATTAATCCTTTTCTTCCACACAAGTCCAGCCATGCCTCTGCAGTATAATCCTTTTGAAATAATTGGGACAAAATACAGAAATCTCTTAGGAATTAGCAATTTCTTCACTTGTTACGATTTCTACATATGTATACTATAGGATAATGGGTGAACACAAAGAGGGCAGGCAGACCAACCATGATGAAGCATGGCCGACTCTACAGAGGATCTAACCAGCAGTGTACCAAGTAAGAGGTCATGAAGTTCTAAAAACAGTATCGCCACAAAAAAAGAGACAAGCTTTGGCAAAAGGGGGATTAATGCACCTCCGTAGTGCATTATAACAAGCAAGACATCACATAACTAGGGATCCATAAATTCCCCTTAGTCCGACAAGTGACTGGATATGGAGACAGAAAGGTCCTTAGACATGCACAAAACTTACAAATAGCAAAAAGTTTCAACCCATGTCAGCCTGCGCTGACCCCGCAGGCTTACATAAGTTGATACCTTTTGCAGATGCATTAAGCCCTGTTTTCACAGAACCAGCCTCATATACTGCATATTGTAGGTACTCATTACATTCATGTCAATGAGACAATTATAATGACTACCCACAACACCAGTTAAAGTGCAGAATGGGAAGTTTCTTTGAAACCCAAATCATTCCTCTTCTCCGCACCTTTGAACAATAATACAGTTTCATGCCCCTGCACTGACCACAGTCACAACACATCTGTATCAACATGCCTTTTCTGTTCACTAAGGAGTGAAGAGATTATAGAAAGTGTCTTCATTTGAAGTTTGGTTTTCAAAAGGCTCCCCAAGTCCCTCCATACTCTCATATTCTCTGCTCGTTGACTCAAGATTCCAGTCAGACACTAAATTGTATGCAATTGCACTCTCATCACCTTCTCTCAGAGTTTGATCAGGGTTGTCATTCTCTCGAATGTCTTCCATTAAAGCACTAAATTGTTCTTTAATTAAGGCAGGCTCACTGAAACTCTTCAGTTTCTGCCGATCACTCTTTAATGTAGCCTCTTTGTCATTGACCACTAACTGATACTGCATTTTCACTTCATCTGTGAAGTTCGCATCCACTAACCATGGCACATTGTCCTTATGTAAATGAGGATAACAGATATCCAGAGACGTAAATAATTTCCTAAACACATCTTTTTGAAACGTTGACTTGCCCTCCGACTCTGATTCTGATGATGCTTGCTGTTTATCACTACTTGAATCTGACTTTTTCGACATGGCATCTCCATCTGATTCCTTTAAAGAGCTGCCATTTTCATTGTTACTTCGCTGATCACTCGGAGTTAAATCACTACAAGCATTTAAAGAATTCATGGAGTACGAACTTGCATCACATCTAATATCTCCCTCACCAAGGTCACTTTTACTACTACAACTTCCTGGTTTTGACTTTACGTTGCCTGACTGAGTAACTTGTGTCAGACTTCCGTCTGATTCGAAATCAACATCCATTTTCTCTCCATCATGTTCGGTCACCTCCTCTCTCACTTTGGAGGAATCATCCACTTTCACATTTAACATTTCCACTGCCATTGATGACACAGACGATGATGTTGACTCTGGTACAGATTTACGACTTCGCTTTTCTTTCTTATTTGACTTGCGTAACAACTTTAAAGCTTCACTAATACCATGATCTCCAATACAACATTGTCTGCATGGAAGTAAATCAGCACATGCACACTCGGCTGTCACCTCATCCGCTGGGAAAAACATATAATCAAACTCTTCATCCTGAAAGAAAATTGAAATTGCATGTCTTTTGCATTACTGTACAAATTTGACTTTTTCATAATCATTGAATACACACATTTTGAAAACATTGTAGCAAAAAAGAAACTGCTTGTCAATACTTGCTCCTTTCAACCAAAATTTTTTACACAATTAGGAATCGCCTTTTTGCCTATCAAGACATTTTATATAGGGTTTTTTTTTTTTTGGCCTTAAATTTAGCTTGTCGGCAAAAGGTTACTTTCATAATAAAATGATATGATGTCCTTTCCATGTATAATTAGTTACTTAACAGTAAGTCATATCTGCTAGCAAATTGTAAATGTCAAATTCATAAGAATATCTATATTTCAAGTTTCTCTTCAAAACCCCATTCTGACAAAACTGTATAAACCCTTTACCTGAATAACCATGTTTTAACAAACACTGTGGAAAAACGCTTCTGAAAACATTTCGAGGAAAAGGAAAGGTTATCAACAATGTGTCCAAAAGCCATTATCCCAAGGGTTGTTAAAGCACAGGACTTTTGATAAAGGGCAAAGAACTTCCTGCATGAAAATGGGTAATAATATAGGTTATTGCACTTGTATGGGAATATATTGTGTTGAACGAGTTCTTTTGTTAGAGTTGCCCGAGCTTGCAAGGGCAACTATGCCAAAAGAACAAGTTCAAAACAATATATTTCCATACAAGTTCAATCACCTTTTTATTATATACTTTGATATTGTTTATATAATTTCCCGTGATTTAACAGCGTTTTCATCGAATTCTTTGATTTATCGTTTTAAAAACAGTCTTATCTATCCAAAAAGCAACGAGAAATCTGTTTCGTAGCCATACCGTGCTTTCGCAGAATTTTCAATATTGACTTTTGATGACGTCACCGTTGCTAAAGATATGTAACAAACCAGATGGCACCTGGCGATCCTTTTTCATCGCTTAATAATTTCATTGTCGATAAACATGTTTGATAGACAAAATGTTCATAACTTTGTGGTAACTATTATTCGGGAAACAAATATTCTGTTTATTTTTCATGTTTTTAAAAAGAACTATGGATTGAAAAGTTGGTAAAACATGACGTCTAACGATGAAATTTATGATAATGGTGGCCGTTCATAATAATTTTGATTTTTAGAGAAATGGCGGGTTTTAAAATAGTTCTGTACTTAGCAACGCACGTGAAAAAAGCTCTAAAGTATGTAATATCAAAGTATGCAATATGAAAAAAATATTGCATACTTTCATCCAGTGCAAATACATTGGGACAATATCAAAGTATATAGTAAGTTGAACATATTCTTACCATTAATGAGACTTCACAAGCCTCCAGGTCTGACAACAGTTGATCTAACTGGTCAAACACCATCTCTGGTTGAACGAGCTTTTCCATGACTTCACGATCTTTTTTCAGCTGTCTCTTATGTTTTGTCTTTGGCATGTGATATTTCAATTGTAAATTGTCCGTGAAACAAACATTTTCCAGCCATGGTGCTGGGTTTAATCCTCTTCCTTGTGGACTCATCTGTTGTGCAAGTGATTGCATTACAAGTTCATGATAAGCCTAAAACAAACAAGAGTTAGAGACTGTTACCGCACAATGCTGACTTTTAACAGTTAACTCTTCACCAGACTTCAAAATTTTGAACTTGTTCAAAGAGCTTTAAAAGAAAGGTACCTTCTTAGATTAGGGAACACTGGGGGAATAAGAGAAAACCCTAATTACCAGCACTTTCTCCTTTTTCAACAATGTTTTCAAGTTTTTTTTCCACACGATCCTTACAGTATGGTACTCTCTAATAGAAGGACAACTCATTTAACCTTTAAACAAATTTGCTACAGATGACTCTAAATAAAAAAGAAAAACATTTAACTCTTTACCACACAGTCCAACCTCTGAGAAAGAAAAACTAAATGCCAATAGCCTGCCTTTTTTCCTTTTCTCATATAGTTTTCTACCCTTCCCAAAACAAATTTCAATGTTCGAGTCAGTTATTTTGTTGTCTGCAAATGCTCTGAATTTGAAAAGGTCTAGAACATTTTTGAGTGGTAAAAAGTTTAAGAAAGGATATTCACATTGAATGATAGCTAAGGACTAACTCTTCATCCAACCACAAAACTTTTTTCAAACAGATGCAACATTTAATGTGGCCAAAATGGTATCCTTTGAAAGGGAAAAAAACAGTGTTGGAAATGCAGAAAATGTTGGTTATCAGCTTTTTCTCCTTTTCCCACAATGTTTTCAAGAGTTATATTACTAAAGTTTGTAAATACTCGGAATTATGTAGTAAAAGGTTAAAACATGAATAATGGTACATATGAACACAGTAGCAAGAAGATTTATAAAAATTTCACTACATAAGCCCATGTAAAACTTCTGACCCCTGGGGTGGGGTCAAATTCAACCCTAGGGCTATAATTTGGGTATTCTTGGTAGAAGCCCACTAGATAAAGCCACGTGCAAAATTTGGTAACCATAGGCCTTATGACTGAGTACAGGGAGATCTCTAAAGTTTTGTCTATATAAGCCCATATAAAAATTGTGACCCCTGGAGCGGTGCCAATTTTGACCCCAGGGCTATAAGTTGGGTACTCTTGGTAGAGGCCCACTAGATAAAGCCACATGCAAAATTTGATAGCACTAGGCCTTATGGCTAGGTGCAGGGAGATTTCTAAAGTTTTCTCTATATAAGCCTATGTAAAACTTGTGACCCCCTGGGGTGGGGTCAAATTTGATCCCGGGGCTAAAAGTTGGGCACTCTTGGTAGAGGCCCACTAGATAAAGCCACATGCCAAATTTGGTAACCCTAAGCCCATATAAAAATTGTGACCCCTGGAGCGGGGCCAATTTTGACCCCAGGGCTATAAGTTGGGTACTCTTGGTAGAGGCCCACTAGATAAAGCCACATGCAAAATTTGATAGCACTAGGCCTTATGGCTAGGTGCAGGGTGATTTCTAAAGTTTTCTCTATATAAGCCTATGTAAAACTTGTGACCCCAGGGCGGGGTCAAATTTGACCCCAGGGCTATAATTTGAAGAAACTTGATAGAGGTCTACTAGATAAAGCTACATACCAAATTTGGTAGCCCTTGGCCTTATGGTATCAGACAAGAAGATTTTCAAAGATTTCCAATATTTTTTCAGTTTTGTTGCCATGGCAACCAGAGTTTTTGAAGGAATGAAATTCTTTCACGAAATTCTAAAGAGGACCTTGGCAGGATCATTTCTGTGAAGTTTCATCAAAATTGGCTGGGTAATTTCAGAGAAGATGTTTAAAATAAAAGTCAACGCACGGACGGACACACGCACGGACGGACGCACGACGGACAACGGGCCATGACATAAGCCCGCTGGCCTTCAGCCAGTGGAGCTAAAGAACCCTGTTTTGACATATGGCACTGAAATGGTTCTACGATGGAGACACAAATAACTAAAGAAGAATATTGGAAAATGATCATAATTAAAATACTATTTCTCATTAAAATACTAATGCACTTAAATTAGAAGCTTTAACTCTTTATCACACGGCAAAATTTTAGACCTGTCCAACTTGAAAGCATCTGCAGACAACAAATCAAGTGCGACTCAAAAACTGAAGGGGTTTTTTTTTTTTGGGAAGTATAAAAAACTCTGTGGAAAGAGGAGAAATGCTTCTCACTAGCATTTTCTCCTTTTCCCACAATGTTTTCAAAACTCTTCTTTGTAAGGGTCGTTAAAACTCGAGATAGTCTGGTAATGGGTTAAACAAATATGCAAATGTCTTCCTGATTCCATTCCTTGTTTGCAGGTGTGATGTTTTGGAGAAAACTGGTAAAAAAGGAGATCTTACATTTAACCCCTTTACTAAACAATCCTTGGTTTTAATGACCCCGAGGAAGACGCCTTCTGAAAACAAGGTGGGAAAAGGAGAAAATGCTGGTAACCAGCATTTTCTCCTTTTCCCACAATGTTTTCTACTCTTCCAAAGTCAAGTTTTAATTTTTGAGTCACTTTTATTTTGTTATCTGCAAATACTTTCAATTTGGACAGGTCTAACATTTTGTCCTTTGGTAAAGAGTTAAACTGTTCTGCAATATGATCTGCATGAATATTTATAGCTTTGCAATATGATCTACATGAATATTTATAGCTTTACATCAAACACTGCATCAGTCTTACCATTTTTATCTTGTTTTCTGATTCCAGAAGGTAGAGAGATGAAGAGGTTGTATCCTCTGTTGATGATTCTTCCGTCGACGAATGACTCTGTTGTATTTTGGTCTTCTGAAACAAAGTCAAGTATGAACTGGCGCTTTAACCCCTTACCAAACAATCATATGACAAAAGAAAAAGCCTTTGAAACCATAGTGGGAAAAGGAGAAAATGCTGGTACCCTGCATTCTCTCCTGTTGCCACAATGTTTTTCACCCTTTTGAAGACAAATCTTGAAAATTAAGCCACATTCAATTTCTCCAGTGCAAATGCTTTCAGTTTGGATAAGTCTGAAAACTGAAAGACACAAGATTTATGTCTATATGTAATTATGCCAATTTAATAAACAACACAATAATTCAAGTCTCATCCATGCAGCAAGAGTTTGTAGAAGATATATTAACTTTGCCTAAGATGACAGGATTTTTTCATTCAGAAACATTTATTCAAAGCATAGAAAATTCTGGCTTCCACCATTTTCAGCAATGTTTTAAAAAGCTTCCTATATTTCAGTTTTTCTGGGTTATTAATACATGGAATCGTTTGATGAAGGGGCCATAAATTCATCCTTGTTGGTTGCTTTGAAAGTTGTAGGTAGGTTTGACTAATATGTTATAGTAATCAGTTGTTCCTGTCCAAACCCATCTTCAAACAGTATTAAGTACATGTGCATACTAACTTTTGTTTGTGAGGTAATGTAATAGCTGACATTTAGCCCTGGACCACACATAACGACCACGAGAAGGAAGCCATTTTAAAACATTGTTGGAAAAGAAGAAAATGCTAGTCATAACCACCATTTTCTCCTTTTCCAACAATATTTTTTAACCTATCAAAGAGAAATGTTCTCCATTTCCGACAATATTTTTTTTATCATATCAGTGAGAAATGCCATCAGTTGAGGCACATTTAACCCTTAACCAGACGACAAAATTTTAAACCCTTCCAAAGTGAAAGCATTTGCAGACGACAATTTTGATGTGGCTCAAATGACGCAATTTTTCTTTGATAGGGAAGAAAACATTGTGGGAAAAGGAGACAATACTGGTTACCAGCATTTTCTTTTGCCAACAATATTTTCATAAGGCTTCTTCATCAGGGTCGTTAAAAGTCGGCATTGTGTGGTAAAGTCCTGTCTGTAAATGCTTTCGATTGAAAGCGTCTGTATTATTGTCCTGTGGTATAGAGTAAAAGGTCTCTTACCTCTCGTTCCTGTTTCTTCCTGTTTAGAGTACTGCTATATATGGTTTGTTCCATACTGGCCTGCTGCATTATATAACTGTTCAGCTGTTGTACGGGTATTGGCAGGGAGTTACTGGTTAAACCGGTGTGAAGCATGGAGGATTGCTGGAATCCAACCATCATTTGGCTTACATCTGCAAATATATAATTAGCTGTTTACTAAACAATCCTAGGAGTAACTCTTTACCAAAAGAATCAAAAATGATGTAAATTATGTTATCTAATCACTTTCAGAAAAATTTCACTGACCTTTCAAAATTCCAAAGCAAGCAAATCTAACTGGCTGTCAGAGACATCTTCTTTCAACCAATCAGAAATTAATGAAATTGAAATTATAATGTCATACCAATGAAAGTGCATTGCTTTAAGTGAAATTCCAAGTAACTTGTATGACACATTAACATCCTTTAGAATGTAAGAGTGGAAAAATTACTCAGGACAAGTTAACAGCAAAGATTTTTTTGGTATTTAATCTGGAGAGCACAAAAAGAATCCGAAAGACATCTACAGTCTAGAAATGTGACCAAGATAATCACAATTTTATGGTTGCTCTTGCTTTTAACTTGGACAAGTCTACATTTTTCTAGTGTGGTAAAACATTAACCCTTCGGGTGCTAAGCGCAACTCACTGACCTTTTGTGGACAGTGTAGATCAAGATCAGACTGCACAGAACATGCAGTCTGATCTTGGATCCACACTGTCTGACGAAGAGATATTGTCCCCCCCACAAAATAATTTTGAAATAGCATTTTTTGGGATTTTACTATCGACTTGAAAGTTTCCTTGAACTTATTTTGCAGATAAATGATTAAAAGAACAACACTGGAATATACAATATCTGAAAACGTTTATATTGAAATTTAGTTACCATTTATATAGTATGGCAGTTGTTGAAGTCCACCGATACTGTGGGTGGTCATCATGCCCTGGTCAGCCGAGTACCCAACATTGGCACTTGACGCCATAGGCTGACACATAGTTACAATCGGTAAGATGTGCACAGACACGGGTACCCTACCTGTACTTTTAGGGCTGTTCTCGCCCAACTTGCTCTCCTCATACGTGGGCGATATCGGAAAAGATGGATTTAGAACGGAGGCCATTGAAATACTTGGTTGATCTTCTGAGTGTCTCCCAGACTTGCACCTTTCAGTGCTTGACTGTTCCGGTGAGTGAGACCGCTTTAAACTTTGCCTTTGTCTTTTTTGAACCTCTTTTTCTGGGTTTTGAGACTCACTGATAAACACAATGTTTCTATCTGGACTAGCTGTGGCCAGATATAATTGTTCTTGTAACAGAGTATGTTTCATTAAAGTGTCTCTTGTCAGGGTTAACACTTTAGGGTATTCCCCTGACAAGGAACTTGTGGTTGACTTGGGAGATGATGGAGCTTGCATGTCAGTACTGTGACTTGATGTGGGAGGGACTTGCAAGATTTCTCGAAGTCCCATTGGATCTAGCGAGTTTTCATTGTCCCGATGCTCCTGTTCTGATACCAAGACCTGAAATAATGGATTGTCACTGTATGAGACACTCTCCAAAGATTCATATGTTATTTCTTTATTACATGACAAAGTTTTAGACCTGTCCAAATACAAAGCACTTGCAGATGACATATCAACAAATACTTAAAGTATGGAATTTGTCTTTGAAAGGGTAGAAAACTCTGGGGTAAAACAAAAACTTCCATGATGATTTCAAAGGCCTTCTTCTTTCATGTTGTTAACACAGGATTTTCGAGACTCTAATCGTCTACTTACCAAGCTTCCCCCTCATTCCCCACCCCAAAATATTCCATTCGGTTTCTGTCATTTGTCAAGATTTCTTAAGTATATTTCATATAGTCAACCTTTAGCTCTTTTCCCAGGTGACAAAATTTAATGCTCATTCAAGTTCACAGCACATGCAGGTGACAAATGATGTGACTAAACTGATGAGATATCTCTCTGAATAGACAGAAATTATTGCGGGAAAGAGAAAATACTGGTAATCAGCATGTTTTTCTTATCCCACATTTTTCAAATGTTTTCTTCCACAGGGTTGCGAGTAGCAAACATTCTCTCCTTTTCTCACAATATTTTCGACCATTTCTATGCCAAATTTCACCATTTGAGCCACATTTGTCAACTGTAAGATGCCTTCACTATGGACGACTCAATTTTTGTCTGGCACAGAGTTAAAGGTATCTCTCAAGATAGCTTATAGTGGAATAGAAAAACTCATCATCTCTTAAAAAGGCTCTGAAAACATCCTGATTAACCTTTACCTAATGACAAAAGATTGGCCTTATCCAAATTCAAAGCATTTGCAGACCATAAGTAAAATGTGGCCAAAATAGTGGAAATTGTCTTTGAAAGGATAGAAACATTGTGGAAAAAGGAGAAAATGCTGGTTTCACAGAGTTTTTTTTTTAACACTTCATCATGCTTGTCAAAGCATCAACTAAATAAGGTTATAAAAGTTTGATGCATGAACAGATGCAAACAGAAATTTCTCCTATTTTCGTCACCAAACACCCCAGATTTTTAACAACCCTGAAGTAGAATACATTGTGGGAAAGGCAGAAAATACTGATAAGAAGTATTTCCTTCTGTTCCCACGATGTTTTCCTCTCTGTAAAGGAGAAATTTCAGTTTTGAATAACATTTACTTTGTTGTCTGCAACCGTTATTGATATGGACAAGTTCATAATTTTGTCATCTGGTCAATAGTTCAGCCACTATGAAGCCCTCTAAATGGCATAATAAAACTTGTACGTAGATGGTAATCTGTTGGCTGGAAAAAAGGATTTGTACATACCTTAGTACTACTGCCAAAGCTCGGTGGTTTTGGGACACTGATGTCAAAGTCAAAATCTGTGTCTGATGGAACTGTAAAAATAAAGCATCTCTATGATGCATTATACCATGCAATTCAACACATAATTTTGGATCCATAAAATCTATTTTGTCCAACAACAGGCTGAATCCTGAGGAAGAATGCTCTTTGGACAAGAAAAAAAGCAGATTGTGCAGGCTGAACAAGGTTGATACTTTTTGCAGTTGCCTTAACTCTTTACCAAACGACAAAATTTTAGACTGGTCCAAATTGAAAGAACTTTTAGACGACAAAATAAACGTAACTCAAAAATAGAAATTTGCTTCCAGCAAGGTAGCATTTTCTCCTTTTCCCACAATGTTTTCAAAAGGCTTCTATCTCAGGGTCGTAAAAACCAGGGATTGTTTGGTAAAGGGTTAAACCTTCTTTTTACGAAGCATGGCTCATTTACTTTGGTAAATAGGGAACCCATACAACAAGGGCAGGTAGCCTGGAAGTGAGCCATGCTCTGGCAAAAGGGGGCTAAATGCATCTCCGTGATTCATGATACCATGCAAGTCATCATATAACTGTGGATCATAAAATACGCTTTGTCTTATAACCGACTGAACCATGAGGTACACTGGTCCTTTGACATGGAGAAAATTGACCAAAAGCAAAAATGTTGACCCAGGTCAGCCTGTGCTAACTGCACAGGCTGACCTAGGTCAATACTTTTTGCAGGTGCATTAAGCTCCCATTTCAAAGAGCAAGGCACAAGTACTATTGACACAAGCACCTTTTTGGACTTAGAATTTTCCCTGAAAATGCAAATGCAGCCAAGCTTTTGTACCTGCATGCCGTGCTCTTTTGAAAACTTTATGGCAGACTGAGAAAGTCCTTGTCATTAGAAATTCTCTTTCTGTCACAAGTTTTTCACTTTTATTCAGTTAAGTCACACACAGTTATAGACTCATCTAAATCTGAATTAAAAGCATTTGTAGAAATCACAAATTGAATACGGCAGAAATGAAAGAAATTGTTTTTGACAGGGTAGAAAACATTGAAGGAAAGCAAGAAAATGCAGTGACCAACAATTTCTTCTTTTCCTACAATGTTTCCAAAAGCATTCTTCCTCAGAGATAAAAACACAGGAATGTCTGATAAGGATTAAAACCAAAAACATTCAGATAAGACAGTAGTGAACATTGGTAACAATGATGATGCAGCACCTAAAAATTTATCTTAAATGAAATTTACCAGTCCAAAATTTGCAGCAGAAAAATTAAACATGTTTTTTTTAAGTTCATGAATTTAAACACATGCAAACCATGTGACAAAAGAAGGACTGCTTGTTACCTGCAATCTCTACTTTTCATATATCTTCAATGTGACCAAGGTATAATAGAAATAGCTACCCCGCAGGTGGCATAGATATTAACCCATTACCACACAATCCCAACTTTTAACGACCCTGGGAAAGAAAGCCTTTGAAATCATTACAGGAAAAGGAGAAAATGCTGGTAACCAGCATTTTCTTTTTCCACAATGTTTTCTACTCTTCTCATCTCAAATACAATTTCCGAGTCACATTTGTCTTCTGCAAATGCTTTCAATTTGGACTAGCTAAAATTTTCTTGTTTGGTAAAGAGTTACATATACAGACTACAGTACATCCACCTTGGCATCATTACAAACACAACCCTGCCTATCAGCAGTAGTCCAAAATAGTCATGTGCACAACAAAACACATATTATGTCAAAAAAGTTAGAAAGATACATACTCATGGTTTTCTTCCAATATCCATCGTTTAAAGCTGGCAAGCTTCTTGAATCTACTGATGTCATATGAATGCTACTTGGTGGTAAAATGTTATCAAAATTATGTAACCATTTCTCAACATCTTTGACTGAAAATTAAAAAACAAAACAGAAATCAACCTCCTCATTGAAGTTTAGACTGATTCACCCTTAAAGTAACTTTTAAAACTTCAAGATAAGACTGCACAAAAAGTTAGACCTACATTGTCAATTTCCAGAGATATTCCTGTCAAAATCAAGCTTAAACTTGCAATCTTTCCTCTTGCCTGAAACAGTTTATAATGTTCATTCATTGACCTAAGGATTAAGCTCATTTTGCACAATGCAGATCAAGATCAAACAGCACATTACGGGTATCTGTAACCTTGCCTGCAGTTTGCCCTGTGTAATGATTTTAGCAACTTTTTTGATTTGCAATTATTTGGTTTGATTTTTGCAAATTGCAGATCAGGATCAGACTACACCAAACATACACCAAAAGCTATCTCTCATTTATTATGTGATGTTCATTGGTCCACATCAGTTTGAACTTACAAAACTTGGGTCTTTCCTATAGAGTATCCAATTCATTCATTAAGCATTCAGAAACTTAAAGATGAAAAACAATTCACATTAATTCACTCTCATAATTCTACAGTTGTATCTGCCATCTTTGCTTGGATTTTAAATCCATTTTGTGTCCCCATGGCAATAAAACATGCATAAACAAGAGATTTGATGGAGAGGACAGATGTTCATACCATACCTGCACCAATCATATATTCTTAATGAGATGCAAAACCTTTCTTACGCAAAATTCGGTAGCCCTATGCCTTATGGCAAGAATGAAGGTGGACTTCTGATACAACACAGATGGACAGGCTCACTCTAGCACAGTACTGTTTTGTGGGGAATAAATATTTACTATGCAGCACGTCTCTAATAGCTTCATATTTGTCTACTTTACCTCTTCCTTCCTGCTCCTCAGTTTCAGCCCCATCATCTGAAGAACTCTTCTTTACATCAGAATCACTGCTAAAAGACCTTGGCTGGCTTAACAAAAACCTGTGCAAAACAAATTTACAGTCATTTCTTAACATGTTACTTCATGCTAACACACTAATTTCTAAAGTAGCACATGAAATATTTTCACTGATATAAAATAATGAGCTGAGCCCGATAGTTTAGTCTATAATGTATACAGCTTTAAACTTAGGGGAGGCTTGTATAAAATCTTAGTTCGACCAATTTTTTTTTGAGAATTCATGAAAACTATGGTGACACGATTTATTCCTCACTCACCTCCAAATTATATTTGGAACATGTTTAACCCTTAAAGCGCCTTAAAGACCATAGTTGCTTTTGCGGCCAGTGTAGATCAAGATCAGGCTGCACAAAATGTGCAGCTTGATCTTTGATCTACACTGTCCACTTTGCAGTAACACTAAAGACAAAAGCAACAATGTAATTGCAATTATTTGGGTCCTTTTTCTGGGATGAAAATGTCTGATAGCTTTATTTTATTTGGCGCTCTTCGGGTTAAGTAGGAAAGCAGCCAATGGTTTGGAAAGAACATTGTGCAAAGTACTGGTAAAAAGAAACAAGAACAGCATAAATAAGTACACTGGCTGCAGCAATGAAACTGGAATTATGTCGAGGGTGAAACACCAAACATACGAACAATTTTGTAACTTACTTTTTAATACAGTTGGTGTAGTTAAGCTGATCATATGCCCTATTAATGGATGCAGGTTTAAAGATGAGACCCGTTTTGTGTAAGTTGGACTTTTCAAGGTCATGCTGGTACAGCATATCATGTTTAGTCGCCTCAGACACCGTTTCCTTGTGTTTGGGAATCTCCTCAGGTTGGTCTGAAATAGGAGCAACCAGTTTAATATAGAGGTATAGATAAAGGGGGTATGTTAAGGTTCAAAGAAAATTAACTGTCTTTATTCTTCAGTAAAATTTATGTTGTGGCTGCTCACTAGAAATGCCTTAACCCTTATCCTGCCATTTGTGACCATAGATGTATTTTGCGAAGAAAGTAAGGCAAAATCAGCCTGCACACATGTGCAGTCTGATCTTGCTCTACACTCTCCACGCTTTGTATGTAGTTTCTAACATATAAACCCCATTCAATATCATTAAAGTCAATGAAATCTTTTTCAGTAATCATCCTCAGTTTAAATTTGGCAGGATAGGGGCTAAAGAAAGATTTCTAACAAGGAGATAGAGACAGATTTGACTCAATCAGGAATGTTTTTGTAACAAATATTCCTGCTTTACTCTAACTCCAAAACTGTCACCTTCCTGCTTCATCAAAACAATATGTTTTATAATGGAGTTGAACATCAAGACACTTATGACTATAGGAAAGAGAATATTTTACGTCAAAATAGTATCAAAACCCTACAAAAGCAGAAGCATAGAGAGTAAACATGGCAATAGCATCATGTTTTGGTAACTGGTTCACCATTTAACCTTTTAACATTTGCCCACTTAGTGGTATAAAAAGCCAAGCTGGTAAAGAATGACTGTTCCAAGCTTACAACTATCCATGCACCACAAACATAGGCAATGAGAAACAGGTGTCAGTGGCAACATTTATCAGTCATTATCTGTTGAGTTGCCTACACTGTAACAATAGGATTTGTCACTGAATTCTATTACTATTAAAAACCCACAATGTAAGTTCAAGTTTGGAACCAAAAGGATTCCAGTCTTTAATCATTATGGTGCCATATGAAATTGACCATTCTCAAGTGAAACAAAACATGCAGATTTTGCAATTCAAAGGCTGTTTTCGTATGATCATCTGGCAAAAAAAAAAAAAGTACAATGAAGATCCAAGATCAGACTGTACACTCTGTGCAGTCTAGGCCCGTATTCACCAACCATTCTTAAGAATATTCTTTATCTAACTCTTCAAGACTTTCTACATTTGAAAGTAACACAACTTCTTATTGGCTAAACCAAATGGTTCAGGCTATCAGAAGTTGCGTTACTTTCAAATTTAGTGAAGTCTGGAGAACAAAGAACGTTTTTAAGAATGGTTGGTGAATACGGGCCCTACTCTTGATCTACCCTGTCCAAATTAGCTACTTAATCCAGGTTAAGATAAGGTTTATCTCCCAAAATACATCTCTTTATCTGTCTCTCCAGCATGAAGGACAACTTACCAATGATTGCCACAGTTTTTCCTTTTCCTTTGACATGCACCTTCTCTGGACTACTTCCCACATACACTGTCTCAACAGGCTGTAAGATAGAAACATCACCCATTTACCCTTAAGCAAGCAAATACAGTTCACAAGAAACACCATCCATTTACCCCTTAGCAAGCAAATAGGAGTGAACCCTGAGAAAGAAACGCTTTGAAAACATTGTGGGAAATGAAGAAAATGTTGACCCAAATGATGGTTTGTCTTCAAAATGATAAGGCGTGTTTACTACCATTATCTCCTTTTCTCCACAGTTTCCAAAGGTCTTTCACTTCTCTGCCCTTTCGGAACTGCTTGGAAGAAGTTCAAATGCCCATGTGTACCAATTAGATTCAGTCAACAACTTATTTACAAAGCGTCTACTAAATAAAAGGTTCTGCTGACTTGAGATAATCAAGTTTGTCTGTCTTTCCATGAATCAGCATGTGATGTATCTTAATCCATAACTGTACTGAAAGACAAAGACTTTGTCACCATTGGGTATTGGCAGACGACAAATAAAATATGGCTGAAATGATGGGATTTGCCTGTGAAGGTTGGGAAACATAGATGTTTGACTGACAATAATTTCATTTTATCAAATGTTGCAAACCCAAATCAGACTGCATGTTCTTTGCTGTCTGATGTTAATCTGAACCATCTCCAAAAGTACTCCGAGTCATTATTAGCTGCCTGTAAAGGTTTACAGTTAATTGACGCATTGATTGATACACAATTATGTAATACCCAGATACTTTTTTCTAGGATCTCTCATTATAACAATCCATCACCTAAGAATTAAACATGTATGAGAATGCCTCTTGCATTAAATATCAAATACTCATTGTCTGATTGGTTCAAATTTTTGTCTCTGCCTATCAGAGGACCAATAGAGAAAATTCAGACCTATCATTAAAGAGCATGTTTTGATTGGCAAATAGAGGTTCAAATATCTTCAGCTGGTACACTGAGACAAACATGCAAGTAGATTTTACCTGTAACAATAAATCTTTGATTTTCTGTCTGGCTTGCAACACAGGTTCAGGTGTCTCCTCCAAAGTCGGCATGTGAAAACTTTCACTGAAGATATTCCTGTTTTCAGGACCCCTAGAATGGTAGTATAAATAATAGTTCATGCTGATGAGCAAACACTGCAAATAACTTGATCTACACTTTCCACAAATTCCACATTCTCCAGGGTTTGTATATACCAACAAATTTAAATCTTGTAGTTCTGATTTCTGAGACAAGCAATTTGATTGATTTTGAAAGAACATCTTGGATTTCTTTTACCAAAATTTCCATCTAGAATGGTCTGCCATCACTTATTAATCATAATACAGCAAAAATTCAAGTGCCTTCCTTGTACCAAGTTCCATTTTACAAGGCTGTAATAGTATTTCCTTGATAAATTGGGACATGTTGGGATGTTTGTCACATTCCTCCAAAGGACATATGTGCCAACCATTCTACATGCATTTCTCATTCTTATTCAAAGGTCAACCATCTAATTGGCCAAGACAATATGTCTCAGCCAATTAAATGGCTAGTCCTATAATTATGCATCAGAAGAACCTTCACCATATATTTGGTTTACTCTTTTGCATACGATCCCAGTTT
This sequence comes from Hippopus hippopus, assembly GCA_946811185.2. Lineage (NCBI taxonomy): Eukaryota > Metazoa > Mollusca > Bivalvia > Cardiida > Cardiidae > Hippopus > Hippopus hippopus. Next base: position 11,165,198 of record OX328111.1, read on the forward strand.
AAATGACCCTGAGGAAATATAATTTCAAAAACCTTGTGGGAAAAAGGAGAAAATGCTGATTACCAGCATTTTCTCCTTTTCCCACAAGGTTTTCTACAATTTTATGGACAATTACCAACAGTTCAGCTTAATTTGGTATGTTGTCTGCAAATGCTTTGAATTTGGACAGGTCTAAAATTTTGTCGTGTCGTAAAACCAGATAATACCACCATGTACCATGTTACTACAAAGTATAAATAATAAATTTTGCAAGACAGTTACTTACCTAATGACAGTATGCTTTCCAATAATGAATTCCAGTTGTTTGGACCAAGGGTTAACAAAACTGGACCATTCTGTTGTACATGTTATCCAGCTTCCATTTTTGGCTCTAAATCGTATTGGATTACTTCTGTATGGTACGCCTTTCAGAGAGATCACTAAAAAAAAAAGAACAGAATCTATTACAAGCAGCAACTTAACATATTGAAAAAACTTGATCTCATCCTTTCTGAATCAAATTTCTTACATCAGGGTCTGTACTCACCAATCATTCTTAGATAATTTTTTGTCTGATTATAGATTTTGCAAGTAACATCACTTCTGATTGGCTAAAACATTTGATTTAGCCAATCAGAAGTTCTATTACATTCAAATTTAGAAAATTCTTGAAAATAAGGCTAAGAATTTTCCCTGATATCATGAAATGTATTTACCAACTATTCTAAATTGCAATATTTTGTAAGTCTCTTTCTTGAGAATTTTCTAAATTTTTAAGCAACATAATTTCTAATAAGCTAAGCTAAGAATGCGATTCAAAATAGTAGGTGAATATTGGCCCGTATCGACCAACTACCATAAACTGAATATTGACATTCTCTCTAAGCCCATCAGATAGCTAGACTTTGGATTAAGTATTAGAACTGCTTGTAGTATGGTTAGTGGATAAAGCCCCAGGCAATAGTTCTTTCAAATTCACACAAATTTTCTTGTGTGAATATGAAATTGCTCTATACTTCTTGTACATTAAAGAAACATGCTTGTTTTTATTAGCCCATTATACATACATAATAATTTATTTTGGATAAGAACTGTTTTTTAGGATGATGATAAATCCTTTATTGAATTTTCTTTCCTTGCATTTGCAAATGATAAAAAAATAAATCAATAGAAGAGAAATTTGTATTTTCTTATGAATTTTGGTGATAAAATCAGTTCAGGTGGTTTTTCCCCCCCTCACTTTTTTACACAATTGCAAGGGAATTACAGACCATAAAATGTCTGTTTCAGTCTGAATATATTGGAGAAACTCACAATAGATCCTGTTTTACAACCAGGTAAAAAGTAAACAATAGATGGAGCACCCTGGCAACTTTTTAACTACTTTTACCCTCATTTTTTGCAAGCTACTAACACTTGGACCACCCGTCATTAACAGATTGTGATCTTCACAATAATGTCCATACTTTTAAATGGTGTGATTTAAATTTAAATGTATTTTTAGACCAAAATTGATTACATTTGGTCCTTACTGAGGCTTTCAATTACAGGTAAAATATACTAATGGTCATTCATTTGATTTTCTGTCCTCACAAATTGGTTAAGATAACTTAACAAGAGGGCCATGATGGCCCTGTATCGCTCCACTGGCTAATAACTAACAAGAGGGCCATGATGGCCCTGTATCGCTCCACTGGCTATTAAGTCAATCATGTATCACTGCAGCTTGATAATCAAGGGAGGTAAATAGTAACGAACTTTATCTTTCATAAAAAGAGTTATTTCCCTTGATTAATGTTTAAATTGAAGTGACAATATTTTGAAGCCCATGTTAAACTTGCGATCCCTGGAATGAAGGCAATTTTGACCCCAGACCTACAATATGAAACTAGAATGTGTGGTTATAAACAAAAAGATTTTTTAATCTTGCCCAATAAAAAGTCATGTAAAACAAGTTTGCTGAATAAAAGGCCCTGTAAAATATGTGATCCATGACACAGGTTTATCAAGTTTTCACTATAAAAGCCAATGTAAAACTTGTGACCCCTGGTGTGGAGTCAAACTTGACCCCCAAAGTTAAAATTTGGGCCCTCTTGGTAGAGGCCCATTATATAAAGTTACATGCAAAATTTGGTAGCCCTCGGCCTAAATATGGCTATGTACAAGTAGATTATTAAAGTTTCCTTATATAAGACCATGTAGAACTTGTGACCCCCTGGGGTGGGGCTACATTTGACCCCCTTGGCTATAATTTGGGCACCCTTGATAGAGACCCCCTAGATAAAGCTAAATGCAAAATTTGATAGCCCTAGCCCTTATAGCTAGATGCGAAAGATTTTCCTATATAAGCCCGCCCATGTAAAACATGTTACCCACCGGAGCGAAGTCAAATTTGACCCTCGGCTATAATTTGGACACCCTTGGTACAGGTCCACTAGATAAAGCTACATGCCAAATTTGGTCGCCCTAGGCCCCATGGCTAGGTAAAAGAAGAATTTTAAAGTTCTCCCTATATAAGCCCATGTAAAACTTGTTATATAAGCCCATGTAAAACTTGTTACCCCCGGGCAGGGCCTAATTTGACCCCAGGGCTATAATTTGAACAATCTTGGCAGAGGTCCACTAGATAAAGCTACATGCCAAATTTGGTAGCTCTAGGCCCTATGGCTAGGTAGAAGAGGAATTTTAAAGTTCTCCCTAAATAAGCCCATGTATAACTTGTGACCCCCGGGGCGGGGCCAATTTTGACCCCAGGGCTATAAATTGAAGAAACTTGGTAGAGGTCCACTAGATAAAGCTACATGCCAAATTTGGTAGCCCTTGGCCTTACGGTTTCAGACAAGAAGATTTTCAAAGATTTTCAAAATTTTTCAGTTTTGTTGCCATGGCAACCAGAGTTTTTGAAGGAATTAAATTCTTTCAAGAAATTCTGAAGAGGACCATGGCAGGATCATTTCTGTGAAGTTTCATCAAAATTGGATGGGTAGTTTCAGAGAAGAAGACGTTTTAAAAAAAAGTTAACGCACTGACGGACGGACGGACGCACGGACGGACGCACGACGGACAACAGGCCATGACATAAGCCCGCTGGCCTTCGGCCAGTGGAGCTAAAAACCCTACATGCCAAACATTACAATACTTGTTCAATTAGTTTTTCTATAAAATCCTACGAGACAGTTATGACCCCAGTGCAAAGCCATTTTTGACCACAGAGCTATAATTATTTGAATCCTGGTAGAGGTCCACAAGATAAAGCCCCATACCAAATAATAAAGGTCTAGAATGTGTGGTTATCAACAAGAAAATTTTCAAAGCTTCCTCAATAAGAGGCCCTGTAAAACATGAGACCCCTGAGACAGGGCTAAATTTGGTAGCCCTAGTTCTTATGGTTAGTAACAAGACAATTTCTTAAGTTTTCACTATAAAAGCCCATGTAAAACTTGAGACCACTTGGGTGGAGACAAACTTGACCCCGGGCTATAATTTGGAACCTCTTGATAGAGGCTAACTAGATAAAGCGACATGCAAAATTTGGTAGCCCTAGGCTTTATGGTTAAGTACAGGGAGATTTCTAAAGTTTCCTCAATATAAGCCCATGTAACACTTGTGACCCCCGGGGCAGGGTCAAATTTGATCCCAGGGCTATAATTTGGGCACTCTCTATAGACATCTACTAGATAAAGCTACATGCAAAATTCGGTAGCCCTGGGCTTTGGGGCTAAGTACATGGAGATTTTTAAAGTTTCCTCTATATAAGCCCATGTAAAACTTATGACCCCCGAGGCAGGGTCAAATTTGACCCTAAGACTATAATTTGGCCACTCTCTATAGATGTCTACTAGATAAAGCTACATGCAAAATTTGGTAGCCCTAGGCCTTATGGCTAGGTACAGGAAGATTTCTAAAGTTTTCTCTATATAAGCCTATGTGAAACTTGTGACCCCTGTGGTGGGGCTAATTTTCACCCCAGGGCCATAATATAAAGATACTTGATAGGGGTCTACTAGAAAAAGCTACATGCCAAATTTGGTAGCCCTAGGCCTTATGGTTTCAGACAAGAAGATTTTCAAAGATTTCCAATATTTTTCAGTTCTGTTGCCATGGCAACTAGAGTTTTTGAAGGAATCAAATTCTTTCAAGATATTCTGAAGAGGACCATGACAGGATCATTTCTGTGAAGTTTCATCAAGATTGGATGGGTAGTTTCAGAGAAAAAGATGTTTGAAATAAAAGTTAACGCACGCACACGCACACGGACAGACGCACACACGACGCACACCTGGCCATGACATAAGCCCGCTGGCCTTCGGCCAGTGGAGCTAACAAAATTAGCTATAAATTAATGTTCAGCACTTCAGGCTTGATGCTCAACCTCCTCTTGTCATTTTTTAAATTTTTTTTTTGTAAATTGATATTTTTCTAGTCCTCTCTAACTTTGTAAAACACTTGTCCCTTACCTTTCTGATAGATGTTATGTAAGGTTTTCAATTCATCATTGTGATAGAAATCAAAGATGGATACTCCAATCATTTCTTGTGGTAGGTAGCCAAGCAGTGGAATGGTGCTGGAAAAACAAGGGGGTCAATGTGGAAATTAAGCTTTACAGTGCCAAATAACAGAAACAGAGGCTGCTACTAAGGCAGGCCTTGTTGTAAATGAAACTAGATCTGTCATCTAAGGAAATGCAATACCGCTGTCAAGTGCTTTTATACAGAGAACAGATGTTAAAATCTTTACCAAATACAAATTTTTTGGACTTGCCCAAACTGGAAGTGTTTGCTGACTACAACTGATTATCACCATTTTCTCCTTTTCCTGCACAGTTTTTACAAAAAGGCGTCTTTCTCGGGAATGTTAAAACTATGCCTTGTTTGATAGAAACATAACTATGTCAGCATTAAGTACTCTTTAAAATTAATACTTTGTTTTTTTTCTTCAAATGTACAATCATAAAGGCAACTGCTGCAAATTTGTATAAAAAGCTTATTAGGTGATCACCAGAGATTACACAACAGTAAATCTTGGATACTTACTTTGGTTGTACATGACAGTAACTACAAAACAGAGTATGCCTTGTTTCAAACATCTTCACCTCAGGTAACTGACTAGAGTCTCCTGTAAATGAACAACAACAAAGATATTACCCTCATCACTAACACAGCATCATGTTTTCATAATTTCAAAGTGAAAATCTATGACCAGACTTTGTCTTGTGCAGTTTGATCTTGATATGCATAGTCTTTAACAGCAACTACAGTTGTGAAATGCAATTTAAGAATCAAAAGATTTCCGACACATTCACCAACCATTCTTAAGAATATTCCTTGTCTTATTCTCCAAGATTTTCTAAATGTGAAAGTAGTACAACTTCTGATTAGCTAAACCAATTTGTTTAGCCAATCAGAGGTTTTGTTACTTTCACATTTAGAACTAGAAATAGGTGTGTCTGAGACACGGATGCCCCTGCTAAATGGTATTGGTCACAGATATGTCATATGAGAGAATCAGTAGGTATTACAGAAAATTGTTGTTTTGGATAACAGCTTAGACAGGGTTAAGAAGGTTTGTTATATATATATAGCCAAGCAGATAAAAGATTATTCATACCTGGTAACAAAATTGAGGACTGGTCCAAGTTGAAAGCAATATGCAGACAATAAATTATATGGTTTGTATTGCATATGGTAGAAAACTTTGTGAGAAAAAGAAGAAAATGCTGGTTTTGAGCATTAACTTTTTTTTATTCAGCGTTTTCCTTAATCTTTCAACTGATGGTTACTTATACTAAGGATTATGAAGATCTTAACTTGAGGAATGAGAGTGAGAAATATAGCAATAATAGTTACTTTGTTGGACTTCCTCTATGAGACAAGAACAAATTGGATCGAATATTATCACACTGGACTATAGTTGAAAGGTAGGTTGCAGCCTCAATATTCTCTGGCATAGTTCTTTGGATGAGTCTTTTTAAAAACCAAAACTGTATCTTCATATCACAATTCTGCTGAGCAGGATGTAAAACTGGGTTGAACAGTCAATTTAAACATTTGACCTTAAACTGTGACCTTGACCTTGGGCGTATCGAAACAAACTTTTCGCACGACACTAGTACTTGTTTAGGAGAACAAGTGTGCGAAGTTTTTTTGAAATCCATTGATAAATGTAGAAGTTATGCTCTGGACAAGATCAATTTAAACATTTGACCTTCAACTGTGACCTTGACCTTATCGAAACAAACTTTTCGCATGACACTAGTACTTGTTAAGGAGAACAAGTGTGCAAAATTATTTTGAAATCCATTGATAAATGTAGAAGTTATGCTCCGTACAAGAATGGGACACACACACTAACGCACACACGCACTAACACACACACAAACACACACACACACAGAGACACAGACGGACACAGGTAACTCTATATGCCCTTCCGCCATTTCATGGCGGGGGCATAAAAATCTGGAGAATAAGACTATGAACAGTCTTAAGAATGGTTGGTGAATACTGACCCACTGGGTAATGTTGTCCCAGAACAAGAATCACTTCCACTAAAACCTATGTTGTGAGTATTTATTAGAGATGTCTAGGTGAACCAATTCAATAGTTTGACAAATGCCCACCTGCAAGGACTTATTTTGCCATGCTGCAGGCCACTCTAGCTATACATTTTCATAACAAGCAATTCCTCTATCTGCCATCAAATTTTTGAATCTCTGTGTCTAATACCCTAACTCTTTACCATGCAACAAAATTCCAGACATGTCCAAATCTAAAACATTTGCAGGTGAAAATTAGATGTGGATCAAATGATGGAATTTGTCTTTGCAAGGGTAGAAAACATCATGGGAAAAGAAGAAAATGTTGGTAACAATTATTTTCTCCTTTTCCCACAATGTTCCAAAAGGCTTCTTTCTCTTGATTGCTAAACTTGGGATTGTGTGGTAAAGGATTAACTTACACTTTTTCTTTGATTTACAATTTTTTTAGAGTTTTGTAAGTCTTAACCCGATGACAAAATTTTTAACTTGTCTGACGTGAAGATTCCGAGTTGCAGAAGACAAATTGAGTATTAATTTAAATTTGAAAGCCGTCTTTCAAACGGAAGAAAACATTGTTGTAAAAGGAGAAAATGTTTGTTACCAGCATTGTTTTCCTTTACCCATCCAGTTTTCAAAAGCCTTCTTCCTCAGGGTCATTAAAAGTAGGCACTGTTTGGTTAAGGTTAAATTACTGTTTTTTTTAACATTTCAAAATAATCATATCCAACAACTCTCTTACAAGACTGTAAAATATTTAGACTTGTACTTACTGAAAACATTTCAGGCCAAAAAATACATTAGCTCAAATTGTCCAATTTGTCACTGGTGGAAAACATTGTGTGGAAAGTAGAAAATGCTGGTTACCAGCATTTTCTCCTTTTCCCACAATGTTTTCCAAAGGCTTTCTTCCTCAAGGTTGGATTGTTTGGTTAGGGGACAGACAGAATGTTTGTTACCTGAGTAGGGGCTAACAAGGGGCACACAGTACAATATTGTATACAACTTCTTTTTGTCTTGGACTGGTTCCTGGCTTTGTTTAACTTCAGGGGGTGATGGGGATTCCATTGCCATCACATCCAGGGAACCGGACTGTCCCGATGTGGAGGTCTCTTCATACCAACTGGAGGAGCAAGTTCCCTCTTTACTAAGTTCGGCTGCAGTCATTTTCTTCAGTGTGAACATACACTGAAATGGTATGTGACTGTCTTGCTTCCTCAAACTAAAGCCAGAATTTCCCAATCCTTTAAACTTTCTGCAATGACAAAAGAGGTGTATAAGGTTTCAAATACATGCGCAACGAATGGATCTTTTTTTTTAAATCTTTTATCACATATCACAGGCTATTCTAATGCTGGGACCAGCCTGCAAAGGTTCAGTGGTAGAGCGTAAGACTTGTAAAGTTAAACATCAAGTCTTTGGTCACTTGAGTATGTGGGTTTGAGCTCTATGGCGGGCCATCTAAAAATACTGTCTTTCGGATGAAACATTAAACATATGTCCCGTGTAACAGTGCTATACACCAAGCACCTTCACAGGGTCCAAAAATTTCCAGAAAAGGCAATTGTCCTGTAGGACAAGTGACCTTGAAAAAACACTTGCCCTGTTTTGATCCTCGCTCGTCAGATGAGAAAAACCCTTCCAATATACTGGTGTAATCGAATTTTGCCAACCCAAGAGAAACTGCTCTTGTGGATTGCACAAAACAATAGTTATTTTCTCAGGTCCTCATTTTCTTGACGGTTTTTTTTTTCCCCCCAGACGAAACGGAAACTTTACAACGAAGCTTAAATACCGGGTTATAAAAACCACTACCAGTTATCCGGTCAAGTTACAGAAATTAATAAAGCCAAAACAACAGTTTTTTTAACTGGTTTCGGGAAAGTATTTGCGTTAATGTTAATATCGTTCGTTTTAATAATTAGCAAAGTCGCTCATGTTGAATTAGGTCTACCTGAAGCATACTATAAGATTTTTGTTTGCAATAAAAGGTCCCGGGTTATATCATTAGGTTGACTTGAAACCGGTCTTTATTTGGATTGGGGATCAGCAACCCCCCCCCCCCCCTTTTTTACTTTGAAGACTGGTATGTGAAACCTAAGCTCAGCATGTCTCATCAAGACAGACACATTTGTGAAAGAGAAAGTCTGAGAGATATAGAGTGCAAACTTAACAGAAAGTCACACCTATCTATAGACAGACTATTTTACCATCACAATATGTCTCCGCAAAATTAATTTGAGTTTGACACTCAAATTACCAACACTGAAAACAAAATTCTAAAGTGATATTAAAATATAATTGAATACAAAAACAAATATTCTAATACCTTTTTTTTTGGTATTCCTCCCATTCCTCTTAATCATAGACAACATAATTCTTGGGATAAGAAGCATGCCCACAAAAACTAATTACATGTGAAAGAACATGTCTCAAGAAAAATGACAGTAATTATTCATAATTGAGGATAATTTGTTGCTAGCAGAACTGGGAGAGGCCTAAAAACACACACATTGTCTGCTGTCATTTTCTGAACATCCTTTCTCTCCTACAACTATAAGTAAATTATCACCCATCCACACAGAGCATTGTATAGATTGATTGTAGGGTTTTTAACGTCATTTCAACATTATTTTATGCTTTCCCCGAGTTTCTTTTACCAGTACTCCGCACATTCTTTCCAAGCCACTGGCTGCTTTCCCACATAACCATCACCCAAACAATGATCAGCAGTGAGAGCGGAATGATTCCTGTCGCAATGACTATCATAAATCCTCGGAAAGAAGTAAGCCAAGCCGCGACTCGAACCAGCCACCCCTTGTTCTGAAGTCCTGTTTGCTATAGACTGAGCTACCAGTGTTTGACCCCCACAGAGCAGCCATCATCTTTGTTCATTTATATACTAAATGTGGAACTTTAAAGGAACACAAAACTAGATTTACACATGTCAAATTTGGTAGCCATAGGCCTTAGAAAGATCTGGCAATCTTACAAGGCAACGAAAAGAGTTCTGCATGGAATTAAATTCTTGAAACAACTTGGAAACAGCTTGACCAAAGGAAAGTATTAGTGAAGATGTTTAAAGGAATTGCTGAAACACAGCACACAATGCACACCAACGAACAGTAACTGACCACAACAGCTCATCCTGAGCACTTTGTACTCTGGTGAACTCCAAAAATTGTGTTTTGTGAGCCTGGTTTAACCACGTACCACACAACAAAATTTTAGACTTCTCAAAATTGAAAGGATCAGAAGTCAACAAATAAGATGTGGCTAAAATAATGAGATTGTCTTTCAAAAGGAAGAAAAGAATGTGGAAACAGGAGAAATGCTGGTTACCAGCATTTTCTCCTTTTCTCTCAGTTTTCAAAGGCCTGCTTTTCTAGGGTCGTAAAAAGTGTTATTTTTTGGTTAAGGGTTAAAGTAAGGAATATGTTCCACCGAAGATTGTCCTACCTCAGTCTAAAGTAGAATATCTTTGATTCAGTTTTGACTTCTTCCTCCTGTAGACCTGTAAGCAAACCAGAAAATTTATTGACTGGTGTTTAATGCCGCTTTCAACATTATTTCAGTCATATCATGGCAACAGCTTACATATTCATGTATGTCCTGGGTTTCTCAGCACTAGGCCGGGGCTCTGAAGTGTCTTGCCTGAAGATACTCCCACGAAAAACCCAGCATGTCCGGTGAGGCTTGAACCCGGGGCCTCCAGGTTACGAGTCCTACACTTTACCAATGAGCCACACAGAACCTCTAGCAAACCATAAAAAATTATCTTATGAGACAACACACATGAGTACCAACAGCCTAGGTTTATTTTTCTAAGTGCACAAATAAATCTCAAGCTACTGCAATTATCTGCTACTTTACTTAACCCTTTACCATACAATGCGGACTTTTAACGACCCTGAGATGGAGGGCCTTTGAAAACATTGTGGGAAAAGGAGAAAATGCTGGTTACCAGCATTTTCTCCTTTTCCCCCAGTTTTCTATCCTATCAAAGACAATTCCATTATTTAGGCCATATTTATATTGTCATGTGCAAATGCTTTCAAGTTAGACGAGTCAAAATTTTTCTCGTGTGGTAAAGGGTTAATCTTTCTCTGATGATGTTAAGATGATCAAATGATCTTCCTCTGGGTGGTTAAAACTCAGGACTGTGTGGTACAAGGTTAAGGGTTTATCATACATGTAGTTTTGCATCATAACTGACTCAACATTGTAATTTGGAGATCCTCCAATTTCTTAAAAGGGTCTGAAAAGCTTAATTATTGCTTTCATAATGACAGATCAAATGCTAATTGTATGCCTCACTCTGAATAAAAATAGCACAATGATTATTGAGGTTATTTTGGGAAAAAAATGCCAGAGTTACACAACAAAAATGAAGCTTGCAACCATTTATTCTAATTACCTCAGCTATTAATCTGCCTTTGTGTTATAAAATTCATCCACATTACAGAAGAAAATCCTAAAAATGGTTGTGATATGTTGATAATTCCTTCAAGGTATTTTTTAATCTGATTTTAATTTTTTGGTTAAAAGTAACAAAGTGTAGTTCCGTTTGCAAATTTCTATGTATATTAAATTCAAAGTTCAAGTATGTCTTTTCTGCTGACAAAAATTTATGCTGTAACTTTTTAACTCTTTACCAAACAACAAAATTTCAGACTCACACAAGTTGAAATTAATTGAGGCCAATAAATTACATATGGCTCAAATGATGGGATTTGCATTTGATAGGATAGAAAACATACTTGGAAAAGGAAAAAATGCTGGTTACCATTACGTTCTTATTAACCCACTTCTCTACAGGCTACACTAAGATTTGCAAAAAGCACAAACTTAACTTGAAGCAAAAATTTGAAAGGAAAACATCCTTTTTCAATAGGAAAACTCAAAAAAAGTAGCCAGGTTTGATTTTGTCTTAGCTAAAGACCTTGGATTTTTAACTCTACAGTCATTCTTTTTGTTTTGTATCATTTTTAAGTCAGTTCTTTCATAATCATTAATGAATGAAGGTTTAAAGAAATGCCACTAGTCAGAGCTGTTTGTCTCATATTCCATGGAATGGACAAACCAATTATTTATGAGTAGTCTACACTTCTGGTCCCATCAAAATGACATATCTAAAAGCCAGAATGAAATATAACTCAATACTTACCACAGGAATCAGCATCCCACTCATTTCTATGGAAACTATTAAATGTTATCAGATCTTTTTTGTGGATGTAGTCAACAAATGAGCGCCCAATCCAACTATCCTGTAAACAAAAAAGATCATAGCTCATGAATTTGTATACTTTCTTCACTAAACTTATGCTTTAATGTCAAGATAAATGCACTGTTCAACTCTCTCCAAGATTTCCCAAAATTTCAGACTTGTCCAAACTGAACACATTTGCAAACTAAAGTAGGTGGAAATGAGTGCACTTGCCTTCAATAGTGTAGTCGACATCATTCAAAGAGGAGAAAATGTGGGTTACCAGCATTTTCTTGTTTTCTCATAATGTGTTCAAAATCTTTCAATGTAAGGGTTGTTGAAACTAAGGCTGGTGTGGTAAATGGTTATGTCTTTAAATGTATAATTACAAATACAGTTCCCTGTAGAAAAAGTGCAGATCTAGATCTAACTGCACAGAATATGACATAATTCTGGAAAAAAAAAAGCTGTCTTCATATTGCAATTTATCTTTTTGATACAGACTTACTGACAGAAAATATCCATTACTTTTATCTCATTTGTTCCTTAAACTTTTTCAAATAAATTCCTCAAATGTTTCCAAAAGTTTTCTATCTTGTGGTCATAAAAAATGGGGTTCTTTTGATCAAGGGTCCATAGATTCTCTACTGGTCAACTCTCACTGCGTATGAAATTAAGCTATATTGACCTTTGGATATCCAAGCACAAACTTCAAGTTATCAGAGACACTCTGGACAACATGATCACTTGTTGACAGCACTATCCTCAACTCATCCTGAAAAAAAAAAACATAAATGTCATCCAAGTTGACCCCACCTACTTGTTTCTCCAACTTCTTTCACCAATTTTCAGCTCTTCTTTTTCATTTATGATTTTCATTCATCAATTTAATCTCAAGAGCACTAGGCACAACTTCTGTTACTTCTGCTACTTGAACTGCAGATCAAGATGTGACTGCACAAAATATGTAGTCTTATCTTGTACCTACACTCTCTACTTCTTCGTAATATATTCAGAAATTGCATGTAATAAAAACTTTCTCAAAAGCCAAAATGTTGTCACATGATCTCATATATTAACCCAAAGGGAAATGAATTATTGAATTAATGCTTTTCAATAAGGAAAACAGGTAAAATGTTGCTACTTTTAGCTTGGTAAAATATGGCTAAAATATGTTTCAAAGAAGCCATCAGTGTAGATCAAAAATCACACTGCACATTCTGTACAGTGTGATATTGATCTAAATCATCTGCACAAGTCCATAAAGCTAAATAACAGTGCATTGACCCTAAGGCTGCTAAGCACCCTGAATCTACACCATTCCCCCCCCTTTAAAACAGCAAAATTATGGGTTTTACTATCGGCTTGAAAGTTTCATTTCAATTATTTAGCAGGTTAAGGGTTAATCCAGTATTACACCATGACTCTCATGTTGATTGTCCATATATCAAAAGAATGTTCTCAAAGCCATCCCCTGAAAGTTTGTTTCAAGCCAATCACAAAGTAATATGTCTCAAAGATCTAAAAATTAAAAAATATAATAACAAGAAAACTCACATTTCATACAAATGGGTAAAAGAACATATCTAGAAGACAAAAAATGTTTCACAACAGCTTCCACATGTTATCCAAATTACAAATATATCAGAATCATGCAAGGTTTCACCTATTCACTCTTTACCAGGAAACTAAAATGTTGACTTAATATCTGAATTGAAAGTATTGGTTCAAATGATAAATTTAATTGTGAAGAAACATTGCAGGTAAAGGAGAAAATGCTAGTTACAAGCATTTTCTTCTTTTCCTGCAATGTTTCTCCATTATCAAACACAAATCCCACCATTTGTGGCACATTTACTTCGTCACCTGCAAATGCTTTGGATTTGGCCAAGTCTAAAATTTTGTCATTTGGTAAAGAGTTAATGAACAACTTACATTGGATTTCAATGATTCACTGGTCAAACTCTCATGTGAATCCGATTCATAAACTGTATGCATCAGGTCACATTGTAGCACAGACATGTGTTCTGTTTCTGGGGCAGGCAGAAACTTCTTGTCGATCTTTGACTTCTGTTTGCCTTCTGTAGGTGATAGAAGAATGAGCAACAATGAAATATTCGTTAAAATGCAAAAAAAGGAAAACTCAATATATACAGTGAAAAACTTTGACAATGTGCATTAAATTTTTCTCTTTCTGTTGTTATTTACTTCATCTTCATCATCATCATCAACATTAGATAAGCACCCATAAACTAACTGAATTAGAGCTTAATTGCAAGGTGCTTACAATTTTTCCTGATTTACAAAAACTTGCCAATCCATTATAAATGAGCCATGCTCTGTGAAAAGGGGGCTTAATGCATCTGCGAAAAGTTTCGGCCCAGGTCAGCCTGCGCAGGCTGACCTGGGCCAAAACCTTTCGCTATTGGTCAATTTTTTGTATGTCCAAGGACCAGTCTACCTCATGATTAAGTCAGTCTTTAAAAAGGTGGCTATTATGAATCCGTAAGTATGTGATGCCTTGCTCAGTACGATAGATCACGGAGATGCATTAAGCCCCCTTTTGCCGGAGCATGGCTCTTGCACAAGTAGGTTAAACGTATCTCCATGATGCTGCAATACATGTACCAATCCAGTCATCACGTAATTATAAATCCATAAAATCTATTTAGTCTAAAAACTGGCTGAATCTTAAGGTAGAATGGTCCTTGAAAATCCAGAAAACTGACCAACAGCAAATAGTTTTGACCCAGGTCAGCCTGAGCAGACTGCGCAGGCTGACCTGGGTCAATACTTTTTGCAGATGCATTAAACCCCCTTTTCGCACAGCATGGCTCATTTCCTTTCTGAATGGTATTTTGTTAATTTCAGGAGTAAAGCTTGAACTTGTTTATCCAGGAATACAGCTTTCTCTCTCACCTTTCATTTTCCTCATGCTAGTGAGGACATGCTGTAAAGTAGAGAGGGTCCCCATTCTGCCGTGTCCTCCTTTGGTTGGTTGTACAATGGACTTCAGCTCCTTCAGGTATTCCTTCACCCTCTCCTTTTTCTTAGCCTTCTGATGGAGCTGACCATGAGCAAGGAATGAGCTGTAAAGACAAGTCAGCAGTGTGTTTACAACAGATTACTCAATAGTAGATAACAAGGGAGAACTTTCTTTCCATGCAGATTTTAGGCTTTGCAAATAATATTAGAGTTTAACTCTTTACCAAACGACAAAATTCTAGACTTGTCCAAATTGGAAGCATTTGCAAACGACAAAAAAAAAAATGTCAATCAAAAATTGAAATTTGTTTAGGGAAGGGTAGAAAACATTGTGGGAAAAGGAGAAAATGCCAGCATTTTCTTCTTTTCCCATAATGTTTTCAAAAGGCTCTTTTCCAAGGGTCGTTAAAAGTCGGGATTGTGTGGTAAAGGGTTAAACATGGTTTTCAATATTATTCTAGTTATACAATGGCAGCCTTTCAATGCTTTCCTGGAGTTTGTTTTTACCAATACTTAGCACATCATATATATATCTTTCCAAGCCCCAGGCTGCTTTCCCACCTAAGTTGAAGTTGAGCCACACATTTTAACTCTTTACCAAACGACAAAAAATTAGACTGGTCCTAATTGAAAGGATTTGCAGACGACAAATTAAATGTAACTGAAATGATGATTTTTGTTTTGGATGGGGAAGAAAACACTGTGGGAAGAGGAGAAAATGCTGGTTACCAGCATTTTCTCCTTTTTCCACAATGTTTTCAAAAGCCTTCTTCTACAGGGGCGTCAAAACTCGGGATTGTGTGGTAATGGGTTAAACATCTGGTGATAAATGGAAATATAATATCACCCTTACTCTCTCCTTAGCCAAAGTGTTTTCAAACTAAGTTTAGTACAGAAGGAACTTTTCTGCCTTCTACATTAAAAAGAAACATAAAGACATAAGGATTGAAGCTGAAGGTACAAATTGAGAAAAAAGGAGGCTGTTTCTTGGTAAGAATTTTTCATTAAAAAAGAAAAAGGGTCTTTGTTCAATAATATGCTAGATTAATTCCACAAATACGTGGACAAAGTATTAATCTGTTCATGTAATATAAGAGGTCCAGATAAGTGGGAGAATCATTCAGTTCTTAAAACTTACATTGTGGGTACTCATTACAAATTTTCACATCCAGACAACTAGAATGAATACCTAATACGGAGGCGGGGCGAATCAACCCTTTCCCACACAGTACTGTGTTTTAACAAACCTGAGGAAAAAGTCTTTTGAAAACATTGTTGGGGAAAAAAAGAAAATGCTGGTAACGAGCATTTTCTCACAATGTTTTCTACCCTTTCAAAAACAAATCCCATGATTTGGCTATGTTCAAATTGTCACTTGTAAATGCTTTCAAATTGGAAAAAGTCTACTTTTTGTTGTTTGGGAAATAGTTAACAAGTGTAATGAATTGATGGAATCCAACCTGCAACCACTGGTTGATGGCTCCTTTTCATCTTGTTCATCTGCACCACTACAGGACATTGTGAAGTTGCTGCTACTCATTGAACTGAATAAAGATGAAAAAAAAAAAAATTGTTTAAGTTACAGACTTACAGAAAAACACGGTGGGAAAGTTAGAAAATGTAACAATGACACGCAACAATGTTGTTTACTTTTCCAAGACAAATTTCATTATCTGAGCCACACTTTACCCTTTACCTAACAATCCAGTTATAACAACCCTGAGGAAGAACAGTTTTGAAAACATTGTGGAAAATGGAGAAAATGCTGGTAAACAGCATTTTCTCCTTAACCAACTATGTTATCTACCCTTCAAAGACAAATACCATTGTTTGAGTCATATCTGAATTGGCATCTGTATGGCTTTCAATTTGGACAAGTTTAACTCTGTAACAAACCAAAAATTTTAGACTGGTCCAAATTGAAAGCATTTGCAGACGACAGAATTAATGCGACTCAAAAATTAAAATTTGTTCTGGGAAGGGTGGAAAACATTGTGGGAAAAGGAGAAAATGCTGGTTACCAGCATTTTCTCCTTTTCCCACAAGGTTTTCAAAAGGCTTCTTTCTCAGAGCCGTGAAAACCCGGGATTGTTTGGTAAAGAGTTAAAGCTTTGTTGTCTGGTAAAGAGTTAACCTTTTACCAAACAACAAAATTTTAGACTTTCCGAAATTGAAAGCCTTTGCAGACGACAAAATAAATGTGATTCAGTAATAGAAAATCTTTTTCAGGAGGGTAGAAAACACGATGGGAAAAGGAGAAAATGCTGGTTACCAGCATTTTATCCTTTTCCCTTAATGTTTTCAACAGGCTCCTTCCCCAGAGTTGTTAAAAACTCAGGATTTTACGGTAAAAGGTTAATACTATACTGTACATGTATGAAGTTAACAAATCTGAAAGCTGTTGTCGGCAAAAAGTCAAAGGATCTGCTTCCAATAGAGTCCCCTTAAGGTGCCTTGCAGACAGTGAAGATCAAGATCGGCTTATACAGAACGTACAACTTCTGATCCTAGGCTAAGTGCACTGTATGATGTTTTGTGACTTCTAAAAGTCCAGAAAGAAAAAGTGACCCCAAAATCACCATTGAAGTTTTTTCATGCAAACTTCAAATACATGCCATCTTGTAAATGATGTCAAATGATCTAAGTATTTTGACTCTTTACCATACAACCACAGGTTTTAGACCCCAAAGAAGAAGGCTTTCGAAACTTTGTTGGAAAAAGGGAAACTGCAATTGTCCTCTGCAATTACAATTAAGACATATCCAGAATTAATTACTGTTTGTTTGATTCAATGGTGTATAACGCCGTTTTCAAAATTTCAGTTATATTGCGGCTGCCAGTGCACCTACCCATGCTTTCCTGGAGTTTCTCTTACCAGTGCTCTGCATGATATTCTTTCCAAGCCATTCGCTACTTTCCCACATAATCAGTCGAAACAATGGTCAGCAGTGAGAGATGAACGAATCCTATGCAATGACTATCATCAGTCCTCGGAAAGACATTAGCTGAGTTGGGAAATGAACAAGCCACCCCCTATTCTCAAGTCCTGAAAGCTACAGACTGAGCTATGGGGGCTCTGCTTAGTTGTTTGAAAAGGAGTTACAGTTCGAGGAATATCCCACTAGTATGTATAGTATATACATGTACCTGTAAGTAGAGCTGACTTCTTGTTTGAATTCTTCACTTTCAGTTGTTTGGGGAAACCTACAAGAATGTAAAGGACGTTTAATTCAAAAGCATGCTTAACTCTTTGCCAAACAATCCCAAATTTTAATGACCTTGAGAATGAAGCACTTAAAAAACATAGTGGGAAAAGGAGAAAATGCTGGTAACCAGTATTTTCTCCTTTTCCCATCATGTTTTCTACCCTTCCCAGGACAAATTTAATTTTTCAAGTTATGATTATTTTGTCATCTGCAAATTTATGCTTTTAACTTGGAAAAGGCTAAAATTCTGTCATTTGGTGAAGAATTAACCATCTAGTTAACCCTAAAGTACCTTTAACAATTTTAGTTACCTGTGAAACCAGTGTAGATAAAGATCAGACGGCAAAAAATATGCAGTCTGATCTTTGCCCTACATTGTTATCTTTGCTGCAACAGTCTGGACAAAAACAACCTTGAAATTGCGTTCATTTCAGTCTTATTTCAAGACTGAAAATGATGGTTGGGCTTATTTGGTGCTCTAAGGATTATTTTGCTTACACGAAACACGAAGTGCCAAGATATTTTCACCTCACCTTAACTCTTTACCACAAGATAAAATTTCGTACTGGACCAAAATGAGAGCATAGCAGAAGACAAAGGTAGCTCAAATGATGATTTCTGTCCTTGAACTGGTAGAAAACATTGTTGAAAAAGGAGAAAATGCTGTTTAGCGGCATTTTCTCCTTTTCCCACAATGTTTTCAAAAGGCTTCTTCCACAGGGTCGTTAAAATTCGGTATCGTGTGGTAAAGGGTGAATGCAAACATCATTTCATACAACTTAATAATTTACTTTACCCTTCAACAAACAATTCTGTTTTGATGACCTTGAAGGCTTTTAAAAAACATTGAGGAAAAGAAGAAACAACCAACATTTTTTCCCCCCACAATTTCTTTTGCATATATTGTGAAATAAATTCCATCAGTTGATCCATGTTAATTTTGTCATCTGCAAGTGCTTATAATTTAGGCAAGATTCACCATGCCAAGGCTCACAGAGGGAGAAAAAATATTACATGTTTGCTTGTTTGGTGTTCAATACCATTTCCAAAATCATTTTGGTCATATCTTTGTGGCCAGTGCACCTAGCAATGCTGTCCTGGAGCTTCTTTTACCAGTGCTTAGCACAATATCATTCCCAAACCACTGGCTGCTTTCCACATAACCACTGTCGAAAACTATGATCATGAGAGAGGGCTGAATCCTGTGACATTGATTACTATCGATCCTTTGAAAGAAATTGGCCAAGCTGGGGGTTTGAACCAAAGAACCCGATTTCAAGCCCCAAATGTAACTGAAAAAGTGACCCGGCCAAGCCAGATAAAGGAATATTTAGGGGATGACATACCTTACATAATTATATGAGCCATGCTCTGGTAAAAGGGGGCTTAATCTCCATGAAGCATGATATCAAGCAAGTCGTCACAGTATCATGGGTCCACAAAATCCAGCTTGCATAACAAGTATCAACCGAATGAATCATGAGGTACACTGGTCCTTTAACATGCAGAAAATTGACTAATAGCGAAGAGTTTTGGCCCAGGTTAGCCTGCGTGGATTGCGCAGGCTGACATGGGTCAATACCTTTTGCAGTTGCGTAAAGCCCCCTTTTCACAGAGCATGACAATTATTTCTGTAATTGCAATTTTTTAACAAACCAGAAACCAAGGGCCTATTTCATACTACAGCAAACAGTTTTTTAGTTTTTGACTAAACATGTTGTGGTTAAATTACATATCTTAAACATACTTCTTTTGGGGTCCGACGAATCACCGGAATACCGAAATACCACCGAAACACCGAAATACCCGTATTTTTTTTAGTTATTACAATAACTGAAGTTGTGGTTTTTGACCAAATTGTAATTTCACTTATGAAGGAGGGTTAGTGTTAAACCTAATGTCAAAATAGCAACATGTTATTGAGGCCTGCCGTGAAGAATGTGCACTGGAATAGCCTACCGTGCTTTACATGTCCACCGAAATATCCGCTCCGCGTACTAAAATTGGTCAATTCAGGGATTATACCTCTGCAATCTCCCTTCAGTTGTTTTTGTACAAGATTGATGTGTCTGAAATTTATCCATAAGTATGCTAGAAAAAATAGCTTTCCATTTTTAAGTTGGAAAATATGAGATAAAACGTCACCAAATTAGAAAACCGGCAGCCATTTTGAATGTTTAGTTAGCACGGCACCAGGCGTAAATTGATCAGACAATTACAATTTCGCCGATAAGATTATAAATATATCCATATTACTTTAAAAATAACAAGGACAAACCTACATATCAAACAAATTTGAATATGTTAGCCGAACATTTATGATCGCTTCACTTTAACAGAACAGAAGAGAACAGAACGTGCCGAGAAACTTGTGTGTTTGTCGGATCAGAGACTTACATCATGTAATGTCTGATTTGGGTCTCACCGTCTACTTATTTCGCAAATGAAGTGGATTAGCGCTCTCTTTTGTGTGTGTTTATCATTCAAAAGAAATATAAGTGATAATTTCAAATTGATAAATCTTAGGTCTAGATTGTCGTCATCGAGATCGGGTATTTCAGTGTGTAACAGGTCAGGCACGCGAGTGTTTCGGTGATTGTTCTCAACGTAAATCAACGATCAGTGTATACTAACAGCGTCACTCTTCTCACTAATGATTAATATTCTGATTAAGTATGTTTTCTGAAAAAGAAAAGAAAGAAAAAAATCCTGCATACTTTTGTCAGTTATTTGAACCCAACAATAAAAAATACGGGTATTTCGGCGTTTCGGTGGTATTTCGGTGATTCGTCAGACCGTTCTTTTGTAAACATTGATTGAGAAACAAGTTCTTACAGTTGTATTTATCTCCATCAATTCTGTTTCTTGGAAAGTGCACCAAAACTCCCGTGTGTGTGGGCCAATGAACAGTCCCAAAGTAGACACCAGCTCCCCACATTGAATGTGTGAGACAGTGAAGTTCTGAAATAAACACCTGCTCCCAGGTGTAGAACTCGGGACCTGATGATTACGAAGTCGAAGCTCTACTTCACAAACATGGACACCACACATTTAATTAGTCTCACCCAGACAGTCATAATGCATGTCCACAACATAGATTTCAGCAAAGAAAAAATCTTTCTAGAATTTGAAACCCCGCTACCCCCACCTTTCGGCCTCAAATCTGGACCACCAAAGAGGTCCCTAAAGAAGATGCTTCATTATGTATGTACTACATGTATTAAAACATTTATAATAATCTAAGTACTTACTTTATGATGGGTTTATCTGTGAATGTCTTACGTCCCTGTTTCTGGGTATCCATTGTTTTGGGACAAAAGCACAATAATCCTGGAAAATAGATTACAAAAATAATTTGTAACTTCCTGAACAAAACAGGTGGGGGACCATTTCAATCAGGACTCCCGGATTCCTTCCCAGCACAAAATACAGGACCTTTTCTGGGATAATCCTTAGATAGGACACTTCAGAGCCCTTGCCTAAGTTGCCTTGTACTGGTAAAACCCAGGACATACATAATAAGTGCTCTCTTACAGTGATTTGTCTAAAATAATGTTAAAATTTATGTAAAACAACCTACAGTTAATTAAGCTAGAAAATGGGTGAGGAAAGTATCACAGTACTCATTTAGGCTACCACATTTGACCCATACTCTGGCAAAAGGGGGCTTAATGCATCTCGGCGATGCATTTCACGAATGCAGGGTTTTCCTTGACGCACAATTTTGTGCGTTTTGATGCATTTTTTGAGGAAAATGACCCTCAATTTTTTCAACAATGCGTCATTTTTGGTGCACAAATACGGTAAGAGTAACTAACGATCGTATATACTACTGACAATGTTACATCGCGAGTAGATGAAAAAGCTGGAGTACAAAGAGAAAACGGGATGAAACACTGGACTGTGTATCATTCTACGTCGGTCTGTAAATAGATCTAAACTAAACCAGTTGATCCCTAATGAAAACATGATGGTTCTGTCAGAATAGACATCATTCTTGCTGTCTGCAAGGAAGAAGAGCCCTAAGACGAAGATCAGATGATAAAACACATGGTAAGAGCACCCAGAAACACATTTCAAGGTCTGGAGGGTTTACTGTAAATTAGCCAAAGAGATACACTTCGTTATTCGTTGAAAACAGCAGCATGAATGCAACCCGTGTGTCAAAACACAGGAATCGGCTGTTTAATTGGTGAAAATTGTTTATTTTCGGCCAAAATGGATACTCTCTATCAAGAAAAACAATTGAGACTTCTTAATCTGGCCGACAACAAGCTATTTTCACCAATTAAATGGTCGATTTTCTGTGATAAAAACGAAACAAAATAACCCTTTACCACAGAGAGAGGCTGCACAAACTTCGAAATACAACCACTGAGCATCATCAAAACACTTGCGGTCATGATGATACCCATGAATGATTAATATTACTCAGAAATATGACAGCTTGTCTGCAGCTAGGGCATATTTGCTTGTTCAAAACAGGCGTAAATAAAGCATACTCCAGATACTCTTTATGAAAAGGGTGTCATTTAATTTGTAAGCTCCCTCTTTTAAGAGAATCTCTGGTGTTATTATGTATCTATCACCATGTAATAATACATATCTATAGGGTATATAAAGATTTACTGCGAATAGAAAACACAAAAACACACAGTTTCACAAATAGGAGCTTTTGTCTAAGCTAATTACATTTTGTTGTGACCCCCACAAATTCCAAAATGACCCCCATTATTTTTTACTATGGGGTCACAATGACCCCCTATTTTTGTTGCCAAGGAAAAACCCTGCAAATGCAAGTCAGGCCTAACAAAAAGATATGTGTTAAGGGTTTTGGTCCGAGATGCTGTAGGTTGGGTAGGTAGGGATGTTTTTTCCCCCACAAACTTTTTACATGGACTATGTACCAAAATCACACCGACATTTTTTTTTCTATCGTAGCGTAAAACGTTTAGGGTCAGCAGCATTTTCTAAGTAGGGTCGGAAACCATGACACATACATTTATTTATAGGCCTCAACACATGGAATCCATTTAATCCATTTTGTCTAACAATTGACTGGATCAGGAGGTAGAATGATCCTTTGACATGCAGAAAATTCACAAGTAGCAAAAAGTACTGACCCTGTCAGCTTGCATGAATGTGCAGGCTGAAATTGGTTGATACTTTTTGCAGATGCATGAAGCCTCCCTTTCACAGAGCATGGGTCATTTCTTTATGCTCTCCTTTGTAAACCACATCTTTTTAACCCTTTACCACACAATTCCCACTTTTAACGACCCTGAGGAAGAAGCCTTTTGAAAATGATGTGGGAAAAGGAGTAAATACTGGTAACCAGCATTTTCACCTCTTCCCACATATTCTAGCCTATCAAAGATAAATTCCATCATTTGAGCCACTTTAAACTGTCATCTGTAAAGCTTTCAATTTGGACAATTCTACATTTTGTTATGTGGTAAAGGGTTAACAAACAACAATGTTTTATGCCCAGAGCTCTGAATAAACTTATTAGAGCTTTCCAATCAAAAATAAATGATTGTTATTTCCAGACTGCCCTTGTCAAGAATATCTAAGCTGAGCAACAGTGTAGATCAAAGATCAGACAATGTTTTTACTATTTTGTACAGTCTGATTTTGATCTATACTTTTTGCAAAGGCAACTATGGTTGTTAAAACCACTTAAAGGGTTAACCCTTTACCACACAATGATGACTTTTAACGCCCCTGAAAGAGAAGGCTTTTGAAAACATTGTGGGAAAAGGAGAAAATGCTGGTTACCAGCATTTTCTCCTTTTCCCACAATGTTTTCTACCCTATCAAAGAAAAATCATTTCATATGAGCCACGTTAAAACTGTCATCTATAAATGCTTTCAATTTGGACAGGTCTAAAATTTTGTCGTGTAGTAAAGGGTTAACGACCTTGAGGAAGGCTTTTGAAAACATTGTGGGAAAAGGAAAAAATGCTGGTTAATACCATCATTTTCTCCTTTTCCTACAATGTATTAAGAAGTCTTTTCCCTCAAGGTCATTAACAGTCCAGATTGTGTGGTAAAGGGTTAAGACAAGGTTCGCAAGTGGCTTAACCGGTTACCACACAATGGTGACTTTTAAAGATCCTGAGAAAGAAGCCTTTTGAAAACAATGTGAGAAAAGGAGAAAATGCTGGTAACCAGCATTTTCTCCTTTTCCCACGTTTTCTAACCTTCCCAAATCTAATTTCAGTATTTCAGTCACATTTCATTTTGTCGTCTGCAAATTTGAGCTGTGCTTTAGCAAAAGATGGCTTCATGCATCTCCGTGATCCATGGTACCAAGCAAGCCATCACATACTTATGGATCCATAATATCCATTTTATTTTACAACCAACTTGACCACGAGATAGACTGGTCCTTTGACATACATAAAATTGACTAATATTGAAAAGTTTCGGCACAGGTCAGCCTGCGTAAGATACTTTTTTGGTCTGTTAACCCATTACACGACAATCCCAACTTTTAATGACCCAAAGAAGAAAGCTTTTGAAAATCTTGCGGGAAAAGGAGAAAATGCTTGTAACCCACAAGGTTTTTTCCCCTGTCACAAACATATTTCATTGTTTGAGTCACATCTGATTTGTCATCTGCAAAAGCTTTCAATCTGGACAAATCTAAAATTTTGTCGTTTGGTAAAGTCTTAACCTTTAGCTGAATAAACCATATTGATTGATTGATTGTATGATGTTTAATGCCGCTTTCAACATTATTTCAGTTATATCGCGGCGGCCAGTGCACCTATCCATGCTTTCCTGGAGTCTCTTTTACCAGTACTCCACACAATTTTCTTTCCAAGCCACTGGCTGCTTTCCCACATAACCATCATCGGAACAATGGTCAGCGGTGGCAGAGGAATGAATCCTGTTGCAATGACTATCATCAATCCTCGGAAAGCAATTGGCCGAGCCAGGGATCGAACCCACGACCCCTTGTTCTCAAGTCCTGCACGCCACCGACTGAGCTATCGGGGCTCGGCGAATAAACCAGACATTTCCAGTCCAAGACTAAAATAATCCCAGTTTCAACAGTGCTGTTTTCCAGCTAAGCGGACAGTGTAGATTAAAGATCAGACTGCAGGGTATGTGCAGTCCGATTTTGAACCTCGCTGGTCGCAAGGATAAATAGGTTTGTGGAAGGCGCTTTCAGGTTTCAAAATAGGTTGCAAGTGACCAGTTCCACCACAAACCCTTGTGGCCAATGACGTATCGCTGATTTAAGCTATACATTTCATTGAAAAGAATAAAGAAATTAAATTATTCAAGGTTATATACCTTTTGCACAACATCGAATCCCGTTAAACGCTAAAATCACAGTAAATGCACAGAAAACGCACACTGAATTCCATGTAAATAAATCTGTATCTTCAGTCAGTCATGTTTTCTGGATAAACTTACCAGGCTAGAATAAAATATTAGGAAGGATATGTAACCGAATGAATAGTTCAATACGAGATCAGACAAAATGCTCTTTTTGAACATATTTAAATTACTAAAAATATTTATACTCTGTTACTTTTTTTTAAATATTCAAATTATCATTTATTGGAAGATTGTATGAATATTTCCACTTCTTTCATTTCTTTCAGATCGTTATATTTTCTTTCGTATTTCTAAGATTTTTTCATTACCTTCTTCTCATCCAATCGCGGTCTGTTTTGTTGAAATATCTATTTTTAAAAGTCTATTTTTAGTCTCACGTGGACGTACACGGGCCGAATGCTCACGTCACATGCAGAACTGCGTGTACTGCTAAGAAATAGTGATAATAAAGCGTTCGATCTATAAATGGTCTAGAATTTCGAAGAGCTCGCTTAATTTCAATATCATTAAATATGGAAATCAAATCTTAGTATCATCAAATAGATCTAACACCCCTATCTGAAAAAAAATTAATTTCAGCAGAAATATAGATCTCTCTGTTCGAAGATTTGACAAGCCCCCCCCCCCCTCTTGGAAATAGGATAATCTAAACTAGATTTAGAGCAATCACTCGGCGGATTCGTAGACTAAACAATGCACAATAGTTGTACATCTTGCATCTTTAAGCTTTAAGCCAGTTTTGCACAGCGACGATCAAAGCTGAATTAACAAGATTTCCGCTAGTCTAGAAAGTATGATATGGCCTGAAATACACGAAAAAGGGCATTCGGACATTTGCGTAAAGTGTCGTCTCGGATCAGCCTGCGCAGTTCGCGCAGGCTAATCCGAAAAGACACTTTCCGTTTTTATGTAATTTTCTGTTTTGCGCAAGTCTTCTGTAGCACAAAATCTAATGTAGTCGTAAAGTGCCGTCTCGGATCAGCCTGCGCGGACTGCGCAGGTTGATCCGATACGACACTTTACGTAAATGTCCGAATGCCGCCATTTCGCGTGTTGCAAGCCATATCAGGGAATCACTGGTACCTGCTTACCTAGATCTACAAAAGAGGGGGAAAAAATCTTTCATGTCTAGATTCATCGCGGAACTCTCGTCTTGTTCTACTGATCAGCAGACTTCGATCTTTCATTTTAGATCTAGATCTGCAAGCCGAGGAAAATTTGAGTAGATCTACGAATGTTTAGAACTATTTTCTCCGGACAATTCGCAGCCTCTTTACCACTGTCTATAAAGATCTTTTGCAATACGCTGTTCCGCAGTTGTTTTTGACAAGTTGGGCCAGAATATGTATTTTAAAAAAAGAGAACGGATTAGAACCATTGCAAACACACCATCACACGCACAAGGGAGATAAGAAAGCGTTCAGATCAAACAATTCCACTCGAGTTATTTCCCTTGTTTGTACAATAGATTCGGTTGATTGCTATAACAGATCTATTTCTCATTTTTCCAACGTTGTAACTTTATTCATGCATTGTATTCAGCTTTGGAGATTAATCATATTTAGCACGGATTTTCACGAAACTAAGCCAAACTCTTTTTTTTTTTTTTTTTGTTTACAGAGATCTATAATGAATAAAACAGGAGTGAAAAGGCAAAAGAAAATTAAAAAAATTAAAGGCAATGGGAAAGGGTTGGGGGAAGGACGTGGGGGCTTTTTCCTTGTGACTTTTGGTCATAGGTGAAAAAATGCATCTTTTAGGAGAGCACAAACTAAAACAAAAAGTTCAAATATTGACTGATCTGGCATGATATGAACGCATGATTGCAATAGCGTACCGGACTAGAGAACAGCCAAAGGGGGTCGCTGGTTCGATCTCCGGCTCGGTGAATTTCTTTCCGAGGACTGATGATAGTCATTGCTACAGTATTCATTCTACTCTAGCCGATGGCCATTGGTTCGGCGATGGTAATGTGGGAAAGCAGACAGTGGCTCGGAAAGAATGTTGTGCGGAGTAATAGTAAAAAAAAAATCAGGAAAGCATGGATAGATGCGTTGGCCACCGCGATCTAACTGAAATATTGTTGAAAACGGCGTTAAACACCATCAATCAATCAATCAATCAGTCAGTCAGTCAGTCAGTCAATCAATCAAGCATGACTGCAAAGCCCAATTGATTGTACAGAATGTCAAAGTGTTCCAATAATTTACTCCGTGAACTCAGCAAGACGACCAACATTTGGGCATTTGAGCACTGAAAGACGACAACTTCAATGTGGCTAAAATGACGGATTTGTCCTTGAAAGCCCGTTTGTAAAACATCGTGGGAAAAGAAGAAAATGCTGGTTACCAGCATTTTCTCCTTTGTCTACATTGTTTTTAAAAGCTTTCTTTCTCAGGGTCGTTAAAACTCAGTATCTTCTGGAAAAAGCTGAAGGGTTGGCGGATCCGAAGCAATTTGTATTTTATGTTCTTTTGACTACAAAAGTTAAGGCCCCTTTCTTATTGAAAGCACTTGCAGACGACAGCTTCATTGTGGCTCAAATGACGGATTTGCCATAGAAAGAGTAGGAAAACATCGTGGGAAAAGGAGAAAATGCTGTTTACCAGCATTTTCTCCTTTTCCTACGATGGTTTCAAAAGCTTTCTACATCATGGTCGTTTAAATGCGGCTTTGTACGATAAAGGATTCAATCTGTATGAGTCTTGTAAATTATATATTGTACTAAATTTCTCACAAGATTACCCAGTAATATTCTTGAATCTAATATCTGAGCCATGGTCTGGCAAAAGGGATTGTAATGCGTCTCCGTGATGCATCGTACCATGCAAGTCATCATATAACTAATAACTATGGATCCATAAAATTTATTTTGTCAAACAATCGATTGAATCGTGAGGTAGACTTGTCCTTTGACATGCAGAAAATTTATAAATAGCACAAAATTTCCCGGACTCAGGTCAGCCTGCGCGGACTGCACATGCTGACCTGGGTCGATCCTTTTTGCAGATGTACTAAACTCCTTTTCACAGAGCATGGCCCATTTATATTATTTTATGATATAATTTTATACTTTTCGTAATATATTTTAGGTACTTACAATACAATACAATACAATATTTTGTTGCCGCACACAGCGTCAAGAAGCTATTTAGATATGGTAATTTGATAAACTACTGCTTTAAGTGTGTACTTTTTATTTTTAAACTTGCAAATAAATGTACTAGTCTTAAAGAATGATTCCTTATTTTCCGTTATCAAATGTTTGGAGAGAGAGAGAGAGAGAGAGAGAGAGAGTCTTTCTGTCTCTCTATCCTCTGTATCCTGGAATTACACTTTTATATGTCTCAGTATTTCTTTAGATTTAGAACATTCTTGTCAGCATATCTGTATTTTCCATGACTCCGTATACTGTAATACTCTGGCGAAACCAGGTAGAATGGTTTAAAATTTAAACACTTTTAACATTTCTTTAACTCTTTCAGCGATAAATATATAATTTCTATATTTTTTGACGGCTGACAGTAGCCTGTACCTAGGCGGTAATAATTTTTCAATCACTCCTTATCGTGGTCTCGGGCCACGGTCTATACATAATTTTAATAATAAACTGCTAATATGTTCTATAATTTCTGACTGAGTAACGCCAGAATATACAATATGTTTAAAAGGAAAAATGGTAGTTTTTGCGGACGTTATACATCCAAGATCAGACTGCAAGTTCTGTGCAGCCTGATCTTGATCTATGTCGCCCGCAAAATCCCTTATTAACGTCTATGTTGCGATGAAAGGCTTAAATAACATTTACGATTACTTTAAAATCTGTGCACGAATATAAATCCGATAATTTTTCCTAGATGTAAGCAACGTCCACTCTTCTCGAAAAATTCGCAACTATGCAAATATGATTCTGCTTGCTTTATGACAACTGCAATCAATTCGATGGGCACCAGAATTTATAAGCAAACACATACCCGCAAAATAAACCCTTGATCCCACCATCCCTAGTTTTAACGACCCTGACAGAAGTCTTCAGAAAACATCGCGAAAAAATTGTGAAGATGTTGTTCAGCAGGATTTTCTCCTTTCCCCACAATGCTTCCTGCCGTTTCATATATAGATTCCATTATAAGAAGAACATTTAATTTGCCATCTGCAAGTTCTCTCAAAATGGACGATTCCAAAATTTTGTTGTCGGGTAAAGAGTTAACTAGATGAAATGAATTAGACTTTTCCACATTAAAAACTTTCGCAGGTGACAAATCAAATATTGCTCAAATGATGGAAAAATGATCTCTGGAAGGTTAAAAAACATTGTGGGGAAAAAGGAGAAAATCCTATTAACCAGCAGTTTCCAGAAGCTTTTCTTTGTCAGGGTTGTAGAAGCATGCGATTTTTTTGAGTGGCGGGCAAAGGTTTAACTAAACGAGGAGACTTGAAAGATAATGAACACCTTAAATAGACATGAAAAGAAAGGGGAAGTGATTAAAACAACAGATTCAAAACTAGAAATCATGTAACCTTTTACCAAATAAGGAGAGCTTTAACTTTTTTCCAAACGCCCAAAATTTTAGACTGGTTTGAATTGAAGACATTTGCAGAAGACATATTAGATGTGGCTCCAATGATGGAATTTGTGTCTGAAAGAGTAGAAAACATTGTGGGAAAAGGAGAAAATGCTGGTTACCAGCATTTTCTCCTTTTCCCACAATGTTTTCAAAAGGCTTCCTCCTCAGCGTCGTTAATAGGGTTAAATACCTTGATGACTAAAGCTCTCTAAAAACATTGTTGGAAACGGATGAAATGCTGGTCATAAGCATCATTCTTCTTTCTCCCACTGTTTACTACCCTGTCACTGACAAATTACCTTTTTTGAACCACATTTGAATTATCGTCTGCAAATGCTTTCAATTTTGATGAGTCTAAAAAAAAAATGTCGTTTGGTAATGAGTAAAGTACATAAAAAAGGAAAAGAATCTTCCATCATTTGCAAGATAATTAGAACATTTTTAGCATCTTCTTTTTACAAACCTTTGTCCCTTTCCTTACTGTTGACGACACAAGAAGATTTTGTGGACAGTGTAAATCAAGATCAGACTGCACGGACCGTGCGATCTGATCTCTGATCTACACTGTCCACTCTTTATTCTAAATTATAACTGAACATTCTCTTCTCTTCATCATGCAGAAGAGCTGTATTAGCAGCCATTAAAAAAGTATTTTTATTTAATAGTGAAAGATTTAAGCTGCAACAGAAAACAACTGAACTGCATACAGGTGCAAAACGCTCGGCTGCAAGGTGCCTTTTCAGTTAAAATTGTAAGTCGAAAAAAGGGATATAACTGTGTCAGAAAATATGTGTAGAGTTACCCGCCTTTCTAGTATATGTTTTATGTATGTGTAGTAACAAGAAATATCTTTAAAGAAGGTAGACAGCGTAAGAGATACCGGTACTGGAACATGAAGATTGAAACTTTTTGTGGCTAAAAATAAGGTAAAATAATGAAAAGTAATGTCACGATCAATTGCCTCTTTTTCCTTAGTTTTTTTCATTTTGTTGAAAAGTTAGTTTGCTATGGTATGAATCGATGCTCCGGGGATTCGATTAGCGGTGGCAACGCCTGTTAAGGTCTACGGTCCCTAACTCTCATATTTCAAGACGGAAGCTGCTGATATTGGCCGAATAGCCTTTACGAAAAATTCGATGTTTCACGATATTTACCGATGAGTTAGTGAGTCTATAGCCCCTAACTCTCATATTACAAGAAAGCTGCCGAGATTGGCCGAATAGCCTTTACGAAAGCGTCAATGTTTACCGATGAGTTAGGGGCCGTAGACCTTAATAGTGGTTTCACGAATTTGCGAGCAAATATGCAAGCAGGGACCCGCCGAATAAACATGTGCACATTTTTGACAAATCGCAAATTACCATCTATTCATTGGAAGCCGCTCGAAAGCGGCTTCTAGTAGGAATGTACCTAAACTATTTACCATGTAGATGATCAGTAATTATTCGATAGGTCATTATTTTTGTAAAATTTCTAATAATGTTGTGTTGTTGTGACAGAATTACTCCACATGACTCTTTCTTAAATATTCCAACAGACCTACATGAAATTCAAACCTGGTTTTCTTGCAATATATAGTTCATTCCCAAATAACAAAAAAAAAAAATACAGATAGATAAACATCCTTTAATTGGCTAGTTCCCCGAAGTTTTCAAACATGTAGGATTCCTTCTATTTTCCCAAACGAAGTTGTTATGCTTTCCATTTATCACAAGCTTTCCCACCTCTCAATGGTTTTCGCATTTGTCTACTTTTTTACAAAACAAAATAATGATGATTATGATATAGAGAGCATCTTAGAATATGATAATCAGAAGCAATTTTATGTACAAGTTTTTCGTCCAATTTTAATTTGTAAAGGATAAAACGGCGGTTAACCTTTGATCAAGGTATAGACTGGTTACCTCCCTACACAAGAGGCGTCTACATCAGCTATTTATAGAATACTTGCGAAAAGATAACCCTTTTTCTTCCCTTCGTCTACACATTAGCCGAATGGATTTTTGTTACACGAAACATCTACCTTATGAGACCTGTAAAATTTAGCATTTACTGTATTGTGTGACGAAGCTGTTATGGTCAGACTGTACGTGCTGTACGGTATGGTCCTGATCTACAGAACCCTTGAAACCAGGCCTCCTTGAAACATGACGTATGGATCGTGATGCACATTGACTACAGTAATTATCATGGTGGTGCCTGGTGCTCTACGGATTGAAGCTGCTCGAAAATGACAGAAATAGATGAAGATCAGACAGCAGATAGCCCATGTAATATTTTTTTTTAATATTCTATAAAATATTTCGTAAACATAAAAGAAAATCTTGTTTGTTTTCCTTACTCAGTGTATTTATTTCGTTGTGTAGTCGAAGGGTTAAAGTTATTACAGAACCTATTACTGTGAATATACAACTTTTTACGTCGCTGCTGGTCAAAGGTTTAGAATAGCTCTTGAAATTTACATTAGAAGTTTTACACTAGGCATGTACAAGGCCTATTCAGAAAATGGTTCAAACTACTGTTTATTAAACGAAATATGTATAGTAATATATATTATGTTGTGGTTGAATAGATCCAGATCTTTAAAGACTTAAAAAAAAAAAATCTTTTTTGTGTGTGTGTGGCTGCCATTTCAGGAATAAAAGAAACGTGGTTTGTGTCAACTGTGTAGGCTATGATCAGAATAATTTTAGAGATGCCATGCAAAAGTTTTTGTTTCTAGAGTAGAAATGTTTGATTCACTGTGTTACAAGCATGCTAAGATACTTTTTGACAAGCAAGATCATCTTTTAGAAAAAAACTTGTTGAATATTTTCTTTTTTTTTTCTTTTTTTTTCTTTTTGTTGTAAAAAAAATGAAACACAAAGAAGAGATCACTGATAAAAATTGTAAATACATGTAAACATCATATGTGAATAACGATCTTATTATCACTTAGAGTAATTAGTAACTTAAATAATTCTGTAGTATTGCCTTTGATGCCGCTACAGAAGTTTCCTTTCTAAAATCATTTAATAAGTGGAAAATGCTGTATTTGAATGCGCAATTTCTCCATTTCAAATTTTGAGTAGAAATTTAAAAATTCCGATGCTTTTAAGTGTTTTTTTTTTTTTTTCAGTTTTTTTCCAAATAAATATCACTTTATAATAATAATAATAATAATATAATAACAAGATTATTTAAGATTCCTCTCTAAAATTCTTTTTTTTACAGTTAGAATACATATACATATTATTTTCCATTGGTAGGGGGTGGGCGTAAAAACAGATACAAATCAAAGCGTTGAGAACCCTGAAGTGGTATTTGTCAAGGAAGCCATTGTGTGGAATTAATAATTTGAAAGAAAAGGCGAATATTATTCAAATATTGGCTTGAAAGTCAACCTACTAAGCAAAAAAATACTTTTTTCGTGGAAGGGAGAATTCTTATGACAAAGTTAGGATTATTTGTGTATTGGTGGTCTCCCTTTGATCATTAGAAGGAGTCAGGAGTAACGTCCCTTGACAGTAGGATGCATGATGGATAGAGAGAGAAACCATGTGAATATATCAAATAAAATTAAGTTTGTACCTGAAAACTATGATTTTGAAATCTATTTGGCCGTTAACATTTAATTCCCAACATTACAATCAGTTATTTCGATCTATAAATATTCATGCCCAATCAAATGGAGTAGCGCGCAATCATGAGACGAACAAGCCATGGGATGAACTTGTTTTGGAATGAAAAAGCCCAGGACCAAGCGATCAGTAGACAAATTTTGTATTTATCATTGCGCCAATAGAAGGCTGTGAGCGAGTGAAGCTATTTTCAATCAAGAATTAGTATTTCCACGATCGATGGCCTCATCCAGTGTATTTTAACACGCCATTTCCAGTTACATATCTGAGTGCTATCGAAAAACTCATTTTTCGGAGAAAAATTGAGTTTAATTGGGTTTATTTCCTTCGGCTTTGCACAAAATGCGATACATGGTCTTCAAAATTCAATACTGAACTCGTAGTGGTATTGTCTTCGACAAATACCACAAAAATGTAATCACAATTTCTCAAGACAGTCAATATTTCTGAAATTGTCCACCAAAAGATTGCGGCTTCTATGATGCTATGCATCATAAATTTGTCTTGTTCTTTATCAGTACCAAGCAGTAGGTCAAAAGCCTGTGCATTCAGCTACGCCAAAAATCTAGCCTGAGTTTAAAGTAAACATCTTCAGTATTAACAGAGATACGAGAAAATGTCAGTTTTCGCACGACGACGTCGACGCGAACGACGACGACGACGATGGTGACGACGACGATAGGGTTATGGCAATACCCAAGCACTTTCTTCGATTCGAGAACTACCGAGCACAAGAAATATCTTTTAAAAAGATAGATGGCGTAAATTTGCAGTCAAATAGGCTGGAACCCTTAGAATAAACATGTCTACATTCTTTACCACACTGGCCCTTAGAATAAACATGTCTACATTTTTGACCAATCATAAATTTCTACTTATTCATTTGTTATTAGTACCAAAAAAAAGGTCAAAAGCCAGCACATTCAGCTGTGTAAAAAGAGGGCCATGATGGCCCTGAAGTCGCTCACCTGAGCCTTTTGACCAAACATGATCCATTTTAAATCCATTTCAAAAGTGTACGCAAGGTTTTTCGAAGATTTGACCTTGTGACCTAGTTTTCGACCCGACATGACCAATTTTCAAACTCATCCAAGATATCATCAAGACAAACATTCTGACCAATTTTCAAGAGTATTGGACTAAAAATGTGGCCTCTAGAGCAAGCACAAGGTTTTTCGAAGATTTGGCCTAGTGACCTAGTTTTTGACCCAACATGATCCATTTTCGAACTCATCTGAGATATCATCAAGCCAAACATTCTGATCAATTTTCAAGAGTATTGGACTAACAATGTGACCTCTAGAGCGTACACAAGGTTTTTCTAAGATTTGACCTTGTGACCTAGTTTTTGACCCGACATAACCCATTTTCAAACTCACCTGAGATATTATCAAGACAAACATTCTGACTAACTTTCAAGAGTTTTGGACTGAAAATATGGCCTCTAGAGCGTACACAAGGTTTTTCTAAGATTTGCCCTAGTGACCTAGTTTTTGATCCGACATGACCCATTTTCAAACTCATCCAAGATATTATCAAGACAAACATTCTGACCAACTTTCAAGAGTTTTGGACTGAAAATGTGGCCTCTAGAGCGTACACAAGGTTTTTCTAAGATTTGACCTAGTGACCTAGTTTTTGACTCGACATGACCCATTTCAAACTCGTCCGAGATATTATCAAGACAAACATTCTGACCAAGTTTCATGAGTATCGGACTGAAAATGCGGCCTCTAGAGCGTACACAAGTTAAAAGTTGATGATGCACGACGGACGACGGACTACGCACGACGCACGACGGACGACGGACGCCGGACACAGCACGATCACAAAAGCTCACCATGAGCACTTCGTGCTCAGGTGAGCTAAAAAAAGGTAAGACTTTACAGGCACTAAAGAGGCCCCGTTGTTGCAATTCATTTATGTTCTGGCCAGAGTGTCGGGAAAAAAAATCGGAAAATAAGTAACCAAGGTAAAATGACACACTTTTTGCCATTTGATCTGCATCTACACTGTCCCCAAGAGCAGTTGAGGTTGCCCTCGGCACTCTGAAGATTGAGATTTTGCCATAAACCTTTAACCTGCTAAATAAGTGAAATTTTCAAGCCGATGGTAAAAACCCAAATATTGCTAGTTCAGAATCTCCTTATCAGACAGTGTAGATCCAAGATCAGACTGCACGTTTTGTGCAGTCTGATCTTGATCTACAATGTTCGCAAAAGGTCAGTGGGTCGCGCTTAGCAGCCTAAGGGTGAAAAGAAACGTCCGAAAATATAAAAGGGCAAGATCAGGCGTGAACTCTGGCTAACCTTTTACACATACCTCATCTATAAATAAAGCAGAAAACAAAACTGAAAAAGAACTTCAAAAAACTTGTAATTATTGTAATACCGGCAGGGTTTTTACAATTTCACAGGAACCATATGTATTGAGTGGAAGAGCATCTTTACATTAATATTGCCTCCTTAATTGAATCAAAGCGTTGAGAACACTGAAGTGGTATTTGTCAAGGAAACCATTGTGTGGAATTAATAATTTGAAAGAAAAGGAGAAATATTATTTAAATATTGGCTTGAAAGTCAACCTACGAAGCAAATAAATAATTTTTTCGTTAAAGGGAGTGTAATCATGACAAAGTTAGGATTATTTGTGTATTGGTGGTCTCCCACTGATCATTAGGAGGAGTCAGGAGTAACGTCCCTTGACAATAGGATGCATGATGGATAGAGAGAGAAACCATGTGAATATATCAAATAAAATTAAGTTTGTAACTGAAAACTATGATTTTGAAATATATTTGGCCGTTAACATTTAATTCCCAACATTAAAATCAATTATTTCGGAATATATAAATATTCATGCCCAATCAAATGGAGTAGCGCACAATCATGGGACGAACTGGTTTTGGAATGAAAAAGCCCAGGACCAAGCGATCAGTTGACAAATTTTGTATATATCATTGCGCCAATAGAAAGATATGGGCGAGTGAAGCTATTTTCAATCAAGAATTAATATTTTCACGATCGATGGCCTCACCCAGTGTATTTTAACATGTCATTTCCAATTACATATCTGAGTGCTACCGAAAAACTCATTTGTCTGAGAAAAAATTAGTTTAATTGGGTTTATTTCCTTCGGCTTTGCATAAAATACGATACAGAGCTCCAGATAGAGGGAGTGATTTTGGTTTTAAAATTGAAATTGTTAATAATTCTACACTAAACCCTATGTTGTGGGTATTCATTAGAACTCATCGAGACAATTCTAATGAGTACCCAAAACATAGGGTTTCAAAGAGAAATAATGGATTTAAAATACCATCACTCCCTCTTATCTGGAGCTCTGACGATACATGGTCTTCAAAATTCAATATTGAACTCATAGTGGTATTGTCTTCGACAAATACCACAAAAATCAAAATAAACCCGATCACAGAGACTCACGCAGCGCTGTAATAAGACCATCGGAAATTTCAGTCACAGAGTTTAATCTTAGTATATTGCAAAACTCTAATTCTTTCTCCGAAAAAAAAAAACTTTTTGGAATCTTCTCTGTAAGAGCCTAACTATCCCTTATAAGCTCGTTGTCTGCGCATGTCATATTCTTCGAAGATTCGACCTGTCTTACTAGAAGAATACCGTCCATATTTATTTAAACCTAAACATTTAACACCTTATTGCATGAGAAAATTTGATCCTTGCCCAGACTGAAAACGTCTGCAGACGACAAGTCAACTATATAACACGTTTAGTGTCATCTTGAATATAGATTGTCCCCTGTGCCAGGGATCTTATATGTGTATATACGATCCCTGCCTATGCTGGCTACGGGCATTTATTTTGCCCCCCTCCCCATCCCTCTTACTTTTTTCGGCGTAGCTGAATGCGCTGGGTTTTGACCTACTTTTTGGTGCTGATAAAGAATGAATAGATGGTAATTTGCGATTGATAAAAAATGTGCACATGTTTATTCGGCGGGCCCCTGCATATTTGCCCGCACATTTATGAAACCACCATCCACAAGCGCGTTGTCTGCGCATGTCATATTCTTCGAAGATTAGACCTGTCTGCTATGACGCATCACCCATCCCCCGAATATTCGGGAAAAGTAGGGCTTACAGCGAAGCTATTAGCCTATTACCCAAGCATGTAGGGGCTGTTTTGATAAATGGCCGATGCATAGGTTACATGCTAGTCGTTCACAGCTGAATGAATCGCACCAGGTAGCGTTTTATTGAGTAAACGATTATTTCATTTTGAAATTCAAAGTAACGGCTGTTGTTTTGAAAAGTAGTCCGGTTCTGTACCCATAATGCCCATATTAGATAGATGTGTATTTGTAGAATGCCATCTAGCGGGAGATAATGTCTACAAGCGTTGCTACCGTGAATCGATACTCCGGGGCCTTGATTCATACCATAGCAAACTTAAGTAGTAGAGAATGATTCTTTTCTTGTGCTACTTGGAAATTTAATATTTTCATAAGTGTTTCCCTATAACGCAGTACTACTTTTCATCAATATGAAACACATGGAGATAAAAAAGACAATTGCTCGTGAGGTTGTTTTTTCATTATTTTACTTCATATTGAACTACAGAAGACCTTCAATATTCATACTCCAGTGCCTCGTACGCCGTCTTTTTTTAAAAATATTTCTTGCTTGGACTAAAGGTACTAATTTTGATCACTGGCTCACGGCACAATTAGCTTAAATTGTCAATGTATACCAACGTTTCACGTGGCCTTACACATGGGCATACAAATTACACACCTGTCCAGTTTTATAGGTCCTAGTAACACCTTGTGATGGGAAATGTAATAAATTAATAATTCACCCTCCTAAGCGCGACTCAGACCTTTAGCGGACAGTGTAGATCAAGATCAGACTGCACAGAATGTGCAGTCTGATCGTTGATCTACTCTGTCCGATAAGGACATATTTTCCCCCCAGAGAAATTGCCTTTGAAATAGAAAAAAAATTGGGTTTTAACTATCGGCTTTAAAAGTTTCATTTCACTTATTTAGTAGAAAAAAGGTTAGAAGTCTGCCTTAGTCTCTTATTGAGTTCAGTCATATCAGCGGTCATTCCATCAGTTGTTCGTTTGTCCGCTCGTTCGTTCCCCTTTCAACAAGAGAAAAGGCCCAGTAGCGGCCAAAAATACAAATCAGGTGTTAAAATATATTTAACTTTAAATCATACCATTTAAAAGTAAGGAAAATATTGTGAAGATTACAATCTATTATTGTGTGGTCAGTACAAGGGTTTGTTGCTGGCAGAAAAATGAATTTTAAAATCAGGCAAAAAGTAAACAAAAGATCAAGTAACCTTGTAGGTTTCTACCTAGTTTTGAAATTAATTTCTCTGTCAGCGACTAACACTTGAACCATCCGTACAATAACAGATTGTCATCTTCACAATAGTTTCCATACTTATGGATGGTATCATTTGAAATTAAATGCATTTTACACCTGCTTTGTTTACTTCTGGCAGTCATTGTTACTCCAAGGAGGAAACGATAAAAGAGACAAGAGGATTTTCTTGTTACAAGACGACTTCGCCCAATAGCAGGTGTCAAGGTGTCGGGTAGTCAAGCAGGAAAAACTACTTATTTGGAAGTCGGAAAATCGCTTTTTGTTAAGCAATTAGAAAATATATATCTTCTGTTATTTATATGTTTTCATGTTTGATTTTATCGGGGATAGTGCTTCAGGGGGCCTGAAAGCTATAGATTTGAAGGAAAATGAAAAAAAATGTGGCCCCAAATCTCCGTGTTGCCAGAAAGTGGTGGATTTTCAGTTCTGTGCTTTAAAATTGTGGCAAAATTATAGTCAAACCCTGCATATTTCTACGGCTAATCCTAAACGGGGAATAAAGTTATATCTTCACACGATAGCACTCTCGGATTTTTCCATAGATCACTAATAAAGAAATAAATACTCAAAAAATTTTCGAGACATACATTTGGAAACTGTTTTTCTGTCGAAGGCTCTAGCTCGCGAGATCCCGGATGTGTTGAGGGCACAAAATTCCATTGACTCATTTTGGAACTAGTTCCCCTGATTACCATCCGTGTAGGGCGTATCTAGGGGTTAAACATTTTTATGCACTCCCAATCGAGAGTGCACCCTTAGGCTTAAAAGTACGACGCGATGTGCATTTGGGGACACCTTGAATCAAAATCAGACTGCTCAGAACGTGCAGTCTGATCTTGACCTACACTGTCCAATACACTGAAATTTTCCATCGAAAAGAAATGAGCTGAAATGGCAACAGTTGGCTTTTTACCATATACAGTTTGAAAGTTTACATTTTTTAAGCGGTTTTAGGCTCCATCTTTAAGATCGAGTTATTCTATAAAATAACAAAAGAATGTTGCGCCTTTTTCCATTTTTTCCCTACATTATGCACTTGCGAATTTGTGCGTTATGGACGGTACGCTTCCGTTATTGACACAGACAATATGGGAATAAATGTTCAGACTGGAACGCAAGCTACAGCATGGTTGATGAGTGGGCTTACTACTTAAGGTCTGAGAACATTGCTATAGCGATTTCACGATAATCTAACAAGACTCTTTGTTAAAATGTTGGGTGTGTAACCTGGGAGTTAAGAGCTGGATCCTCATCGTGTTAGCGATATTAAGCAAAGCACCATTGCTTTGTGCCTAGCGATGATTGATTGACCAGAAAGCATGAATTAGTACCACCACCTACCCGCAGTCGATAGCGCTCATCTTACAAGATTTTAAACTTGTGGCCGGAGTCATTGGTTCTAATCCCATGCTCGGCGAATTTCTTTCCAAGAATAAATGATAGTCATTGAAACAGGATTAATTCCTCTTTCATCGCTGATTATTGTTTCGACGATGGTTATGAGGGAAAGAAGCCTGTGGTTTTTGGCACAGTATTCTGCGATGTACCGGTAAAAAAGACTCCAGGAAAACATAGATAAATGCAGTGAACTCTGCAATATGGATGAACGAATGTTGAAAATCGCGTAAAACACATCACAAATACAAAAAAAAAAAAGTCCGTTGATTTGTGGCCCAGTCTATGTATGCATAATGCACTGATAAATGAGCCATGCCCTGTGAAAAGGGGGCTTAATGCATCTGCAAAAAGTATCGACCCAGGTCAGCCTGCGCAGTCCGCGCAGGCTGACCTGGGCCGAACCTTTTTTCGCTATTGGTTAAATTTCTGCATGTCCAAGGACCAGTCTACCCCAGAATTCAGTCGGTTGTAAGACAAAATTGATTTTATGGTTATAATAATGTATTATATGTAGAGATGCATTAAGCCCCCTTTTGCCAAAGCATAGCTCAAATATATTTACCAAGCACGTTCTGCAGCATCACGTCTAATTGCGTTCGAAAATTATGATTAATTAACAATAATAATAATAATAATAATAAAAATGAGAATCCTTCAGTAATTAAACAACCGACGATAATGGTCCAAACTGAAAGCATTTGCAGACGACAAAATAAAAGTGACTGAAAATTTGAAATTTGTTTTGGGAAGGGAAGAAAACATTGTGGGAAAAGGAGAAAATGCTGGTTACCAGCATTTTATCCTTTTCCCACAATGTTTTCAGAAGGCTTCTTTCTCAGGGTCGTTAAAACTGGGGATTGCGTGGTACAGGGTTTTAATCGATTTCCATACAATTATTGCACGACATTATACACTTCTGCAGTAGACCAATCTTAACTCTTTACTAAACGACAACATTTTAGACTCGTCCAAATTCAGAGCTTTTGCAAACAATATATTAAATAAGTCTTTTTTTTTTTCCAACAATGTTATCTATAGCCTGAAATCATGGTATTTTTCTCTGAAGCTGTAGATTACATTGTTGAAGAGAAAAAAAAAATGAAAATGCTGGTTTTCAGAACTGCACCACAACGCCTATCTTCTACATTTCAACCCTTAGGCTTGTAAGCGCGACTCACTGACCTTTTGCGGACAGTGAAGATCAAGATCAGACTGCACAGAACGTGCAGTCTGATCTTGGATCTACACTGTCCGATAAGGAGATATCCCCCCCCCCCCATCCATACCTTTGAAACAGCAAAATTTGGGGTTTTACCATCGGCTTGAAAGTTTTTTTACACTTATTTAGCAGGATAAGGGTTAAGTTAGATTGCGCCTTCTGAAACTGCAGAACAACGCCTACCTTCTATATTCTAAAATGCATAATGCCTTCCACCACTACACCCTCCTTCTACAATCTAATCCGTTCTATACCTTTTCAAACTGCACCATAAGCCCACCTACATTCTAGAATGCACCATGCCTTCCCACCTTACATATTCTTAGTTGCATTCCGAAAGTGTAACACTTTACCTATCATCTATAGTTTGCGTTTCAGTATTTCTTCCAAAACTGCAATATCACGCCTACCGTCTATATTTTAAGACGCCTTAATGCCTTCCTAAAGTGCACTATCACGCTTACATTTTAATTCTAAGCTGCATTATGCCTTCCTTAAGTGCATCACCACACCTACCTTCTACATCTCAAGATGCATCATCCCTTCTAAAACTGCACCACCATGTTTTCTTCTGATGATCAAAGATGCATTATGCCTTCCCAAGATGCACCGTCACGCCTATCTTTAACCCTTATCCTTCTAAATAAACGAAAGGAAACTTTGAAGCCGATAATAAACACCAACCTTTTTCTATTTCAAAGGTGTTTTTGAGACGAAAAATATCTTATATCGGACAGTGTAGATCCAAGATCAGACTGCACGTTCTGTGCAGTCTGATCTTGATCTACGCTGTCCGCAAAAGGTCATTAAGTCGCGCTTAGCAGCCAAAGGG
Source organism: Hippopus hippopus (assembly GCA_946811185.2). NCBI lineage: Eukaryota > Metazoa > Mollusca > Bivalvia > Cardiida > Cardiidae > Hippopus > Hippopus hippopus. The sequence continues at coordinate 11,207,472 of OX328111.1, forward strand.
TTAAATCCTGAGTTACATTATGCCTTCCCAAGCTGCACCACCATGCCTACCTTCTACAGTCTACGTTGAATTGTGTCTTCCCAAGCTGCACCACCATGCCTACCTTCTACCGTCTACGTTGAATTATGTCTTCCCAAGCTGCACCACCATGCCCACCTTCTACAGTCTATACGTTGAATTATGTCTACCTAAGCTGCTTCACACCGCCTTACTCCTACTTTCTAAACTGAATTACGCCATACCAAATGGCACCGTCACGCTTAACTTCTAAGTTGTCTTACGCCTTCCTTTAACATTCTCAGGTGCATTATGCCTTCTCAAGCTGGACAACATCGCCTAAATTCTACGTTCTAAGAAGCACCATGCTTTAAAAATCTGCACCACAATCCTTTTCCCCTCCCTGCATTCTAAGCTGCATAACGTTAATTCATATTGCACCACTTCGTCTGGCATTCAGTTACACCATGCCCGCCAAACTGCACTAACTACGCCTACCTACAGCTTTTACGTTGTATTGATTCTAACAAACAGCACAAATAACATACATGCATCTATAGCATTCAAAGTTGTATTACGCCTACCCATACAACGCTACATAACCACTACGTTAACCCGAGGTTAGTTCCCTGTACCACAAAATCCCGAGTTTTAACGTTTTTTATGAGGAAAAAAAGCTTTTGAAAACATAATGGGAAAAGGAGAAAATGCAGCTATGTTTTCTACCACTTCAAAGACAGAAATCTTCTTTTGAGATACACTGAATTTGTCGTCCGCAAATGCTTTCAATTAGCTTGAGCACCATTGCATCAACCACAAACTGTAGCGACTGTTATGAAAAATCCCACTGCACTCCGGTCTGTGTTGATCCTAGATCAGTCTGATCATGATCTACACGGTCTGCAGATCATCTGCAGCTGCTCCAAGCCTTCTTGGTTTACAGTCTACTGAATACAACAAACGATTCGGCGGGTTAAGATTAATTAAAATTAATCAAGAATGTAAATTGTATTTTATGTTTTTCCTTTCAATAATTAATTGTCGATAAGCCATATTTAGATTTTACAAGCGTAATTGCATAACATCTTCATCAGAAATTAGAATAATTTAGTTTCAAATTTCGCATTGAGAAATAAATAATAACTGCAATGTGTGTGTGTGTGTGTGTGTGTGTGTGTGTGTGTGGGTGGGTGTGTGTGTGTGTGTGTGTGTGTGTGCGGAGAGGGGAGGGGCAGGATATAACCCTATACCAAATGACAATTGATTGATTGACTGTATGGTGTTTAACGCTGTTTTCAACATTATTTCAGTTGTACCTCGGCCGAAAGTGCACCTTGCCTGTAGTTTTTTTCACCAGTACTCTGTTTCGACGGTGGTTATGTGGGAAGGCAGCCAGTGGCTTGGAAAGAATATTGTGCGTAGTAATGGTAAAAGAAACTCCAGGAAAGCATGGATAGGTGCACTGGCAGCCGCGATATAACTGAAATAATGTTGAAAACGGCGTTGAACACCATACAATCAATCAATCAATCACCAGTACTCCGCATAATATTCTTTCCAAGCCACTGGCTGCTTTCCCACATAACCATCGTCGAACACCAAATGACAGAGTTCTAGACTTGTCAGTGTAAGAAACATTTGCAGACGGCAAATGATGGTGTATGTACTAGTGGCTTGTATTTGAAACGAAGGAAAACATGGTGGAAAAAGATGAAACTTCTGGTTACCAGCATTTTCTCATTCTTTCCCAATCTCGCTAAACCAGGGGTTGTACGGTAGAAAGGATATACCAGAACTAACTAGTGTTTGTTTATCTGTCGAGTTTCAATTCTTAACCTTTGGGTTGCTTAGCGCGACTCACTGACCTTTTGCGGACAGTGTAGATCAAGATCAGACTGCATAGAACGTGCAGTCTGGTCTTTGATCTGCACTATCAGATACGGAATTATTTTTCTCCAAGAAATAAGTTTGAAATAGCAACGTTCAGGTTTTTACCATGGGCTTGAAATAATGAAAGTTTCATGTAACTTACATAGCATGAAAAGGGTTAACGAGAAAATACATTTACAAAAAAAAAATAGACTCGTGTAATTTTCTAAAACCATTATTGCTGGCACTAATTAGAATCGTCTCGACAAAAATTGGAGGCAGCGGGTTTGGTCCTCGCTGGAGGCACTTGGCTTTTCAAGGAATGTCCTTTGGCAAGCCACTTCAGAGCCCTACTAAAGTTAAACACAATTAAACACTACGTGTACTGATTTAAAAATAGCATGTACGAACGACGATAGATCTCTGAATGTTTTGCCACTCGCAGCCTTATTGTCTTTTTTATACCTCAATAGGCCACCTTTGTAACATTGTTGCAAAAGGATGGCAAATTGAGAAACTGTTTGGAACGGCAATATCTCCTTGTGCAGAAATATTCAAGTTAACGACGTTCGCGACAGTTTCCATTATCACGCTTCGTGTAACTATCACGCTCACCTTTTACTCGAAACGGTGAGCACCTAACACAGTTGATCTTGCCACACTTGTCAATGTCTGCAGAATGGATAAACCAAGAACTAAAACGGGTCGTTTCATGTCGGCAAAACGAAGAAAAAAGTATTTGAATCGAGGCAAATAATTACTGCATATACAAGGCAAGGATCCGAAATTACGCTTTCAAAAGATCGGACTGAAAGTCAAAGCGAATCACCTAACTACGTCACCTAACAACGGAAATATGGACACATGCTACTAGCGCTCTGTCTGGCAGACGTATCGTCGAGCTAAAACATCTTTTCAGATGCAGATGCTTTCAGTTTGGTCTAGTCCAAAATTATGTCACTTGGTACAGACTTGCTGAAAACATGGGGCTGTTACTCTTTCTCCTTTACCAGGTTATCCCTTAGCTTGATGAGTCTGCAGACAACATTAGAAAACATTGATGTCAAAAGGAGAAATTGCCCCTAATGATTGATTTCTCCTTTTCGCACAATGATTTCTGACCCATCAAAGAACGGTGATACATGAATATCAGGTTTTGGTTTAGCTTCTGCAAACGCGTCAAATTTAGAAGAGTAAAATTAATGGTTTGGTAATGGGTTAAATGCTAACATCCGTATTACATTTATATATGGATTGGTTTATTATGACCAACAAACTTGATTCTTATAAACATTGTTGAATTGTTGAAAAAAATCGAGATAATTTACTTCATATGATGTCTTTGTCTTTGACAAACCCTACATTTACTCATTAATTAGTGCCCCACCCACAAACTTAAGATGTATTTTCTTAAAAAATAATGCTGGTAACCTATTTGTTTTAAGCCTGATTCTTTTAGTTTAGTACCTGAATATTATTTATAGAAAAAATAAGAAAAATCTGAATGTTAGAGCATTAAAAAAAAAAAAACTTTAAAAGATAATCTTTGGTTTTTATTTTCCCTAAATAAAGGTGTTTTAGCCGTATGTTAAGGTTTTTTTTTTTTTTAAAAAGATTGATACTCAGTATACTCTAAATTACTTTTTTTTAAATTAAATTTGATGTTTCACCAATACACTGACATAAAATTTGCTTATAATTGTTGTCATTTAAAAAAAATATACATAGACTTAGTTTTCACAGGTGAAATTTCATCCTGAGCAGCCGCAATGCAGGGTGTACTAAAAGAATTATTCATAGAATTTTCCCAAAGCTGTGACTTTTATTTCCTATTTTTGTAGATCAGATAATATACTATCACCAAACGAAGTTTCATGAAATTCTGAATGTTTTCAAAAAATGGTGAAACTGTAGCGATCGTCTTTAACTGTAATTAATATCATGATTTATTTGTTTACAAGGTTTCCGTCATATCAACTGCAAGATGTATAAATCTAACTGATGAACCATTCATTAACACTTTAAATTATTGCTCGTTTTTGGGAATACAGGTTTAAAACCTACCAATTATCTCGGGCATTATAGATTAACTATAATACTGCCTTAAAATTGCAAGCACAGTAGATCAAGATCGGACTGCACAGTACTTGGAATCTGATTTCGGATCTACAGTGTCTGGTTTTTTTTTTTTTTAATATTTTGGCAAAATACCATCAAAATAATGTTCAGTGTTCTAGTTTTCTTTGCCAAACTGCAAAAAAAAAAGCCATTTGATTTATTTTGCGCTGTAAGGGTTTAGCCAAACACGGCGCATTAACCCTGCACCAAACAGTTCCGAGATTTAACGACCCTGACAGAGATGGCTTTTGAAAACCTTGTGAGAAAAGGAAATTGATTGAATGGTGTTTTACGCCACTTTCATCATTATTTCAGTCATATCCTGGCGACAGCACACATATTCATGTATTTCCTTGATTTTCACAAAGTAAGCTCCCACGAAAAACCCAGTGTGTCCAGTGAAGCTCAAAACCGGGGCCGCCAGATTACGAGTCCTATACTTTACCACCTGGCTACGCAGGACCCCGCGAAAAGGAGAAAATGGTGGTAATCAGCATTTTCTCCTTTTTCCACAATGTTTTCTACCAAATAAGAGATCTACAGCTCATTCAACCAATTTCAAATTTGTCGTCTGCACTCAATTTCAATTTGGAAGAGTCAACAGTTTGTTGTTTTGGGAAAAGTTTTAGTTATACAGGACATAGACCCTTAACCTCCTAAATAAGTGAAATGAAACTTTCAAGCCGATAGTAAAAACCCAAAATTATGTTGCTATTTCAAAGGTATTGGGGGGGGGGGGGGGGTAGGGAATAACGCTTAATTGGACAGTGTAGATTCAAGATCAGACTGCACGTTCTGTGCAGTCTGATCTTGATCTACACTGTCCGCAAAAGGTCCTTATGTCACGCTAAGCAGCCTAAGGGTTAAGAGTTGACGGTTTTCTCATAAATTCTTCAGCAAATAGAAATCGAAAGTGTATATAAATGTAACGAAATTAGTGCAGCTATATCCCTACATTTCAAAATGTATTTGTTTGTTTGTATTGGAGTTTAGCTCCGTTTTAACAGCTTAGGTTATATCACGGGGACCAGTGCACCTACGTATGTGTTTCCTTGCTTCCTTACACCAGTACTGAAACAACTTTCTTTTTCAAACCACTGACTACTTTTCTCACATGCATCAGAGGTGAGAGGCGAAAAATCGCCGGAAAGAAAGTTTGTCACAACCGGGTATCGAACCTGCAACCACCAGGTCACTGCGTCCGTCCGTCCGTCTCTCTCTCTCTCCATCCACTCCTACATACCCATCCTCTCTCTTACCTTTTTGACGTTTTACACAAACGACATCAGAAGATATCGACAAACATCCAAATGTCCGCTGTCGCTGCTCGGCTACCCACCGAGTTACCCGTTCGGCACGCACGTTTCCGCTACTAAAATGCATTAAAGTATCCACTTTTCACTGCCAAAAGTAACACAATAACGTCCGAATGATAGCTGTAATCATGAACATTTGACGTAACCTTCTTAACTTTAACATTTTCATTTTATATAATAATTACATAAAGAGAGACTTGTAGGCTAGAATGTATATACAATTTTCAGTCATAGCGCGTTATCGCGTGTAACTCTTAACTACACGACAGTCTTTACCACACCATCCCGAATTTTAACAACCCTGATAGGGAAAACATTTAAAAACACTGTGGGAACAGGAGAAAATGCTGGTAACCAGCATTTTCTCCTTTTCCCACAGTGTTTTCTACCCTATGGAAGACAAACTTTATGTATTCAGTAGCATTTAATTTGTCGTCTGCAAATGCTTTCAGTTTCGACTTGCCAAAAATTTTGTCGTCTGGTAAAGGGTTAAAACTAGTCCAATCTGAAAGCATTGGCAGACGACAGTGTGACCCAAATGATGGAACTTGTTTTCGAAAAGGCAGTAAACATTATTAGAAAAGGAGACAATGCTTGTAGCCAGCATTTTCCTCTTTTCCCGCGATGTTTAAGGAAGATTTATTTCTTCGAGGTCGTTACAACTGGATTGTGTGGTAAAGAATTAAAAACCTTTTCACCATATTCCGTGCTCTCATGACTGTAAAAAAGAAGTCTATTGATTTCAAACATTATTGGAAAAGAAAAAGCCCCCGGTTATCATTATTTTCTAATTTCCCCTATTTTTTTTTTTTGTTCCTTTATAAAGAAATAACGTTTCAGTTTGTCGTCTGCAACTGCAAGTAGACAAGTTTAAGATTTCTTTGTCTAATAAAGAGTGAAGAATGCAAGATAAGAGTACATTGTATTACGTAAACTTTACTTTGAACTGATCATACTGCAAGAGTGTGGAGAGGGGAAGGCATGGAAACATGTAACACGTTGTTCTTTTTTTTTGTAAGTCACTGGCTCTAGTTATTTCAATATAAATTAAAAGCCATGCTCTGACAAAAAGGGGCTTGATGAATCTGCGCAATGCATGATACTAAGCAAATCATAACAGTATTATGGACCCAAAATTTCCATTTTGTTAAACGACCGACTGAATTACTAGATACACTGGCCCTTTGAGCTGCAGAAAATTGACCAATAGCAATTAGACCTCCGCATAGTGGACAAATACCCCCACCAGCACCTTGTCACTGAAGCAGCACAATCAGAGAATGGAAACGATTTTCAAACAAAAGATTACCTGTGACATTGACCTTTGACCCATGTGATCCAAAAACAAAAGGGCATCTCCTTGGATCATGGGCAACAGTTGCAAAAAGTTTCATGGTCATAGGTCAAAAAGCTACAAGGACCTCTGTTACCCTAAAACAATATGGCACCTCCCTGGGTCATGAGCCATACTTGTGTAAAGTTTCAGGGTCCGAGGTCAAACGCCTTTTTGAGATAGAGCACGGTCACGAAAAGGTCTATAGACGGACAAATTGACGGACGGACGGATGAACAGACCGACAGATATGGCGAAACCATTATATCCCCCTAATTCGTAGATGGGGGGTATAAAAAGTTTCGGCTTAAGTCAGCCTGCGCGGATTGCGCAGGCTGTTCCGAATCGATACTTTTCGCAGATGCATAGCTCATTTATATATCTTTCAAGATTCTACCGAGTTTGATAATTCAAAACTGTGTGAAAGAAGCTGTCTCTAAGTTTTTATTGTTGACTAAACATAGAAGAGAGTTGGAAAATTATGGGAGTGATCAGTCGTCGTAACTCGGCAGATTCCGTAACTGCATCGTTTGATCACCGGATCACCCGAGGTTTGCCGAGTGCTCGTGTGATATGACTGAGTAGTGGAGAGAGAAGACGAAGATCAGATTGTTCACATGGCAGCGGTTGCACTTGCATTCTTCTCAAATGTGCATTTATCGTCACGTATGGCCATTGACTCTTTACCAGACGACAAAAGTTTAGGTTCTTCCAAATCGATTCAGGTATTTGCAGACGACAATTTTGACAGATGAAATTTGCATTTGAAAATGAGAAAACATCGTGGAAAAGGAGAAAATGCTGCCTACCAGCATTTTCATTTCAGTAACTTACCCCTCGAAAGGTTAAACTTTCATGCGCAAGATAAACAAAATCATCATATTCGGTCATGAAAAAGCACTTGAATAATTGCTGCATGTTTAAAGATGGTTCTTGGTCAGAATGTCTTTTATAAGCGGCCACTGTAGAGCCAAGATCAGACTTCACAGAAAGTGCAGACTGATGGTGATCTTCACTAGGTGCTAAAACAAATTTGGTTGTAAAAGGCACTTTAGGGTCAAAATTTTCTCGGGTCATGAGCTGACCCCTCTGTTGTTTTTTCACGTTGGTGATGACATTACCCCATTCTTGAGGTGAGTGTTGCCTGCTGAGTAGTTTTTGGTTATCTTTCATGATGTAGAGAGTGGGATTAGTCAGTTTTAATATCAGGGTTTTTTTTCCCGAATTAAGCAAGTTAATGTTGTGAAGTCTAACAGCATCGCTTAGTGGTTCATTACAAAGGTAATATTGCATGTTGTTTTTATTGTTGTTGTTGTTAGTAAGATTGAACTGGACAGAACCCTACGAATAACTTCAGTTGCCGACGGTGTAGATCAAGATGAGAAAGGACAGGAAATTTTTATTTTGGTTCTAGGCTACCTGTTTATCTTTAAGATACATGTAATTTGACCAAAAAAGCATAAATAATTGTTTTATCATGATGTATTTTTACCGATAATCACTTCTAATATTCTACATAGAGATGAAAATTACTGTATTTTGTACATTACATTCCTAACCCTTCGGCTGCTAAGGGTAACTCAAGGACCTTTCGCGGTCAGTGTAGATCAAGATCAGACTGACAGAACGTGCAGTCTAAACTGGAATCTACACTGTCCGATAAGGTGTTATTCCCCCCCCCCCCATCTTTTGAAATGGCAACAAATGGGTTTTTACTACCGGCTTGAAAGTTTCATTTCACTTATTTAGCAAGTTAAGGGTTAAAAGCTTACTGAAATTGTATTGTCCTGTGGAATGTGATAGAACTCTTGGTCCAGCCGTATTTCATCAAGAAATAAAAGAGTTATGTTTAAACCAGCTAATATTCTATCAGATACCTTGAATTTTGTTGTCAATATTGTTCTCCTACGTACATAATTGCAGTTGTTTCCATACGGAATATTAATAGTTGTAGTAACTTTCCTGGTCCTTTGTATTTGCAGTGTAAGAAAATTTGATACCGCACGAGACCGAAGATCAAGTGAAATCGTTGTCTGCGACTGAAATCTATTAACTGCTTACAAGTGACTGTACAAATTTCTTTTCTCAACCAGGGATCCTATATATACATGTGTATATACGATCCCTGTCTCAACATACCGTTTTAAACGAAAGGGAAGGAATATTGCAGTGAACTTTGTTACCAAACTTTGACATGTTTTCAAAAATACGAATAAAGAAACTGTTTACACATTTTCCATTGAGAAAAGAGGTTTTTAAATAGAGTGATCGAGTAAAACTGACATTGTTTTCAAACAAAATCATCTCTTTTTTTAGCACTGTCAATTGATGAAAACATCCCCTTTGCCCAAAGAAAGGTTCACAGCGCACATAAGTGTTTCTGATTTGGTCTATACATAACAAACAAATAATTGGATATGAATATTATATTATAACAATGAAAGTTAATGAAAAGCAACCAGCTGGACTGATCGTGTGAACACAATTTTTAAGACCAAGTGACCTATCGTCACTGTACAGAATCTCAAGTCACATACAATAGCCTTCATACTTCCGGTCCCACTCTGTGATAAAGGCAATCTCCGAAAAGAGTTGTCGTTCGTTACTCTCACCATACATCTCTGCAATGGGCTAAATGACAAGAATCTTGTCAAACCGAGGAAAACATGTTTTGTTACTGTTTAACTGTTTCATGTGTAACATAATAAAGTAGACAAAGGAAATATGATTCCGGATACATTATAGGTGCATTCAAACTGATGAATTTACCTGTATACAATGGAACTATTTTTTCAAGCTTCTTTACTGATCAGAATCTTACGCCAATTGTAAAAAAAATGGCTGCACCCATGAATGATGACAACAGTTTCGACACACCGATGGATCTAAGTTTGTAAGATTAAAAAACAAGTTATCGTCCTTTAAAAGACATTTAAGCTTTTCAGAAAATCCCTCTTTTTCACATTTCCTACCACTAAATCTGATTGGCCGTATTCTGTTTGAACAGCACACAAAACAATCGATATTGGTCTTTCTTTCACCGGCGTTTGTGTCGCCATTTTAGTTATGGTCATGTGACGAAAATATCACGTGATGACGGACTACTTTCTGAGCCAACTACAGAGGTGAATGGGAATGATCCGTAGTGCAAGAGAGTGTGATAAAGGGTGTCCAGAACGGATAAGATAAAATGAAGCCTATACAATATTGAGGTTATTGTGTTTTACATCCGTGCAACGGTTGATCATTCGCCATACGGTTTCGTGATTGATTGGATTTGCGTTCATTTATCGTCGCCACCGGTTGCCCATATGGGCGACGTCCTCTGAGGACTGTTAGTTCCGTTACGGGGGATACTACAAGATACAGGACGAAACCAATCTTACGCTACGCCTGGTTCTTTAACGTGCTCGGTGTACGTATAGCGCCGTCACATGGGACCACGGTTAATCGTCTCATCCGAAATAAATCAGTAATTTTAGGTGGCCATCCGTTGGGCTCGAACCCACGCCCTCAAGTGACCCAAGACTCGATGTTTACAAGTCCGTCTCTTTACCACCTGAGCTATGCGGGCCGGTCAAGGTTTCGGGATCTTACGACCTTGAGGAAGTGGACTTTTAAAAGATTTGTTGGAAGAGCAGGAAATGCATTTCACAGAACCTATTTTTTTTTTCAATGTGATAAAATGAAGGGTGGACGGACTTGGCGTTTTGGCCAGGACGTTTTGGCCAGAATGTTTTGGCCATGGACGTTTTGGCAAGCTGAAAGAGCAAAGTAGGACGTTTTGGCTAAATGTATATTTTTCACAGAAAAATGCAATAAATGAACTTTCTGTGCTTTTAAATATACAGTTTCAGAAGAAAGAAAAGCATAAAAGTTCATTTCATGCGTTTTTTCTACTTTAAAACAACATTTGGCCAAAACATGCTTTGACTTTTTTTTGCATTCTTCCATAGCAGACTGCTTGGATTTTGCAAACTTTGTTGCAAACTGTTGTTGCTATTCAAGTTATTCAGCAAATTCAAGATATTGTTAATCAATATAATTTGACAAAATTAATAATTGGCAATAAAATCAATCATCAAACACAGTTTCGTCCATATCAGAGTATAATTTTAGGCAAAATAACACTTAATAGTAATTATCTGTGACACCAATCAAAGAAAAAAAGAAGAAGATAACTTTTTGTAACGCTAATAAATAAAAAAAAAAAAAAAATCAATTAACTTATCCATATATGTCAAATATGGCAATTTCTCCTTTTCCTACAATCTTTTTTATCATGGTTTATAGGGCTCAAATTCACAAGATCGCAGAAATCACATTTGTACTTTCATATGGCTAAAACATCCGTGGCCAAAACGTTCTGGTCAAAACGTCCGTGGCCAAAACGTTCTGGTCAAAACGTCCGTGGCCAAAACGTCCTACATTCAAAATGAAGCTTGTAAGATTTTTAAGCTATCATGTTTTTCATCTGTGCCACATTTTTTTTTTATCCTTTACCAAACACTCTCGTGATTTTAGGACTCGATACATATGAGGAAAGAGATATTTCAAAACATTGTAGGAAAAGGAACAGGAAACATCTTTTAAAAAAGATAGATGACGTAAGAGGTACAGGATTGTAAAAATTAAAACTTGTGATTTAATGTGAAGAGAACTAATGAAAAAGTAACCACGCCAGCAATTGCCCCGAAATAACCTGCAGGGGTCCGCGGGATAAACATGTCCTCATTTTTGACCAATCATAAATAACTATTTATTCATTCGATTCTAACATACCCAAATGTAAGTTAAAAGCCAGTGCATTCAGCTATGCCGATAAAAAAAAAAAAAATGCATGTAACTAGTTTTTCATTTCTCAATGTCTTTTTCCTACATTTTCAACGATAAATCCCATTTGTTGAGCCACACTTAATTTGTCGTCTGCAAATGCTTTCAATTTGAACCAGTTTAACCCTTAGGCTACTAAGCGCGGTCCAAGGACCTTTTGTGGACAATGTAGATCAAGATCAGACTGCACAGAACGTACAGTCTGATCTTGGATCCTACACTATCCGATAAGAAGATATTTCTGCCCCAAAAATAACTTTGAAATAGCAGCATTTAGGTTTGTACTATTAATTTTAACGTATCATTCAACTTATTCAACAGGATACTTAATTCAACCCTTTACCACACAGTCCCGACATTTAACGACCCTTAGAAAGAAGCCTGTTGAAAACATTGTGGGAAAAGTACGACCCTGAGAAAGAAGCCTGTTGAAAACATTGTGGGAAAAGGAGAAAATGCTGGTAACCAGCATTTTCTCCTTTTTCCCACAATGTTTTCTAACCTTTCAATTATAAATTTATCATTTATTTTATCGTCTGTAAAAGCTCGAATTTGGACGAGTCTAAAGTTTAGTAGTTTGGGAAAGAGTTTTTAAGATTAAGACTGTTGTCGTTTAGTATGGTCGACGGCCTTGATTGATAAGCGACTTTGACATATGTTCCTTTACCTTATTTAACCCTTATCCTGGTAAATAAGTGAAATGAAACTTTTAAGCTGGAAGTAAAAACCCAAATTTTGCTATTTCAAAGTTATTGTTTTGGGGGGAAAATATGTCCTTATCGGACAGTGTAAATCAAAGATCAGACTGCACGTTCTGTGCAGTCTGATCTTGATCTACACTGTCTGAATAAGGTCAGTGAGTCGCGCTTAGCTGCCTAAGGTATTACCATAGAAAACAAAAGAGGAAATTAATAAATTGATAGATGGTAGTGCACGTATCCTATGTTGGTCGAAATTTAGAACACGGACTTGGATCGGGTGATAGGAGCGTGGGGGAAGACATAGCGCGCGACGTTATGATGATGAAAGTGGCTAAATAGGCTACGTCTGGTACTGCTTCAACAGAGAAAATGGATTTTTAAATGGAGATTTCTCATGTGGAAAGGGTTTTTGTGTGTCTTGCTCACTATCTCAATTGTTTGTTTGGATGAGGTCAAAATATTTTAGTATCCCTGTCTGTACCATATCCGGGATATTAATAAATGGCAATAACTCGTGATTTTCGAGGATTTACTCGGCCTTCGTGTCGGAGGACTATATTTTGGATTTCTTCAGTTGTGCTGATTTTACTCTTGTCCGTGAATTTATTTCTCTATATTTATTGGCTTAGTGAAGTTGGCCGGCTACAGTTTTATAAACGCGAGCTAACTTTTGATACGAACATCATCAAAAATCGATGTAACGCGTCATACCACGAAACTGGGACCAATCACAGAAAACGTGTTGATCTGCGGCTATTCGTACTCACTTACAATCGACCCGATTCCGTCCTGCGACTGCTGCATTCTCTAAACGGTGCAAAATATGGAAACAGTTCCGTGATATTGGAAGTGTGGGTAGATAGATCTGTGAGTGGGGACGTTGACAAGGAAACCCTTGCTGTGTTGAAAAAGTTTGTGTTTAAACATGGCGGTTACCGAGTCTGCGTCCAGACTAAACATGCTGGAATAATTGGCCAATGGCTGACTGTAAGTTGACTAGTATAGGCTTTGCCCTTAGTACAGAAAAAGTTCTGTTCCCGAAGGCTAATTTAATTTTTAACTGGTCACCTCCTGCGGTGTACAGCAAATGTCCAAATATGAAGAGAAGCATCGTATTCATCTCATTATTGAGACTAGCTTAAAGGCGCAGTAAAGGCCAAAATATCAAAGCAGGTGTCATAGTAAATTTAAATCATACCATTTAAAAGTATGGAAAATATTGTGGAGATGACAGTCTGTTATCGTATGATCGGGCCATATGTTAGTCGCTGGCAGAAAAAAAAAAGAATTTTAAAATCAGGCAAAAAGTAAACAAAAGACACAGCTACCTGGCAGGTTTTAACCAAGCATGTTTTGAAATTAATCTCTCTGTCAGCGACTAACTCTTGGACCGACCGTACAATCACAGATTGTCATCTTCACAATTATTTCCATACTTTTAAATGGTACGATATAAATTCAAATGCATTTAAACACCCGCTTTGTTTACTTTTGGCCTTTATTGTTACTTTAATTCTATGCAAAAACATCCATTGTTTTAACGACTCCGATTAAAAAGGCTCTTGCTCTGTGAAAAGGGGGTTTAATGCATCTGCAAAAAGTACTGACCCTGGTCAGCCTGCGCGAACTGCGCAGGCTGACCTGGGTCGAAACTTTTTGCTATTGGTCAATATTCTGCGTGTCCAAGGACCATTCTAGCCCAGGATTCAGCTTGTTATTAGACAAGATGGATTTTATAGATCCCTAATTACATGTATGTGATAACTTGCTTGATACCAGTATAATGCATGACGGAGATCCATTAAACCCCCTTTTGCCAGAACATGACTCAAAGATTTTCTACCGCTGCAATGGAAAGCATTTGAAAACATTGTGGACAAAACATTTATAAGTAAGCTTGTTACAAGCGCTTGCTCCTTTTTTCCCAATTTCCTCTAAATTTGTCCAGTTGAGTGACATAACAAAAATATGTGCCGGTTCTGGCAATCAGTTCGTTTGAATCTGAAATTTTCCAATCTTGATTAAAGTAAGAACTTATATCCAAGGATACCTTCAAATACACACAAATCGGTTCCATTCCACGATTCTTTACTTGAAAGAATCGCTGCCAAACATAAAGGGTTCGTTCCTTTTCCGGAGCTTAAACAATAGTAAAGATACATTTTAGTAGAGTCATTTTCTCTACTGAAGTAGTGGAAAGTGCAGATCCTTTCAGACTGCATGGTCTGTGGTGTTTATTCTTAATCTAACTTGCGCGTGCGCGTCGCCTAAATGGCGCCAGAATTATCATATTTACATGTATTACCCCTGCGACAGATCTATAGCAGACAACTTTAAGTCATTCCTGTAAAATATAGATGTTCAATAATCACGAATGAATGGTAAACAGACATTGTGGCAAAAGGAAAAATTGCTCATTACGCTCCTTTTGCCACAATGTCTCCAAAAATACTCTTCTGCAAGATTTGAACCCCCCCCCACAAAAAAAAAAAAAATCGACAGCAGGATTATGTGGTTGCACACAAAGAAAAAAAAAAGCTTCTGACAAATGTCAAAAATAAATGCGCCATGCTTTGTGAAAAGGGGGCTTAATGCATCTGCGAAAAGTATCGACCAGGTCAGCCTACGCAGTCCGCGTAGGCTGACCTGGTCCGAAATTTTTCGTTATTGGTCAATTTTTTGTATGCCCAAGGACGAATTTACCGCATGACTCAGTCGGTTGTTAGACAAAATGGACCTTATGGATTCATAACCAGGTGATGGGTTACTTGGTATCATGCAACTGAAACGTAGTAACTCATTCACTATTGAATAAATCAATTGCGTTTTGTCAAAGGCTAAAAATACATTTCCTCTACAAGATCAAGAGATAGTTCGGTCATAATCTAAAATATAGCAGTGGACAGTGTAGATCAGAGATCAGACTGCACATTCTGTGCAGTCTGATCTTGATCTACACTGTCCACAAAAAGCTTCTGGTGTCGTCTATTGTATCGAAATGGTTAAGCCCCCTCATCACAAAGCATAGCTCATTTTTAATACTATTGATCAGTGTCTGTATTTTTGTTTTGCACTTTTTCGTATATTTCCCGAGGGGAATCACTGCACTATTGCTTATTCAGTAAAATACTTAGTCTCTGTCTGGCCTTAGATTCCACAGAACTGAGAGGGTGCTGGCCGGAGGGGGGGGGGGGGGGCGGGGCGGAGGTATGTATTGTATTGGACTCTATATGTGAGCCATGCTCTGGCAAAAGGGGGTCTAAAGCGTCACCGTCATGCATGACACTGAGCAAGTCATCAAATAATTATGGATCCATAAAATCCATTTAGCCTTACAATCAAGGGAGTTTAACTCTTTACCCAACGACAAAATTTTAGACTGGTCCAAATTGAAAGCATTTGCAGACAACAAAATAAATGTGACTGAAAAATTGAAATTTGTTTTGGGAAGGGTAGAAAACATTGTGGAAAAAGGAGAAAATGCTGGTTACCAGCATTTTCTCCTTTTCCTACAATGTTTTCAAAAGGCTTCTTTTTCAAGGTCGTTAAAAGTCGGGATTGTGTGGTAAAGAGTTATGGATCACAGTTATGGATCCATAAAATTCATTTGGTCTAACAATCGACTGGATCTGGAGGTAGAATGGTCCTTTAACAGAGAATTAACAAATAGCAAAAAGCATCGCGGACAGTGCAGGCTGACATGGGACCCCATTTTCACAGACCATGGCACATACAGAGAATACTGATGTATCCACGAAATTACCCCTTGTCTTTCATGACACGTCACTATGAAGTTACACCCTTGTTGTAAATCCAGTCTGATCTCATGCTACTTGACCGCGTATTATTGCGTCTTGTTTTCGCTATCGCTATTTTAATTATACAAAAATCTATTTAAGCCATGCTCTGTGAAAAGGGGGCTTAATGCATCTGCAAAAAAATATCGACCCATGTCAGCTTGCGCAGTCCACAGTCCGCACAGGCTGACATGGGTCGAAACATTTTGCTTTTAGCAAATTTTCTGTATGTCCAAAGACCATTCTACATCCAGCTCCAGTCAATTGCTAGACAAAATTAATTTTATGGATCCATATTTATAACGACTTTCTCGGTATAATGCATCATGGTGATGCATTAAAACCCAGAGCAGAGCATGGCTTATTTATTCGAGCCACAATGATTTTTTCATTTGCAAATACGTTGTCTGCGCATGTCATATTCTTCGAAGATTCGACCTGTGTGCTATGACGCATCACCCATCCCATATACATGGGAAAAGTAGGGCTTACACCGAAGCTGTTACCCAAGCCTATAGGGGGCTGTTTCAATAAGTGGCCGGTGCATAGGTTACATGCTAGCTGATCATACCTGAATGAATCGCACCAGGTAGCGTTTTATTTAGTAAACGTTTATTTTATTTTGAAATTCAAAGTAACGGTTGTCGTTTTGAAGAGTAGTCCGGTTCGGCACCCAGAATGCCCAAATTAGATAGATGTGTATTTGTAGAATGCGGAAGATAATGTTGCAAATAATGTCAATATGGACCAGTCTAAAATTTTGTCGTCTGTCGAAGAGTATTTAACTTTTTACTACACAATCTCGAGTTTTAACGACCTTAAGAAATAACGCTTTTTAAAACATTGTGGGAAAAGGAAAAAATGCTGGTAACCAGCATTTTTTCCTTTTCCCACAATGTTTTCAACCCTTCCTAAATAGATTTTTATCATTATAACATCATTTAATTTTGGTAACCAGCATTTTTTCCTTGTCCCACAATGTTTTCAACACTTCCAAAATATATTTTTATCATTATAACATCATTTAATTTTGGTAACCAGCATTTTTTCCTTTTCCCACAATGTTTTCACCGCTTCTAAAATAGATTTTTATCATTATAACATCATTTAATTTTGGTAACCAGCATTTTTTCCTTTTTCCACAATGTTTTCACCGCTTCTAAAATAGATTTTTATCACTATAACATCATTTAATTTTGGTAACCAGCATTTTTCCCTTTTCCCACAATGTTTTCAACCCTTCCAAAATATATTTTTATCACATCGTTTAATTTGTCATCTGCAAACTCTTTCAATTCTGATATGTTCAAAATTTTGTTGTCTGGTAAAGATTGTTAAAAATCCTCCCAGGTCATCGATTTTGTGACGCATGATTTTTCTCAACCTTATGACATGAGGTTAAATGGACGATGTCTGGCTGGCTGAATCATTCGATCGGCCATATATGAGATTTTCCCGGAATGAGTGACATACACCCCTTGCCACACGCAATCCCGCGTTCTAAAGACACTGAGGAAAACGGCTTCTGAAAACATGTTGGATAAAGGAGAAAATGCCGGTCACCGGCATTTTCTCCTTTTTCCAGCAATGTTTTCTGCTATTTCGAAGATAAATCCAATCATTTAAACCACATCTGGGTTGTCGTCTGCAGATCTTTTCAATTTGAAAAAGTCTGAAATTTAGTCGTTTGGTATAGAGTTTAATAGCAGAATTTATGTCATGAAATATGAGCCAATCTCTGGCAAAAGATGGTTTGAAATGCATTTCCATGATGCATCATATAGCATGCAAGTCATCATATATTTATGGCTATTTTGTCTTGAAATCGACTAATCGTGAGGTAGAATGTTCCTTGGACATGCAGAAACTTGACCAATAGCAAAGGGTTTCGCCCCCTGTCAGTCTGTGCAGACTGTGCAGGCTTACATTGGTCGATACTTTTTGCAGACGCATTAAATTCTATTTTGACAGAGGACAGCTCATATAAAATACATACTTCGTTTGCTTCTGTTAATGATGTTTGGCTAATTTCAAAGTTGTTTTCGGGGAAAAATATGTATTTGTCGGACAGTGTAGATCCAAGATCAGACTGCACGTTCTGTGCAGTCTGATCTTGATCTACTCTGTCCGCCAAAGGCCTTTGACTCGCGTTCAGTAGCCTAAGGATTTATAGACACGGATCACTATATTCAGGGATTTTCCTATATTTTTTCATCTGGTACCGGGGCCCTTTGAATTTGGAAAAATTAGTGCATAAATCGATGAAATTGGGAAAATTTTGTGACACCGTTTTCCGCCATGGATGAAGAATGTTCTGGATGCAAACTTACTGTTTGTAACGCCGTTAATGTATACTATTTTGAAAACATTCAAAACAAGAAATACCTTTAAAAAAGATGGAGTAACTTTGACAGCAAATAGGCAGGGGCCCTTTAAATAAACTTGTCTACATTTTTTAGCAATCGCAAATTGCCATTTATTCATTTTTTTCCGAGCACCGGTAGCTAACTTGAAAACAGAATGTCGCTGGTTCGATCCTCGGCTCGGCCAATTTCTTTCCGAGGATTGATGATAGTAATTGCGACAGGATTCATTCCTCTCTCACTGCTGACCATTGTTTCGTCGATGGTACGTGGGAAAACAGCCAGTGGCTTGGAAAGAATATTGTGCGGAGTACTGGTAAAAGAAACTCCAGGAAAGCATGGATAGGTGCACTGGCCGCCGCGATAAAACGGAAATAATATTGAAAACGGCGTTAAAATCCATACAACCAATTACTATTGATTCATCTGTTATCCATACCAAAAGAAGGTCAAAAGCTATCACATTCAGTTACACCGAAAAAAATGTAAGAAACGGGCACGGATCAAAACTCGTGTAAGCCTATGAAAAGCCAAAAATGAAGTTGGATTTGTTAATATTTTCTGAATTTTGAGTCATCAAGTTATCAAGTTAAGAAAAAAAAAATTGTTTTGGGGAATTCAGTGGTGCCCAAATTCGACACCAAGTTTTGGATAAGATATTCCTTGGTATTACTCTGACGTTGACATGTTGAGATTTGTAAAATATGAACACTTGTAGTATGATAGGCAACATTGTTGAAAAGAAGATAGCGTTAAAATCAACCAACTAAACAAACAAGAAAGCTGAGGTTGTTATCGAAGAAGATAATGGCTTTTTTCATGGTTACGATACTATTTAAATTCAATTCGTTGCTAGGCTTTTTATCTTAGTCCTTGGAGCTCCTGATAAATTCTGTCAGTGTAGAAATAAGACTCAAATAATTGGAATTTCATGGTTGCTTTTGTCTATGGCGTTTTAGCAAAGCTGACAGAGTAGATCAAAGATCAGACTGTACATTATGTACTGTCAGATCTTGATCTACGTTGGGCTTTTGGGCAACTTTAGTTGTATACATAGTATTTAAGAACGTTATCTAGACGTAATTCGACTATTATGATTTATCATAAATGTATACGAATGCAACAATGTGTATGGGGAAACTTAACCCCTAGGCTGCTTTAGGACTTCTTGCGGACAGTGTAGATCAAGATCAGACTGCACAGAACGTGCAGTCTGGTCTTGGATCTATACTGTCCAATAAGAAAATATTTTCCCCCCAAAAAATACCCTTGAAATAGCAAAATTTGGCTGTCTACTATAGGCTGGAAAGTTTCATTTTACTTATAAAAAGATATTTTCTCCCAAAAAATACCTTTCAGATAGTAAAATTTGGCTTTTTACTATTGGCTGGAAAGTTTCATTTTACTTCTTTAGCAGGGTAAGAGTTGAGGTATTCAAAGTCATGAGGGCTTGTGTAATGTAGGTCTTTACAAATGCAACAAAGTGTATAGGAAGACTAAAGATATTCAAAGTCATGGCGGCTGGTGTTTAAAAGTTTACCCCGACAAGTATACGCGACACCTATTGCTTCAGGATTTGTTTGACAAAGTATTTCGAGAAACTTTTCCTGCGATATGTAGCCAGATCATTGTCTGCGAAAGTAATTGAGCCATGCTGTGGCAAAGGGGGGCTTAATGCATCTCCGTGATTCATTATACCAAATCAAGCTGTCACATAATTATGGATTGAAAACAGCCACTTTTTTAAATAACCGACTGAATCATGAGGTAAACTGGTCCTTCGGCATACAGGAAATTGACCAATAGCGAAAAGTTTCGGCCTAGGTCAGCCTGCGAAGTCCGCGGACTGCGCAGGCTGACCTGGGTCGATATTTTTCGCAGATACATTAAGCCCCTTTATCACAGAGCATGGCTTAATTTAATTTCATCTTCGCTCTTAGAGAAATAAACTCTAGCTCGACGTAATCTCTTATTGATTCTTAGTCAATGCCCTTACGAAAAATATTTCAAGAACAAAAGGTTCTTTGAAGTTTATTGAAGCCGTGGTTTGTTTACCGGTCGTTTTTGTCAGCCGTGGACTGAACAGAAATTGGTTCTCTAAGTAATATACTAAGCGTTTATAGGAAATATGTGAATGAAGCCTAAACACATGCTATTCCGAAAGAAAAAACATGAAAAAAATCCCGTTGTTATAGGCCTATAGCAGTGTCAGTGGTCCAGCCGACCCTCCCTTGTATAGACAGCGGTTTTGAGCTGAATAGTTACACTTTTGACATATACAATGAAAATTTTAGCAAAATTAGTCTTAAAGTGCATAAGTCACAAGTGACTTCTGAAATTCAAAGATTCGCTCGAAGGAAATAGCCTCCCCTATGGTAAATAAAGGCATTGTATTTTTGTCACAGGCGCTCTCTCCCCTGCCTTTAGTACCCAAGGAACGTCTATTTCATGGCCGTAACCCTTAAAATACCTTCCTTGTTAGCTACCCTCTTGCGTTCCATTGTTGTAACATTTTTGTGATTCATAAACTTAGCACACCGGCATTCCTTGGCTGTAACACTTTTGCATTCCATGGCCGTAACATTTGCGTTCCATGGCTGTAACACTTCTGCATTCCTTGGCTGTAACACTTTTGCAGTCCATGGCCGTAATGTTTGTGTTCCATGGCTGTAACACTTCTGCATTCCTTGGCTGTAACACTTTTGCATTCCATGGCCGTAACATTTGCGTTCCATGGCTGTAACACTTCTGCATTCCTTGGCTGTAACACTTTTGCAGTCCATGGCCGTAATATTTGTGTTCCATGGCTGTAACACTTCTGTATTCCTTGGCTGTAACACTTTTGCATTCCATGGCCGTAATATTTGCGTTCCATGGCTGTAACACTTCGGCATTCCTTGGCTGTAACACTTTTGCATTCCATGGCCGTAACATTTGTGTTCCATGGCTGTAACACTTCTGCATTCCTTGGCTGTAACACTTTTGCAGTCCATGGCCGTAATATTTGCGTTCCAAGGCCGTAACACTTTTGCGTTCCATGACTGTAACACTTCTTCCTTCCCTGGCTGTAACACTTTTGCAGTCCATGGCCGTAACATTTGCGTTCCATGGCTGTTAGACTTCTGCATTCCTTGGCTGTAACACCTTTGCAATCCATGGCCGTATTATTTGCGTTCCAAGGCCGTAACACTTTTGCGTTCCATGACTGTAACACTTCTTCCTTCCTTAGCTGTAACACTTTTGCAGTCCATGGCCGTAACATTTGCGTTCCAAGGCCGTGACACTTTTGCGTTCCATGGCTGTAACACTTCTGCCTTCCATGGTCGTAACACTTCTGCGTACCATGGACATAACATTTTCGCGTTCCATGGCCGTAACACGTTTGCGTTCCATGACCATTACGCTTTTGCATTTTATGGCCGTAATGTTGCATTTCATAGCCGTAGCACTTTTGTGTTCCATGGCCGTAACACTTTTCAAAACCTGACGACGGACTTTGATAACAGTGAAAACATAATATACAAAAACTTAACTGTTATCTGTGACAATTTTTTTAACCCTTTGGCAGTTAAGCGCAACTTATTTACCTATTGCGGGCAGTGTAAATCAAGATCAGACTGCAAAGAACGTGTAGTCTGATCTTGGATCTACACTGTCCGATAAGGAGGCATCTTTCCCCTAAAAGTACCTTTGAAAAAGCAAGATTTGGGATTTTACTATCGGCTGGAAAGTTTCATGTCACTTATTTAGCAGGATAAGGTTTAATCATCAGTTTTATCCAGTTATATCACTACCTTTAATTAACCCCTTACCAGACAACAAAATTTTATCCTTGACCAAATTTGAAGCACTTGCAGACGACAATTTCAATGTGGCTCAAATGTTGCAATTTTTCTTTGATAGGGTAGCAAACATTGTTTTCAAAAGGCTTCTTTCCCAGGTACGTGAAAAGTCGGCATTGTGCTGTAAAGGGTTAACAACATCGTTAATATTGCATTTACTTCCGTAACCATCGGTATCACTCTGTTTACCTCTGCAGCCAACTTTTTTTCGTCTTCCGATAGACCTTGTTTTGTAAACATTGTAGAAAAAACAGAAAATGCCTGTTATTCTTTCGGTAAAACGTTTAAATGTATTAAACTTTAACTCATAATAATTTTGATTGAAGTAAGATGTTTCCCCAAGACGTTCTGCTGCAAATTTGCTTATTGAGTCAAACCCCTTTGACTAGAAGACAAAAGTGTGGACTTGTCGAGATTCGAAACATTTGAAGACATGGTGCGAATTGGTGAAAATGCTGGTTCCCAGCATTACCTCCGTTTTTCCACAATGTTTTCAAAAGATCCTTTCCACAAATTCGCTAAAGATAGGGGACCCTAATGGGATTCTTTTAACATTGCCTTTCATCGCCAAAAAAACGTACGGATTCGGCTAAGACTCGGGTAATCCGTAATCAATCGGCCGATACACGCTGGTTCTCCGCATCGATTACGTGTTACCCGAGTCTTAGCCGAGTCCTTACGATTTTGGCGATGAAAGGCGATGTTATACGAATCCCATTAGGGTGCCCAATCCTTAAAACTCGGGAATTTTGGATTGTAAGTTAACTTTCACATTTTTTTTCCAGCCATGGAAGGCGGAAGACAGCAGTGAAAAAGAAATAGCTGTAATACTGGAGGACGATTTGACTGTATCACCGTATTTTTATACTTACTTAAAGCAAGTACACGCTAAATATGGACACAGTCCAAAAGTGAATGGGTTTGCCCTACAAGGGTGGTCAATGAAACACTGCAGCGGGTTTGGATGTATTCACGGAGGCTTATCAGTAAATTCCGAAAATACTGTTTTTCTTTACCCCACTCTGGGGACATGGGGCTTCTCGCCCAACCGCAAAAATTGGATTATGTTCTTAAAGTGGTTTGAATACAAGTATGGTGACGTCATCTTTAACCCCTTGGTGCAGAACCACGTATCATTAAACTGGTATGGAAAGTTCGCTAAGGAGGGTAGCGTAGACAATTTCTGGGAAGTGTGGCATATCTATTTTACATGGATGAACTCGGAGTTTACGCTATATCCTAATTTTGAAGGTTAGCTCTTTTTTTTTTTTGGTTTTTTAGCCCGACTGTTTTCGAAGAAAACGACAAGTTACTACCTTATCGTGGTCGTCTGCGTCTTCGTTCGAAGCTTTGACATTTTGTAATATCTCTGTTTATTCAAGATAGTTACATCATACTTGGACAAGTTGTTAACTATCAAAAGAAGAACTCATACAACAGGGACAGGTAATCATCAAAATATTTTTCAAACAGTTATACCCCTTTTTCGACTTAGAATTTTCACTGAAAAACAAGAACGCACAGCCAAGCGTTGGCACCCGCATGCAGTACTCTTCATTTTTGCCTGTCATTAGACTAAACATTTCTCGACTTCTTGTTTGAACTACTTTGAATATTTTGATGCGGCAGGTAACCAAAATACACCCTTGAATTCGAATATGTAGGCTGTTGTTCCAAAAAGAAATGATTTCATTCATCTATGTAGTGATTTAACCCTTTATCAACCGACAAAAGATTAGACTTGACCGAACTCAAAGCATTTCCATTCGACAAATGAAGTGTTACTCGAAGCATGAAATTTGTCTTAGAGAAAATAGAAAACAATGCCGGAGAAGGGGAAAAAACCCTGGTTACCACAAAAATTCAACAGAAACAAATATAAATGATCATGCTCTGCGATCATACATCTGCAAAAAGTATAGACTATGTCAGCCTGCGCAGTTTGCGCAGGCTGACATGAGTCGAAACTTTTTGCTATATGTAAATTTGTAGCATTTCATAGGACCTTTCTACGACATGATTCTCACAGTTGTGACATAAAATGTTTTTTTGATTGAACCATGGTTATTAGATGACTTGGCTGGTACATGTGTAATGTATAAGATGCATTAAACCCCCTTTTCCCAGACCGCCACTTAAATGTAAACTCTATTTCGTTTTCATCTTGTTTTAGATTACAAAGGGTTGACCTTCAACTGGAAGGAAAATGGCCTCCATTACACAGACAAGAGCGTCGTGGACCACAATGCCGACAAGCGGAGTTTGCTGATGGAATGGAAATCGGAATACCTCAAATTACCGGGTAAAGTCGTTGTTATAGATAATGACGGGTCAGTTTTGTCACATTTTTATCTGTGACCTCGGCTTCTACATTCTCTGATCCCGGTTCCTACGTCGTGTCTTTACTGTCTAGCCTCTATGCAATAATTCATACCGGATCGCCTCGGTATTCGATGATGCTGTGAAGTCACGTGATAGAATCACTCGTCACAACTCGGTCGATTCCGTAAATGCTTCTAATGAAGGGATTTGTCGATTGGATTACGATAATATGTTCCGGTGATGAATATATGAGTAAACAGATCTATAATAAATGCAACATATAGAAATTTGATGGTATTCTGACCAAGTTACCGTGTTGAACGCATATGTATCGCCGAATGGAGAGTATT
Organism: Hippopus hippopus; assembly: GCA_946811185.2. Taxonomy (NCBI): domain Eukaryota; kingdom Metazoa; phylum Mollusca; class Bivalvia; order Cardiida; family Cardiidae; genus Hippopus; species Hippopus hippopus. The sequence goes on from OX328111.1 coordinate 11,232,313, forward strand.
TTTTGAGCGTAACAAGACGTTTTACTGAGAAGTGACTAATGCCCCGGAAAATAGTACCCTTTTCCTATGAGCTGTTCACATGAATATTGCCTATGGCTACAACACTTACAAATAATTCTGACCTTGCCTTGACTTTCACTTTTGACCTACGGATAACTTGCATGCGACACATCATTTATAAGCGGTTAACAAGTACAAAGTTACACTGAAATACATTCATAATTAAAAAACAAGTTACAGGCCGGACACAAACGCTATCTTCCCCCCCCCAAAAAAAAAAACAAAAAAAAAAACCCACATTTGATTTACTGTGACCTTGACCTGTGATCTGTAACCTACAGATATGATTCCAACTCATGACACAGCAACTTGATGTTGTTAACATTTGTGCAAAGTCATTCTAAAATCAAGAAATAGGGAAAAAAGTTATAGCCTGGACACAAAAAAGACATTTGACCTTGCCTTGACTTTGACCTTTGACCTGTGGACATGGTTCTTGCACGTGACATATTGTCTGTATGTGGTTGACAACTCTACAAAGTTTTATTGCGATTCATTCATAATTTAAAAGTTACAGGCTAGACACAAACAAACCCCTCGAAAAATTCCCCTGTTAAACATATTTGACCTTGCTGTGACCTTGACCTTTGACCTACTGACATGGTTTTTTTTACGCGACACATGGTCTTTATTTGGTAAACAAGCATAAAATAAAAAAGTTACAGGTGGGACATGAATACTCCCCCACACATTTGACCTTGCTGTGACCTTGACCTTTTATCTACAAACATGACTTGCGCATGACATTGTCTTGATGTGGCCGACATTTGCGCAAAGCTATTTTGAAAGACAGATAGACGGACAGACTAAACTAAAAAAATATATGCCCCACGAAACCTAAACATCCTTTTGTCTTTCAGTGGGTGATGAAAACCATATTTTTTTGCTAACAGTCTAAAAATGTTTATATTTCATTTATACAGTATTTATCAATAAAAGATGTGAGCCATGCTCTGTTGAAAGGGGAATGCATCTACATAAAGTATCGACCCAGGTCAGCCTGCACAATTTGACCTGGGCTGAAACTTTTCGCTATTGGTCAATTTCTGTTTGTGCAAGGACCAGTCTACCTCATCATTTAGTAAGATGTTAAACAAAATAGATTTTAAGGATCCATAATTATATGATGACTAGCATGGTACCATGTATCACAGAGATGCATTAATTCCCCTTTTTGCCAGTGCATGGCCCACATACATAGTATGTCTGTTTCCGTGTTTGTTATGTTGAAGTCATTGAAACCTTTGACTCTTCACCAGGCAACAAAATGATAACCCTTAGGCTGATAAGCGTGACTCAAACCACCTTTTGCGGACAGTGTAGATCAAGATCAGACTGCACAGAATGTGCAGTCTGATCTTAGATCTACATTGCCCGAGAAGGAGCTATTTTTCCCCCCAAAAAGTACCTGTGAAATAGCAAAATTTTGGTTTATGCTATCGGCTTGAAAGTTTCATTTCACTTATTAAGTAGGATAATGGTCAAACTAGCCTAAATTAAAAGCATTTGTATGTCGCTCTAATGATGGAATTTGTTTTTGAATGGGTAGAAGACTTTGTGGGAAAAGGAGAAATGCCATTTACCAATATTTTCCCAGAATGTTTTCAAATGCTTTTTTTCTCAGATTTTCTCAGTCTGAGAGAGAGAGAGAGAGAGAGAGAGAGAGAGAGAGAGAGAGAGAGAGAGAGAGAGAGAGAGAGAGAGAGAGAGAGAGAGAGAGAGAGAGAGAGAGGGGGGGGTTGGGGTCACACAGAACAACCGTTACAATAGCCAAGTAAGATAACTTTAGACTAACAAGGAAAAAAGAATGATAGCCTGACAGCAACAACAATAATAAATTCTAGTTTTGTTTATTTTGTTAGACCCCAATAATAATAATAAACAATAATTAGCTCCAGAAAACTCTTAACTCTAAACGCGGAAAGACATTGTAATATGCATATGGATATCCGCACAGCAAGTATAGTCAATTAACATAAACTAAACAGAGTTATTAGTTTATTAACACATCGCTACCTGCAATGATTTCTTCTGTCATGCAGACCACTCATGACACAAGAACTGTCGCAAAGCAGACAAATACCCCACACAAGCACCTTATCATTGACGACGCACAATCAGAGAATGGAATTGATTTTCAAAACAGTGATCACCTGTGACCTTGACCTTTGACCCATGTGACACAAAAACAATAGGACACCTCTTTGGATCATAGGCAACACTTGTATAAAGTTTCATGGTCTTAAGTTAACAGGTTTTCGCGTTAGAGCAAAGAAACGATTTTCAAACGAAGTTATTCAATTATTCAGCGACCTTGACCGTTGACTTATGTGACCCAAAAACAATAGGGCATCTCCTTAATTAAGTATTAAGTTTCAGGGTCAAACAGCTATTGAGTTACAGCTCAGAATCTGAAAATTCTTCAAACGGACGGATTGACGGAGGGGCAGACAGACAGACATGGTGAAACTAGTATACCCCCCGTAATTCGTAGGTGGAAAAACAAGGGAAAACATGACATTGTGGCAAAAAGAAAAATTGCTCACAACGAGCAATTTTTCTTTTTTTCACAATGTCATGTTTTCCCTTGTTTTCCAAGTAAGACGTAAATTTTTTTGGCAAATCAATGCTTATAAACTCTCCCATACAACGATGGTTTACATAAAGTCATCCTGAGCTAGTGATAGATAGAAACAACTATTAACTCTTTATCAACAGTCCTGAGTTTTAATGACCCTGAGAAAGAATCCTTTTTACAACATTGTGGCGACAGAGGAAAATGCTGGTGACAAGCATTTTCCTATTTTTCCACTAGACTGGTAACCTGCATTTTCCTTTTTTCCCACTATGTTCTCTACCCTTTCATAGACAAATTCCATCATCTGAAACACGTTTAATCTGTTGCCTGCTAATGTTTTCAATTTGAGCCAGTCTGAAATTTTGTTGTCTGGTACAGGGTTTGCTTTATACCTAACAACAAATTTTAGACTCTTCCAAGATCAAAAAATCTGCAGAAAACTAAAGCAAAATTGGTACAAATGAGGAAAGGTTTTCTGGTATGGCAGAAAACATTGTTAGAAAGGAGATAATGTTGATTATCAGCATTTTCTTCTTTTCCCACAATCTTTTCAAAATGTCTCTTTTTAGGCTCTTTAAAACACAGAATTGTTTGGTGAAGGGTTAACTCATTACCAAATGACAAAATGTTGGACTTGAACGAATAGATGCATGTGCAGATGACGATATAAAGTAGCTCAAATAATGATTTATGTCTCTGATAGGGTAAAAAAATTGTGGGAAAAGGAGAAAATGCTGGTTACTAGCATTTTCTTCTTTACCCGCAATGTTTTCAAAAGTCATCTTTTTTCAGGTTCATTAAAAGTCGAAATTGTGTGGCAAAGGGTCAACACCAATAAACCACTTGTAGCAAACACAAGGGCTAGCTTCATGCTTTTTGAGAGTAATGATTTACTATCCTAATAAAATACTAGTATTTTATTAGGATGGTAAATCATTACTATCATACAGCATTAAACTAGCCCCTGTGGTAGCAAGTACAAGACTGGATTTCAGAACAATACTGCCAGGTAAAATAACATTATAATCAAAATAGGATAACAGCAAAATTATGGAATGTTGGCCTTAGGGTGCCTCCTTAAATTAACCCTTAAACCGTCTTGCACAAAAATAGTTGCCTTTGTTGCCAGTGTAGATGAAGACCAGACTGCACAAAATATGCTGTTTGATCTTTAATCTACACTGTCCACTTAGCTGAAACACTGTAGACAAAAACAACCATGAAATTGCGATTATTATGGTCTTATCTCTAGATTAAAAATGGCTGTTATGTTCATTTGGCTCTCTAGTGCTTAATGCAAAAACTGAATTGTTGTACAATGTATTAAAGGCCCTATAGCTGCCAAAAGTAAACAATGCAGATGCTCAAATGCATTTACATTTAAATCATACTATTTAAAAGTATGTCACTTATTGTGAAGATGATATTATGTAAGGTCAGTCCATGTGTTAGTTGCTGGAAGAAAAATGAAATCTAAAACTAGGTTAAAAGTTGTCAGTTTGCTTCATCTTTTGTTCTCTTTTTACCCAATTTAAAAAAGTAATTTTTCTGCCAGCGACTAACACTTGGACCAACTGTACAATAACAGATTGTCATCATCATACTGAATTCCATAATTTTAAATGGTATGATTGAATTGAAATGCATTTTACCACTCCATTGTTTATTTTTGACCACTAAAGGGCCTTTAACCCCCAAGAGTGTCAAATAAACTGAATGGACACTTCCATATCTAAAAATTTAAACTTCAAGGTTGTTTTTGTCCAAAAAATCTCAGCAAAGCACACAGAGTAGATCAAAGATCAATAGTCACTGTCTGCAATGGCAACAATAGTTATGAAAGGTGCTTTAACTCTTTGCCAAATGACAAAGTTTTAGACTTGCCCAAATTGAAAGCATTTGCAGACAAGAAATTAATGGTGGCTCAAAAATTGAAATTTGATTTTGAAAGGGTAGAAAAAATTGTGGGAAATGGAGAAAATGCTGGTTACCAGCATTTTCTCCATTTCCCACAATGTTTCAAAAGGCTTCTTCCACAGGGTCATGAAAACTCTGGATTGTGTGGGAAAGGGTTAACTCATAACCAAATGACAAAATTTTACACCTGTCCAAATCCAAAAGCTTTAGCAGATGACCAAATAAATGTAACCCAAAATTTGAAATTTGTTTTGGGACTGGTTGAAAAACATTGTGTGAAAAGGAGAAAATGCTGGTTACCAGCATTTTCTCCTTTTCCACAATGTTTTCAAAAGTTTTCTTTCTTTCGGTCTTTAAAAGTCGGAATTGTGTGGTAGAGGGTTAAAGTAAACTATTTAAATGATCCTCATCAAATTGTAAGGAGTATTCTGTTTCAGCTATAAACAATCTTTCCATCACATTTGCATATAAATTCAACTAACTCTTCAAAGAGGACTACATGTTCCTCCACTTTTTTACCCCATGTTACTTTGTAACTCTCTTTCAATAATTATATAAATGCACAAAAAATAAGGTACTGAACCACAGCACATAAACCTATACAATATACAATATAACAGAATCTTAGAAATGCCAAAATCAACTAAACAATTAGAAATACTGTAAAATAAATACAATATTGATTCCTATACAGATTATTGTAATCCATCAGCATACAAACACTTTTTTTTTTTCTAACTCTTTCAGTGCATATAAATGAACCGTGCTCTGACAAATGGTGGTTTAATGTATCTTCATAATGCATTGTACCTAGCAAGACATCACATAATTAAAAATCAATAAAATTAACTTTGTCTAACAACTGGCTGAGTCCTGAGGTGGACGGGTTCTTTGACATGCAGAAAACTGACCAAAAGCAAAAAGTTTCAACCCATGTCAGCCTGCACGGACTCCGCAGGCTGACATGGGTCGATACTTTTAGCAGATGCATTAAGTCCCCTTTTCACAGGGCATGGCTCAAATATATTTATCAATGATAATAATAATCCTAAACTAGTAACCTCCTTTACATAAATACCGCTACTATCTACATGAAATGGTAGATGAAACATTGTAGCAAATGTAGCAATTGATGATCAGATCTAACGAGTGCTTTCTCCAGTTGTCAAAATGTATTTTAACAACTGTGTTCTGAACAACTGCTATTAAATAAGGTAAGAAGCAAAAAAAATACACCTAAATTTACTAAAAGCTTTTCTTAATCCATGTAGCGCCAGAGCTCCAGATAAGAGGGAGTGATGGTATTCTAAATCCATTATTTCTCTTCAAACCCTATGTTGTGGGTACTCATTAGAATCGTCTCGATAAGACAATTCTAATAAGTAGCCATAAACATAGGGTCTAGTGGAGAATAATTAATATTTTCAATTTTGAAATCAAAATCACTCCTCTGTCTGGAGCTCTGTAGGGCTGTGCATATCTTACAAGATTAAGATCAACCTGTCTTTTCTGGACAGTTTAGATCAAGATCAGACCTAGGATCTTCACTGTTTGCTATTTAGAGTACCATTCTGGCAACAATGTCCTTGACATTGCAGCATTTGGGTCTTTTCTTTTTTCTGACTTGAAAGGTTCACTTGATTTATTTAGTGCATTGAATGTTGAAAAATATGTGTAATTTCATGGTCAAGTAACTTAACCCATTACCAGACAATCCCTACTTTTGACGACCCTGATAAAGAAGCCTATGGAAAACATTGTGGGAAAAGGAGAAAATGCTGGTAACCAGCATTTTCTCCTTTTCCTACAATGTTTTCTACCCTTCACAAAACAAATTTCAAATTTTCAGTCACTTTTATTTTGTCGTCTGCAAATGCTTTCGAATAGAACCAACCTAAAATTTTGTCGTTTGGTAATGAGTTAAGCCTTGACCAACCATGCTGGTCAGTCGTAATAAAATGTGACTCAAAACCTGAAATTTGTCTTTGGAAGGCTAGAGATTATCGTAAAGAAGACACAAAATGCCGAGTTAATAGGAAATAAATTTTAAGTACTCTATGGTCTTTTTTTTTTTTTTCTATAGCTTTTTCAGAACAAAAGCTGATTTTCAAATGCTTCTGAATTAAGTAAAGACCAAGATCAGACAGCACACAATGTGCATTCTGATACTGTGTTTACACTGTCTAATTCTATGGCCAATGTTGAACAAAGCCTTAAAATTGCATTATCTAGAGTTTTGGTAAATAACTCACAACTAAACAACAAAATTGCACTAGTCCAATCTGACAGCATATGCCAATGACAAACTAAATGTTCAAATTATAAGCCTTGTCATTAAAAGCACAACAATTATAGTGGGTACAGGAGAAAATGCTGGTTACCAAAAATTTCTCCTTTTCCCTCAATGTTTTCAAATGCCTCGAACATCAGAGTCATTAAAACACAAGACTGTTTGGTATAGGGCTACCTGACCAACTATATCCATCTTGTTTACCTGTGGCTTAACTCTATACCAAAAAACCACAATTCTAGACTAATCCATAATGCAAGCATTTGCAGACAAAAAACTTTCTCAATTGTAAGTACTTTTCTTTTGATTGAGTAGAAAATATTGTTTGAAAAGGAGAAATGCTAGGTAGCAGTCAAAAAAGCACCCCCTGAATCTAGACTTCTAGTGAAGCCATAACTATCAAGTGTTTTTTGGGGACTTCGATATTTCCCAGTGGCATTTTGGACCCAAAACCTTATTTTCCTGTGGCAAGTGTTCTAATCTTGCACTATTTGAAAAAAAAAAAAAAGGCTTTTTAATTAAAAATATCAAATAGATAAAACGATCATGTCAACAAGAATTGCAAATATTACATGTACATGAATATGTAATAAGAATTTATAACTTACATTCATTAATTTTTGAGTCTAACACAGGTACCAAAATCACCCAAAAAATAAATCTAACCCTGAAAGAAATAATAGACTTCTTAACAAAAATGAGAAAAGTAAAGGTTTGATAAAAGTGCTTAAACTAGAGACCCTTGAGGGCCTAACTTGCTCTACTGGCAGTGATTTTGCTCATTTTCAAGCATACATCATGAATACATGATGGGAAAAGAAAAAAGACAAATGCATACACACACAAAAATGGTCAGGGGGTTGCTGCAACTGGGCTTGAAGCCAGCATAAGTACAGGCATAGTAAATTGAACAAATAGTAAAAAAAATCACAGTACATTTTCTCAAAACAAATTGCGTGGAATCCAGCTAAATTTGATAGTGTTGTAGTATGCACTGTTTACACAATCTCTGCAAGTTTCAAAGAAATGGGACCAATTATGTTGACTTTGTTGTGTAAACAAGAATAAATCAACAAATAGCTGCATTTCCTAAATTGATATCGTGATTTTTTTTCATTTTCGATAAGGCTCAATCCCTTGATAATACAAATAATCTGTGCAAGTTTCAAAAGAATTGGATGAAAAATGCGGACTTTATAGTGTAAGCATGAAATGAAAGTTTTCAACTTTAAATGACTACTTTTCCCTTACTAATGAACAGATGTTTTTCAAAATCGATAAAGTTCAAGCTATTGATGATGTAAACCAACTGTGCAAGTATCATGAAAATCGCACCACAATTGCAGACTTTATTGCGTAAACAAGAAAAAGACTGACAGACGGATGCACAGAACCTACGCCATGACATAAACTCTGATGACTTTCAGCCAGTAGAGCTAAAAACTACTAGATGTAGTATTTTGATTCATAGAGAGCTCTTAAATCTTTACCTGACAACTAAATTTCAGAGTTGTCCAAACTGAAAACATCTGAGTCACTCTCTGGCAAAAGGGGGCTTAATGAATCTCCGTGATGCAGGATACCAAGCAAGTCATCACATGATCATGGATCTATAAAATCCATTTTGTCTAACAATCAATGGAATCATGAGGTAGAATAGTCCTTTGACATACAGAAATTGAACGATTGCGAAAAGTTTCGGCCCAGGTCAGCCTGCGCGGACTGCGCAGGCTGACCTGGATCGATACTTTTCGCAGATGCATTAAGCCTCCTTTTCACAGAGCATGGCTCATTTGCTGGTGACAAGCTATATATGGCCCTAAGAATGGGATAAGTGTTTAAAGAGTAGAAAACATTATGGAAAAAGTACAAAATGCTGGTAAACATCATTTTCTCCTTTTCATAAAATGTTTCTAAAATTTCTCTGTCTTGGGGGTTCTTAAAATATGGGATTGTTTGGTAAGGTTTAATATGATGCATATGCATAAAACGAAAATTAAATTAATTTGACCTCCTCCCACATTGGTTACATAAATCTTTGGTCAAAATTCAAAATTTAACACCTACTGTTCTTTGACTTGGCTCTTCTTAAACTAATTATATCCTGAGAAACATTTGCGCTAAAGTATTTTGAAAACATCCTTGCAAAATTTAAAAAAGCACCAAGCACTATTGTTTGGACATGTTACATATAAAAAACTGTTGCATGAGAGAGAGAGAGAGAGAGAGAGAGAGAGAGAGGGAGAGAGGGAGAGAGGGAGGGAGAGAGAGGGTGGAGGGGAGGATTTGTTTGTATCAGTTTTTAATGTTTAATACCGTTTCAACAGCTTAGGTTATATTATGGCAACCAATGCACTTATGCATGTACATGTATTTCCTGGTTTTCTCACACTAGTACTGACACAAATTTCTTTTCAAGCCAATGACTACCGTACTTTCTCACATGCATCCAAGAAGAGAGGCGAAAAATCACAAAAAAAAAAAAATGTTTGGCGCAACTGGGAATTAAACTCCCACCCACAAGGTCACAAGACAGATACCCTGACCACTGAGCTACCTGGCCAGGCGGTGGGGAGGAAAAATTACCATTGATTCATAAAGAGTAACAGGCAACAAACCAATCCACACCTTGGATGAAAAGCAACCTGGATGGGCTAGCCATCTATAATCTTTTGATAAATAAATGAATACATGTACAAGAAAAGCATGCTCTTTCCCAAAGGCAAATGAAATAAAAAATCAAATAGAAAAACTCCCTCAACATGACCAGAAACAGTCACAAACAACTGGGTCCGTATTCACCAACCATTCTAAAGAACATTCTTTGGCTTATTCTCCAGAATTTTCTAAATTTAAAAGTAACACAACTTCTGATTGGCTAAACCATTTGGTTTAGCCAATCAGAAGTTATGTTACTTTCAAATTTAGAAAATCTTGAAGAATAAGACCAAGAACGTTCTTAAGAATGGTTGGTGAATACGGACCCTGGTTTCTGTTAAAATGGTTGCCATGAGACTTTGGACAGAATTTGGGTTGAAAAGTTATCTCAATGCAGCATTTTACAGAATATAACACAATCACCATCAATTGCCTAGTTCAAGATATTAGTATACTAGTATAATAAACTTAACTGGTATAATGCATCTATAATAACTCTTTTAAACTCTTTACCAAACTACAAAACTTTCGACTTTCCAACAGATTGATTGAATTGGAGTTTAACACCATTTTAACAGCTAAGGCCATATCACAGTGGTCAGTGCACCTGCACAGGTGTTTACTGGCTTTCTAGCACCACTACTGACACAACATTCTTGGCAAGTCACGGACTACTTTTTCACATGCATCAGAGGTGAGAGGTGAAAAATTGAAACTTTCCAAAATTGACAGTATTCGTGGACTACAATATAATTGTGTCTAAAATGTTGTGATTTGTCTTTTGAAGGTAAAAAACATTACAGGAAAAGGAGAAAATGCTGCTAACTAGCATTTTCTCTTTTCCTTCAATGTCTTCAACCATCTTCTTTTCAAGGTTATAAACCTACTAATTATTTTTTAGCTTAGAAAACATGGCAGGAAAAGGAGACATTCTGGTTACCAGCATTTTCTCATTTTTTCTACAATGTTTTCCACAACTGCCTTCTTTAGGGTTGTTAAAACCTGGAACTGTTTGTTAAAGAGTTTATAGGAGATGCTAACAACAACAACTACTAAATAACTATTCTTAGAAACAGATCTTTGTCAAGTCTTCTCAGAATCACTATCATCATCCACTAATTGTCTGGAACTATTTTTAACAGACAATGATATATGAGACTTATCATGTGAATGGTTTCCTAAACTCTGTATTTCCACGTCAAACTTTGGTGCCATTTTCAGACCCAGTCTAATAGCATCATACTGCTTGGCTTTGGTATAGCAAAGTACCCCAAGTATCACAATTGTTGTACCGAGTCCACTCAGGAATGTCACAGGATTCGAGAATATTATCACAGATAACCAGATCAAAAAGGCACGCTTTACTGTGTTTGCAACACTGAAATAGAAAAAAAAAAGTTGTTAAAATGCTTCACTAATCTAAAGACAGTCCACTGTTTTTGGGTGGAATTTCATACTCAATTAATGACTAAGTCAAACACTTGTTAGCTTACATGTACATGTAGAAAAAAAAATATCGCTGCTGAAATGCATCCTTAATCTTTAGAGAACTTGTTCTTTGTTTAGTATCTCATACTCACTTAACTCTTTGCTAGGTAGGAAAAATTTATACATGTCTACGTTGAAAGCATTTGCATACAACAAAATCATTGTGACTGAAAAATTGAAATTTGTATTGGGAAGGGTAGAAAACATGGTTACCAGCATTTTCTCCTTTTCCCACAATGTTTTCAAAAGGTTTCTTTCTCAGAGTCCTTTAAAGTCGGGATTGTGTGGTAAAGGGTTAATGGCTTAGTCAAATAGTTGTTATCTTACAGTGCATGTTTGCCCTTTTTCCTTTTCCCACATTGTTTTCTAAGGCCTTTTCGCTAAGGAATGTTAAAAGTCGGGATTGTGTGGTAAAGGGTTATCTCTTCACCAAATGGCAAACTTTCAGACTTGTCCACATTGAAAGCATTTCACACAAGAAATTGGATATATCTCAAAGGACAAAATTTGTCTTTGAAAGGTTAGAAAACATTGTGGGAAAAGGAGAAAATGCTGGTTACCAGCATTTTCTCCTTTTCCCACAATGTTTTCAAAAGCTCCTTTTCCCTAGGGCATTAATACTCCAGTTTATGTCATAGAAGGTTAAATAGTAAGTCAATTGACGAGTTTTGTAAATGCCTTACCTATGGGTAACTGGAGATATAAATCCCATTAAAACATACGCTGATATGCTTTGAAAGTGGAAAAAAATTCCATTTAAAATGAGAGCTGTGAACATGGACATGTCTGTTGTAGCATTTACTTTTTGAAAGTCTATCATAAATATCCCAGCAGGAATTTGGACGATGATTGAAGATATACTGGTGAAGAACTGTAGCTCAGCTGGCCTGAAATGGGAAAGGTGGGAAGGAATAAAATCAAGGCACAGCAAATTTAACTGTTCAAGCTGTTTGTAGTCCAACAAAATCAATTTCCAACTTTCTTCGTGGAGTCCCACAAAGTCAAGTGTCCATATTGTGTGTAGACTCCCACAAAATTAACAGTCCATTCTTGTACAGATTCCAACAACTTCATTTGTTCTTATTGTGTTCCATAAAGTCTATTATCCATGATTTTTGTAGAGTCCCACAAATTCAACTGTCCATGTTTTCAGTAGAACCCCACAAAGTCAAATGTCCTTGTTATGTGTGAAGTCCCACAAAGTCAACAGTCCATGTTGTGAGTCAAGTCCCACAAGTCAGCTGTTCATGCTGTCTGTAGATTCCCCCAAAATAAATTGAAAGCATTTGCAAACAAGCAATTTTGTTGAAATGATATCCCAACCCCAAAAAATTTACTCGACCGTGTAGCTTAAAATCACTCTCAGTCCGCCATTTTGCATCAAATCGAAAAAAAAAGAAGTATATCGGTTGTACACACGTATAAAGTTTCACGGAATTCTGTCCAATGGTATTGGAGATATTCTCCCGGACGGACACACGGACGGACGGACAGTGCTAAAACTATATCCTTCCATTTTTGGCGGAGGATAATAAGAAACCAAATATGACTCGAATGATAGGATTTGTGTATGAATGGGTAGATAATACTGTTGTGATAGGATTCGTCTATGAAATGGTACATAACAGTGTTGTGATAGGATTTGTCTATGAATGGGTGGATTACGTTGTTGGAAAAGGATGCTGGTGATCAGGGTTTTTCCTTATCTTAGAATGTATTCAAAATTCTTCTCCCTAAGGGTCACAAGAAATCCAGGATACTTTGGTACATGGTTAAGCACATAGTTTTGCTCTTTGCCTAACCCTTTATACACAATCTGTGTTTTAGTGACCCTTAGAAAAGGGCTTTTGAAACCATTGTGGGAAAATGAGAAAGTGCTGGTTACCCTTTCATAGACCAACTCCATCATTTGACCGGTTTTAAATTCTTGTCTTCAAATGCTTTAAATTCTGACAAGTCTAAAATTTTGTCATCTAGTAAAGGGGTAACCTACCGATAGGTAAACAATAAAAAGGAACATTTCTGTCTCCATAAAAGCCCTGATTCTTGCTTAGGCTTTTCTCTTTAGTATCTGATGTTATAGATTCATGATCAGCCTTCACATTCTTTGCACTCTAATCTTGATCTACATTGAATGCAAAAATATCTAGGCTTGTTCCCTTCAATTTACTAGCTAATAAAAATGGTTGTTGTAATTGGACTGAACAGACTATTGCATGAGTAAACATGTTAATTCTTTACAAGATAAAAATTTTGAATAGTCAATTTTGAAAACATATGCAGATTACAAATTAGATTTAGCTCAAGTTATGAAATCTGTTTGCGAAAGGGTTGAAAACATTGTGGAAAAAGGAGAAAATGCTGGTTACCAGCATTTTCTCCTTTTCCCATAATGTTTTTAAAAGCCTTTTCCTTCAAAGTTGTTAAAACTCCGGATGGTATGGTAAAGAGTTGAACTGAATAATTCTATTATGTAATGTGTTTCTTACGTGTATCTGTGTTTTTCTCCACTTATTAACATCTTGGAGTAAACATTCTGTAAACTGCAATGTAATAGAAATAAAACATTTACTATTCTGTGTAGAAGTCTGAATCTACTCAGTATGTTAAAACACTGTAAAAATGAAGAAAATTTTATTTCAAGAAACATTTTTCAGAATTAAATCATTCATCAGTCAAACAATTTTTAATACCAGATACAGTTTTACCAGATGTTTCCATGTTTTCAAAGCTCTGAAGAAGGCTTTTGAAAAAGATTCCTGGTAACCATAATTTTTGGCCTTTTCCAACACTGTTTTCTACCATATCCAAAGCAAATCTACTAAGACACATCTACTTCTTTACTCCTGTATCTCCTGATCAAATAAAAAGGCCAGAAAAATTACAATGCCAAACCATTTCATAGATTTTTCTGAACCAACCTGTTTTTCTACCAACCCTTATTTTTCTAGTGAATGATAAAAAAAATGTGTCTCATACTTACAGGTCTACTCTTTTACTCTTTCTAGAATGATAGCTTTAGCATATCAATTTCTATGTAGCCATCCTTTATATCAATATATACATTGATTAATGAGGACTACAACTTAATAGTCACTCTCAAAGGTTGCCGTCTGAAAACCTAGCCACTGCTCATGGGATAACATGGCTAACTCTAAAAGGTTGACCCATACATGGGGAAACTCTAAAATATTTGGCTAAACTGGTGGAGTTTGTCTTTGATAGTATAGAAACCTTCTGGGAAAAAGAGAAAATGCTCATTTCCAGCATTTTCTCCTTTTTCCCTCACTGTTTACAAAATCCCTCTTTCCAAGGGTCATTAAAACTCAGGATTGTTTGGTAAAGGGCTAAATACTGTACAAGTAGAAATTTTTGCAATATGGAAATTTTAGCAATTTCGCAATTTTGAAAAATTCACAAACTTTTCTGTTCGTGTATTTTACCACAATAATACCAACAAATAGCGAGTGTCTTGAATTCGCAAACATTTCCGTATGCAAAATGCCCATAATCGGTTAATTCGCATATTTTTTGACATGCATATTTTTCCATGTATACAGTAACTATATATGCAAATATAAATTTGTGTAAAATCACACTCTCACCATTCTGTCACATTAGTGGCAAGGGCTGCGATAAATCCCGGAACGTTAAAACTGAGTTCGTACGCTGAGCAAAGGGCCAAGCCAGCCATCACAGGAATGAGTGAAAAGATGGTGAAGATTCCCGTCTCCTCTTTTAGAATCATATATGATATAGCAACAGTGAAAATTGGCGCTGAACTTTTGATGGTCTCAGTGAAGGATACGGCTACATACTTTAAAGCTACCAGTCCAAGCACAACAGTGGAGAACCTAAGACAGAAAAAAGATAAAGTCTTTGGTTTAGTTAACCATTAACCCTTTACCAAACAATCCTGAGTTTTCTCAATCCTGAAGAAGAAAGCTTTTAAAACATTGTGGGAAAAGGAGAAAATGCTGGTAACCAGCATTTTCTCCTTTCCCAACAATGTTTTCCAAACTTTTCAAAGGAAAATCCAGTAATCTTAGTAAGATCTAATTTGTTGTCCACAGTCACTTTCAATCTGGACAAGTCTGCAATTTTGCTGTGTGGTAAAGAGTTAAAGCACCTTTCATAACTATACTTGCATTGCAGCCAGAGTAAATCAAGATCAGACTGCACAAATTGTGCAGTCTTATCACTGATCTACACTGTCTGCTATGCTAAAACACTACAAACAAAAACAACATTGAAGTTGCTCATAATCAGGTCTTATTTCTAGACCGAAAATGTTTGTTGAGTTTATTTGGCGCTCTAAGGCTTATCTCTTTATCAAACAACAAAAATGTACACTTGTCCTAAGTGAAAGCACTTGCAGACAAAAAATGAGATGAAGCTCAAATGATGGAATTTGGCCTCGATAGGGTAGAAAAAATTGTTTGAAAAGGAGAAAATGCTAGTTACAAGCATTTTCTCCTTTTCCCACAATGTTTTCAAAAGCCTTCTTTATAGGGTTGTTGAAACTTATGACTGTGTGGTAAAGGGTAAACATGTTAACTACTGCAGATATCTGGCCAATAGTTGACTGCTTTTGAAAACATTCTGAGAAAAGGAGCAAGCATTTCCTCCTTTTTGTAGAATATATGCTATAATGTTAAATGCTTTAACCCTTTGAAAAAAATCCTGAGTTTTAATGACACTATGAAGACTTTGAAAACATCATGGGAAAAGTAGAAAATATCTAGACTTTCTAAAGGAACTCCCATCATTTGAGACACATCTAATTTTTTTATCAATAAATTTTTTCAATTTGGAAAAATTGGAATTTTGTCTTGTGGTAAAAAGATGAAACTATCAGACTTTGTTTAACTCTTTACCAAACAACAAAATTTTGGACTAGTCCAAATTGAAAGCATTTGCAGATGACAAAATAAATGTGAATCAAAAATTGAAAATTTGTTTTGGGAAAGGTAGAAAACATTGTGGGAAAAGGAGAAAATGCTGGTTACCAGCATTTTCTCCTTTTCCCACAGTGTTTTCAGAAGGCTTCTTTCTCAGGGTCGTTAAAACCAGGGATTGTTTGGTAAAGGGTTAACTCTTTACCAAACGACAAAATTTTGGAATAGTCCAAATTGAAAGCATTTGCAGACGACAAAATAAATGTGAATCAAAAATTGAAATTTGTTTTGCGAAGGGTAGAAAACATTGTGGGAAAAGGAGAAAATGCTGGTTACCAGCATTTTCTCCTTTTCCTACAATGTTTTCAAACGGCTTCTTTCTCAGGGTCGTTCAAAGTTGGGATTGTGTGGTAAAGAGTTAATAGCTGAGAACCTTGATAGAAATTGACAATGTCTGCTTTGCCTTATTTAATCAAAAAAGTTTTCCTCAGATCGTTTGAGAGAAATCCTTGTAAAAAATGAAATAATCAGCTCAACATAAATAAGGTTTAACCCTTTACTTAAGAATCCCAACCCTTAGGAGAACACGCTGGATACCAGCATTTTCTCCTTTTCTCGCGATGTTTTCAATAGGCTTCTGTCCCAGGGTCGTTCAAAGTCGGCACTGTGTGGTAAAGAGTTAAGTTTTTCATTTCTGAATAAATAAATTGCATTTTCTCAAAGGCTACAAATACAGTTTCGCTGCAAGAGCAAGACAATGTTCAGTCATATTCCAGAATAAAGCAGTGAATGTGCAGTCTGATCTTGATCTACACTGTCCACAAAAGCTTCTGGTGTTGTCTATGGTATGGAAAGAGTTAATACTGTAACTGCATTTGCCAGCTCATGTCCCATCTATTCCAGTATTTAATAATGTAAAACCTTTACCTCGTAGTGCCAACAATGATCATGTTTCGCCAGAAATTCGGAGGTTTCCCTTCTCTTTCTACTGGTTTATAAAAGCCTAGAGGTAAATACATCTGTAGACAACCAAGAGATGCTGTCATGACCATCTGTATATTGCCTGCAAATATCAGAGCAGACCTAGAACTGTTACAGGTTGATGAATATCCCCAATTATTTCATGCTTTCCGGTAGGTTATTGAGAAATAACGGTGAAATATTTTTCTATATATCATAGTTACAACCAGTGAAAAATACTGATTTTATATTCTAACTCTTCAATTGAAGGCGGAAACAGTTGTTCCCACCCACTAGTTACCTAGGTAAAATGCGCGTGCCTCTCAACCAGATGGAAATATGACGTAATTTACCCTACATTTCTCACGCTTTACGTAATATTGTAATGCCTTGCTATGCGGAGGGGGTACAACACTTGGAATAACCAAAAAGAACTGTACTGGATTTTGATGTAAGTTCCCCCAAAAAGGGTTAAAAGCATGAAATAAATAGAATATTTGTTTTTTTTGGTGAAAGATCGAAATTTATTTCTTCTCATGAAAATCATCGGTAATATTTTCATGAGTGGCACAGCCACTCATGAAAATATTACCGATGACATTCACTTGATGAAATAAATTTCGATTTTTCACAGTAAAAAACAAATATCCTCTATTTATTATATACCAGTAATTATTATATACCAGTATTTATTATATACCTGAAAATTTAATGGCTCAAATACGTGGCACATGAATAAAATATCACACACGACAGAAAAAAAAATCTGTATCTACACACTGTAAAATACGGTTCCACATATGGTAACTCATGCATGGTATATGTATGTATTCATTTGCAATCTGATTGGTCAAAATTTTAGGCTGTAATATTCATCTGCCACTCATAAAAATGAAGTTACTGGCAACTATACCAGTATCAATTTTGTTTTTTTGTGTTCTGTATTCGAATAGAATGTCAATAATTTGCAGTATTTTGTCATTGGAAAGTTGTATTTATATAATAAAAGCTGTAGTAATTTTCCTGACACTAGTATTTGTTTCTTGCTGCACAAGAAAATTTTGACATCTGGCTCAACCTTCGGTCTTGATGCTCGATGCGAATATTGAATCCAAGACTTTCTTGATGTAGGCTCATATTTTATCATTTACAATCTACTAGTACTGATAGCAAACACATCCTCTCTTAACTACATGTACTTACCGAGGAGAGTTGCATCCCCTCCTAATGTTGTTAGAATATACTTGTTCAAAAACAGGGTACAGAAACTAAATATGTACCAGAGCACCAAAAATGTGAGTGCGCGAACATTCATCAGTCCTCTTTTTTCATCTTCAGTTTCATTTTTCCTATTAATTATAATTGATTTAGTTGCTGGAATCAGTTTAGCGCTGTCTAGTGACATATCAACATGATTGACATGTACATGAGCTTCCTTGTCCAAATCATCGAATTCATCCTTGGTTGGTAGCTGCTGAGGCTTATCCATAGCATAACCTCTTACAGTATACTGTTCTCTGCCGCGTACTTTACAACTCCATAAACATGAACAAGTGTTACAAGATGACTACCGATAACTGGTACAATATGCTGATCTGTTATTTTTGAGTAACTTGTCACCATGTCTTTTTCGTTTCTTTCTTCACTAGACTGTAATGATAAAGTGCAACATAAAGTTATCTTAAGACATAACACGCTAAACATGATGGTAGTTGCAAAACAAACCATGGCTCATTTCAAGGAATTAGACATGGTGAAAGCTCAAATTCCATAATGCAAGTAATTATGTTCAGTAAATTCAAAGATTCTATATTCAGTGGTCCCACTAACTTTTATTTCAAGGGTACACTTACCCCTTGAGCTGTAAATCTGGGGGTAAGATTTTATATTAGAGCGTATGACAATAATGGTTCTCAACTAGAGGTAAAGCAATCCATATTGATAATTTGCAGCAAAAAAAGTCTGTTATATGAAGATATTTTTGGAAATTTACTGCTTAAAGTCATTAACTCTTTACCAAACGACAATATTTTAGACTGGTCCAAATTGAAAGCACTTGCAGACGACAAAATAAACGTAACTCAATAATTGAAATTGGTTTCAAGCAGGGTAGAAAACATTGTGGGAAGAGGAGAAAATGCTGGTTACCAGCATTTTCTCCTCTTCCCACAATATTTTCAAAAGGCTTCCATCTCAAGGTCGTAAAAACCAGGGATTGTTTGGTAAAGGGTTAAAAAGATGAAAAGACGGTCTGAAGTGACTCTGATCGGACAATGTCAAAAGGAATATTTTGTTGTGTCATGGGTTTCTGCATTTTTTACACCGATCAATTTTTCATGTCTGTTAATTCATGGATAGGTATTTCTGCAAAAATTTATCAATAAGGGTTGCAAGTAACTTAAAAACCTGTCATTTTGCACAAAATAAGTGGATAATGGCTTTTTCTTACGTTTTTTCTTGCATGAGGTCTCGTATGTAACCGAAGTTTGTTACATGAACTTCAGTTCTATAACGTGATTTATACAATAATTTGCATGTGTGGGAACACTGATATTTATCATCATTTCCATGACTGTGGTGACTTTTGGTGACAATTCTAAAATATCACTTTCTGTCCCTTTTAGTTTGGGTTTATTGCAAGATAATAAAAATGAATAAATAAATATAAAAGAAAAATTAAAAAAAAAAATAAATAAAAAGGTCAAGAAGAGAAATCGATTTAGGGCTGACCTGTTCCAACTCTATCAACCACATGTCAACATACATGTTACCAGTGACAGAGTGTAATATCCGAATACAACACCATCCGAATATTAGTTTTTAGCACACCTGACGTGGCTATTCAAACTCTAAAATTTGAATCAATATGAAAGTACATGAACTTTATTTACGTTTATTTAGGTTATTCTAACATTTTTTTGGTAGTTGAACAAAACAAGTTCATTAAGAAATATTGTTTACCAATGTGAGCGAAAGCGTCTTCTCGCATGTCACCACGTTCAGGGGAGATAATTAAGGTGAAACGGTTGATTATTGGCTATCGTTGCGGCTCAGTGAGTTAATCATACTACTTAGTCCCGGAGTGAGACACTTAAACCCCTGACCATTTATTTATTTATCTTAGGTGACTCATAAGACCTCTTTGGGACACAAAGACCTCTTTACTCTGGAGACACTTAGAGTCCTATTTCTAATTTATAGACTCCCTCAGTTTGACCAGGGATCGTATATGAATATTGAAGTAGGTAAAATAATAATAATAAAGGTCGTGGGGGGGGTTTGATATCAAGGAAATGCGGAAAACTTGGTGTCACTGTCTGCATTTACAAAGCAACCATAGAATCATTATTCTCTATATTCATAGTTGTTCTTTTGCGCCTTTTTTTTTTATGTCAGCTTTAGATTTTACTAGACTTAATTGTTACAAGTACAGATTCTATATATAAGTGCATGGGTGCATGTATCCTTTCGGTGGGCATGTTGCAGAGCAAGAAGTAAAGTAAAGGTATTGCATATAAATCCAACCATACAGTATCATGTAATATTATCTTAATCTTTTTTTTTTTTTTTTTGTGATATTTCAACTTAATGAATTATTATTTTTTCAACAGCCCAGCATGTAAATACTAGTACACGTGGATTTATCCTCGTTCGTCATTTTTCCTAGAGTAAGTGCCTGATCAGGAAGGCAATGAAAATGAAAATGATTTAAAAAATGGGGGAGGGGTTTAGATCCTATTGGGTTCCCTTGCTCCTATGCGTATGAATTGATCAGTTACTTTTATGAGTGACAGGGACAATAGAAAAAACTGCGTGGACAGGTAGTTCGGAATATTTTACGATGTATATCAAGAATTTGAAAAACTATATGTGTCAGCTCTTAGTCATAATTCTTTGAACTTCAAGTGCTCACAAGCAGGAAAAGTGGATTATAAACAGTCTGCTTATACGATTCTTGTTTCAAGCTACAAACATGTGACAGGAATCGATCATGTCACTCTTCTTATGGCCAATCCTTAAAAAGATCTGAGCTTCGCTGGAACCTTGACCCACAACCTTTAATTTAGTAGCTCTGTCACAGAAAAAGAATCTGACAATCGTCGGCTGTTGAGATAAAGTTCTATTAAACGAGTTTTAAAAAAAAAATGTTATGCTCGTCCGATGCTCGCATAATTTGACAACATTTTTCACTAATCGTTTGATAGAATTTTATCTCAAACGCCAACTCATGTCAGATCCTCTACATCTTTAATAAGCTAAAATATTCATCGTATTTCCTCATGCATAATTTCTTTCAACTAGATAGTGTAGTATATTATCCCTGACTAGATCTTGTAAAGCATATTGATCAGCGAGCGGCATAATCAATGCCTGTTATTGGGGCCGTCCACCTAGACAGAATTGTTCCGAATATTTGGATCACTTCCGGGTGAAACGCCAGCCGTCTTTCAACTTTATTGTTTTATTACGATTACCTTTGAGAGTTTGACGCAATTCAAAACGGACAAGAACCTATAGAAAGCATAGAAATGAAGCAGATTTAATTCTCAAACCTTACTTTTTCAAACTACAAATCTTAAGTTCCAAGAATGAGCGAATTAACTCCGGACGAGGTGAGTTCATTTCGGGTGTGAAAGATACCTGCTGTAAGTTCTGATTGTTTTGCGAAGTAAGAACCATTATCTACTCCCTTCAAATCTTTATTAACTGCCAGGAATGTCGCAGAACAGTGACTATCAAAGTAACATTATAGCTTATATGATAATTTCATAGCTCTATGGACAAATCAGTTTTTTTGAAGGTCAAGTTTATGGATCCATTTTGAAAGAGCATACTTTTGTTAAACTCTTTACCAGTCTTGAATCAAGTAATCTGTCTATGATCACACCAATTGTTTTCTTTCAACTTTAATCAAGATGTGAGTTTTGTATCATATTCACATCCCCATTTTTATCGGTAGCATTTTTACTTCTGAAATAAGATTTTTCTAGTAAAATCACCTGGCAAACACCATATCTGGTACATTTGAGAAGCTGACCATATGAGGTGACCACATGCTTACTCAGTAGCCTACCAGCCCCCTCCCCCCTAGCTTAAGTGGTCAAACATAGGACTTGTAAACGTCAAGTCTCTGTCCTCTTGAGGGTGTGGGTTAGAGTCCCACAGCTGGCCATCTAAAATTACTAATAGTCTTTAGGATGATACATTAAACCGAGGCACTTAGTAATTCTACTTCATCTTGTTTCCTATCTTATATAAGGATAATAATATCCTACTTTAATTGCATGTTAATTGGCACAGTAAATGAATTTTAAGGTTTTTTTTGGGGGGGGGGGGGCAAAAATGGCATCAGAATCCACAAATTTGTGAAGGGGAAAACCATGGCAGTGAATCAACCACTATTCAAGATAGTGTAATATGGAGACTAAATCTTTAAATTTCAGTGACTAAAAGTCCTGTAGCTAGAGTGTAATAAGGAGACTAAATCTTAGATTTCAATGACTAAAAGTCTTGTAGCTAGTTTTTCTTTATTCTTTTGGTGATTAAGTTGCTGAAACTTGTACTGATCAAATATCTAATTTGTACAGGAAAAATAATCAACCAGTAGTTTCACTGTTCGTTATTTTTTAAATGTACTACAAGGTTCCTGATTTATTACAGATTCGCAGAAGAAGGCTTGCACGTCTCCAAGGCAACACAAACACACTACCCTCCCAGAATGAAAGTAACGGAGGTGCAAGTCCAGGAGTACAAGGCCAAGGAGTTACAGTTTCAACTCCCACAGCTCCTGCAACAGGAACTAGTAGTCATCAAACTTCTCGTCAACCAGAGCGAAGTCCTCCCAGTCAGTTTCTTGATCTTTATTTAACCCTTTACCAAACAATAAAATTTTGGACTCGATCCACATTGAAAGCATTTGCAGACCACAAAGTAAAGGTAGCTCAAACGATACTTTCTGTCTTTGATAGGATAGAAAACATCATGGGAAAAGGAATAAACCAGATACAATATGTTAAACCCTTGGCATTTTTTGAAGTGACCAAAATGTACACAGTCTAATCAAGGGCAAAAAACACCTTAGATATTGCAATTTCAAGCCTGATTTTCACCAGAATATCTCTATATGGCAGATACTGTTGATCCAAGATCCCATAGCATGGTATGTGCTTTCTGATCTTGATCAACATTGTACTTTTTTTTTTTTTTTTTTAAATGAATATAATCGTTCAGTTTATATTTCTGCAGAGAAAGATATCAGTAGTAGTGTTTATTTGTATTGTACAAGAAATTCTGATATACAGCATAAAAACTAATTAGCCTCTTTTTAAATGTATGTCACCCCCAGCTGGGCGGGGGGGATAGAAATAGCTCAGCTGTCGCACTACAGTAGGGGTAAGACCCCCCCACTGTGCCTGCCTGTTTGCCGTGGGCTGCAACTCGTGTCGTTCGATGACGGGATCCTGGTGGTTGAGTGGATTCAGAGCTCGGCCCCTTGATAGCTCTGTTTTCGCAACACACCACTTTGGCCCTGAACTGAACTAAACGAGAGGTCAGGAAGGCCCGTCCTGATCAATCGGCTGGTCATACCTTGCCCTAGGGCATCTAATATTCTTATTTTTACATCCTTCTCTCAATTGAATTTACCATCTTCTCAATATCTAATCCACATATCACAACTTTTTCAGATGTTATATTTCTTGTTCAGCCCTAGAAGGCGGTGGCTCATGGGTCAATCGGGTGAAAGTTTTTTGGTATTTGGCTGACATTTGTAACCTTTAAATGATTGTCTAAGCTTGGTAGGACTTTCTGCGAGAGTGCATCTGTCCAGTCTAGCCCTTTCATACCGAGTATACCACTGATGTATCCCTGTCATGGTCTGCGAATGGGTTTTCCCCGGACCATGTCCCCTTGTTGGGCTCCGTGGCGGGTGGGGCGCATCGGTGGTGAAACTTTTAACACAAACATGGCGTCCCCAAAAAAGGCCAAGCTCAATGAAAGCAAGCGCCCTCTTTCAGATAGCGAATCTGAAACGGAACCTTCTATTTCTACTTCTTCTTTTCACTGTCCACGCTTTATTGTTATCCAGTCCCAAGATCCTACAAAACCTGTCACAAAACCCTCTCCTTTTATAATAGAAAAACAAGTATCTAGCATCCTTGGAACTCCAAAATCTGTTAAAAAACGGAAAGACCAGACCCTTCTAGTTGAATGTCTCACTAATCAACAAGCACTGAATCTTTTAAAAAACACAAAATTCTTTGACATGGACGTTAAAATTTTCCCACATCCTTCACTCAATTCTTGCAAAGGAGTAATTAGATGCAAAGAGTTTACATACTGCAACTCCTTACAAGAAATTAAAGACAACCTGAAACAACAAGGTGTATCCGATGTTCAGCGGATTTCTGTACGCAGAGATGGAGAACAGAGACTTACAAACACACACATTTTAACATTTTCTTCACCTGTTCTTCCAACCTCTATCAAGATAGGCTTCCAAGTAGTAAAAGTAGATGTGTATGTGCCAAACCCCTTGCGATGTTTTAAATGCCAGCGGTACGGCCATCACATCAGTAAATGTCCAAATCAAGAAACATGCTCTAAATGTGCTCATCAAGGACCTGACCATGAAAGTACTACTTGTTCAAATCCTCCTCTTTGCATTAATTGTAAGTCTCAACACTCTACTTTTTCAAGAGCGTGTCCTGTATGGAGGGAAGAAAAAGAAATCCTTTCCATTAAATATAACAATAATGTTAGCTTTCCAGAAGTAAGGAAAATATTTGAACAATGCAAGAAAACCTCTTCTAGTCCTAGCTATGCAGGTGTTGTTGGCTCGTCAACTGAAAAGGACGACTGCAGCACTTGTAAAATTCTTGCGAAAGTTCTACTTCAAAAATTTCCTGATGTAGCTTCTGAGCTGAAAGAACTTCTCCCTCCATCCACCTTGTCCAAACTAATTCCTGACTCTCCATCTGCATCTAAAACAAACACAACCTCTTCTGCATCCTCAAAACCCACAAACTCTCAAAGTAGTTCTTCACAAAAAACTTCAAAGCCATCTACCTCTTCGCAAAATATCTCTTCACAGAAAACTTCAAAGCCATCTCCCCCTTCACAACAGCCTCTAAAGAAACCCCAACCTCCATCTTCACAGTCTACAACCAAATCTAACGTCTCATCTAAAGACAACAAACCTAATCATACACCCCAACGTCCTAAGAGGTCTTCTTCCAAATCTAGACCACAACCCAGAGATACCCAAGGATCTTGTGAAATCACTGTCAAAGTAAATGATCCTGTCCCTACCTCCAACAGATTTTCGGAGCTAGAGGACATGGATGCAGATGCTGAAAATCTGGAAGGTGAGGCTTCAGATTCAGAAGCCTCTATTTGGTCCATTTCCAAAGATCCTTGGAACAAAGACGCTGACACTTGGCACTCATCCAAACCCGAGACAACTGTAATGAAATCTTAACCAACCTATTTTAAAATGCATTGGTTTACGGCCTATTTTTTTACTTTAGCTTTTATACTTTCCTCATGCACTATGGATACCATAATCCAGTGGAATTGTCGAGGTCTGAAGTCGAACTTTGACGAACTTTCCCTTTTAATTAATGATCACAAACCAGTTGCTGTTTGTCTGCAAGAAACCTTCCTTAACCGGGAGGATGATATCACTATCAAATATCATTCCATTTACAACAAGATTTTTACCGAAGGCGAAAAAGCCAGAGGTGGTGTTTCTATTATTGTTAACAACAACATTCCTCATAAAGTTATCTCTCTTAATACAAACTTGCAAGCTGTTGCCATCAGGTTATCTTTACACAGTGCTGTTACACTGTGTTCTTTATATCTCCCCCCCCCAGCACACCTATCAATGAGACCAATCTGAATGATCTCATTTCCCAATTGCCATCCCCCTATATTCTTGCTGGGGACTTTAATGGTCACAATGTTATGTGGGGTTGCGATGACACCAACCAGAGAGGTTTACAGTTGGAGAGCTTCATTTCGAACAACTCTTTGTCTTTCATGAATGATAACAAGTCAACCTACTTGCATCCAGCAACTGGATCTTACTCTTCTATTGATTTAACCTTATGTAGCCCAGTCTTACTTCCCAATTTCACTTGGAAAGTGACTGAGGATTGTGCGGAAGTGATCACTTCCCCATTATCTTTTCATCTACACAACCATCCAGCAGTGTACGACCGCAGAAATGGAAGCTTTCCAAAGCCAATTGGAATAAATTTGAAACCCTCTGTGAACAGACCATTACACATGACAAATTTGGAGATTGCGATGATCCCGCAAAACTTTTTACTTCCCTATTAATTGATGCAGCTAAGCAGTCCGTCCCTCAGACCTCGACAAATCCAAAACGTCCTGACAAGCCTTGGTACAATGATGATTGTAAACAGGCTGTCAGAGACAGAAAACAAGCCCTTAGAAAGTTTAACCTCAGGCCTACCAAAGAAAATCATAACTTATTCCGTATTCCCAGAGCAAAGGCTCGACGAACCATTAGAGAAAGTAAGCGCAAGGCTTGGAGACAATATGTCTCTAAATTAAATAGTAGAACTACTACTAAAAAAACCTGGGACATGATCAGAAAGATCAATGGCAAAGGCCAGCCCCCTCTTAGTCACCTTGAAGTTAACAATACTTCGTTGGAATCGCCCCAAGATATAGCTGATGCTCTTGCCGACACCTTTTGCAAAAAGTCTTCCTCTGCAAACTATTCTGAAAAGTTTCAGAGGAATAAAGCCAGAGAAGAAAAGAAAAAACTTAATTTCAATTCTTCTAATTCAGAGCATTATAATAAACTCTTCACCTTTAAAGAATTAAAGTCTGCTCTGAATAAAGCTCACGATTCTTCTCCGGGCCCAGATAAAGTTCATTACCAGTTTTTAAACACTTACCTTTTACTTCTATCTCAGTTTTACTTGATATTTTCAATGATATCTGGCAGTCAGGTATTTTTCCTTCATCCTGGCGGGAAGCACTAGTCATTCCCATCCCAAAACATGGCAAGGATGCAAGTGACCCAGCTAACTATCGGCCAATAGCTCTTACAAGTTGTCTCTGCAAGACCTTAGAACGTATGGTCAACGTCAGGCTTGTCTGGTTTTTAGAGAAAAACAACCTCATCGTTGATGTACAGAGTGGATTTCGACACCAACGTGGCACCATAGATCATCTTGTCCACTTTGAAACCTTTGTCAGAGAAGCCTTTATTAATAGACAGCATGTAGTATCTGTCTTCTTTGACCTTGAAAGTGCTTACGATACGACTTGGAAATACGGAATTCTTAAAGACTTGCATGACTTTGGTCTTCGAGGCCGTCTTCCTCTTTTTATTTCAGCCTTCTTGGATGAACGTCTTTTCCGCGTCCGAGTTGGTAATACTGTCTCGGGAGCCCGTGAACAGGAGATGGGTGTACCCCAAGGATGTATTCTCTCTGTTACACTTTTCAGTGTGAAAATAAACAGTATAGTTAAAGCTATCTGTCCTGGTGTAGACTGTTCCCTTTATGTTGATGACTTCGTTATATGCTTCAGATCTCGAAATATGAATATTATTGAGAGACAACTTCAACAGTGTCTCAACAAGCTCCAAACGTGGTCTGATGAAAATGGCTTTAAATTTTCAAAATCCAAAACTAAGTGCATGCACCTCTGTAATCTACGAGGTGTTCATCCAGACCCTGAACTGTATTTGGACAAAACTAAAATTGAAGTCGTTTCTGAGTTTAAATTTCTTGGAGTCATCTTTGACAGAAAGCTTTCCTTCCTTCCTCACATCACTGCACTTAAAAAGAAGTGCAAGAAGGCTCTTAATCTTCTTAAGGTTGTGGCCCATTCTGAATGGGGAGCAGACCGTAAAGTACTCTTGCGGCTTTATCGGTCTTTAGTTCGCTCCAAATTAGACTATGGATCTATTGTATACGGATCTGCCCGTAAATCTTACCTGAAAATTCTCGATTCTATACACCACGAAGGTCTGCGTCTTGTACTTGGAGCTTTCAGAACTTCTCCCGTCAATAGTCTGTATGTTGAGGCTAATGAACCTTCTCTTTCTTACAGGAGGGAAAAACTCTCGCTTCAGTATCTTTTAAAACTGAAGTCCAATCGTTTTAATCCAACTCATAACATTGTTTATAAACCTCAATATAAACGTCTTTTTGAGAGGAAACCAAATGTTATTCCTCCATTTGGTATCCGCATGGAGCCCATTGTAGATAACCTTGGCATAGACACTGAGTCTATTGCTGACTATAAAATCTCTAAAATCCCTCCATGGACACTAAACAGTGCAGAATTCAGATTTGACCTTGCATCTGACAAAAAGTCTGTCACGGATAGAACTGTGTTTCATGCTAGATACGAGATAAAGGAGCATTATTTTTCCTTCAAACCCATCTATACAGATGGATCTAAAGAGGGAAATTCTGTAGCAGCTGCTGCTGTTTATGGAGAAAGGAGCCTAAAGTGCCGCCTTCCAAACAACTCCTCTATCTTCTCTGCTGAAATTAAAGCAATTGATCTTGCCCTTAATCTAGCTGAATGTTCTAATTCCAACCGTTTCATTATCTTCTCGGACTCTTTGTCAACATTACAAGCCCTTTCAAATCAATGCCTTGAGAATCCCTTAATCTGTAGTTTACTCGAAAGGATCTCACAAATTTCTTCTATGAATAGATTGGTGTTCTGCTGGCTTCATGTAGGCATCAGAGGCAATGAAAATGCCGATAGGTCTGCTAAATCTGCACTTAACCTTTCCATTTCAGATTTTAAAGTTCCACACACTGATTTTAAATCCTCCGTTTTAAGACATATCCAATCTTCATGGCAATCCCAGTGGGATGCTGATGTTTTCAATAAACTGCATTCAGTTAAACCGTCCCTTGGCGAATGGTACCCCGTTTACAGGTCTGTTCGTCGAGAAGAAGTGATAATTGCACGACTTCGAATTGGCCATTCACGCATCACACATTCCTGGCTCTTGACCAGAGATGATGCCCCTGAATGTATTCCATGCAATGCATCCTTTTCTATAAAACATATCCTACTAGATTGCATTGACTTTCAGCCAGTTCGTTCAAAATATTTCAACGTCGATAGTTTAAAGAATCTTTTTGATTCTGTCAGCGTTGAATCTATTTTCGCTTTTATAAAAGAGATTGGCATTTACAATAAACTGTGATATTTACTCTTGAGTTTCTTACCCATCTTTTTACATTCTTTACACGCCTTTATATTGGATATATTGTCAGCTGATTCATAGTCTTACCTTTTTTAATCTAAAACTTTTGAGTTTCTACCACTGCTTTTATATTCAGTTTACATCTCCTTAATGGGAGGATTAGCCCCCTTGGGGGCATCTTATCTCATTGGAGACAGGACCTCTTTAATGGGAGTATACTGATCCCATTGGAGGCTCCACTCTTAACCAGTTTTAACACTCATTTCCAAGGAAAAATAATATTCACAGTATTACCTTTTTAATCTAAAATTTAGGAGTAGGCAGGGATGCCTAGCCGCTCAATATCATATTTTATGAACATTAAAACTTTTGAGTAGATAGGGATTGCCCTGTCACTCAATAATGTCCTTTATTATATTATTATACATAATCCTTCTTAATTCAACCCTTTTACTATTATCAATATATTCAAACCTTTTTCAGTTTAAAAATTCCACTTTATTCATCTTTTAACAAAGATATGCACGCTAAATGACCAAAGCTGTCGATGTGCCATAAAACAACATTCATTCATTCATTCATTCATTCATTTAAATGTATGTGTTGTATAGTTTGGAAATTCAACTTTTACAGGTTCACTAAATGTTGACATGCACTCCCAGTCACAAGACTCCCAGTCACAACAGACAACAGACATGGACTGCTCTGAAAAACAGTAAGTATCATGGACCATAACTGTTGTCTTTTGGTGCTGTTGGGTCCGTATTCACCAACCATTCTTAAGAACATTCTTAGTCTTCTTATCAAAGTTTTTACAAATTTGACAGTAGCACAACTTCTGATTGGCTAAACCAAATGGTTTAGCCAATCAGAAGTTGTGCTACTTTCAAATTTAGAAAATTTTGGAGAATTTATCAATTAGACCAAGAATGTTCTTAAGAATGGTTGGTGAATACGAACCCAGGCTGGTCTCCTGCCTGATTTTGTTTCTTATTTTGTGGTATTACACCATATTTTGAAACATATCAGTTGATCATGTTGCACAAACCTGTCTGTTGTGACTGCCTCTTTTGACCAGAAATGCCACACAACTCGTGAGCAAAGATGTAACATTATCCAGGAATCGACAGGAATCGATCATGTCACTCTTCTTATGACCAATCCTTAAAAAGATCTGAGCTTGGCTGGAACCTTGACCCACAACCTTTAATTTAGTAGCTCTGTCACAGTCTTTGCCACCTGTTGGAAGTTGTCGTTTTATAGGGATGGAAAGTGTTCTGGGAAATGAGAAAAAGCTTATTAACTGTATTTTCTTCTTTTCCCACAGTGCTTTCAAAAAGACTTCTGTCTCAAGTTGGGTGAAACATGGAATTATTTGTTAAAGGGTTTAGAAAGAAATATACACGTACACTGCAATTTCAAGGCTGTTGTGCCTCAGAAAATATTGGAATATGTAGATTGAAGATCAGAATGCACATCCTGTTCTGTCAAGTGTTGGATCTACCTTTTTCTCAGAGAAGCTCAAGTTGTGCCTCTGATCTTAATACTGAGGACATGTTAGTAAGATTGAAATGCTTTATAATATTTTTATTTTTTTCAAAGAAACATTCACATAATAATTTAATTTTGAATATCTCACATTCCTTATTTAGATCCATGCAATCAATGGATGTTGATTCTGGTATTGAAACAATGGAAGTAGATGAAATGGAGGTGAGGCAGGAACAGTTGAAAAGAAGGAGGGTAAGTTATCGTTTTAAGAAGTAGTGCAGTATAAATCAATATTAGTTGTTTTCATTAGTATAAAAGAGTTATGATTGGCTGAAAAAAAAAAAAA
This sequence comes from Hippopus hippopus, assembly GCA_946811185.2. Classification (NCBI taxonomy): domain Eukaryota; kingdom Metazoa; phylum Mollusca; class Bivalvia; order Cardiida; family Cardiidae; genus Hippopus; species Hippopus hippopus. Next base: position 11,263,216 of record OX328111.1, read on the forward strand.
AATTCATAGCTCCAAAAAAAAAAATTGTAGTGCTCGAACTAAACAAATATATACGATTTTCTTTTCTAATTTTATTTCTGTGATATGAAATTATAAGGAATGAATAGAAGCAGTTTCATACGAAAGTGTGATTAGGTTTTTTTGTTTTTGTACCTCCTTGAAAATAAAAAAACTTTTCTTCATCCATAAATGAAATAAGCAGGTTTTACCTAATGTTTTTAACAAAGTTATGAATTGACAATGTATTGTGATATTCAGACAAGTTTGAATCATCATATTCACTTTTTATTGGTTGATTATAGTTGGGTAACAATTAGGTAATACAGAATATTTCCTTATCTGCTCTACATCTTCCTTTAGTGATAAATCTCTAGCACAGGTTAACTTACCTGCAGAGTACACACAAACATCCCTGCTTTGTAGCCCATAACCACACTCACTCAGTCACTGAATTAAACAGCTTATGAAAACATTGTGGAAAAGAGAGGTGTTGCATTTAATAAGCTTGGATGTCTTCTTTACAATAAAAAGCTTTAATCACCAGAATTCTACAACTTCAATCAGGTTTGCAAATCCTGGTTTTGAAAGTGAAAGATTGTCTGTAACAGCTACCTGTCTCAAGGGGTTGGTTTTGTTTTTCCTGTAAAGATAAGTTAGACTTAGCTTAATAGAGGAAGTAAATGTTTTAAAGTAAAATAATCATCAGTCTAAACGGGTTCTTTCATCAATTCCAGGATACAAGTATTGGATCGGAAGCCACAGATGAGCAGATGATCAGTTCCATTTGCCGCATTTTTCAAGTCTCATATCGAGAAAAGACCCCATCAGCCATTCACTTACCGGAAATACTAGAAACCGTGGAAGAGGGTAGGTGTGCGTAACCTTTTACCACACAATCCCAAGTTTTAACGACCCTCAGTTACAAGGCTTTTGAAAACATTGTGGGAAAAGGAGAAAATGCTGGTAACCTATTAAAGACAATTTCCATCATTTTAGCCACATCTAAATTGTCGTCTACAAATGCTTTGAATTTGGATGAGTCCAGAATTTTGTTGTTTGGTAAAGAGTTAATTCACTTAATCATGAACTTTATGAACTCTGCTATTTTGAAGCACAACATATTCTTGCACTCTTGTCTTTTGTTACAAAAATACACTATTGTTACAAAATTTGACCTCAGAATACTGTATGGGTGGATATATACACGTGTCGAAAAATTTGCAAATTACTGATTGTGGACATTTTGCATTCAGAAATGTTTGCGAATTCAAGACACTCATTACTTGTGGGTATACTTGTGGTAAATTATGCAAACAGAAAAGTTTGCAAATTTTTCAGATTCGCAAAATTGCAAAAATTTCCACATCGCAAAAATCTCCACTTACGCAGTGCTTTTCAAGTACTACCAAATCGAGGGTCTTTGCTTATTTCCTTAGTTACATTAGTTAGGGGTTTATTCATCAAGATTTTTAATATTGCTGCGTGTATATACATTACAGTAACCTATTACCAAACTCTTTAAAAGAAATGCAGTTATTTTTATTCATTGCTTTATCTGAAGAAAACTTCAAGGGTTTTTCAGACGGGTCCAAATTAAAAGCATTTGCATACAACATATTAACTTGTGCACATTTGTGGTATTTGTCTTTTAAAGGGGTAGAGACATTGTGGGTAAGGGAGAAAATGCTAGTTAAAATGCTGGAATGGTGTAGTAAAGAGTTAACTCTTTACCAAATGGCAAAATTTTAGACTGGTCCACACTGAAAGCATTTGCAGATGGCATGTAAAATTTAGCTGAAATGATGGTAATTGTCACTCTGTGAAAGTGTTGAAAACTTTGTGGGAAAAAGGAGTAAATGCTGGTTACCAACACAGCATTTTCTCCTTTTCCCACAAGGTTTTCAAAAGGCTATTTACTTAGGGTCGTTAAAACTCTGGATTGTGTGGTAGAGAGTTAAAGTTTCCACTGAATGAGTATTGGCATCCTGATGCAGTGCTCCTGTTTTATGTTTCATACAGAAGATGTTGATACAAAAGAAGTGATTAACCAGACTGTGATGGAGATGATGTATAAGATAAAAGAGGCAGACACAAACCCAGTGTTAAACTTGAAACCTATCACACCAGATGTATCCCCTATAAAACATTATGGATCTAGTCCTTTAGGGTAAGACTGTCTTACTTTGCTAGATGTGGGTTTTTTTCTGCATATATATACACATTGCTATGTGATATGAAAATCACAGTAACTGTTCTCAAAGTTTTGGTCCGCTTGGATGTAGGTACATGTGAGTTATGTTGTAGGAAAAGGGGGTTTAATGCCTCTCTCTGACAAATTATACAAAGAGTCATCACATAATTATGGGTTCATGCAATCCATATAGTCTAACTTACAGCCAAATCTTGTGGTAGAATAGTCCTTGAACATGTAAAAACTTACAAGTAGCAAAAAGTTTTGACCTATGGCGGACTGCAGAGGCTGATATGGGTCAATACTTTTTGCAGATGTATGAAGCCCCTTTTCACAGAGCATGGCTCATTTATTTAGCTAGAAATTAAAAACAAAATACTTTTGAGGTGTCACATGCATTAGTTTGTCACTAGCATTTACTAAACAGATTTAAAAAACAGCCAAATTACAGTTATTTCAATGTTGTTTTGGTTGGATTATGTAAGAAGTTTGGGAAAATGTGGATCCAAAGTCAGACTGCACATTCTATGCAGTCTGATATTGATTTACACTCTGCAAAATGCACCTAAAGCTGCGTTCAGCGCTTTAAGGGTTAATATGGGGGCCTGTTTGGGATGGATTTGTAAAAGTCCCAAAAATCGACTGCATTTGTGTCCCATAAAGAAGCTTAGCTTCATCATGATCAAAACTGATAACTTGTCTGAAGAGCAGAAGTTTTATGGTCCATGCTTTTTTCGTTTGAAATGTCAGAAGCCTTTCCATGTTGTCTACATCTTATACTTGTGCCATATTCTGTGAAGTGGGGGTTTATTGGATCTGCGAAAATTATTGACCGATATCAGCCTGCGCACCCTACACAGGCTGTCCTTGGTCGAAACTTTTTGATTTTGATTAATTTTCTGCATCAAAAGGACCATTCTTCCTCTTGGTTAAGCTGGATGTTGGACAAAATAGACCCAAATAATGCAATGTCTGGGTCCGTATTCAACCATTCTTAAGAATGTTCTTGGTCTTATTCTTCAGAATTTCCTATATTTGATAGTAACACAACTTCTGATTGGCTGAACCATTTGGTTTAGCCAGTTAGAAGTTGTGTTGCTTTCAAATACAGGAAATCTTGGAGAATAAGACTAAAAACGTTCATGAAAATGGTTGGTGAATACCGACCCTGGTTTTGCATAATGCATTACAAAGATGCTTTAAATCCCCATTTCACAGAGCACAGCTCACTTGTTTTTTCCTCACAGAGCTAGTCCTATGATGCTGACCCCAGAGCAGCCAAAACGAGAGTTTACATGTAAATTACGACCTGTTCGATGCAAAGAAGTTGAGATGGTCAATTACCTACTAGATAGCTATGAGCGAGTTTTTACGGAGGAGAGAACAGCCCCCAAGGTTTGCTTTGACAAAATTTATAAATTAGGTGAATTGACTGGGATATTTCAAATCCATTACCATAATGGCAATATGCAGATGTTGCAGGTGTCTTAACTCTTTACCTTAAAATAAAATTTTTTGACTCTACTGTATTGGAAGAAATTACAGACAGCAAATTGAATGTGGCTCAATGTAATAGTGGTCTCTGATAGGGTAGAAAACATAGTTGGAAAAGGAGAAAATGCTGGTTAGCAGCATTTTCTCCTTTTCCCACAATGTTTTCATAAGCTTTCCTCTTGATGGTTGTTAAAACTCTGGATTGTGTGGTAAAAGGTTAAGTCATAAGCTAAGGTCAAGAAAAGAACCTCTAAAGCCATGCTTTCATTCCTATCCTATTGACTTGTTTGGTATTTTATGACTTATTGTGAAATATTAATCTATAAAGTATGTTTAAACTAAGGTCAAGATCACTGCAGTTGAACATAGAATAAAATGGAATCAACAGTTTCTTCAATAATTTATAAGCTAGACTAACATAACTTTGTATGGTTTTGGATCTTGTTATGCAGATTTTCCTGATACTTTTTGTTTAGGGAACAAGTAGAGGTCAAGGTTACTGTAAAAATAAAAGATAAAGTAACACTCAAACTGTAAATCGTGTTTCCTTTTGACATGTAAAACTTATATACAGCTCTTTTTTTACACTTTTCCGCAGAGAGCCAGCATTCCTCCAATGAGTGGTATGCTCTCTACGGCCAGGAACCAGTGTGTTTGCCATACAGCACTTGTACTACAGGGTACTTTTTCACAACCAAGGTATGTTACTACTAGTGTATGTCAAAGCTTCATATATTCTCTGTTACTGACTTTTCCATTATAAATTTTCAAACAATATAAATCGGCATCTATTTTTGTTTGATTTTACTGTTTTAGTAACCAAGTAAATATTGATTTTTTTCCCACTGTCCATGCAGATTCTATTTTCATAATGCTCTGTCTGGAGTTTAAGTAGAGTAGTCCAACATTTTGTCATCTAGTAAAGGATTTATGCACACATAATGCATCAGCTTTTTAGTCTTCATAAAATGAGCCTTACTTTGTGAAATTGAAGTTTAATGCATCAACAAAAAGTATTACAGGGTTGAAACTTTTTGCATTTGGTCAATTTTCTGCATGTCAAAGGACCAGTGTACTTCGTGACTCAGTCGGTTGTTATACAGAACGGATTTTGTGGATCCATAATTATGTGATGACTTGCTTGATATCATGCATTACAGAGATGCATTAAGCCCCCTTTTTTCACCGAGCACGGCTCGTACATAACTGATTTAATTTACAGGAAAACAGTGCTGCAGCAGGTCTTATTTCTGAGATGAGCAACTAAGAACTGCTGCTATACAATTTTCTGATCAGATCTGCATTTGGAATTCACCAATATATTCAAACTTTTTCCATCTGGAGTAATCAAAATTTCACTCAAAGAAATTAGCTGTGCTCTGGCAAAAGGGGGCTTAATGCATTTCTATGATCCATGGTACAAAGCAAGCCATCACATACTTAAGGATCCATAATAGGTAGACTCGTCCTTGGACATTGAGAAAATTGACCAATAGCGAAAAGTTTCGGCCCAGGTCAGCCTGCGTGGACTGCACAAGCTGACCTGGGTTGATACTTTTCACTGATGCATTAAGTCCCCTTTTCACAGAGCATGGAGCAAATATATTTTTGTTTCAGATCTCAAGTTGACATGTCATTACTATTACCTTATCTACTATCACATAACCTGCCCCGGGGCTTTCTCTCTGAGTTGATCCATACAACTCACAAAGATACCGATACATTTAGAAAGGTAAGTACATGTAGAATTTGAACCATTGTCACTGGACATGTGTAGCCTGTAGGCTATATTGTCTTGTAATTATAACCCCCACCTATGAAGTACAGGGGCGTATGCTGGTTTCACCATGTCTGACTGTCCATCCATCCATCCGTCCGTCTGTCTGTTTGTCCGTCAATCTGTCCATGTTTTTGTTTCTGTGCTCTTACTCAGAAGGCATTTGACCTAGGACCCTGAAACTGTATACAATTGTTCCTCGTGACCCAAGGAAGTGCTGTATTGTGTTTGGGTCACATGGGTCAAAGGCCAAGGTCACAGGTGAACTTTGTTTTGAAAATAATTTTCGTTCTCTGATTATGCTACTTTAGTGACAAGTTGCTAGTGACAATTTGCTGGTTATTTGTCTGCTTTGTGACGGTTCTAATTTAATGTCTGATAAAGTGGTGTGATATTCCTCCTTTTTGGATTAATCCTTTACAAAACATCCATGTTTGTAGGACCCTGAGGAAAAATTCAATTGAAAACATTTTGGGAGAAAGGAATAATGCTCATATCTCAAATTTTACTGTTTTCCAATTTGTTTTATCTTTGCAAGGACATATTGTATCATTTGAGATTTATTTGAGTCTTGCTCTGGTAAAAGGGGGTTTAATGCATATCTGTGATGCATTGTACCAAGGAAGTCATTATATAATCATGGATCCGTAAAATACACTTTGTCTAACAACCCACTGAATCATGAGGTATACTGGTCCTTCAACATGCAGAGAATTGTCCAATAGCAAGGAGTTTTGACACTGGGGGGCTTGCACAGACTACACACACTGACCTGGCTTGGTATATTTAGCAGATGCATTAAACCTTTTCACAGAGCACGGCTCATTTATAGTCTGCCAGTGCTTTCAATATGGATAATTCTAAAGTTTTCTTGTCATGTGAAATGTTAACTTCTAGTTATTCTCTTGTCTTAATTTAGCTATCTTTCTATTGAATTTATTTTGTATATTAAGTGTTCTTGAAAACTTATCCAGATAGAACTTTCATGAAATTTGATGTTCAAACCATAACCGAACCCTTTACCTCACAGTCCCGACTTTTACTGACCTAAGGAAGAAAGCTTTTGAAAACATTGTTGGAAAAGGAGAAAATGCTAGTAACCAGCATTTTCTCCTTTTCCCACAATTTTTTCAGTTCTTTAAAAAACAAATTTCAATTTCTAAGTTGCATTTATTTTATTGTCTGAAAATGCTTTCAAAATGGACTTGTCTAAAATTTTGCCATTTTGGTCATGAGTTATAGGAAAAGAGCTATCCGTATTTCAAAGGATGTGCTCATACAGTGAGAAGTTTGAAAATCGGTTTCAGGAGAAAATAAATTGAAACAATTATGAGCATGGAATGATCTTTGTTTGCAGGTGTTCGAACCATTGTTACAAAGCCTCCATAAACTGTCTCTCACACTCTCCCTGGACAACGACGACTATAGAGAGGTTGTATCAGTTTTGAGTGAGCTGGTTGAAATAAAATGTGGAAGCGTTAGACCAATGTGTAATCTGGTATGTAAATCCTTTACCACAATATCGTGAGTTTTAATGACCCTGAAGAAGAAGGCTTTTGAAAACATTGTGGGAAAAGGATAAAATGTAACCAGCATTTTCTCCATTTCCCGCAATGTTTTCAACTTAATCAGAGAACTTCAGCCCATGTGTATTAATTTTCAAATTTTCATCTGCTAGTGCTTTCAATTAAGAGGAGCCTAATATTTGTCATTTGGGGAAAGGGTTAGCTTGTGCCAATTAGCTTGTCAATTTCACTTTGCCTTTGCTTTACTTTATTATACCCCCCACCTACGAAGTAGAAAGGTGTTGTTCTGGTTTCACCATATTTGCTATCTGCCCATCCATCTGTCAATCTGTCTGTCTGTAGACTTTTTTGTTTCCATGCTTTTATTCAACAGTTGTTTGACCTAAGACCCTGAAACTTTATACAAGTGTTGCTCATGACCCAAGGAGGTGCCATATTGTTTTCGGGTGACATGGGTTAAAGGTCAAAGTCAGGAGTTATCTTTGATTTGAAAATCGTTTGCGTTCTCTGATTGTGCTGCTTCAGTGACAAGGTGCTGGTGGAGAGAATTTGTCTGCTTTAAGACAGTTCTGGTTTCATATTTTACTGGCATTCTGTAGAGGGGAAAGACCTCTGTGGGAAAGCTGGTTATCCTATACCAATCAGTCCTGTGTTTTAACAACCCTGAAGAAGAAAGATTTTGAACACATAGTGGAAACGAGGGAAAATGCTGGTAGTAATCAGCATTTTCTCATTTTCTCACAATGTTTTCTACCCTTTCAAAGGCATATCCTACCATATGAGCCACTTTTGAATTTTTTGTTGTCTACAAATGATTCAGTTTGGACAAGTCCAACACTTTGTTGTAAGGGAAAGAGCTAAGGCATGGATTTGTGACATGTCTTTAACCCTTTACCCCACAAATCCCGAGTTTTAACGACCCTATTAACAATAGCTTTTGAAAACATTGTGGGAAAAGGAGAAAATGCTGGTACCAGCATTTTCTCCTTTTCCCACAATGTTTTTTTCAAAGGAAAGCTGCATCATTTCCACCACATTTAATTTGTGGTTTGCAAATGCTTATCAATATGGTCAAGATCAAAATTTTGTCGTTTAGTAAAGAGTTAAAAAGAATTCCCTTCACTTGAGCTGCATATGATGTTATTTACTTTGTTTTCACCAGGTAAAGAGGTGATAAGAAATTCTGATCTAGATTCCTTTTTTTTTTTATTTTAGATGGTTAGCCTACCAAACTGGTTTCCCAAACCATTGAGTCAAGCATCAGGGATGGAGGTGGCAAGACTCTCATTCCTTGGACCCATGTTTGCCTGGAGTGTTTTTGCAGAGGATAATGTAAGTTTTTTTCTACAGATATTTTGATAATATACATGTTTTGCTAATAAGATCTTGATAATATGCCTTTTGCCAGGTGTAACTTTGTAATTTGTTGTTGGCCAGATCAACATTTTGTATTGTTTCATATACATAATTTGATTTTTATGATGGTTAGAGTTACTAGATGTTCAGCTTTGAGGCCACTACAATATAATTATGTGTAGTTGAAGCCCATTTCTAGAGATTTTGCTACACTATATTTTTGGCTTGCCCGTTTCAGGTATTGTCGTGACACTGCATCATCTTGTGAAAACTTCGACAATTTATAATATCTCTGTTATTACTGGAGACATTTCAAACTTCAAGTAATAACCGAGATATATGGCATGCCAATAGGTATATTTTTGTCACAAACTCCTCCCTCAGTTTGTTCTGTCATTGTAATGAAAATTTGTAGAACTCTACTAGAAGATGTAGATGTGGTAAAGCCCAATTTCTGTAAGCATTGACAATCCTTATCTCCTTTTGCTCATAGACATTATCATCACCTGAAATGGAAATAAGCTTAGACATCTATCTTCTTAACTAAAGTACTTTTTGAGATATTGGGTCAGTCTCTGTGACTCTGATTCACTAGTTTTAATTGCACATACAATTATACTGATATTACAGACAAAGGTTGTAGAGAAGCACTTTGCCGGTTTGTCCCATCAACTAACACCTGACAATGTGAGGCTGGTGTACCAGTCATTACAGCATAGAATGCAGTACCTAAGGGTAAGTAATACACTGACTTCCCATTAGAAAGACCTTTAGTGTGAGCTACAATTGGTGATAGTGTTATATATAACAATTTGTGGTAGTGTTATATATGTCAAATACAGTGTGCGCGCCAAAATTCAGCGAAAACTCACCAGTACCAACTTTCATAAGGGTCTTCTTTCTTTCCCTTCACCCCATAAGCATTCACAGTTGTAAAGCAAGCGCAAAATACAGAGTAAATGCAAGTTACAATTCTTATGTAAGTTACGTGTGGTTATACCTATGAACTGAAAACTAGACTTACTGTTTCAATAGGCCTTGTGAGACTGAGGAAAATTTCAATGAATTCCAAGCCCTCAGAGTAAAAGATAAATGTAAAATATTACATGAATGAAACAGAAGGGCTCTTTTTGGGCTATACAAAGTCTATGAACTATTGCAGTGATGCAGTTGATATCATTGCAAAAATCACAGTCGAGTGTTTCAAGAGTTACACCAGATGTAAGCACACTCCCACAAACAATCCAGTGTCGAGCATTAACATATAACCTCTGGATTATCATCAGCTTGTAAACTACCAGATATTTCCCGGAATGAATTTTCAATTTCTTTGGGAAAAAAAGAAAATCAGCTGAAACTTCATTTAGATGCCGTTGGCGTTAAATGGTATATTTCTGTTACAGGAAGAGCTGCACAAGATCCTTCATAGTATTCTGGTCAACTCAGGTACAAGAGAGAACGCCATTGCATTTATTGCTGAAGCATTGGATAGAAATAGCAAGAAATCTCAATTAGTTGTAAGTTGAATGCTTGTACTTAATTGAGTTATGTGGATTTAACTCTTAACTCAACCAAATTACAAAATTTTAGACTTAACAATGACAGATGACAAACTTGATATGGCTAAAACAATACATTTTTTCTTCATTCATATGTTTTTGGTCAGCATTCTTGTACATATAGAGCAGATGTGACACATTTTGCATGCACTCCCTCTTTTGGTCATAAGTGAGATGTTGGATGTGCAGATCTAGATCAGACTACACAAAATGCAGTTTAATAATATCTACACTGCAAGGTTTGTTGTGATATTTATGAATCATTTCTTTTGTTGAAATCTGAACTTTATTTTTGCAGGTAAATGATTTAGTTGCTGGAGATGGGTTTATGTTGAACATGCTAGCTGTATTACAGAAACTGTCAGAGAAGATTACATTAGACAAGGTATAAGGCTCATGAGATCCTAATCACTTTTTACCCACTGTAACTATATAATGCTGGGAGAGTTGAAGAAATGTATGATTATTCCTATCTTTTTACCCCTTAGCCAAACAACCCTGTCATTTAACTACCCTGCGAAAACAGACATTTGAAAACATTGTGGGTAAGGGAGAGGTCACAAACGTTTTCTCCTTTTCTGTCAATGTTTTCTACACATTATGTGAGAAATCCTATGTTTTGAGCATTTGATTTGTTGCCCGTAAATAGTTTCTGTCAGAGAGATCTAGCGTTAAAAGTAACTCTGCAGGGGTATACTGGATTCAACCTGTGTGGCATGCACATGGATATGAGTTGGGCTCTGTGAAAAGGGAGCTTAATGCATCTGCAAAAAGTATTGATCTATGTCACCCTGCACAGTCTGTGCAGGCTGACATCGGTTGAAGCTTTCTGCCATTTACAAATTTTCTGCATGTCTATGGACTAGTCTACTTCATGATTCAATCATTTGCTAGACAAAATAGATTTTATGGATCCATAATTACATATATATGATGACTTGCTTCTTGAGATACTTTAAACCCACCTTTGCCAGAGCATGGCCCATGTAGTTGTGTTGTAAAGTCACTCTTCAGTCTGCTGTCACGGAAGGAAACAGTGTGCAATTAATAACCAGAAACTATAGATGTTCAAGGGACATTTTTTTGGTCATCTATGTCTTTGATGTCAGTACAATTGCCCTTTAACTTCAAGTTTGGTTTTGCAGATGTGAAGATCAATATCGGGCTGCATGGACATCAAAGTCTGATCTTGGATCTTGTTATTTTGTGAGATATTCAACCATTTTGGTAGAGCTCCCACATTGTTTCTACCCTCTGAAAGACAAATCCTGTCATTTGAATCCCATTTCATTAAATTTTGTGCTTTGCAAATGCTTTTAATTTGGAGTAGATAAAATTTTGTTAATGAGTAAAGTGTTTACCCTTTATCACACAATTCCAACTTTTAATGACCCAGAGAAAGAAGACTTTCGAAAACATTGCAGGAAAAGGAGAAAATGCTGGTAACCAGCATGTTCTCCTTTTCCAGCAATGTTTTCTACCCTTACTAAAACAAATTTCATTTTCTGGGTCACATTTAGTTTGTGTTTTCAGCAAATGCTTTCAGTTTGGACTGCTCCAAAACTTTGTTGTTTGGTAAAGACTTAAAGACAATGTTCAGGCAATCTTTCAGTGTCTTGTGCATTTTTTAAGGTTGATCCGTACTATACATTTCATCCTGAGTGCCGTGTCAAACTCAAGTCAGAATCGAGGCTCAAATTGACAGAGCAGGAAGCAGAACAGTGGCAGGAACAGCTAAGTATGTAGACTGGGGCCTCTCCTGGCTCAGTTGTTAAAATGTTGGACTTTTAAAACTTTCAACGCCATAGGTGAAAACGGGGCCTTTTGTGGACAGCATAGATCAAGATAAGGGTTCATATTTACTAATTATTCTTACAAACGTTCTTAGTCTTATTCTCCAGAATTTTCCAAATTTAAAAGTAACATGGCTTTAAATGGTTTAGGCAATCAAAACTTAAATATCTTTCAGATTTGAAAAAAATCTTGAGGAGTAAGACTAATAATGTTCTTAAGAATGGTTGGTGAATACGGACCCAGACAGCACAGACTGTGCACTCTAATCTTGAATCTATACTGTCTGCTTTTTTAATCAAGCCTGTAAAATAAAAATCTTTCTATGTTTCAATAGATTTTTCGTTTATTTGCAGCAGTCAAAAAATGTTTAGTTTATACATTTGGCGGTGAAAGTGTTAACCCTCTCAGTGCCATAGGAGAAAACATGGTGTTTGTGGACAGCATAGATCAACACTGTTAAAGGATATTATACACTGTTATGTCTCTTTTTTTCAACTTAGAATATTCCCTGAAAATCAAGCACTTGCCGCCGAGCATTGGCACCTGCATGTGATGCTCTTTTTGCATTTAGGTTCAAGGGTTCACCATCAAATTAATAAACTGGCTTGTACCAAGTTACCGATGGATTTATTTCAGAAAATCATTTTTAGCCCTTCAAGCCGCAAATATGCCGGGTCATGGTAGCTCAGTCTGTAACATACAGGACTTTCAGAACAGGGGGTCACTGGTTTGATTCCAGGCTCGGCAAATTTCTTTCCGAGGATTGATGATAGTTATTGCGCCAACACAATATAACTGAAATAACCAGCATTTTCTCCTTTTACCACAATTTTTTTATAAGGCTTCGTATTCAGGGTTGTTAAAACTGGGGATTGTGTGGCAAAGGGTTAAATGTGGTTGAGACGATGGGATTTGTCTCTAAAATATGTAAAATGTGGTAGGAAAAGGAGAAAAAGCATTTCTCTTTTTCCCACAATGTTTTAATAAAGCTGTTTGTCTTTCTCATGCAAATAGAAAGATAAAATTTTCTGGATAAGGGTTAACTTGACAACTTCGACAATTCTTTCCAGAAGCGGGAACCTCAGCCCCTTGGCAGGACCCTAAATTTCCAACGGAATGTTTCAATCTGACTGTGTTATGCCATCATTTATCGATTCTACCTGTGGTAAGAAAACACCAGCGTTGTATTCGTGCAATAAGAGAACTGTCCAGAATTGTGGAAGAATTAGAGGTCACTGAACCGATCTGGAAACATTTACTAACGGCTCAAAGAAACAGGGAGGTTATCAAGAAATACAAGTCTAAATGTCAGGTAATTTTAGATTGTAAATGTGTGTGTGTGTAGAGAATGTAATGTTATATTGGTTAAGGTTAATTGTATGGCTGATTTATTGTATTGTGGCTAAGACAGATTTCCACATATTTCAGTCATGTAGCGGCAGAGGCCAGTGCACCTAACCATGCTTTCCTGGAGTTTGTTTTACCAGTACTTGGCACAATATTTTCCCCAAGGCCACTGGCTGCCTTCCCACACAACCATTGTCGAAACAATGATCGGCAGTGAGAGCAGAATGAATTCTGTCAAAATGAACATCATCAATCCTCAGAAAGAAATGCGCTAGGCTAAGGATTCAAACCAGAAACCCCTGTTCTCAAGTCCTGCATGTTACCGACTGCCGTACTGGGGCTTGGTGTATTGTTTAAGAAAAAAGGGAAGGAGTAAAGAGAAGAAAAGGCAGAGGGAGTGAGTTTTAATGACACTCAGAAAGAGGCTTTTTTGAAAACATTATGAGAAAAGGAGAAAATGCTGGTAACCAGTTCTACCATATTGAAGACAAGTTCCATCATTTGAGCCTCATTTAAACTGTCATCTGCAAATACTTTCAGTATGGACAAGTCTACATCTCTGTATTGCAGTAAAGAGTTACTTCTTAGACAAATCCCTTGCCCCCTCATATTTGACCTTTTTAGAGCTAAGCAAAACTTTTTTTGATACTGTAGATCAAGGTCAGGCTGCATGGAACATACAACTGATCTGATATACACTGTCAGATATTTTGTAAAATATTCTGGCAAAAGCACCCTTGAAGATGCAATGTTTTGATCCGAGTTCTTGATTGAGAAAGTCTATTTTATTTATGTTGCACTATCAGGGTTAGATTACAGGGTTTCCATTTACGACGTAAAAGTATATACGCATGAAAATCAGCTCGGACGCAAAATAAATAAGCTGATCGTGTCCCTGGGACGCAGTCAAAATTGGGTCAAAACGGTAATTTAATTAGACTACATCAACACCGAAAACAATTCGAAATATGAAGATTTTAACTCTGCCTGTACAAACTGACCATCGGAATTCCAAAATGTCTATAAATAGAACTTGGTACGCCAACATGTAAACTCTAAAACAAATCTCTTTCGTAAGAATGGTTACCCGTGTTACATCTATACTGTCCCGGCGAACTGAGCGGGACAACAGCTGTTGCTTAGCACTTGTATGCTGAAACAGAAGATGGCTTCCCCGGCAAAAAAGAAGAAAAACATTCTTGATCTTTCCAAGAACAATGGCTGAAAGATTCTGCCTTTAAAGATTGGTTAGTGAAAGACACTGATGATACAGATTCTTGCATTCGCATGAAGTGCTTAATTTGCTGTGAAACCAAGCAGAAAAATACTGTCACAACAGGTTGTATGGACTTTCAGAGTAGTTCAATTGTAAGACATATTTTGAGCGACGGCCACCGACATGCTCAGCAAATTAAGTCTGCGAAAGGGTCCATAAAGAGCTTCTAATTTCTAGTCAGGTTAAACTAGTCTTTCATATTACAAGGCTTATTTAGTATCTAAGTTTAGTTCTCTTTTGTGATCTGATCTTCCTTTTTATAAGGTTTACAAGCCAATCCATTAAACTGTTTACGAAACAGTAAAATTTTAGACTTGTCCAAACTGAAAGCATTTGAAGACGACAAAAGAAAAGTGACTCTAGAACTGAAATTTGTTTAAAGAAGGGTAGAAAACATTGTAGGAAAAGGAGAAAATGCATGTTACAAGTATCTTCTCCTTTTCCCACACTATTTTCAAAGGCCTTCTTACTCACAGTTATTAAAAGTCAGGATTGTGTGGACTGGTAAAGGGTTACATTCCATTAAAGAGTCACTCAGGGTAGTATTTCAAAACTGCTGTCCTCTGACAATGACTATGTGGAAAGTGAGAAAAAATCTTGTGAAGTGCAAGGTTTTTTCCCTTCTTCATTCTATCCCCCAACCAAAGTGGTCTTCATTAAAAAGATGATTTTCGGAAGAAAAAATGGGACTCAGAAGAAACTCAATGGGACTCAACTTTTTCAGTGGCACTGGGTCCCAGGGACTCAGTAAAATTTTATTCAAATGGAAACACTGGATTATCATGGTAACACAGCACTTTTAATGTTACTTTCAATTCTCCAACTTTCAGCGTTTACAAAAAAGTAAACTGTGTGCCGAAGCTGCCATTCTAGATGAAAACTTGCTCAGGCGTTGCTTACAGTTTTACAGTAAACTATCAGACTACATTATGTGTATAGCAGATCCAGTCAACAAGGGGTAAGGGATATCAAAACTTTCTGCTCAGGCATAATCTCAATTATAAAATGTTTTTATAGCGTTGAACCAGGATCAGTCTGTTAGTCTGTCCATCCATCTGTCTGTTTGTGGCATGCACTTAAATGTTTGCATCTGAAACTCAAGAAACTGTAAAAGATGCAAGATGCAATTTCTAGATGTCTGCTTTTTTGTATTGTGAATTATAACCTTCTGAACTTCTTCATACTAGTGTGTAATGAACCTAAGGTATAATGTCAGTCTTCTCTATGCAAGAACTTGGCAAGTGTATTAACTCTTTACTACGTGAAAAAAATTTGGACTTGCCCAAATCTTGAGTATTTGCAGAAGACATTACGTGTAGCTCAAATTGTTGGATTTGACTTTTTAACCCTTTACCAAGCGATATAATTTTAGACTATCCCAAACTGAAAGCTTTTGCCATGAAGAAAACTAGAGTGACTCAAAAATCTAAACTTGTCTTTGGAAGGCTAGAGAACATTGTGGAAAAGAAGAAAATGCCAGTTACCTGCCATATTTTATTTTCCCACAATGTTTTCAAAAGACTTTCTTTAAGGTCGTTAAAACTCGGGATTGTTTGGTATAGGGTTAAAGAGTTGAAAACTTTGTGGGAAAAGGAGAAAATGCTGTTTGAGAGCATTTTCTTCTTTTCCATTAGTGTTTTCAAAGGCTCAAGGTCATTTAAACTCAGGATTATGTGGTAAAGGGTTCAGTCATTGCCAGACACTCCAGTACATGTACTTTGTACAAGAGGATTTAACAATATTGTGGGAAAAGGAAAACTAGGTCAAAGAAACACCATTTATAGTTATGCCCCTTTTTAGACATAAACTTTGCACCAAAAATGCAACTGCATCCAAGTATTTGCACCAATAGTAGTGGTCTTGTTTGCTGGAGTGTTTTCACACTTATATTTACATTCTGTCATTTCTTATTATCCATATTTTGGGAATATATTGTCCACATCATTTGTTGAAATTTTGTTTCATTGTGTAATGGTTTAGATTGTTTTTATTCTTTCTTGCAGACATGTACTTCCTATGCGGACTGATGTACCAGAGGTGTTTGCTGCACTGCCAGAATTCTATTTAGAAGATGTTGCTGAATTTTTCCTATTTGTTGCTCAGTAAGAAATTTGCTTCATTTTTTCCTCTAAATATACTCCTCACAAAAAGTTAAGCAACAATGAATTACAGCTGCACCAGAATTTTATTATTACACATATAATCAATTTCATTGTATAAATGTAATGAGAATTGAGTTACAAACCAGTCCAAGCAATTTTGTACTTCTATCAGATAATGTGACTCACTTTCAGGCTTTTGAAGTAATGCACTGTCTAAATCCACATGCAAAAAAAGTGGTATACTACCTAGATGTTTTAAAATCTCTAAAATTTGTTCAGTCTGCAACAGTCAGCACATGGTATGGCCACCATTAGCATGAATACAAGCTTGAACTCTTCTGGGCTTTTTGAGTGGCCAGCAAAAACTCCAGACCTCAGTCCGACTGAGCATGCGTGGGACATTCTCGGTAGGCGTGTCAATGATGGAAATGTGAGGCCTCAGAACCTCCAACACCTTGAGCAACTTTTGAGTCAGGAAAGGCAGGATATTCCACAACAACAGCTGGATGGCTTAATCTGGTCAATGCCCAGAAGAGTTAAAGCTTGTATTCGTGCTAATGGTGGCCATACCGTGTACTGATTATGCCCCGGTTGCAGATTGACTAAATTTTAGAGATTTTAAAACATCTGGGTAGTATACCACTTTTTTTGCATGTGGATTTAGACGGTGCATTACTTCAAAAGCCTGAAAGTGAGTCACATTATCTGATAGAAGTACAGAATTGCTTGGACTGGTTTTTAACTCAATACTCATTACATTTATACAATAAAATTGTCTATATGTGTAATAATAAAATTTGGTGCATCTGCAATTTGTTGTTGCTTAACTTTTTGTGAGGGGTATATATCATCTTCTGCAGTTAACTTAAACACCTAAACGGCTCTATAAATCAAATAGGCATACTCCATAGTGAAAACAGACTAAGTTATAGAAATTAAAGCAATTGCAAGGGCATTTGTCCTGGAAAATTCACATAATAATGGACAGTGTAGATCCAAGATCAGACTCAACATTTTGTGCTCTCTGATCTTGATCTACACTTTTGCAAAAGCAATCCAGGTCAGGTTCAGTGCTTTAAGAGTTAAAGAGATCCATTTATAACATTGACTTCAACTGCATTGTGGTTTAATCAAATGAATACATATGAAAAAATGAACCAAATAGAGAAATCATATGTAACAACCAATGCTTGTCTCATTGAGAAATAGTTGTAAACTTCCTACAAACCCTCTCTTTTGTCATGCTTTGTATTTTTTTCCTTTCATTTTTCTGTTCAATCATATGTGGTTTAACTAATATATGATTTTGTCCACTCTACTTTCACAATATCATCTGACATGCATAGGAATGACATTATTCATTATTTTCCAGACAACAAAATTTTAGATGTGTGTTTTGCAGATAGCATACTAAGTTTGTCTCAAACTATGAAATTGTTTATGATAGAGTGGGAAGCATAGTGGAAAAAGGAGAAAATATCAGTTACTAGCATCCTCTTCTTTTCTCATAATGTGTTTGAAAACCTTTCTCCATAGGGTTAACCCTTTACCACACAATCCCAACTTTTAAAGACCCTGAAAGAGAAAGCTCTTGAAAACATTATGGGAAAAGGAGAAAATGCTGGTAACCAGCACTTTCTCCTTTTCCCATAAGGTTTTCTACCATAAAAAGGGAAACTTTTGTCATTTGAGCTGTCTTCAATTTGTCATCTGCAGATGCTTTCACTTTAAACAAGTCTAAAATTTCGTTGTGTGGTAAAGGGTTAAAATGCTTGGCAGTGAAATCTTATGTAGTTGTCGGATCAAAGAAAAGTATCATCTTAATGTTTTGAACATAATATTTTGTTTCAGAGCAATGCCCCAAGTTATGGATGATCCATGCACAGACAAAATATTACAGCTGTTGATTGTGTTTGTTTGCTCACCAAACTATGTGAACAATCCATATTTGATAGCTAAGCTTGTTGAAGTAATGTTCTACTTAAATCCTCATGTGCAGCCGAGGACAGAAAAGATTCACGAGAGTATGTTACTGCATGACTTGTCCATAGAGTTTTTGGCTCCAGCACTCATGCAGTTTTACACAGGTATGTATAATACATAGAGGATATTTGTTTTTTTCGTTGAAAGATCGAAATTTATTTCATCAAGTGAACATCGTATGTAATATTTTCATGAGTGGCACAGCCACGATGGAAAATATTACCGATGCTGTTCACAAGATGAAATAAATTTCGATCTTTCACCGAAAATAATAAATATTCTATTTATTTCATGCTTCTATCCCTTTTTTTGGGGGATTTACATCAAAATCCAGTACAGTTCTTTTTGGTAATTCCCCGTGGAGTACCTCATCTGCATAACAACGCATTACAATATTACGTAAAGCGCAAGAAATGTAGCCTAAATTACGTCATATTTCCATCTGGTTGTGTATCACGTGCATTTTACCTTGGTAACTAGTGCACGGAAACTACTGTTTCTGCCTTCAATTGAAGAGTTAGAAGATAAAATCGGTATTTTTCACTGGTCACAACCATGAAATATCAAAAAATATTTCACCGTTATTTCTCAATAAACTACCGGAAAGCATGAAATAATAAGAGATCTATTGGGTATTAGGTAGGTACAAATTTGACATACATGGCATTTGAGACAGATTTATTTTTACTGTCTTTTGTAATCACTGTGGTTAATCTGAAGAGAAATGAATGCTGAAGGCACAAAGAAGCTATTGATTGCAAAGACATTTTTATATAGATAGCTTTAACCTTTTACCAGACAACAAAATTGTAGTCTTATCCAAATTTAAAGCATTTGCAGACAATTTCAGTGTGGCTCAAATAGTGCAATTTTTCTTTGATAGGGTAAAAAACATTGTGGGAAAAGGAGAAAATGCTGGTTACCAGCATTTTCTCCTTTTCCCACAGCGTTTTCAAAAGGCTTCTTTTCCAGGGTTGTTAAAAATCGGCATTGTGCGGGAAAGGAGTTTTGAATATAATTTTGATTGTAGGTCTTATTAATGTTTTATGATATTTTTGTTATATAGCTTGGATCTAAAAGTTATGATTTCAATTTTTGTTGGCAGTATCTGCTATTTATTTGTAGAACTTGGATATTTTTTCTTTATCAAAAAGAGAAAGTGAATATATAACACTAACTGGTACAACGTATACACAGTAAAAACAAATCTGATAAGCCTTTATTTATTTATAGTATACATACATAAATAACACAAGCCATGGATATTCAAGTGGACCTATAGTTTTGTTTTGGCATACTAAATTAAGTCAAATAACAGGATGTTTGCATTGAAGATTGAGTGCATTTTCTTACAGATCCAGGTTTTTTTTTTCACAATTATAAGGATTCTAAAAAAAATTGTGGGAAAAGCAGAAAATGCAGGAAACCAGTAGTTTTTCTGTTTCTCACAACTTTTAAAACAGTTTTAGGGGGACAAAGTAAGTCTTTTGGCCATATTTGGGTTGTCTTCTAGAAATGCTTTCATTTGCAATATGGACATGTCTAAAATTTGTTTATCAGAAGCAGAGTTAACCTAAGTCAGAACTTGACAAGGGTGAGCATTTTTCTTTTTCAGATATTGAAACTACTGGTTCAAGTAACGAGTTTTATGACAAATTCAGCATTCGTTATCATTTAAGTGTGATTTTTAAATCCATGTGGGAGATTCAACCTCATCAGCTTAAAATGATCGAAGAAGCCAAGTAAGTAGATATGAAGTAAAAAGAATTTTATGTATGACTTATTCATCTGTGACATAGCTGTAGCACTGTCAAAAACGGCTTTAATCCTTTCGTTCTCAGCATTATTTTGCTTCCTGGGTAGAATATCTCACCATTTGAGTCATTATTTGCCTTAGAAAGAAGCTCAAAAGATCAATTTTTTTTTCGTTTTGTTTTTGACACGGACATTAACTTCCAGTTACACAGTGTCGTAGTACAAGTTAACTCATTAAAACTGTCCATAATGGTAATATATCTAATGTATATATAGATGCGCGCCTTTAGAGCGCGCTTCAGAAAGAGAGGGTTAAACACCAAACAAACAAATGTAGAAATTGCTTTAAGTTGGGAATTGAGTTGGGATAAAGATATTGATTGCCTGCTAATTAGAATGTTACCACCAGCAGAAGTGTAACTGTAACTTGCAGAAGATTACCATAGAAAATATTGTAACACTGAAATAATGCATGTAATATACTATTTAACATCTTGCAAAAATGGTTTTAAGGAAAATTAATGTTTAAAACCTTCCAGTGCTCTGAAACCTGTCAATATACACCTAGGGTATGAAATTGCTAGCTGATTTTATTAGTATGGTGAATCCTATCTTACGGGGCCACTCATGGGAATAAAGAAAAGTTTACCTCTAAAATGCATGTGGCTGTTTAACACATAGACTTGTATTCAAAACTAGAATTTTGGTATGGAATGTTTGTTGCTTAAAACAAGTGGCTATATAATGACAGAGGCTTCTATCTTAGGTCAGTTTGTTTTTATGTTATTGTGAGTTTCTGGATTTTGTTTTTCAGTAAAGGGAAACAGTTTGTAAAATTTGTGAATATGTTAATGAATGACACCACATTCCTATTGGATGAGAGTCTGGATTGTCTGAAGAGAATCCACGAAGTTCAGGAAGAGATGGCTAACACAGAAGAATGGAATAAGAAATCTCAGGTAACAATGCTTTTCTATTTTCCTCATTCATGGACACACACAAAAAAAAAGGGTGTAGAAGCAGAGGGTTATGTATGAGGGTAGTGTGATCTTTTGAAATACTTGACCGCTTGGATGCATCTGGTTTTGTTATGGAGCAGATGAGTCTTTAACTGTGTACAAAATAGTGGCGAGTTTAAATTTCCCTGAGAAAGAAGGCTTTTGAAAACGTTAGAAAAGCAGAAAATGCTGGTTGTGAGATAAGCAGAAAATGCTGGAAACCATCATTATTGCCTTTTCCCACAATCTTTTCTACCCTTCCACATTACTCATTAGAATAGATACACATTTGATATGTAGTCTGCCAAAGCTTCTGATATTGTTAAATCTACAATTTATCGTCAAGTAAAGTTAAGAGCAAACATTGTAGCTGAAGGAGTATTTGCCCCAAACATGCAATTTTGTCTTTTGCCACATACATTTACTCTTCACTACACAACCCAAAGTTTTAATGACCCTGTGGAAGGAGCCATTTGAAAACAGGTGGGAAAAGGAGAAAATGCTGGTAACCAGTTGTTTACCCAATCAACAACAAAACTCATCATTTGAGCCTCACCAATGTTGCTTTCATGTTGGGTGAGTGTAAAATTTTGTCTTTTGGTAAAAAGTTAAACTTGCTTTTGTTGAGCAATAGTTGTTTTGGTTAGATGTAGTTTGATTGTATGTTGATATGAAAATGGAAAGCACCTTGGAATATATTGAACCTCAAAACACTTCACCGAAATTTTGTGATTTAAAATTTCTATCAGGGTTTTGTCTGGATGAAATGTTTTTGTCAAAAGTTTTTTTAAGAATTTATTGACTTTTTGGAAACCATCATCATGAGAAATGATGACAAGGGCTTTGAGACATCAACTCTCAAAGAGCAAAGTCTGAAATTTGTGTCATCCTGAAAAGTTTTATTTCTCTCGGTCATTTAGAATCAAAAGCAAGTGTGCCCTCCTTTTGGAATAATGTATTCGTCCTAGTGACGTGCTGAAATATGACCTGCAGGTTGGCTATTCATTGGGCCTATAAGACAGTCTCCATGCTGGAATTTACATTGCAGGAACAACAACAGAGTGAACAAAGACAGTTAGCAACAGATGAAAAACAATGTAGATCATATCTCACACTAGCCACACAGACAGTTGACATGTTTCACTATCTTACTGAGAAAATACAGAAACCTTTTCTTATTCCTGTAAGTACTGAAGTAAAATTTGACCTGTGCTTACCCTTTGTAAAACAGTCCCAAATTGTAACCGTTAGACAGCTTTTGAGAACATTATGGGAAAAAGTAAAATGCTGGTATCCAGCATTTTCTCTTTTTTTTCTACCACAATGTTTTCTACCCTTTCGAGGATAAATCTTACATTGAAGCCATATTTATTTTGTTGTCTGCCAATGCTCTAAATTTGAACAAGTGTAACATTTTGTCGTATGGTGTAGGGTTAAGCTAATGGGTAGTGGGCAATAAAAAGTTGCTTGATTGAGCTGATGCTTGCCCAAAACAGGTAAAATTTCTTCATCTTTTCACAGCATTGGACTGGAATTTTGATCCCTAGGATAGACTGGTTCCTTAATTGAGATAGTCACTAAGATAGGTTTAATTGTTATGGGAAACTTCCTTTCGTGTTCTGAATTAAAGTACTGTGGGAAATTGTGAGAAGTAGTATTTTCACTGTATTTTATTTTATCTAAGAAAACTATTCATTGTCTTTGTTAAAAAAAAAAAGAAATAGTTTATTACCATACTTTGGGTTTTACGTACCTCTGCTGCAGATAGCTGTTAAAATGTTGTAGGAAAAGGAACAGTTGTTACAAGCAGTAGTTTGGTACTCCACAATTTTTTTTGTACCATTCAAGAAGGATATTTTATTTTTCTTTTAAGCATAAGACAGTTGTCTTTTTTGTTGATGGAAGTGCAGACTGCATATCTGTTCCATATGATCTGAATCTACACTGTCTGTAAAACCTCTTGTCATTGCCTTCAGATTTCAGAGTTAATCATTATTAGGTAGTCCCATACCAATGTACTTTGAACCTTGTATTTCTTTTGCAGGAATTAGCTGAGAGGTTGGCTGCCATGTTAAATTTCAATCTTCAACAGCTGTGTGGTTCTAAATGCAAGAACTTGAAAGTGAAAAACCCAGAAAAGTATGGATGGGAGCCCAAAAAGTTACTGAACACCCTCACAGACATTTATCTTCATCTAGATTGTGAAGACTTTGACAAAGCCATTGCGAGTGATGAGGTATTAGCCATTTCTATTATATTAGTTGTTACAATTGTTTAGAAAAGAAACTGTTTAACTCTTTACCAAGCAACAAAATTTTAGACTTGCCAAAATTGAAAGCTTTTGCTGAGGACAAATTTAATGTGGTTCAAATGTTAAAGATTTGTCTTGATAGGGAAGAAAACATTGCTGGAGAAGGAGAAAATGCTGGTTACCAGTATTTTCTCCTTTTTCCACAATGTTTTCAGAAGCTTTCTTTCACAGGGCCATTAAATTTCGGGATTGTTTGGTAAATGGTTAATTCATTACATTCAGCATAGGACTCCTTTTTTTTTGTCTTGGAACAGACCTTCGTTAACCCTTTACCAAACAATCCCTGGTTTTTACGATCCTGAGATAGAAGCCTTTCGAAAACATTGTGGGAAAAGGAGAAAATGCTGGTAACCAGCATTTTCTCCTTTTCCCACAATGTTTTCTACCCTGCTCAAAACAAATTTCAATTTTTGAGTTACCTTTGTCGTCTGCAAGTGCTTTCAATTTGGACCAGCCTAAAATTTTGTCGTTTGGTTAAAAGCTTTGTGTTAAAAGAATTTGTTCTGAACCAAAATATCCACATGTCAGATTAGAGATAAATGTGTTTCCTTTGCGTTGTTATTTGGTGTCTTCTTCTGTCACTGTGAAGTTCTAGCAAAACGCTCCCTATATTTGTGGGAGTAGGAATGCTTACTTGTGGATTGTCTCAAAAATTCGCCCGAAGGGTGGAATTGAACCACTATGACGCTAGTCATCTACAGGTTTGAAGCCTGCACCCCGGACCACCGAGGGTCATTCGGGCAGTCATGGTTAGGAATGTCATAGTATATATACTGGTGCCTGTTCATGTGAGTGTATGATGTCGGAGTCCGAATTTGCATATAAATTAGTGATCATGAATGAGTTCGGTTATTACATATTTGTAATATTATCGTGTGGGAATTTTACTACAAATGTTGATAATGCTCATATTTTTTGTCATCATTCTTGTCATGGAAAATGAAATGAGTTTTTTTTTTCATAAAGGGAGGTAATTTTGATATGTGGCCTACTGTGGGTCATAAACTAGTACTTTATTACCCAGTAAACCTGCTGCATTTAACTCTTTAACACATTACATTTTTAAAACTTTTTCCCAAACTGAAATTAATGGCAGACAAGAATTTAAAAGTGGTATTTGTCTTTGAGAGAGTAGGAAACATTGTGGGAGAAGGAGAAAATGCTGGTTACCAGAATTTACTCCTTTTTCCACAATGTTTCAAAACCCCATTCCTCTTGGTCATTAAAATAGAGGATTGTTGGATAAAGGATTAAGAAGCTCAATTCTTTCTTGATAAGTCCTTCGACCTTTCTGTTTATTTATCCTGCATAAAAATACATGAAATATAAAATTATTCTCCTTCCACCCCCCCCCCATTTTCTCTCTCTCTCTCTCTCTCTCTCTCTCTCTCTCCATCTCTATCCCCTTCCAACCACCAACTGCATAATATGAAAAGATGGATGTGACAGCTGCTGGTAACATGTTTTTATGTAAATTAGATCTTCAGTGGTCTTCCACAGAATTAGAAAATACAAATGTACCCAGACACATGCCACTGATACAATGTTTTTGAATATTAGAATCCATACTAGTGTTGAACCCCCATATCAAACAATCCTATTTTTGAACGACTCATGAGAGAAGGCTTTAGAAGACAATGTGGGAAAAGGAGAAAGTTTTGGGAACTAGCATTTTTGCCTTTTCCTACAATGTTTTCTAACCTTTTCATAGGAAAACCCATTTACTTAACACTTAGGCTGCTAAGCACGACTTTGTCAGCTTTTGCGGACAGTGTAGATTCAAGATCAGACTGCACAGAATGTGCAGTCTGATATTGAATCTACACTGTCCGATACGGTAAGATTTCTCCAAAGAGCAACATATTTTAAATCATAAAATATAGGTTTTCACAACTGTGTGGAAATCTTTAATTTGGTTTATTTAGCAGCTTAAGGGTTAAGCCATATTAGGTTTGTTTTCAAATGCTTTCAATCTGAGACAAGTCTAATATTTTGTCAGTTTGTAAAGAGTTAAAATAAGAACACTGTAGATGTAAGTCTAGACTGCGTGTTTTGTGCAGTCAGATCTCGATGTACACTGTTGGCTAGTCCCTGCATCCTTTGAGTTCCAGTTCACTCTTTTGATTTGTAAATAGAGCCATCTCAAATAAACAGAATATGTGTATGAATTTAGTTGGTCTCTATATTGTTCTTTCTTGTTTATTCAGAGATCATATAAAAAGGAATTATTTGATGATGCTATATCCAGAATGAGAAGAGCTTGTATAAAGACCGAGGTGGAGATTGAAAAGTTCAAGGGTATACAAGACAGAGTAGAAGAGTTAATGATACAAAAAATGCGAGAGGAAATAGACTACGGCGATATCCCTGAAGAGTTCAAAGGTATGGTGTAATGTAAAAAGTGTACATAACTGTATGATTTAATTTGGTTATTGGTATTTCATGTAAGAGTCTTTGGGTAAGAGACTCTTAGGTCCTAGCCTATTACTTTTTCACCCTTTACCACACAATCCCGAGTTTAAACAACAATGAAGAAGAAGCCCTTTGAAAAGAAAGAAGAATGAGGAAGAAGCCTTTTAAAAACATTGTGGGAAAAGGAGAAAATGCTGGTAACCAGCATTTTCTCCTTTTCCCACTATGTTTTCCATTCTGACAAAAACATATTCATTCAAACTACATATAAATTATTGTCTGTGAATACTTTCAGTTTAGTGAAGTCCAAAATCCTGCCGTTTAGTAAAGAGATAAACACAGGACCTACTTGAATAATCGAGGCAGTAACAATTTTAAATACCAAGGTCATTGATGGTGATTGTCAGTAAATCTTTTTATTATCATTTAGCTCAGTGCCAAGATGCATTGCTGGATATTCTAATGAAGTGTTATCATTTTGCTCCTTTAAGATGCTTTCATGGATGCGCTGACACATAAATAAACAAAGTGGTGAAAATTTTAATACTGAGGTCTTCGATGCTGATTGTCAGAAAAACTTTCATGATCATTTAGCTCTGTGCCAAGATGCATTGCTGATTATTCTAATGAAGTGTTATCTTTTTCCTCCTTTAAGATGCCTTGATGGATACACTGATGAAAGATCCAGTAGAGTTACCGAGCGGGAAGGTTGTTGATCGACCTTTCATTGTGAGACATCTTCTTAATTCCCAGACAGATCCTTTTAATAGACAACCGCTGACTGAAGAGGATTTAATTCCAAGTAGGTTACATTGTTTCTTATCCACTTTTTCTTAACTCTCTATCACAAAACGTGAGACTTGTCCATATTGGAAGCATGTGCAGGTATTTACCCTTATCTTGCTAAATAAGTGAAACAAAACCTTCAAGGCAATGGTAAAAACCAAAATTTTGCTATTTTAAATGTACTATTTGGGAAAGATATTTCCTTGTCAGACAGTGTAGATCCAAGATCAGACTGCACATTTTGTGCAGTCTGATCTTGATCTACATTGTCAGCAAATGGGCCTTGAGTTGCACTTATTAGCCTAAGGGTTAGAATTGGAGTGAAATTCATATGATGGGATTTTTCTTTGAAGGATACAAAATATTGTTAGATAAAGAGAAAATGCTGGTTATCAGCATTTTCTCCTTTTCCCACAATACAGTCTGAAAACTTCTCTACAAGGGTAGGTAAAATACAGGATTGTTTGAAAGTTGAAATCATTATGAGACAGGCTATTTTTAAGCTTGGCTTTTTTCTTAAAAACTCATGTTGGTGTTACAGCCCTGTTGTGATCTATGGCACTTGGAAACCGTGACATTTTCTCTTATCTTTGTCATTACTGAAAATATTTACATGTACTTCAAACTTTGGCCCTGTTAATGACTGTCAAATGGGAAGTAAATTTTAAGTCTTACAAATTACACACTCTTCAAGAAAACAAAATTATTGTGCACAGATGATATCTAAAACGTTGCTGGAAATGAGATGTTGCTTACATGCAATTGCTCCTACTTCCACAATCTTTTCGAATTTTTTGTACTGCTGAGGCATTTAAGGTGCACGGCCCCTAACTCATCTGTAAACTCATCTGTTGACGTTCTTGTTAAGGTTATTCGGCCAACCTTAGCAACTTCCGTCTTTTAATATGAGAGTTAGGGGCCGTAGACTCACTAACTCATTGGTAAATATCATTTAACATAGATGATTTAGAAAAGGCTATACGCCCAATCCGTTTTTAATAAGAGAGTTAGGGACGGTAAACCTTAAAGCAATATTTGTACAGTTCCTGGATTAATTTCTAACTCTTTACCCAATGAAACAAGATGATGGGGGTTTAGAAATTGTCCTTCCGTGTGAAAAGGAAACATATCTCAAGAATAAAGATTTATAGCAAAATACAAGAGAACCTTTGATTGTGACCTTTCTCATAATGAGGAACTCTCTCTTTTTGCATTAGAGTTTTTAACCCTTTTTCAATTTGGACTAGTCTAAAATTTTTTCAAATGGTAAAGAGTTAACAAGTTGAAATTATTTTCAGGGGCAGATTTGAAGAAGAAGATTGCAGATTGGATAAAAGAGAAAGAGAGACAGTTATCAAAGAAATAAACAGTAGTTTGGATCATCTAGTCCTGTGTGTTTGGCATTATTCATTGCCTAGACAGACAATGATAGGTTTCTTTACTGAGCTTTTAAATCCTGCTTTGATTATTAGCTCTACTGGCTCAAAGCCAGCAGAGCTTATGTCATGGTGTGGTTTCCGTCGTCCGTCCGTCCGTCCGTCCGTCTGTCTGTCTGTCTGTCCGTTAGTCTTTTTCTTGTTTACGCGATGAAGTCTGCATTTGTTGTCAGATTTTCGTGAAACTTGCACAGTTTGTTCATCCCATCAATAGCTTAAACCCTATTGATTTTGAAAAAAATCCAACAAACAGTATGGGAAAAGTAGCCATTTCAAGTTGAAAATTTCTGTTTCTTGTTTACGCGATAAAGTCTGCATTTGTAGTCAGATTTTCGTAAAACTTGCAGTTTGTTTATCCCATCAATAGCTTCAACCCTATTGATTTTGAAAAAAATCCAACAAACGGTATGGGGAAAGTAGCCATTTCAAGTTGAAAATTTCTATTTCTTGTTTACGCAATAAAGTTTGCATTTGTGGTCAGATTTCCGTGAAACTTTCACAGTTTGTTTATCCCATCAACAGCTTCAACCCTATTGATTTTGAAAAAAAATCCAACAAACAGTATGGGAAAAGTAGCCATTTCAAGTTGAAAATTTAAATTTCTTGTTTACGTGATAAAGTCTGCATTTGTGGTCAGATTTCCGTGAAACTTTCACAAATTGTTTATCTTATCAATAGCATCAACCCTATTGATTTTGAAAAAAATCCAACAAACAGTATGGGAAAAGTAGCCATTTCAAGTTGAAAATTTCTATTTCTTGTTTACGCGATAAAGTCTGCAATTGTGGTCAGATTTCCGTGAAACTTGCACAGTTTGTTTATCTTATCAATAGCTTCAGCCCTATTGATTTTGAAAAAAAATCCAACAAACTATATGGGAAAAGTAGCCATTTTAAGTTGAAAATTTCTATTTCTTGTTTACATGATAAAGTCTGCATTTGTAGTCAGATTTCCGTGAAACTTGCACAGTTTGTTTATCTTATCAATAGCATCAACCCTATTGATTTTGAAAAAAATCTGACAAACAGTATGGGAAAAGTAGCCATTTCAAATTGAAAAGTTCCATTTCTTGTTTACGCAATAAAATCTGCATTTGTGGCCAGATTTCCATGAAACTTGCGTTGTTTGTTTTTCTTATCAATAGCTTCAACCCTGTTGATTTTAAAAATAATCCAACAAATAATATGGGAAAAGTAGCCATTTTAAGTTGAAAATTTCCATTTCTTGCTTACATGATTAAGTCTGCATTTGTAATCAGATTTTTGTGAAACTTGCACAGTTGCTTTGTATCATAAACAGCTTGAACCCTATTGATTTTGAAAAAAATCTGACAATCAGTGTGGAAAAAGTAGCCATTTCCATTTCTAGGCAATGAAGTCCACAGTGTTGATCCAGTTTTTTTGAAAAAGATTATTTGGTTCATCAAGGGATTGAACTTTATTAAAAGTGAAGGAAATTTATTAAACCGTTCAGTAAAAGCAGCCATTTGATGACTTAGTATCGTTTACTCAACAAAGTCCACATCATCAGTCACATTTCTTTGGCTGGATTCCAAACAATTATTTTTGAGAATTGCAATTCCTTTTTTTTTCACTGTTAGTTCAGTTCACTAAGCCTACTCATGCTGTGTAAGTGGGTTCGAGCCCAGTTGCAAGAACGCATTTTTGTGGTTTTTTTTGTTTTCTTTTTGCATCATGAATTCATAATGTATGCTAGCAAAAAAGCAAAATCACTGCCAGTAGAGCAATTTCAGGCCCTCAAGGGCCTCTAGTATCATCTACCGTTAATCCCAAGTTCAAATGACCCTGACAGAGAAAGCTTTTGAAAACATGGTGGGAAAAGGAGAAAATGCTAGTTACCAGTATATTCTTCTTTTTCCACAATGTTCTCTACCCTTTCAAAGACAGATTCCATGATTTAGGCCATCTTTGGCATCTTCAAAATACTTTCATTTTGGTAGAGTGTGAAATTTTGTTGCATGGTAAAGTTTTTTTTTGTACTGATACCTGCAAAGCATTTCTGTAAACAATAGCTGTGATGTTAAATTTCTGACTCTTGTCACTATATGTACATACCAGCACTCTGCAATTGAAAGTTTGTCTCTGAGGATAGTTTAATTTTAGCAGGATTTTAAAGTTCAGACAGGATGAAAGTCATACAAGGTTGAAAGTCATGCAGTTTAAATGCAAATTACAAGATGGTTTTGTATTGTTCAATTTATTTGTTTATATTAACTGTGCTGAAATGTAATGGTGTACTGATTACTGAATTGTTCAGATTTAAGTAGCCATCGTATGAAAAGTTATTCCATACACAAGGTAACTGTAGGAGTTATTCCATGTACAGTTTGTAGATTGTAAACCGAAAAGAAATGCTGTTGCATTTAAATGAATTATTGTATGTTTAGAAATTCTGTGGAAGTATTTGCAGGAAATTTGCCAGGTTTTTGTCCACAGTATTTGATGAAAAAATGCTGTTTCAGAAAGCCTCTTGTTTGTAAAGGAACTTGCGACGTGAAATTTAAAGAATGATATTTTGATATAACACTGGTGAAAAGAAGTGGAGAAATTTAGAGGTTTTGTTTAAAATACCGGTAGTTCCACACTATTACAGTATGAAATCAACATTATTGCTAAACAATGTTATCAAAAATTTTTAGACTAAATTTTAACTCTTAAGGCGCCTTTCACAAATATAGTTGCTTTTGCGGCCAGTGTAGATCAATATCAGACTGCACAAAACGTGCAATCGGATCTTGCAGGGACTTTCTGGACTAAAGCAACCTTAAAATTGCAGTTGTTTGGGTCTTATTTCTAGACTAAAAATGTGTGTTTGGTTTATCTGGCGCTTTAAGGGTTAAGGTCTTTTTCGGTATGATACAGTGGTGAGAAAATGATAAATGCTTGGTTTCATGACATGAAATAAATGTTGGTTAAATATGTTTTGTACCTGCGCTCTGTAAGTAAAGATAACACAGTTTTCTACTAATTCATCAGGGCATTTTTCTTGCCAATGTTTTGAATCAGAAATTGAAATATTTAAGAAAAAAATGAATAACTACTATACCAATTCTGTTTCAAAATGCTGGATGCTTCATTTTGAAAGCAGTAACTGTCAATTTTAAAGGACAGAATTGACAAAAATTTCTCTTGATTTATTGTGTACAGAACAACCCCATGTTTGTACAAGAGGCTTTTTAAACCTTTACCCAACAATCCTAAAATATTGTGGGAAAGGGAGAAAATGCTGGTAACCGGTATTTTTTCCCTTTTCTATAATATTCTAACCTTCCAAAGTCATGTTTTTTTCATTGATTCCATGTTTAATTTTATATTTGCGAAAGCCAGCAAAATGGACATGTCCCAGATTTTGTCATCTAGTAAAGTGTTAAACATGAGGGGGGAATGAAAATGCTGGTTCCCATTGTGTTCTTTTTTCTGAAATGCAATGATTTGTCCCCAAAGACAATTCACATTATTTATGACATATTGTTACGGGAGACCATTCCTTCATGCATGGCTTTGTCCCGATTTAAATACAGTACCTAACAACTGTGTTGGGGAGATACCTCTTTAGCTCATTGGTTATGGTATTGGTCTTTTAAACCTCGAAAAACGAGGATCTTGTCCGCCATGGGTTCGAATCCTGCCAGATGCGGTTTGTATTTCAGCCATGCATTTGTTCATGTGTTTCTTTGTTACGGACTTTGTTCGTAAGAATATTCATACCAAGAGTGCAAAATTTAATGTTTTATCAATGTAGATTGGTCTAAAATTTTGTTGACAGGTAAAACCAAAGAAAAGACACTGTAGGGAACTAAGAGCATCTTATTTGACTCTTCCTTCCTGTTTTCAACTGGTCTGCTAAAGGAGTGGAACTGATTAAAGCCTTTCTATAAGTGGATCACCCAACATGATTCCAGGCTTTGCAATCTTCAGTTATTATGGAAGACAAATCTGGTGCAAATGATTAAATTTGTCTGACAGGGCAGAAAGCATTTTGTGAAAAGGAGAAAATGCTGGTCTCCAGCATTTTCTCCTTTTCTCAAAACGTTTTCAAAAGCCCTCTTACTCCAGGTTATGACAACATTGGATTGTCCTGTATAGAGTGCATGGCAAACTTTATAAAAGTGTCAGTTCTTTTATTTTCCTTTGATATAAAGTGAAAGATGGTAAAAAGTATGTAATCAAATTAGGATGTTTTTTCACTGCTAGGCATTTGTGATGGTTCCAATGTTTTCCTCCATGTCATTGAAATTTGATAAATAAAATCTACAATGTGACAAACAAGGTTGTGTTCCTTATATTACTTTAGCTTCCAGTTAGTTGTAAATGCTTTTATCCCTGTTAGTACCAAGATATGCTCTAGGCATTTTTGTAAGGGGATAAAAAAACCTTAAGACTTTAGCAGCTATCACAAAGATTCTGAAAGCTCTGAAAAAGAAGACTTTAGAACACATTGTGAGGAAAGGAGAATATCCTGGTAAGCAGCATATTATCTTTTTTCCACAATGTTGTCTACTTTATCAGAATCAAATCCTATTAACTGAACAAACATTTGTTTTCTACAAATGCTTTCAATATTGAAGAGTCTAAAATTTCATCCTATGGTAACGAATTAAGGGTACATAAAAATCTTATCATGGAATATTTATTTATTTTTACATATATACTTGTTTAACCCTATACCACACAGTCCAGAGATTTAATCAATTTGATGAAGAAGGCTTTTGAAAATATTTTGGAAAAAGGAGAAAATTCTGGTAACCAGCATTTTCTTCTTTTCCCAAAATGTTTTCTTCTCTATCAAAAGCAAATTCAATCATTTTTGCTACATCTGCTTTGTCCTCTATAAATGCTGTCAATTTTGGTATGACTATAATTTGGTTATGTGGTGAAGAGTTATAAGAAACAGACATAATTTCGGGAGAAAAAAAATCTTCAAAAAGACTCCATCAATTTGAACTATATATATTTTTTTTGTCAGATAACACATCCATGCAAATATCACATAAATAACAAAAAACAAGTTCAGTGAATTAAAGGCTTTTTCTCCCCGCAAAAATTGTCTCTATGCCTCTGTTAAGTCATCATTGAAATAGAGATGAACTGCTTGTAAAAATGTATCGTCATTCATACTTAGTTGATAAAAGTCCTCATCGTCATCCTGTATGCTATTCTCGGCCAAGTTTTTGGTCATGTCCAGGTTTCGACCATCATATTTCCAGGTATAACTAGCAGCATGTGCATTGTACTTTAAGTACCTCTGTAGGATTTCTGTCATTATTTCCTCTGAACATACCTGTTGGAATAAAGAGAAAAGTAGGTTAAGTATTTGTGACAGGCTATTCCCTCATCTATTTAACTCTTTACCAAACAATCCCATGTTTAATGACCCTGTGCCAGAAGGCTTTTGAAAACATTGTAGGAATAGGGGAAAATGCTGGTAACCAGCATTTTCTCCTTCTACCCCAATGTTTTCTACAATATTGGACAGAAATCATCATTTAAGTTACATTTGATTTGTCATCTGCCAATGCTTTGAATTTGGTTGCGTCCAAAATATTGTCAATATTAATCAAATTGTAACAAGATGATAAATTTGGCTAGAATTTATGTATTTGTCTTTGGAAGGGTTGAAAATATTGTGGGAGAAGGAGCAAAGGCAAAGCCTTTTCATCCTTACTCCCATTTTTTAGCTCCACTGGCCAAAGGCCAGTGGGCTTATGTCATGGCCTGGTGTCCGTCGTGCGTCTGTGCGTCCGTGCGTTAACTTTTATTGTAAACATCTTCTTCTCTGAAACTACCCATCCAATTTTGATGAAACTTCACAGAAATGATCCTGCCATGGTCCTCTTCAGAATTTCTTGAAAGAATTTGATTCCTTCAAAAACTCTGGTTGCCATGGCATTAAAACTTAACTAGAGCTGTCACTGAATGTGACTTAATACCCCTGCCAGTGCTTTGACAGAAACAGGCAATTATTTGTACACAGACGGATAGACGGACGGACGAACGGACGGACACACGGACAGACAGGCTGATTCCAGTATACCGCCGAAAACATTCATTTTGCGGGGTTATAAAAATATTGGAAATCTTTGAAAATCTTCTTGTCTGAAACCATAAGGCCTAGTGCTACCAAATTTGGCATGTAACTTTATCTAATGGGCCTCTATCAAGTTTCTTCAAATTATAGCCCTGGGGTCAAATTTGTCCCTGCCCCAGGGGTCACAAGTTTTACATGGGCTTATATAGAGAAAACTTTAGAAATCTTCCTGTACCTAGCCATGAGGCCTAGGGTTACCAAATTTTGCATGTGGCTTTATCTAGTGGGCCTCTACCAAGAGTGCCCAAATTATAGCCATTGGGTCAAATTTGACCCCACGCTGGGGGTCACAAGTTTTACATGGGCTTATATAGGGAAAACTTTAGGATTCTCCCTGTACCTAGCCATAAGGCCTAGGGCTACCAAATTTTGCATGTGGCTTTATCTAGTGGGCCTCTACCAAGAGTGCCCAAATTATAGCCCTGGGGTCAAAATTGGCCCCGCCCTGGGGGTCACAAGTTTTACATGGGCTTATATGGAGAAAACTTAAGAAATCTCCCTGTACTCAGTCATAAAGCCTATGGCTACCAAATTTCGCATGTAGTTTTATCTAGTGGGCCTTCACCAAGAGTGCGTAAATTACAGCCCTAGGGTCGAATTTGATTCAACCCCAGGGTCGAATTTGATTCAACCCCAGGGGTCAGAAGTTTTACATGGGCTTATATAGTGAAATCTTGAGAAATCTTCTTGTTACTAACCATAAGAACTAGGGCTACCAATTTTAGTCCTGTCTCAGGGGTCTTACGTTTAAAACCAATTGGCCAAGTACTGTAATGTTTGGCATGTAGGGATTTTACATATTAGCCAGTGGAGCGATACAGGGCCATCATGACCCTCTTGTTTCTAAAGCCTTCTGGTTCTGGGTAAAGACTGATGAGTCTAGAACATGGCCAAGTCTAAAACTGTAAACTCCTTAGTAAACTTCAAAATTTTAGACTCGACCAAATCGAAAGTACTTGCAAACCATGCACACATGAAATTCAGCTCAACAGATGATTTATGTCTTTGAAATTGTAGAAAATACTGTGAGAAAAGGAGAAAATGCTGGTTACAATGCTAGCATTTTCTCCTTTTTCCACGTTTTTTTTTTTTTCAAAAGCCACCTTCTTCAGGGTCATTAAAACATAAGCTTGTTTAGTAAAGGGTTAAATAACTGATTTTATCACGAAATCTGAAAAGAATGACTAAAATGTGAAAAAGAGTAAACTGTTGCTTATACGATTCGATATGTAATCCCAGCTCCAGCACATTGTTTATGGGGATTGATCACAGGCATTATGGTAGAATTTAATCCTTTCTCTCTGCTGACCATTGTTTCAATAATATTTATGGGGTCAAGCAGCCAGTGGCTTGAGTTTCTATGAAAGAAAACATTTGGCCACCTTCACACAGGGATACCTAAAGACTGGCCGAACTACAATGTACTTTTGACATAAAAATATTTACCTCTATGACTTGTTCCTGTGATGTAAGAGTGTTAATAATTTTGATAAATCGGGTCTTCTTTGATAGGATTCCCACCAAATATCCATCATCTTTCCACCAAGGACGTCCAAAATCATTTGCCCAATCAGAATTGGGGTATGGAGGGGGGATATGAACAAATCTCCCATTTGGACAGTATGGTATGACACAGCCTGTCAGTGGATCAACATGAGTTCTGATCTGTAATAAACAATAAATAAGCCATGCTGTGACAAAAGGGGGCTTAATGGGTCTGTGATACATGATACCAAGCAAGTTGTCACGTAATTATGGATCCATAAAATCCAGTCTTTCAAACAACCAACTGAATCATGAGGTAGAATAATCCTTTGACATGCAGAAAATTTAAAGATGGCGAAAAGTTACAGCCCATGTCAGCCTGCGTGGATTGTGCAGGCTGACATGGTTTGATACCTTTCACAAATGCACTATGCTCCCTTTTCACAGAGCATGGCTCAAAAGAAATTGTTTCTGTGTTTTAAAGTTGTCAAAAAGGAATATCAATTACTAATACTACATAGCAGGCAAACATTTCAAGGACAGAAAAGGGTTGAGGGAAAAGGAGTAATCCATGCTACATTCAACTTCCCCTATTTCCATGCTGTTATCCAAAGTAGCTATAAGTAGCTAATTGAGACTTAAAAAATTCAGATTGTATTTGTGCAGTAATAGTATTAGCTTTTCAAACTTTATCAAACTTTCTCATATTTCAGCAACCTTGAGGCTGAAGTTTTTTGAAATTATTGAAGAAAAAGGAGAAAATGATATTTACTAGCATATTTTCACTTTCTTACATTATTTTCTACCCTTGCAAAGATAAATCTCATCATATGAGTGACAGGTGACAACATGCACTGTACAGGGACATGTACAGGAAATACTGTTATCAAATTAACAAACAAGGAAAAAAGACATGAACATGGTCAACCAAAATGATAATAAATATAAACTATGAGAAAGATATTAAAATATTGGGACAAACATGGTAAGTTAATGGTAAATGTAACATCCCAAATGATAGAGTTCATGCTACTCTTTTTTTGTATGATTATAAATCATTACTTACATCGTTTGTTTTAGGATCAAACCAATGTGAAATGTCTTTCCCAGCAGCCTGGACAATAGGTTTTAAAAGGACATCTCCTGAAACAGTCAAAATATCTTACTTTAGACATAGCAAAAATGCAGATCACACAGAGATTGTAGAAAGTTTGATGCAGCTCTTACATTTATTGTAGTCAAGCTCAGCTGCTCTGTCAGAAACATACGGGGCTAGTAATCTGGCTGGGGTCATGTGCTTGAATCCCAGATGGACCAAACTTTTTATCAAAGATTGATAATAGTAACTGCTACAGGATTCATTCCTCTCTCACTGCAGAACACTGACACTGTTTCTTTGTGCAAGTTATGCTGTATGTTTTTGTCAATATAGTTTGACAGGAGGCACAAAAACGGAGTGTACAACCAAATATCTCTTGTAAAAATACGTTCTCAAAGATATGCAAATTCACAGAGTAATACAAATTTACTATTACAATGAAACAATTAGCTTTATTTGTAAGTCTCATAAAATCTTATCCCATTTTCATTCAGGTGTTTGACATAAATATGATCTTGCCTTCAATCTTTAATTCTGAGTGAGACAACAAAATTTTGAACTGGTAGATATTAAGAGCATGTGCAGACGACAAATTAAATGTGGCTTAAATGATGAAATGTGTCTTTGACGGGGTAAAAACATTGGAAAAGGAGAAATTGCTGGTTTTTCAACCCACTCATTCATAACAAAAATCGAATAATTACCTTTGTACTTTTCACACAAAGGAGTTAGATTGTACACTTTTCCTAAAAATGATATCCAGAGATCATCTATCGTATTGTGTATCGCAACTTCATTCGGTGTGAAGTATTTTGGCCGAGACATTTTTTTATTTGTAAAAATTCATTGACGTTGCCAATGTAAACACGGGAACAATCCTGGTCAGTAGGCGCTTAAGAGTAATTTTAAACGAAAATATTTATTTACTTACTTATTTATTAGTATTATTTATTTATTTATTTATTTTTTTTTTTTGGTCGGAATAATATGTAATTATCATTTAAGAAAATAAAAATTTCGTTTATCTATAAAAATTACTGAAAGGTTGATCCATAATTGAAATTTTAACATGTGATCAATTGATTAAACACGAATTCGTAAAGTCCAGCATATAGAAGAAAATGGCCGACCTCGAAGAAATAACACATCCGGTTTGAAAATTTTATTTATTGTTTATATTTTTTCTTTAATTTGATTATTCTAGTTGTTAAACTTTGAAAATCTTTTCTCTAATTTTCAATTTACTGAATGAATGAAATGGTCCTCTTTGAATAAGACTGAAGCTCTTGTGTCAATTTGGTTTCGAGAAATGGTCAACCTGAAAACTCGTACCAAGGAGATTTCATACCTTATTTTCCGTAGTCGTATATCCTACGTTGCACATAGAAGATTAGTAATGAAAACATGTCATAGCTTAAAAAGAAAATTTTGTGGCAGATGGTGATTTTACGTAAATAAAAATTGTCGAGTTTAATGTCTGGATTTCTCCCTTTTCCCCGTTTGCTTATTTGATTCTCGTCAATCAAGAAGATTCTTAGCAGATACAGATTGCTGTATCTATTGCTATGAGCATCTCTTCTTGCCCCCATTTTAATACTATAAAAACAGAAATTGAAAATTGGATATTTCATTAGATACTTTGTTCCTTTTCAAGGTACTGTTTGAGGCCCTTATGGGGCCGAAATTGGCACAATATCCAATGCCTAAATGTATTGGTTTTTTTGCTCCACTTGCTCAAGGCCAGCAAGCTTAGCCCTGTGTCCATCATATGTCTTTGTGTGTGTTAAGTTTTATTTCAAACATCTTCTTCTCTGAAACTATCAAGGATCCAATTTCGATGAAACTTCACAGAAATGATCCTACCATGGCCCTCTTCAGAATTTGTCAAAAGAATTTGATTTCAATAAAAACTCTGGTTGCCATGGCAACAAAATTTAAAAATATTGAAAATCTTTAAAAAAATCTTTGTATCTGAAACCATATGGCCTGAGGCAACAAGAGTTTTGCACAAAAGTTAGGATTTGTCCAAGGATCATTTAAATATGGGTTTGCTTAGTATAGGGTTAAATGCACCATTTTCATAAAGTGGAGAAGGTCCACTGCTTTCAGTAACCCTTTACTCTTTACCAAACGACACAGTTTTGGACTTGTCCAAACTGAAAGCATTTGCAGACAACAGAATAAATGTGACTCACAAATCAAAATTTGTTTTTGGAAGGGTAGAAAACATGGTGGGAAAGGGAGAAAATACTGGTTAGCATTTTCTCCTTTTCCCACAATGTTTTCAAAAGCTTTCTTTTTCAGGATTATTAAAGGGTTAACCAAACAATTGTGACCTTTACTAGCTCTGGAGAAGAAGCCTTTGAAAACATTGGTAAAAGGAGCACATGCTAATAACTAGCATTTTTCCATTTCCCACAATGTTTTTCACCCTTTTCAAAGACAGATCATATTATCGAGCCATATTTAATTTTTCAGTTGCAAATGATTTCAATATGAATAAGTCCAAGTTGTTTCATTTGGTTAAAGTATTTTGGAGGAAGCTAAATACAGGTATATACAGCATCATAAAAGCCTACCAATTTTCTCAAACTATAAAACAAACAATATTGATCATTTTTAACTTTAAAATAAAGTTAACGTCTATAATGCCAATTTACATCAAACTTTTTCATCACCATGTAGTTTGTTTATCTTGAATGTTAGTGGTCTCCTAAGAAGAAATTCCTTCACTGAATTTGAATGAACTTGTCATTTCATTTTAGCAAATTTTATCTACTGGCAAAGACAAACTGAAGAAATGGCTGAACAAGAGCATGAAAATTCAGATGACAGATGGAAGGACATTGATTGGTAAAAGTTTTACATTAAGTGAAGTACTGTAAAAATGTCTCTCAACGTAAACACTTTTGCAAGATGTCAAATCGGTGTAATACCAAATCAGTTGACTCACGCAACTCTTGAGACAAATTTGTAAAAGATGGATGATATCAAATGGGATAGGGCTATCAAATTTGGCAGTGTAGTCTCATGTCATAGACATCTACACATATTATCCAAATTATAGCCTTGGTCTTCTTCTGGGGTGTCATTATATTTTACATGGACTAAGGTGAAAATTTAAAAAATCTCCTTGTTCCATACCATGAGAACCAGAGCTGTAATATTGATATGTTGCATCATCGTTTAAATTCTACTAAGAGTGTTCAAATTGTAGCCTTGGGGTCAAAATTTGCCCAGTACAGTGTATGGGAGGGAGGGGTGGAATCACAATTTTACATGGGGTTAATATACATGATACTTTCAAAAATCTTTCGATTCCAATTGTTTGGCCTGGAACTGTAATACATGTATAAACAGTATTTGTTTTGAAGCATTATCTAGTGGACCTGTACTAAAATTGTTCAAGTTAAAAGCCCTAGGGTTAAAAATAGCTCTGCCACTGGAATAAATATTTTTTATCCTGCCCGTTTTTCATGGTGGTTTAGATTCATATCTTGCATCAGAGATCATATAAATGTTGGTGCATTGAGTTTGTTTCCTGAAACAAGTACCAATAGATGGTTAACTAAACGATATTACTGTTTGCATTTTGTATTAGAATACATACTGCCAGATGCTGCTCTAAAAGGAAACAGGATAACCCAAGGAATCTTTTTTCTTCCCATTTTATGAAATAAAGGTATTGATAATACTGATCTAAAAAGTCCTTTTCTCTTTTCAGGTATATTTTTGTGTACAGATAGAGATAGAAATGTGATACTTGGATCATGTGAGGAATACTTAAAACCACCAGGCAAGCTAGTTGCAAGTTTATATAGAAACTTAA
The DNA here is from genome assembly GCA_946811185.2 of Hippopus hippopus. Classification (NCBI taxonomy): domain Eukaryota; kingdom Metazoa; phylum Mollusca; class Bivalvia; order Cardiida; family Cardiidae; genus Hippopus; species Hippopus hippopus. The sequence continues at coordinate 11,303,840 of OX328111.1, forward strand.
TGGACAGGTCTTTAACAGAGTAAATAAAACAAATTGGATTGTGAAACGTATGTCAGTAGATGGGTTTGTGCCTTTTTTTCTCTTGTTTTTGGATGCTAGGGGCAGCTAAAACATTTACCAAACAATAATGATGAAGAAATGTTTTGAAAATGTAGGAAATGGAGAAAATGCTGGTAACCAGCATGATTTTTCCACAATGGTTACCGCCTTGTCAAGTGTAAATCATTTCACTCGAGCCACATTTAATTTGTCGTCTGCAAACTCTTTCAGTCTTGATAAGTCTACCATTTTGTCATCAGGGAGAGTTTGTTTGTAAGATGTCCTATTCTGTTTTCAACATTATTTCTGTTACATCACAGTGTCCAGTGCACCTATCCATACATTCCTGGAGTTTCTTTTACCTGTACTTTACTCAGCATTCTTTCCATGCCTCTGGCTGATTTCTCACATGATAATTTTGCAAACAGTGGTCAGCTGTGAGAGAGGAAAGGATCCTGTGACAATGATCATAATCAATCCTTGGAAAGATTTAGGTTTAGCCTGAGATTCAAACCAGTAACCCTTTGGTGTCAAGGACTCTATGTTATAGAGTTATAGTTCAAGAGGTATTGTGGTCAAAATAGCTATAAAATTGCTATATGTTGGTTTTGACTACAGACAAGGTGAAAAGGGGTGTAATGCATTGCCCTGATCCACTATAACAAGCAAGTCATCTCATAATTATGGATCCATAAAATCCAATTTGTCTAACAACCTGCTGAATCCTAAAATGGAATGGTCTGTGGTGTCAGTGGTTGTGAGGTAGAGCATCGGCCTTATAACCATAAGGTCCCGAGTTTGATACCAGGGAGGGGTTGTCAACTTTGGGATTGTTCATTCACACATTCAGCGTGAATACTGGTGTAGTTCTACGGAAGCAGAATCAAGAGAGATTAGTATAAGTTGTAAGAAATTGTTTCTCATTTGATGTAAAATGAATATGTTTAACAGTCCTTGGACAAACTGCAAATTTACACACAAAAATTTTTGACCTAGGTCAATACTTTTTTGTAGATTCATTGAACCACCTTGTCACAAAGCATGGCTCATAACTGATTTACTTATGGATCTGAGAGATAAATCAGGATCCACATTTCACATGAATGTTCTTGTATGGAACTTTGCTTTATAAGGCAGTGTTTTTCATTACGAATTCTTCTTCCATTACAGATACAGTAGAGAAAAAAGAGGAACCACGCATTCTAGGCCTAGCTATGATCCCCGGACATCATATAGTTAGTATACATATAGATGAAGATCAAGGACTTCAACAGAATCTATTGTGATAATCCTTTAGCTCTCCACCAATGATCTAGCCAATATTTGGTCACATGACCTTGATGGATTTACGATACATCCGGTGCTGAACCCCAAGAGCGACTTACACAACTTTTGTGGTTTTTGTAGATAATGTTAGTCAAGATTGGACTGCCAGTAGCAGACAGTTTAGGTCAAGATCAGACAGAACAGAACATGATCATTGATCTACTCTCATGGCTGTCTGTAAAATTTCCTAGGCTCCCTTGGTCCCTTTTGATCAACTGCTCGGAATGAAATGTTACGTGTAATTCTTAAGAAATTGCTGAATTTCAAAGTAACTGTAATTTCTGATTGGCTTTTCAGAAGTTTTGCTACTTTCTAAATTCAGCATAGATTTCAAATATAACTTAGAATGATCATTGAATATGGCCCCAGGTGTCCCTTTCATAATTTTGGTGTCTGCGGGATAGCAGATTACTGTTAACTTTTTCACTGCTGAATAAATAAATTCCATTTTCTCAAAAGCTAAAAATTCATTTCCTCTGCAAGATCAAGAGACAGTTCAGTTATTGTCTAGAATATAGCCTTGGACAGTGTGGATGAGAAATCAGACTGCACAGAACATGCAGTCTGATCAGTTTGGTCATTATATAGAATATAGCAGTGGACAATGTAGATCAGAGATCAGACTGCACATTCTGTGCAGTCTGATCTTGATCTACACTATTCACAAAAGGTTCTGGTGCCATCTATGGTATGGAAGAGTTAATGTCAACGTTTTAATAGCAGGTAGAAGAGTGATTGAGACGACAAATTACGTTAAAAAGTGTAAGGCTTTGTAAGCATCAGTCATTCTACACGGGCCTATGGCCATCACACAATAAAGGTTCAAACATATAACCACTTCAGAGTTTTGCATTTGTCTTACAGCAGGCAAGTTTCATAAGTATTTTGAAATAAGATGAATTTGCCTGTGAAGAGTAATTAGTCAGTTTGCAACAATGTTACATATAATATTATCAACGTTTTCCAAGCAATACCATACTTTTACAAACCTCCGGTGGGAAAGCCCTTTAAAAACAATGTGGGGAAAAAGAGAACATGCAGTAAACCGGCATTTTTGTATTTAAGCACATTGTTTTCTACTTTGTCTAAGACAACTTTCCTTATTTAAGCCACAGGGAAATTGTAACCTGGAAGTGCTTTCAAAATAGATAAGTCGAAATTTTTGTTGCCAAACATCAACTCTTTACCAAACGACAAAATCTTAGACTAGTCCAAATTGTGGCTGAAAAATTAAGATTGTTTCAGGAAGGGTAGAAAACATTGTGGAAAAAGGAGAAGATACTGATTACCAGGATTTTCTCCTTTTCCCAGGATGTTTTCGAAAGACTTCTTTCTGATTGTCATTAGAACTTGGAATTGAGTGTTCAACAGTTAAATATTAAAGTGATTGTTGTTGAGAGATGGTGAAATTTTTAATTAAAGCAATAAAATGAACAAAGATGGAATATTAGTTTTTTTCATAGTCACTCAGTTTGATCAGTCAAATAACTGTTTCGTATGCTATCCCCTGTTTGAAGGATCCTTAGGATGAGGCCCGTTCAAAACATCGTGCGAAATGGAAAAGCCTTTTTCCACATTCTTTTCTGCCCTTCAAAGACAGATTTCATCATTTAAGTCGGCTTCAATTCGTAATCTGCATATTTTCAATTTCGAATTGTATAGAATGTTGTTGTCTGATAGAGAGTTAACCCTTTACCAAACAATCCAGACTTTTCACGACCTAGAGAAAGAAAAGCTTTTGAAAACATTGTGGGAAAAGAAGAAAATACTGGTAACCAGCTTTTTCGCCTTTTCCCACAATGTTTTTCAATCTATCCCAAAACAAATTTCAGTATTTGAGCCACATTTATTTTGTCGCCTGCAAATGCTTTCAATTTGGACAAGTCCAAAATGTTGTCATTTCGTTTAGATTTAACTCTTTACCACACAATCCCGACTTTAAACGACCCTGAGAAAGAAGCCTATTGAAAACATTGTGGGAAAAGGAGAAAATGCTGGTAACCAGCATTTTCTCCTTTTCCCACAATATTTTCTACCCTATCAAAGTCAGAAAACATCATATTACCAAGATTTAATTTTTTTGTCTGCAGATGTTTTGAATTTGGTCCAGTCCAAAAATATGTCGTTTGGTAAAGAGTTAATGTGCTAAAAACTGCACAATTTTTTAGGGTAATGATCGCACCATTTGGAAAAATCTTTACCAAATGACAAAATTATCATACAGCCTTGTCCAAATTGAAAGCATTTGCAGATGACAAATGTTATTTAAAACATGAAATTTCTATTGTCAAAGCGTAAAAAAACGTAGGGAAAAGAAGAAATTGCTGGTTTGCCAGCATTTTCTCCTTTTCCCACAATGTTTTTAAATTCTTCTTCCTCAGGGTTGCTAAAAGTTAGGATTGTTTGGTTATGTTTACTGTGATAAGATAAAGTAACACCTTGGACATAGCGTTCGGTCATTGACAAACCAATCACTCTAAACGTCAGATTGATTTCTATCTAATTCTTAGGTCCAAGATAAGCCATCTGATTGGCATGAGACAGCATACCTTGTAAATGAGAATTAGAATTGAATGCAAAATGGTGGAAGTATACAGCCCCACATCCTATATTCAGTTAATATTTACCACAGAAAGACTTGTAATGGAATTTAGAAGTATGACTTTACATACGTCTATTATGACAAGATCTTCTATTGTTGTTTTGAAAGATTGATTCAAATACATTAACGAGCCATTCTCTGTGAAAAGGGGGCTTAATGCATCTGCAAGAGGTATCGGCCCAGGTCAGCAGTCTCAGTCCACGCAGGCTGATCTGGGCCGTTACTTTTTGCTATCATTCAATCTTCTGCTTTTCCAAGGACCAGTTTACCTCATGATTCAGTGGGTTGTTAGACAAAATGGACTTTGTAAATCCATAATCATGTGATGACTTGTTTGGTATTGCGCACCAGAGACGCATTAAGCTCTCTTTTGCCAGAGCATGACTCAAATAGGTACACTGTAATTCCCAGTGAATAGCACTAACTTACACATCAACATACATGTCTTATCATGCCCCCCCCCCTTTCCTCTTTCACAACTGATCACTGTTTTTACGATGGCTATTTAGGAAAACATGCAAGTGGTATGGAAAGAAAATAGTGCGAAGAACCGGTAAAAAGAATCATTTGTTTCACCAGTGTAACTGAAATACTGTTGAAAAAAGGCTTTGAACACATTACAATCAAACACTTTAAATTCAATCATTTCTGACGACTCCTCCACAAGCCTGACCGCTGCATTTACTTGCAATTACCTCCTAACCCAACATACCATAATACATGTAATTCCTGAGTTTTAATGACACTGAGAAAGAAGGTTTCTGAAAAACAAGAGGGCCATAATGGCCATGAAGTCATTCACCTGAGCCTTTTGACCAAACATGACCCATTTTCAATCTCTTTGAAAATATTATGACAAACATTCTAACAAAATTTTATAAGTATTGGGCTGAAAATTTGGCCTCTAGCTTGTACACAAGCTTTTTCTAGAATTTCTCTCTGCGACCTAATTTTTGGCCAAACCTAGCCCAATTCCCATTGTAGGTATACATCATCAAAACAAAGATTCTGACCACTTTCCATGAGTATTGGACAGAAAATGTTGCCTCAAAAGTGTACAAAAGCTTTAACCATGATTTAACATGGCAACCTAGTTTTTTACCTAATGCGACCAATTTTCAATTTCATCTTATTGATCGTTAAGAAAACCATTCTGAGTAACTTTCATAAGAGTTCGACAGAAAATGTTGACTCTAGCGTTACACATGCTATTTAAAAGATTTGACTGGTGTCCTAGTTTTTGACCCATTGTGATCCAATTTCAAACTCGTCCAAGGCATCATCAAGACATACATTCTGACCAACTTTCAAGAGTATTGGACTGAAAATGTGGCCTCTAGAGTGTACAGAAAGTTTTTCTAAGATTTGACCCAGTGACCTAGTTTTTGACCCGACCTGACCCACTTTCGAATGTGACCGAGATATCATCAAGACAAACATTCTGGCCAACTTTCAAGAGTATTGGACAGAAAATGTGGCCTCTAGAGCGTACACAAGGTTTTTCTAAGATTTGACCTAGTGACTTGGTCTTTGACCTAACCTGACCCATTTTCGAATTTGTCCGAGATATCAAGACGAACATTCTTACCAAATTTCATGAGTATCGGACTGAAAAAATGGCCTCTAGAACGTGCACAAGGTAAAAGTTGACGACGGACGACCTGGGATCGTATATAAGATCCCTGGTACGACGGACACAGCACGATCACAAAAGGTCACCTTGAGCACTTCATGCTATGGTGAGCTAAAAAGGAAAAGGTCTTACCAGCGAAATATTGTAAAACACGGGATTGTTTTTGTATATTTAATAGAACAAGCTGCGCAGCTCTTCTTTGCGTAGAAATTTAATTTTTATCACTCAATATTGACAAAGTCGAATTCGGATATTTGTAGGCCTACGTAGAGCCTAACATGAAAGTTAGGCCTATAGGCTACATAAGGCATAAAATAATTAATTGATTAATTAGTTTATTCATTTATCTTTTTGCTTAAGTAATTAGTCTATATGTTTAAAAGATCTGTATTACGGATTTTTTTTTTTTCAAAACTCTGTTTTTTTTAAAACATCTCCTTGATGTAACAAGCATGATTTAAACTTAGTATTCTCAAAATCAGTTGAAAGAAACATGACATACAGATCACGTGGTCCAGAATTCTACATTTTGCACATGCGCAGACCACAGTGATTCTTTTCGGCCGCGGAGTTCTTAAATGGAAGAAGGATTGCTGAATACTCGGCTTATAGGTAAATTTCACCTTATTCTGGATTGACGTAAAATTGTCAGGTATGACTGATATGAAACGATAGAATAAAACATAATTTACGAAGTTTGTTTTCCATTTTGTGAATGAATATTGCGCAGAAAAGCGATCCCAAAGCCTCCAGATATAGATCTGTGCGGCCATCGTGACGATTTTTAGTTCACTGTCCATAAAACGTAAAAATAGAATATAATACTTCAACGAAATTAAACGTACAGTATAGCACGATGTCTGGAGTTTATTCTGTTTGCGTGCATTTTCCTGTTTGAAAAGTTTCGCGCAATGCAACAAACACAAAGCAGTTGTGGAATATCCGAAATTAGCTGAAAGAAACATGGCAACATGGTAATGACGTCACATTTTCCCAGAATCAATACTCGCACCTGCACAGACTAATCACCTGGTACAGAATATCCAATCAGCGTACAATACTGATCATATGGTCGAGAATATCCAATCAGCGCATAGAGATTTACTTCGTCTGCAGCGTTAGTGAAATGGCAGCTTACAAGTTGGAACTGACTGTTATTCTCTGTGTTTTAAGCAAATTTTATTCATTTAGGATTGAAAAAAGGCTATTCCAGGTATGGATTTCATATCATCATATGATTTTACACAATTTTCGAAGGTAATTTTGGACTTTTTAACGTAAATTCTGTGTAAAAATCAATCTAAAGAAGGAGGCTCGAAGTCGAAGAAATTCACTGGCTGGCAAAACATTAATCTCTTTCATTTGAAATACCCCATTCGAATTATGAGCTTGGAAAAAGTCATTGTTTCTTAAAAGAAGTACCCCTTGTTCCTGTAAAGAGGATATCATCCTATTGGAACATAGGTTTAGAAAAACGCTGTATTTACATGCTGCTGGCAAAAAAAGGGTGAAATTGGATGACATCAGGCTGCGTCAGGTGTTTTCAAGAGGAAAGAAACGATGCTACCAGAAAGTGATTAAAGTTTGATAATTAATAGGGAGAGAGAGAGAACAGCTTCAGCATCTGCAACTTTAGGACTAGTTGCAAGGAATACTTACAATTTACTCGTAGGTATGGCATATTTCTTGTCCTGTCACAGTCACTGAACTGTTTGCTCCTGTCAGAATTAGAGCAATATGTGGCAAGTTTCAAACTTAGCTTGATGTGAAATTAACATTTATAATACATGATTGCTCACTTTAACAGTCCTCATTTTAACCCATTTTCTGCTGTATTAACCAAATATGTTTTTTAATAATCCATTATTTATTGTCTATTACTTATTTTTAAGTGGCCATTAGGACACTTATACAAATGGTTAGGTAACCACATGAGCAGGCCATCGCTGCCAAAGTTTAGACATGTCCACATCAAAAGCATTTGAGCCACACTCTGTGAAAAGGGGGCTTAATGCATTTGTGAAAGTATCGACCCACGTCAGCCTGCGCAAGCTGACATGGGTCGAAACTTTACACTATCTTTAAATTTTCTGCATGTCAAAGGATAATTATACCTCATGATTTAGTCGGTTGTTTGACAAAATGGATTTTATGGATACATAATTAGGTGATGTCTAGCTTGGTATAATGCATCACTGAGATGCATTGAGCCTCCTTTTGCTAGAGCATGGCCCATTTGGAAGCAACATTTTATTTGTGGCTTGAATGATTGGATCTAAAAGGTGACATTACACTGGCCTCTACCATGTTTTCCAATTCTCTTCTTCAGGCTCTTCAGGATTTTTTTTAAATGCATTTTTAGTTTAGGTAATGCAATAACTAAGCTGTAAAATGTATAAGCCATGCTCTGTGAAAAGGGGGCTTAATGCAACTGCAAAAAATATTGATCCAGGCTGTGTATTCCTCTCAGACTGACCTGGATCAAAACTTTTTGCTAATCGTCAATTTTGTGCATGTCATAATTCAGTCACTTATTAGACGAGAGGAAGTTTTAGGGGAAAAAAAATTGTGCTGACTTGCTTAGCGTGAGTGAGTGAGTGAGTGAGTGAGAGGTAGGGTCTGTGGGTGGATGAGTGAATGAATGAATGAATGGTACACAATCTTCATTGCTTCAATTTCTAATAGAGATGTGCATCTTTTCATACTTTTTTTATCATGGCTATTGTTAAGCCTTAGGCTGCTGAGCATGACTCTCTGACCTTTGTGGACAGCGTAGATCAAGATCAGACTGTACAGAACATGCAGGCTGATCTGTGATCTACACTTTCTGATAGGGAGATCTTTTTCTGCAAAAAATAAGTTTAAAATAGTATTATCCAGGTTTTTACCATCGGCTTGAAAGTTTCATTTAACTTTTCTAGCAAGATAAGGGTTAATGCTCCAAATGTATGCATGTTTGCAGGGGGCAATAAGGAAAATCATTCAATGTGTAATTTCAAAACTCCATAAAGCTATTTTTCCCTGTTCTTTCAGATCTTATCCAAGTGAGAACAGAAATGTAGGACACAAACTTCAAAGCTGCAGACCTGCTCGAAGTCCCTGAAGCAAACAGCTGCAAGAATTTCTTGAAGCCGAAACAAAGTGAATTGTCCAAAAACAAGAACTGCATGCTGTTTATAAAGGAAGCAGGAAGTGCTCATAGCCCAGAAGCAAAAACTGTATGTTCAACTTAATACTGTAGTTAAAATGCAGAATCATTCTCATCCCTCTGGCTGCTTTTGAAATCCTATAGTTGATTAAACCTAATCCTGCTTAATAAGTGAAATGAAACTTTCAAGCTCATAGTAAAAACTAAGTACTTGTTACTTCAATGGTATTTTTTGGGGGAAAGATACCTCATTACTGGACAGTGTAGTTCAAAGATTAGACTGCACGTTCTGTGCAGTCTGATCTTGATCCACACTGACCACAAAAGGTCCTTTAGTTGTGCTTAACAGCCTAAGGGTAATAAACAGCACATACAAACAGATTCCTCTTATATTGAAGTTTCTTGTATAAAACATTTTAGGGCTACCTGTCAATTACAAAACCACCTCCTAGCAAATGTGATATGACTGAAATAATGTTGAAAACGGCATAAAAAACACCATTCAATCAATAAATCAACCCAATGACCAGTACATGTTAAAACCTAAATCTAAGACAGAGGGATTACTGAGTTAGATTTTGCAGATATGTTTTCCAGTTCTTTCATCAAAGATAGTGTAATCAAACCACATTCAGTTTCTGATCTCGAAACAAACTCGAGTTTCAGTCAAAAAAGGAAAAAAGAAACTATTTGCTATCTGTGGTTTACGCCACTTATCTGCTAGTCTTAGCTACCATAGTTAGGGCAGCATATCGTTTTTTCTTCTTTGCTGATAAATTGCAGATCAAGATCAGACTGCACAGAACAAGCAGTCTGATTTTGAATCTGAACTGGTGGATACATTGATATATGTTAGATATCAGGATCCATGAGTCGCGCCTAGCAGTCTAAGAGTTAATTACGGCTTTCTGCTTTTTACAACTGATTGTCAGTGACAACTTAATTTTAAACACATCAGAGGTAAAGAAAAATAATATTCATGTTCTTACAAGAGTTTGGTGTAAAGAGTCGAAAAATAATGTGACCTGATGTATGCTTCTAATGAGAATTAAGCATGTTTGTTTAAATGTTTTTCCTACATAAATGCACTAAAAAGTGTCCTTATGGAGGAAACATTGAAAATTGAAATCAACAAGATGAAAAACACCTGTTTCTGTTTGATTACACTCTCATTGGCATGTCATGTTTCTGCCACTCCCATCCACCTGCTATATTTTCAACCCCTTTATCCACCCCATGACCATCATTTCATCAATGTCAAAAAGGAAACACAGATGACTTTAGAAATACTCATGTAAAATAATCAGATATTGTGAAACTGCTGTAATGTGTCACTTTCGGTACTTTTTTCGGTGACCGTGTTTGGTTTTCGGATATTTGCCTCGTTCTACACAGAGTTCAACTGTTTTAAATAAACCGTAGTCACATCTTACGTAGTTAACCGTAATTGACCCTGCTTAACTGTAGTGTGTTCTGTGTGTGGTTAGACATAGTGATACCCTATTTAACCCAAGGGCTCCACTTTGCTCACAGTTGACCCCACTTAACCGTAGTGTGTACTGTAGCAGTTTCACAATACCCACTTTAAAGTTTATGATGTAAACACAAGTAAAAACATTGCTGTAGTGCTTGTTTCTAGCCATTTTTTTTTTTGTTTTTGGCGCAATTTTTTTTTAGGGCAAAAAGCCATCTGCATGAGTTAACCCCTTGCCAGACCACCCTATAATGTAAAGACCCTCAGAAAGAAGGTTCTGAAAACAATGTGGAAAAAGGAGAAAATACTTGCAAATAGCTTGACTCCTCCAGGAGAATTGCTTCCTTGCTCGGCATCGGGACCCGTCCTCAGCAACATAGCTGATAGTATGTCACCAGCTCCAGCCAAGCAACAGGCACAGCCCGTCCAGTCTCCCTAAAAGCACAGGACTTGAAACTAGGGGGTCATGGTTTGCGGTGAATTTCTTTTGGAGGATTGATAATAGTCATTGCGACAGGATTTATTCTTTTGCCTCTGATTATTGTTTCAACAATGGGGGAAAGTGACCAGTGAGTGGCTTTTGAAAAATATTTTGCAAAGTACTGGTAAAAGAAACGTCAGAAAATAAAAATGAAAGAAAAAAAGGAAAACCCATTATAATAACAGTATACCAATATAGCTGTGTATATACCTTCTGAATTCTGTCCCTCCCTTCTCCCCTCTGGTCGAAATGTTTGTCATCAGAAATCAAGTGTTTTGTTTTCATTTTAAAGTTCGTGACAATTTAAGTAGTTCAGTATCTAAATTTGGTAAAAATTTATTGATATAAAGTGATCTCAAAGATGCAAAATCAGTATTTCCTTTAACCCTTATCCTAGTTAACCCTTTACCACACAATCCCAACTTTAACGACCCTGAGAAAGAAGCCTTTTGAAAACCTTGTGGGAAAAGGAGAAAATGCTGGTAACCAGCATTTTCTCCTTCTCCCACAATGTTTTCTACCCTTCCCAAAACAAATTTAAAATTTTCAGTCCTTTTTATTTTGTTGTCTGCAAATGCTTTCAATTTGGACCAGCTTAAAATTGTGTCGTTTGGTAAAGAGTTAATAAGTTAGATAAAACTTTCAAGCCAATAGGAAAGACCCAAATAGTGTTATTTAAAACTTACTTTTTCAAGCAAAATATCTCCTTATCTGATAGTGTAGATCCAAGGTCAGAGTGCATGTTCTGTGCAGTCTGACCTTGATCTACACTGTCTGCCAAAGGTCAGTAAGTCACACTTAGCAGCTTATGGGTTAAACCTTATCCTGTTAAATAAAATAAATAAAAACTTCAAGCCAATGTTAAAAAGCCAAATGATGTTATTTAAAACTTACTTTTTCGAGCAAAATATCTCCTTATTGGATAGTGTATATCCAAGATCAGGGTGCATGTTCTGTGCAGTCTGATCTTGATCTACACTGTCCCCCAAAGGTCAGCGAGTCGTGCTTAACAGCTTAAGGGTTAATATATGTGTTCTGGTACTAAGACTTTTTACATGGCTGTCACATATTGTCAAGTAACTGTGACAAATCACTTGGGTTTCTGGTGTAATCAAACATTTGCATGCTTGTTCCATATTTCGGCTGTTACTTTCCATTGGTTTACATATGTGAACTTTTCAGCAAGGGTTTCAGGTTCAAGCAGAGGAATCGTTAGAAAAGGTAGGTGGAAGAAAACACCATGTTTTGAACGTTCCAGAATTGTCTTGGGTTGAGAAAAGGAGTCAAAAAGTATATGTAAGGATTTTATTTTTAATTATCATTAATTTTTAGTAAACATGGCTTTAGAGAAGGATTTCAAGATAAGGCACTGAAGCAAACAGAAAGAATAATTGACTGTATTGTGTTTAAGGCCATTTTCAACATTACTTCCGTTATATCACGGCAGCCTGTGCACCTTTCCTTGAGTTTCTCTTTTACCAGTACTACACATAATATTTTCCCAAGCCACTGGTTGCTTTCCCACATAACTATCTTCAACACAGTGGTCATCAGGGAGAGAGGAATGAAACCTGTCGCTATGACTGAAACACAAAGGTATGTTAGAGTTGACATTTTTGAAGAGTATTACTTTATTTTTTGGTAAACTTGTATAATGAAACTACAAAAAGGTAAATGTAGTGTGTGTACATGATGACTGTGTTTTTTTGTATATAAACATGTAGATTTTTAAAACTTTACCAAACAACAAAATCTTACACTGGTCAAAATTCAAAGCATTTGCAGATGACAAATAAAAAATATACTCAAATCATGGGATTTGTGTTAGAAAGGGTAGAAAACATTGTGGGAAAAAGAGAAAATGCTGGTTACCAGCATTTTCTCCTTTCCTACCATGTTTTCAAATGCCTTCTCCTTCAGGGTTGTTAAAAGTTGGCTTTGTGTGGTAAAGGGTTAATTAAAAAAGGGAGACAGACTAGCAGGACTGGTATAGTCCTTCATTCGGTAAACCTTGGGCGATTCCGTGATCAAGATGTAGGATCAGAATTGGCCGAGTTGTGACAAGTGCCGAGACATTTGTACCGAGTCAATGGAGGGCTACGGCTTAACTCTGTACCAGACAACAAAATTATGATATGTCCAGATTATAAAAGCATTTGTTGACAAACATTGATTTTGCCCTCAAATGAAGGGATTTTTCTTTGATAATGCATAAAAAATTGTGGGAAAGGGAGAAAATGCTTCTAGCCAGCCAAAGCTTCTACGGGTCGTTAAACAAGGGATTGTTTTGGAAGAGTTAACCCTTACACCGCAGAGCGAGAGAGGCAAAATGTACTTTTACTTTAGAAATGATAACTAGATTTCTAGAAGGTTGAAGTATTGGACACATAAATTACAGATTTAAGGCTTTGAGATTTGCAGAGAGAGAGAGAGACGAGTATAGAGGCAAAATGTGCATGAATTTGGAAATAATGACTTGATTCCGGAAATAGTTTAAAGAGGCCCTTATACTCATTTTCAGCCAGTTTTAACTCATTTTGTCTTTATTTTATCAAACTATAGTCATTCTTATACCTTCATGCCAAATATTGCGCCTGACGGTTGCAAGGTTGCTTAGATTACGGTCGATAGAAAATGCATTTAGCTGAGTTACGGCCTTCCATGTAAACAGACTTGTTGTTTACAGTTTTTGAATCGAAGATTTCGATATATCCGTTATACACTCAGGTAGATTCGTATGAAGATCATGCATTCTGTCACGTGACTATATTTGACCTTCGCCCTGTGTCTAATGAGGTAAACAAAGGAAAATGGAGGCTTCTCTGTTGCAGCCTCGATTTTCAGACGAGGTCGCGACCTATATGCAAATTACACCGTATCCGACTCTAGGCGGAAACCAACAATAAATTTCCATGACGTACCGCCATTGTTTACAGCTTCGATCGTCAGCCAGTTTTCTTCTGACCAATGTTTGGTTTCTGATACAAATCTCCGTGTTTCTTTTTTTCAGTTACACCATATATGTCAGTAATTTATCCATGTTTACACAAAGGACTGATTTCTATACCATTCTAAATTTTGAAATTTAACAGTGTTTTTGCTTACCGGCTGTAGACGGGCATCTTTAAACATGGGACAAGAAAACTATGAAAATTATAATTGAAGGCTTATGGGCTTGATAAACACTAATGACGGGAGCGAAATCTTTTGATGTTTAGTTTTTGGATGGGTTTATTTTTAGGTGTCCAGATGATTTCAAGGGATTTCAACTGTTTTTTAGAGTTGTAACCTCTATTAACTCTTTCACTATGATAAATAAATAACACTTTTTCAATGCTACTAGTACTGACAGCCACTAACACAGATCCACTTAGAGGTGACTGATTGAATTTGTGATTATTCATTGTTGCCACGAGTTGCCCATATGGGCGACACCCCCTGAAGGCTGTTACTTTGTTACAGGAGATAGTGCAAGAAACAGGACGAAACACTTGTAAAGTTACGTCTGGTTCTTTCACGTTAAATCATCGTATATATGAGCAGTGCTCTGTGAAAAGGGGGCTTGATGCATCTGTAATGATATTGGCCCATGTCAACCTGCGCAGTCCACGCAGGCTGACATGGGCTGAACCTTTTTGCTTTTTGTAAGTTTACTGCATGTCAAAGGTCCAGTGTACCGCATGATTCAGTAGCTTGTTATACTAAACAGATTTTATGGCTCTATAATACTGTGATGACTTGCTTGGTAATCATGCATCATGGAGATGCATTAAGCCCCCTTTTGGCAGAGCATGGCGCATATATTGTTTTTCTTTCAGCTTCATGGTGTTCACTTTATTATACTGCCCACCTCTAAGTAGAGAAAGGGTATCCTGGTTTCACCATGTCAGTCTGTCTGTCCTTCTTCTGTCCAACCGTCAATCTGTCTGTATTTTCATTTCCGTACTCTAACTCAAAAGCCGTTTGACCTAGGATCCTGAAACATTATACAAGTGTTGCTCATGACCCAAGGAGGTGTCCTACTGTTTTGGGGTCACATGGGTCATAGGTCAAGGTCACAGGTGAACATTGTTTTCAAAACTATTTCCGTTCTCTGATTGTGCTGCTCCAGTGACAAAATGCTGGTGGGGTGGGGGGGGTGGGGGTTGTCCACTTTGCGACTGTTCTAGTTTTTCAGCATTTGTGTGGTTACAAAATAGAAAAATCTTTTTTGTGTTGTTTCATGTAATAGCAGGGCCGAGGGTATACTTTGTTTGGTACAAGTTGTACTAGGGACAAGGTATTAGTTTGAATTTATTAAGCTAGCATTATGAATGATAGGGATACTTTAATTGTTGCATTTTTTATGAGAGCACAAGGGTCTTTCCTTGTTTTTTCATTAATCATTAGATGAATTTTTATTGTTTTTATCTTGTTGTTTTCCTTGCTCTAATAGGTATACATTTTAAACGTATGTTTGTATCAAGGATAAAGGAAGATTTTCTATTGCTTCAGGTTGTATAAGAACACAGAGAAAATTTGCAGTTTCAAATTGTTTCAGTAAAAAAGGAATTTTTCAGGTGTAGTATCAGGGCTCAAGGAATTCTAACAGGTTGTTCAAAGGTACAGGTTCTTATTTTAAGGCTCTAAATTATTGGTACATGGGATGTTTTCTATTGTTTTAGGCAGAACAAGATTATATGCTCTTGTTTTACAGGTTCAGGTTGTATCAGGGCTCAGGGGACTTTCAGGTTGTGTCAGGGCATCAGATGTTACAGGTGCTAAAGGATTTTGTTTAGGTTTCTCAAGTGGTATTATTCATTTTCCATGACTGACTTAGAACAGGGTGTCCATGGTCAGGGATAAAGTCAGAGAATCTCTTTTTTTATTTAATAAGATCGGGGAATTGTCAGGAAATTTTGGGATTTGTCATGGAATTTTTTAATTTAAGCAGAAAGTCAGGGAATTTCGAAATAACTAGTCTATGAACGATAAAATCACCGAGGATAAAGGCTAAGGCAGTTTCTTCATGTTTGGCTATAATTATTATTTATATAATTACATTTTCAGATTATTTTTTCAGAAGAAACTGAAGGGAGTAGCACCCCTTGCTTCCCCAGCTGAAACTTCTTTTCAGGAATGGAAGATACTAGATGTTTATATAAACATGGCATATTCCATTAATAAAGTTTTCATTTTCAAACTTTTGTTGCCGAGTCCATTTATAGACAGATGATTATAAACTTGTTCCCTTTATTCCTGAAGACGAAATGATCGTCCATTTATTTGTGTTATGAAATCAGCCTAAATGACTGTAACATATTTATTACAAATCCTTCACTGCAAGACATACCACTAATACAATATGAATTAGTCATGGTGGTGGTTGTTTTATCTGTGCTTGAGCCATAAGTCACATATGAAAAATGTGTTATTTTTCTCATTTTAAATACTGTTGGCCGTGGTTTCTTGTTTTCTTCTACTGTTTTTATTTAGTCTTTCACTGACTCTTCTCATTAAATGTGTACAAATTTTTCGTAGTCAACATGTCTTGCTGATACAATAAGTATATCTACTTTTGTTTGTAAATTGTAACAGGGACACATGGGATGTTTTATGTTTAATGTACATGAGATATTTTAACTGTATCAGTATGTATCGGGGCACGAGGAATATTTTTAATGTTCAGTTTTCAAAGGGACAACAGGAAAAGTATAGATTATTTTATACTGTAGTTGTACTTGTAACATGGACACAAGGGATATTTTATGATGTTTTAGGGTACAAGGGAGGTCTTTTCATCTTACAGGTTGTATCTGGTCACAAGAATTTTTTTGATTTTTTCAAGTTGTTTAAGGTATAAAAAGAACATGCAAAACACTATATATTGTAAGATATGTTTACAGGAACATATGGGGTATTTTGTATTATTTCAGTTGTTTAGGGCACAAAGGATTATTTTATATTGTAGAGTTGTATATGGGGATAAAGGATATCTTTATTATTTCAGTTTGTAACAGGGCCATAGGGAAAAATGTTAAAGTGACACAGGCTGTTAGAGGGACTCAAACATGTTTTATGATATTTCATTTTGTTTAGAGAACAATGTTTATGTATGTAGTTGCAAGATGTAACATGGACACAGGTTTTGTCATGTATTTCAGGTTGTATAAGAGATATTTTATACAGTTGATATTTTACCAGGTTGTATGAGGATACAAAAGATTTACGTTATTGTTTCAATTTATACATAAATAAAAATATATGTAGAAATATAAGGAACTAGTATACTGTTGCAAGTGAAATAGGTATGCATGGGATAATGTACAGCTAGTATTTAAATGTAATATAAATGTATATATGTAGAAATATTATGAACTAGAATACTGTTACAAGTGAAATAGGTATGCATGGTCTAATATATAGATATTATCTAAATGTTTTTAATATTTTTATTCTATGGGGTTTTACTATTAAAAGGCATATTTTTTTATTGTTAAGCTTTTTAACAGGGATATTATGTATTCTTGTTAAGGTTGTAAGCAATAGATGTTTTATGTATTTTCATGTTATGTCAGTTTATATGTGGGAAAATGTGTATGTTTTAATTGATTTCAAGTTTTATTGGGGCACATTTTTTTGTAAGGCTGTAGCAGGGTATACCATAAAAGGGATATATTTTCAGTTTTATAGCAGGAACACAGGGAGTGCTACTGTTCTTTCGGATTGTAACAGGAACTCGTGGGATATTTTGCATATATAAATGTATGTATATTCGTTTTGTTTCAGGTCACAACATAATATACTATGAAAGGACCCTGTGAGGTATACTTTCACAAGTTGTGTCATTCTTTAAAGTTCTTTAAAAAAAAAAAGGGAACATTATGTATTGTAACATGTTTTAATCATGACACATTAGTTGTTTTGTATTAACTCTGTTTTTGAGGAAATAAGCATATAAAAAAGTTTTTGTTAATGTGTCAGAATGCATCTGGTTGCAAGGAATATTTTTCTTTTTTACCGTTTGTAACAGTATCACACAGAATATATTTTTTTATTACAGTTTGTACAAGGACACAAAAAGTTTTTTTTGTTCCCATAGTTTCAGGTTTAGAACTGTACAAGGAATATATTTTATTATTTCATGATCTCTTTGGGCAAGAGGGATAGGTTGTAAATGTTTCAAGTTATAATAAGAACATAAGAAATCTGAATGTATATATTATTACACCTCGTAAGCGTGACTCATGGGATATTTCACAATTGTGTTTATCAGGCACAAGTGATTTTTTTTTTTGTGATCTGTTGTTTCAGCATGCAAGGGATGCTTTTTACTGTTTCACGTTTTACCAGGGACACGGGGAATATTATATTTTTTGTTTTAGGTTGTATCATGAGCATAAAGAATGTGCTACATATGTTTTTTATTATATGTATTGTTAGAAAATTGTATCACTGCATTCAGGACTTTCCCATATTTCTCGTGTCTATTTGTTCAGGTTTTATAAGACCACAGAGCAAAGTTATAGTTTCAAATTGTTTCAGTACAGAGGAACTTTCCAGGTAAAGTATCGGGGCTCAAGGAATTCTTTCGGGTTGTTCAAGGGCACAGGTGCTTGTTTGCATGTGCTAAATCATGGGCTAAAGGGATTTTTATCTATTGTTTTAGGCAGAACAATATTATATGCTCTTATTTTACAGGTTCAGGTTGTATTAGGGCTCGGGGGACTTTTTTAGGTTGTGCCAGGGCATTGGGTGTTATAGGTGCAAAAGAATTTTGTTTATGTTTTTAAAGGGGTATTTCCAATGACTGAAAAAGAAAAGGGTGTCAATGGTCAGGGAAAAAGTCAGAGAAAAAAAATTCAAGGTAAGGGAATTGTCAGGGAATTTTGAGATTTGTCAGGGAATTTTGGAATTTAAGCAGAAAGTCAGGGAATTTCGAAATAACAAGTCTATGAATGATAAAACCATCAGGAATAAAGGCTAAGGCAGTTTCTTAATGTTTGGCTATAATAACAATGATAATATTATAATCATAATTACATTTTTCAAATTATTCTTTGAGGAGAAACTGAAGGGAGTAGCGCCCCTTGCCTCCCCAGCTGAAACTTCTTTCGGGAATGCAAGATACCGGGAGATGCTTAGATTGCCATGGCGTATACCATTAATAAAGTTTTTACTTTCAAAATTTTATTGCTGAATCTATTTATAGCCATCTAAAAATATGTACTTGTTCTTTTTATTCCTGAAGAGGAAATTATTATCCATTTATTTGTGTTAAGAAATTAACATAAATTACTGTAACCAAAAGAAATTAGCATAAATGAATGTAACCAATTTATTTTCCTTCACTGCGACACTACCAGTTATACCCATTAATGCAATATGAAAGAAGTCATGCTGGTTGTTGTATTACCTTTGCTTGAGCTTCTAGTCACGCATGATAAATGTGTTATTTTTCTCATTTTAAATACTGTAGGTTGCAGTTTCTTGTTTTCTGTGCAACACTGCATCCTCTGTTGTTTTTGTGTAGTCGTTCATTTTGACTCTTCTCACTAAATGTCTACAAATAATTAGTAGTCAACATTTCTCCCTTTTATAGTATCATATGCATTGCTTTATATTAAGATATGCTGAGCAAAATTACTGTACAACATATACATTTTTCTATGACTGACCAGTTATGCAATGACTTGTAGAAACAAGTGATATTATATAATTTTCTCATATTGAAGTGCATAAGGGTACAAGGAATATGTATAATTCTATGTTGAAAATGGACATGAGTTGTTCTTTCTTTTGTTTCAATTTGAACATATAGGGGATAATATGTATTGTTGTAGGTTGTAACAGGGAGACTGTGATAAAGATATGTTTTTGTTTCAGGTTATAAAAGTGACACAGGTGATATTTCATTTTGCTTTAGTTTGCATTAGTTTTAAAGTTTTCATGGTTTCAGGTTAAAAATACAGTAAGTATATCTACTTCTGCTTAGACTGTAACAGGGACACATTGGATGTTTTATGTTTAATGTACATGAGACGTTTTAACTGTTTTGGTTTGTATTGGGGCATGAGGAATATTTTTAATTTTCAGTTTTTTTGAGAGGGACAATAGAAAAACAATACATTATTTTATGCTGTAGTTCTACTTGTAACATGGACACAATGGATATTTTATGTTGTTTAAGGGTACAAGGGAGGTCTTTGCATCTTTAACATTGTATCTGGCCATGTGATTTTTTCCCCATATTGTTTAAGGTATAAAAAGAACACACAAAACACTATATATTGTAAGATATGTTTACAGGAACACATGGGGTATTTTGTATTATTTCAGTTGTTTAGGGCACAAAGGATTATTTTACATTGTAGAGTTGTGTAGAGGGATAAAGGATATCTTTATCATTTCATTTTGTAACAGGGCCATAGGGAAAAATGCTAAAGTGACACAGGCTGTAAGAGAGATTCAAACATGTTTTATGATATTTCATTTTGTTTAGAGAATAATGTTTATGTATGTAGTTGCATGATGTACATGGACACAGGTTATGTAATGTACTTCAGGTTGTATAAGAGATACTTTATACAGTTCATAATTCACCAGGTTGTATGAGGATACAAAAGATTTATTTATTGTTTCAATTTATACGTAAATAGAAATATATGTAGAAATATAAGGAACTAGTATACTGTTACAAGTAAAATAGGTATGCATAGGATAATGTTCAGCTGTTATTCAAATGTAATATAAATATATTTATGTAGAAATATTATGAATTAGAATACTTTTACAAGTGAACTAGGTATGCATGGGATAAAATATATAGATATTCTTTAAATGTTTTTAATATTTTTATTCTTAAGGGTTTTACTATTACAAGGCATATTTTTCATTGTTAAGGTTTTTAACAGGGATATTATGTATTCTTGTTAAGGTTGTAAACAATAGATGCTTTATGTATTTTCATATTATGTCAGTTTGTATGAAGAAAAATGTGTATGTTTTAATTGATTTAAGTTTTATCAGGGCACATTTTTTTGTAAGGCTGTAGTGGGGTATACCGTAAAAGGGATATATTTTCACCATTTTATTTTATAGCAAGAACACAGGGAGTGATACTGTTCTTTCAAATTGTAACAGGTACTCACGAGATATTAAGCATATATAAATGTATGTATAAGTATTTATATTTATTTCTTGTTAACAAAAACTGTATTATTATTGTGTCATTTGGTACAAAAGGTATATTTTTAGTTTTGTTTCAGGTGACAACATATTCTGTTTCAGAATATCACAGGGATGCAATGTATCTTTATTTTTTCAGGTTGTACAAAGACACTGTGAGGTATACTTTTGCATTATGTGTCATTCTTTAAAGTTATTAAAAAAACGAATATTAAGTATTGTAACATGTTTTGATCATGACACATTAATTGTTTTATATTAACTCTGTTTTTGAGGGTATAAATGTATCAAAAGGTTTTCTTTAATGTGTCGAAATGCATCTGGTTGCAAGGAATATTTTTCTTTTTTTACTGTTTGTAACAGTAACACATAGAATATATTTTGTTATTACAGTTTGTACAGGGACACAAAAGTTATTCTATTTTGTTCCTATAGTTTCAGGTTAACAACTGTACAAGGAATATATTTTATTATTTCATAATCTATTGGGACACGAAATGTTTTAAATTGTAATAAGAACATAAGATATCTGAATGTATATTATTACCTGTAAGCGTGACTCATGGGATATTTCACAATTGTTTTTATCAGGCACAAGGGATATTTTTTTTTTTGTGATCTGTTGTTTCAGCGTGCAAGGGATATTTTTTACTGTTTCACATTTTACCAGGGACACAGGGAATATTATATTTAATGTTTTAGGTTGTATTATGAGCATAAGAATGTGCTACATATGTTTTTTATTATATTTATTGTTAGAAAATGTATTACTGCAGTCAGGACTTTCCCATATTTCTTGTGTCTATTTGTTTAGGTTGTATAAGACCACAGAGCAAATTTATAGTTTCAAATTGTTTCAGTAAAAGGAACTTTTCAAGTAAAGTATCGGGGCTCAAAGAATTCTTTCTGGTTATTCAAGGGTACAGGTGCTTGTTTTAAGGTTCTAAATTATGGGCTAAAGGGATTTTTTCTATTGTATTGGACAGAACAATATTATATGCTCTTATTTTACAGGTTCAGGTTGTGTCAGGACTCAGGGGACTTTTTTTAGGTTGTGTCAGGGCATCAGGTGTTACAGGTGCAAAAGGATTTTGTTTAAGTTGCTCAAAGGGTATTATTCATTTCCCATGACTGACTTACAACAGGGTGTCCACGGTCAGGGAAAAAGTGAGAGAAAAATTTTTTTTCAAGGTCAGGGATTGTCAGCAAATTCTGAGATTTGTCAGGGAATTTTGGAATTTAAGTAGAAAGTCAGGGAATTTCAAAATAACAAGTCTATGAACAAAAAACCATCAAAAATAAAGGCTAAGGCAGTTTCTTCATGTTTGGCTACAACAATAATAATAATTATAATAACAACAATAATAATACAATAATAATAAATATAGTAGTTACATTTTTCAAATTATTCGCTGAGAAGAAACTGAAGGAAGTAGCGCCCCTTGCCTCCCCAGCTGAAACTTCTTTCAGGAATAGAAGATACCAGATGCTTAGGTCGCCATGGCATATACCATTAATAAAGTTTTTACTTTCAGAATTTTGTTGCTGAGTCCCTTTATAGACAGCTGAATATAAACTTGTTCCTTTTATTCCTGAAAAGGAAATTATTGTCCATTTAGTTGATTTATTTGTGTTAAGAAATTTGTATGAATGACTGTAACTTATTTATTTTCCTTCACTGCTACACATACCACTTATGCAATATGAAAAAGTCATGGTCATGGTTGTATAACCTGTGCTTGAGCTGTAAGTCATGTACGAAAAATGTGTCATTTTTTTCTCACTTTAAATACTGTAGGCTTAGTTTCTTGTTTTCTGTGCAACACTGCATCCTCTGTTGTTTTTGTGTAGTCGTTCAGGTTGACTCTTCTCACTAAATGTTTACAAATAATTAGCAGTCAACATTCCTGATATAGAATCACATTCATTGCTTAATATTTTAGATATGTTTAGCAAACTTACTGTACAATATATACATGTATTTTTCAGTATGTGGCAACTTTAAACATTCTGATTTGTTTGTATCAGGTAAATTTAATTCTATTTTCTATATGATTAACCAGTTATTCTATGATTTGTAGAAACAAGTGATATTATATTTTTCTCATGTTGTAGTGCATAAGGGTATATGTTATTCTAAAAGGGACATAAGATGATCTTTATTTTGTTTCAAGTTTAAAATATAGGGGTATATCTTCTGTTGTAGGTTGAAACAGGGAGACAGTTATACAGAGTTTTGGTTCAGGGTAAAAAAGTGACACAGGTGATATTTCATGTTGCTTTAGGTTGTATCAGGGTACAAGGTTTAAGAGAAGTTTTCAAAGGTTTCAGGTTGAAACAATACATGTTTTATATATTTTTCAAATAATGTTAGTTTGTATGAAGGATTTTTTTCTTTTTCTTTTCAAAGTAACATGTCTTTAAAAAAAGGATTATATTGTATTGTTATGTGTTTTAATCATGACACATTAGTTTTTCTGTATCATTTCTGTTTTTGATGGTATAGGTGTATAAAAATGTGTTATAATGTGTCGGAATGCATCTGGTTGCAAGAGATATTTTTACTTTTTACTGTGTTATAGTGACACATAGAATATGTTATGTTAATACAGGTTGTAACAGAGATACAAAAGATATTTTGTTCCTATAATTCAGCGGTTACAACGGTAGAAGGGATATATTTTATTATTTCATGTTATATCAGGGCACGAGGGAAAGTTTTTTTTTTTATGTTTTAAGTCATAATATTAAAACAGAAAAACTTGATGTATATATTGTAACAAGGTATTGGAGTGACTCATGGGATATTTTGTAATTTTATTAAGACAAGGGATATTTTTTATTATCGGTTGTGCAAGGGACACGGGGAATATTATATGTATTGTTTCAGGTTGTATCATGGGCATAAGGAATGTGCTATATATTTTTCTAATTATATGTATTGTTCAAAAGTTGTATCACTGCATTCAGGACTTTTCCATATTTCTCATGTCACATTCACATAAATTGTTACTCATTGTTTATATTAGGGAGACAAGATAATTATTTACTGCTTTGAGTTTCTTTTCATGTGTCTTTTTGTTCACTAGTGTAAGAGATGTTTGTTATATTTATTGTTTCAGGCTTACTGTACTAGTACAAAAAGGATTTTATGAAAGGTTATAGATTGGTTCTGATGACAGAGACATAATGAAATTTTAGAGCTGAACACTTTACCTGCTAAATAAGTGATATGAAACTTTCAAGCTGATTGAAAACGCCCAAATTTTGCTATTTCAGTTTTTTTTTTAAATCTCTCGCTATCGGACAGTGAAGATCCAAGATCAGACTGTACATTCTGTATTGCAATTAATACGAGTATTAATTGCAGTACTGTTTTTTTGAAGGCTAATGATATTTTGTACTTAGAATGAGTGAGAGAGCGAGAGGGTTGGGAAAGTAATGTTACAGGTGTGATTCTAATTTTATGAAATGCTTTGAAGCGCATCAAGATAGTACATGGAAGGCATATGGGTGTGTGCGATATTTTCGCTTTTAGCCAAGGACGGAAACACATATGAAAGAATACATGGTTGAAGTTTCGATGGATACTATTTTTTTTTAAATTTTGAAGTGATATTTAGAGAGGAGAGAGAGAGAGAGCGAGAGTGCCAATCAGTTGTAGTCAATAGAGAGTAGTCAAAAAGTCTGTAGTTTTGAAGTCTGATACAGCGTGGAATCGTGAACATTGAAACTGTGCATATTTTTCGAAGAATGAATTACATTCCCTTTGTGAGTATATATTTTTAAAGTTATAGATAAAAAAGAAATGAGAATGAAAACATATGAAGGCATTGGAAGCATAGAGAGATATATGCAATACTGGGGAGTAGTGTAAAAAGTATAAGGATGTCACTACTTTGCTTGAGAATGTTCCCAAAACAATTCAAGATAAAAAGTAAGTGTGGAGTAGAGAACTTTTCTATACAACCATTTTGACTGCAGAGGTTGCAGGCCATTGAAAGGTAAATAAATAATTATCTTTGAAAGGAATAGGTTTTGTACTTCCTGACTTGTGTGGGATTGTACGGTTACCGATACAGGTAGGGTGGTCACATGGGAGAAAAAGGATCTTTTCATATACAGGTAAGAGTATATAATTGTTGCCTAGAAAATGTATGAGGAAGTTACATTTTTGTCACAGGTCGAGTGCCATGAAAAATCAAGCATAAAGATCATAGCCATCTTATATCAAATGCCACTATAATTATCCATGGTATACAAGTAAGGATGATATCAACTACTACAGTTCTATTGCACTACCCAATCTGGGGATGCCAAATCTTCAAATTTGACCTCAACTCCATATCAACCATCAGAATGGTTTTGTGATTGTTGCAGTGACATTCCATGCTTTCAAACTATGCAATGTTTCTTTGAAAATCCTTTCAGAAGTGAATGTTTGACCAATGAAAATCTTTGAAAGGGATCAGAAGACACGAAGCCACAAAAAGTGTTGTCTAATTAAGGTGCACTTATATCTGAACAATTTTAAAAATCAGACCAGGAGTTAAAGGGATATGGAACAAACATGATCTAAGAGAATGCGATATTTGCCCTCAGCTGTAACTTTGACCCAAGAGTCTGGCGTCTGAAACCTCTGTGTTGGACATCTTATCAGGGTGAAAACCGATCATAAATATACTTGACCTTGAAGCCTGCTGCTCTGAACAGTCCTGTACATCGTCTCATCAAGGTGCATGCATGTAGGAAATATTCTTAAAAACAGACATGGGGTTCAAAAGCTGTGGAGCTGACATGATCTGTGGTTATCAGACCTTTAACCCCTTTCTGTGATATTGACCTTGAAGCCTGGCGTCTGAAACCTCTGCACTGCATATTGTCTCACCATGGTGCACAGGGTTTCAGAGGTTATTAACCATACACAGTTTATGAGCATTTGACCCTTATAGAGTAGAGAAGATGTATGAAAGTTTTACCTTCTACTCCTGTGGTGTGACGTGGCCTTGGAACCTGCTGTCTGAAATCTCAGCCTTGTCCATTGTCTTACCAAGGTGCAAACTTGTATTGTTTTTAAAAAAAAAAAAAAAGACCAAAGGTTCAAGAGATTGGGAGCAGACTAGTTTTTTGATCATCTGACCACAGACCCCCTGCTGTGACCTTGACCTTTGAGTCACATCTGCGCATCTTCTCAACAAGGTGAACTCTTGTGTATAATATTTTTAGAAATCGGGCCGAGGATCCAGCTGACAGGATTAACGAGCATCTGATCATACCCCCCCCCCTCGCTGCTGTGACCTTGACTTTGGTGCTTGGCATCTGAAACCTCCGCTTTGCGCATGGTCACATCAGGGTGCACAGAGGTTCAAGAGTAATTCAGCAGACATGATTTTTGAGCATCTGACCCTTTACCCCTGTTGTGACCCTTACCTTGGAGCCTGGAGTCTGAAACCTAAACTCTCCACATCGTGACTAGGGGTTTAAGAGATATGGAACTGACAAGATTTATGAGCATCTGACCATTGACCCCTCTCCCTGCTGTGACCTTTATCTTTGAGCTTTGCATTTGAAACCTCCACTCTTCACATCTTTTTATCAAGGTAAACACTTGTGTGAAATATTACAAAAAAAAAATTAGATCAGGGAATCAAGAGATTTGGAGCCAACACAATTAATGAGAATCTGACCATTAACGACCTTTTTGAACTTGGAGCTTTGCATCTGAAACCTCCGCTCTGCACATCGTTACATCAATGTGCACAAGTGTTATTAAGCAGACACAGTTTATGAATATATTACCTTTGACCCCGGCCGAGACCGTGACCTTAGAGCCTGGCGTCTGAAACCTCTACTCTGCATATCGTTTTGTGTGATAAAAAAACTGTTATAGGAAAACAGATGAAGGATTCACATGTGAATTGGAGGAAAGGGCATTACAGACAGATAATCGCACATAGCCACCCCTAACATCCCCTCGCTCACACACTCACTCTCTCTCTCTCCTTCTGTCTCTCTCTCTCTCTCTCTCTCACACTCACTCACTCACACACTCACTCACTCACACTCTTGATCACTCACTCATCCACTCACACTCACTCGTCCACTCACTCACACTCACACTCACTCACTGAAGTCAATCACTCACTCATCTACTCACACTCACTCATCCACTCACTCACACTAACACTCACTCACTCACTCACTCACTCACTCACTCACTCACTCACTCAATCAAGTTAGCAATCAATCAATCAATCAACCAATCACTCAATCATTTATTCAATCATTTAACCACTTAACCACATTCTCTCTCAAACACTCATTCACTCAGTCACCAAGTCACTCATCTCTCATTTACCCACCAAACCAATCCAACCACTCACACACTGAATTTGTCTCACACTCATCACTTCTTCACTCACTAATACCCTGCATTATTTATTTTTTTCACTCTCTCATTTACTGATTCACTCATTCTCGTATTCACTCATTCATCTACTCTAAACTCATTTGCATTTTTTACCAAACTAAACACTCAATCATTTTGTCACTGTCTCACTCATTGGCTCACCCACTCAAGCATTGTCATTCAGTTACTAACTTACCCACCTAGTCTCTTTCTGCCTCATTCACTCACTTACTTTTTCAGTCACTAATTCACATTCTCTCCCTCACTGATTCAGTCATCCTCCCTTTATTCAAACAATCACTTACTCAACCCCTCACACACTCACACACCCATCCCTTATTCAACCACTTACTCTCCCATTTATTCGTCCCTTCCTTATTCAACCACTTAATCAGTCACTCACTTACCCACATACGTATTTCTTCACTCAGCCACTCGTACATTCCCTCCCTTATTCACTCTGCCAACAACTCATCAATTTAACCACTCAACCATTCACCCATTCTATCATTCACCCACTCACTTCTTTTCGAACTCACTTTCTCATTTACTCATTTCTCCATTTACCAACACAATCAACAACTCACAACCACTTTTACTTATTTACCAACCGACTCACCAAACTGTTTCTTCATTGACTCACTTAATTTATTCACTTATATAATCATTTGCCAACACACTCACCGATTTTATCAACCATTCACTCACTCTTTAAATCACCTACTCATTCAACCATACACTGGCACATTCGACAGCTTACTTAACCACT
This sequence comes from Hippopus hippopus, assembly GCA_946811185.2. Lineage (NCBI taxonomy): Eukaryota > Metazoa > Mollusca > Bivalvia > Cardiida > Cardiidae > Hippopus > Hippopus hippopus. The sequence goes on from OX328111.1 coordinate 11,331,888, forward strand.
CCCTCTTTTACCATTACTCACTCTGTCTCTCATTGACTACTCACTTTACCAACCAATCATTCATTTACTCATTCACTCCGGCAATCAAATACTCACTTCCCTTTCACTTACTTACTAAACCATTCATTCACTCATTCTATCTTTCAAGCCTTCAACCATTTTACCACTCACTAACCTTTTCATGTATTTATGAAGGACATTTATCTCTAAAAATCTTTCTCTTTGTGTCTCTGTTTCTCTCCCTGTCTGTCTGTGTGTCTGTCTATCTGTGTGTCTGTCTGGGTCTGTCTATCTGTTTGTCTTTTTGTGTATCTGTTCACCTTTCCACCTGTCTACCCACTTGTTCTATTGCTGTCTGTCTGTCTGTCTGTCTGTCTGTCTGTCTTTAGCATGCGCACTTGCACACTCTCTCATACACACACGCACACACTCTTTTTTTCTCAGATGCTCACATACTCAATCACTCTCATAACCGCATTCACCCATTTACTTATCACTCACTCATATTCTTACTGACTCACTTATCCATCTATTGGCCCATATACTCACTCATTCCCTGAGGCACTCATTTACTTACTTCCCTTTCAGTCAGTCAGTCACTCACTCACTCACTCACTCACCCACTCACTCACTGCTCACCCACTCACTTACTTATTCAGTCATTCATTTATTCTTACAGACTCACTCATCCATCTATTGGCACATTTTCCCACTCATTCGCTCAGGCACTCATTTACTTACACCACTTTCAGTCAGTCTGTCAGTCACGCAGTCACTCACTCACTCACTCACTCACTCATTCACTCAATCACACACTCACTCACTCACCTACTCACCCACTGACTTACTTATTCACTCATTCACTTTTTCATTTCCTCAACCAATTAACCACTCACTAACTTGTTTTCGTATTTACTTAACCAATTCCTCTCACTTGCTCACTCACTTACTGACTCAGTCACTCCCACACCTTCAAAATTACCTGTTTTACCTATTTGTTCACAATCCACTCATTCAATTGTATGCTCAACAAGCACTCCATCTCTAATTCACTCACCCACATATGCCTCCGGCATTTCCCTATTCAAACACTCCCTAACACACCTAATTCACCAACTGCCCTCTACCTTACTCATCCCCTTTTCCCAACCACCAACATACTTCTGCGGTCCTTCACTCCTCCACTTTTTCACTCTCTCTCTTTCTCTCTTTATGTGTGTGTGTGTGTCTCTCTCTATGTGTTTGTGTGTCTCTGTCTCTATCTCTCACTACATCTGTGTGTGTGTGTTTGTCTGTCTGTCTGTCTCTCTGTTTACCTTTCTTTTTTCTTTCTTTCTTTTTTCTTTCTTTCTTTCAGTCCTTCTTTCTCTCTTTCTTTTCCCTACCTTCCCCCCTCCCCTCTTCCTCTTCCTTTCTTTTTTCTGTTTCTCCCTTTATCCCACCTTATTCTACCTCCCACTTTTCAACTCGCCCCTTCTCTCTATCTCTCTCTATCTTTTCTCTCTCTGTTTCTCTGTGTCCCTCTCTCTGTTTATCTCTTCTTTCTTTGTATGTCTGTGTAAATGTCTATTTATTGCTCTGTCTCTTTCTGTCTGTCTGTCTGTCTCTCAATCACTCCATTACGAACTCACTCGTCACTTCAATCAATCACTCGCACACACATGCAATAAATACAGAATATTATGTTGTAGTAACTTTCCTGGTGCTTGTATTTAATTCGAGCAGCGTGAGAAAATTTGATATCGCGCGAGACCTTCGGTCTGGCGCGATGTCAAAATTTTCTTACGCAGCGAAAAGTAAATACAAGCACCAGGAAAGTTACTACAACATAATAATCCTTTTATTATATACCTACAGCTTTCAACGACAACATTTTGAATTTTTGACATTTTATTCGAAAACGGCAAACAAAATGAGACAATTATTATGGCGGATTAATATTAACAGCGTAACATTTTGACCAATCAGATCGCAACTCAATGAATGCTTAGTCCGTGCGTGAGATACATCATCATACCATATTTGGGACCGTATATCACTGCGTGTAGATACGGATTTTTTTTTCTGTCGTGTGTGTTATTTCATCCGATTCAACGCATGTATTTGATTCCGGAAAATTTACTGGTATATGATAACAAGTTTTATCTATGTACCAACCTACTAATTTATCAACATACTCGATCACTTAACACATATCCCAACTCTAATCACTCAAACAAACACTGCTTCATTCACTTAACTCACTAACTTGCTAATTCACACACTCCCTTACTGATTCATTCCCTCATTTACCGACTCAACACTCTTGCACACTTTCTCTTTTTTACTCTGTCACTCTGTCTGTCTTTCTATCTTCCTGTCTTTGTCTGTCTGTCTGTCTAATCTATCTATTTATCTATCTATCTATGCCTTCTGTTACTCTGTCTCTTTGTCTCCTGTCCCTCTCTCTCTCTGTTAACTTTTTTTTTTTGCTTGTTTTTCTTTCTTTTATTCTTTCTGTTTCTTTCCCTACCTTCAGCCCTCCTCACTTCCTCTTCATCTCTTTTTTTTTTCTTTTTCTCCCTTTATCCAACCTTACTCTTCCTCCCTCATTTTAACTCTGTCTCTCTTTATCTTATCTCTCACTCTCTCTCTGTGTCCCTCTCTGTGTTATCTCGTTTTTTTTATTTGTCTGTCCAAATGTCCATCTGTCTGTGTATCTCTCTCTCTGGGTCTGTCTTTCCTTATCTGTCTGCCTGTCTGTTCTCGCTCCCTTCCTCCCTCTATCTTTATCTTGCTCTCTCTCTCTCATTGTCCATTTTCATCTCTATGTCTCTCTGTCTGTGTCTATTCGTCTGTCAGTCTCTCTGTGTGTGTATATCTCTCTTTCTCTCTCTCTATCTCTCTCTCC